>OY856409.1:638189390-639389390 GCA_963693085.1 Alisma plantago-aquatica | reverse complement strand
TTTTCTTTGGATATAGTTTCATGGTGAATCTTATCTCACATATCAAAATTCCGTGCCTCCTATGATTTGATCCAAAATGGAATCAAAACTTCCCATTTTCTCACTCTTTCTTCATAATCCCTCATTTTTAGGGTTTTCGAGTTGAAAGGAAGAAGAATTGGGTGAAATGCTAGGGATTTGATATGAGATCGAGATTTCCAAGGATGAGATACGTTTTTAAGGTGTTTTCAAACCTTAGGGTGAGTGGTAACTTCATTTAAATAGTATATTGCATGAAAATTAGTTAATTCATCCATAATCTTTAATTGCTAGTATGCGACTACAAACCCTGAATTGTATATTTGTTCTAAGTTGTTGCAAAATGATATGAAATGGATTCTTCCTCTGTTTGGATGAAGTTCAGATGATAAAATCATATTAGAAATGTATACAATACATCCTAATGTGAATTCCCTAAGTATTCACAAAGGTTATAAGAGTAAACTGAAATATAGGGAATTTGTCTATGATTCAAATTTACTGTATAAGTAAATAGAGAAAATTGCTTATCTAGACCCCCTTGGTTATGAATGAATGTTTACCTAAATTCATAGTACATATATGTCAGATACTATCTTGTATTTCATTCAAAGTGAATAGTGTTTGTTTGATATCTCAGTAAAGAGGGTGAAACCCTAGATGCGAGGAAAGTTGGATATTTGTGAATAGATATCGTGAAATCCATTTGAAGGGATTTTCTTGACATGATATAATTTATTTATTCAATGTTTTTATTGATGCATGATATCCTAGTGAATGGCATGGAATCCCAAATTCAACTCAAGTCCAAGGTTTCACACATATATAGATTTTATATGATTTGTTGATAGTAGTCTTTATTCAATGACTGTTTATGTCGTATGAAATCTTTATGGGAGCCATGTGAATAAGTTGTTGCCTAGTGAGAGATGACAAGATGTGTGATGGCCTTGTGAGCCATGAGAGTACTTGTACAACCAGTGAAATGAATACCTTGGTCTAAGGACCTAGAGGTAATGGTTACCTGTTACATAGGTAACAATGCTATGTGATGATCTAAGGGTTTGAATACCCAGATCCAGTAATCTTGATAATGATGTGAAGGGATGAGAATTCCCAGTAATGTGATAAGGGATTGATATCCCATGTATCATGTATTTTAAAGATTTGAAAAGTACGTGATATATGTATTACACCTTTCTTTGTAGTATTTGTCGTGATTAAATGAAACCTTAAGGGTAGGGTGTTGAATGAATCAAGTATTGTGATATCAATGTTCTCAGTTATTATTAATAATTCTTGTCATGATAAGTAATTAAATATTAATTGAGTTATGAGATGCACAAGTCAAGATTTGGGTAGATATGCACGATTCTAGTGTGTATGTGCCAAGTGGACATGAAATATGTTTATTTAAGAATTTTATTCTACCTTCATGTATAGTATGTTGATTACTCAGTATATTATAGTGTTTTGAATATACTTCTCTACCAAGTTTAGAATGATATACATGTTGTATTATAACTTCAAATAAGTAGACGCGACACGGTAGAGATACCACAGTCAAGTATAAGTAAGAGAAGGGTACAATGTAGAAAGAGCTTTCTAGGAATAATAAAATAATAGACTTAGCAGCCCTGAACACTGTAGAACCCCTATGTGAGGTCTGCACCTTAGGGATGAAATGACCTAACCCTGGCAGCGTCCAGTATATGGGGGTCGGAACGTGCTATCAGGTGGCACGAGGGACAAAGCCTTGGTGGAAGTCTCCTTAAAATATAGTTTGTAGTGTCCAACATCAACCGGAAGTCCTGGTGGCACTAGAGTATAGAAAAGCCAAGAGGTGGATTGACTTTCTGCCTCTGTGCTCAGATTAGAGGAGGAGTCCAGTTTAGGCCAGAGAGCCATTTCCCAGTTGCAGACCAGGAGAGTAGTCAGACTTAACATTTCTCAGGTGTGTCCGCTAAGTCTTGTACGGTGTGATCGTAGTGCACTACAAGTCTTCATATGTAGAGTACACTGCATATGATCAGGGCATAATAAAATGAATGAGAGGTCAAACAAGTGTGTACAGTTATTCAATTATTCTTTGTATGTTTCTGAATTATTAGTTCTCTTTATGATCAATCAAGCATTTCATACATTGATTCACTCTTATAGATATTTGAGTATCCTGCCATATTTATGATTGTCAATTATTAGACTCTCTACAACTTTCTTCTGTTATAATTGATATCAATTGCTCAAAAGTATATCTGTAATTATATTAGTGCTTTAGACTGTTTCTTTGAAGTACTCATTCACTGAGCGAGTAGGCTCACTCGGCTACTCAAAAGTTTTAGGGAAATCACATGGACTTGAAGAAGATATCATTGCATCAGAGTAGATCTGCCACAAGAGTTAAGTCTGAGTATAGTTAAGTTCAGTCGGTCCCTGTCACTCTAGGTCCTTGTATAGATCTAAAAGAGAGTTGCAAATGATGTTTTGTATGTTTGTTTCCTTAATAGGAGAGAATGCAAATGATTGTCATGTCGTATGCACATGGAAGTGTGAGAAACATAATGGATGTATGGATGTGTATCATTAAATGCTGAGATTATATTAGAGAAATTAAAGTTGAATTCTCTTGTAAAGTTAGTTTATGTGGTTCAATGCAAGAAAACAAAGAGTTTGAAAAGTAAGAAAAAGTTAAGGGTGATTTTTGTATTACGTTAAATCCTCAATTTATACCCTAATCTCATGATTAGTCGTAATTATGAGATTGGGGTGTAACAATTACACATGTTAAAACCACAAGGGGAGAGAGGTACTTTCCCCAGTCCTGAGACAAATTTCTATTAAGTTGATAATATCATATAAAAATGACGTGGATGCCTTTGATTGGCTTAAAGATAACAATCTTTGAGTATTCTAGAACATTATTGGTAACTCAGATTGATACAAGTAATATATGAAAATTTCTGAGAAAAATGGGAGGAATGTGAATAAAATATCATTGATGATTAATTTTGATTTCAATCTTGAAATTAGTTCTAATACATGTTAAAGTGGTGATTAATGCAAAAAATCTAGTTTTCAATGAATATGTTTTTAATCATGTTAAATATATTTCTTTGTGATGTAATATGACAATGTTGAGTATAATGATGATTTAACATCTTTATCACCATAATGATGATAATTAGATTTAGGGATTGTGAATAATCATGCATGTGAAGAATTAGGGTTAAAGATCTTAATTTCTATGTTGTTAATGAATTTCTTTTGTGTAATAGCTCTCGTCTCTCGTTTTGTATTTTTGTAAAAAAGGTACAAAATTAGTGTTTGTCTATTACCAATTTCTATAAAAATAAGATACAAAAAGATTTTAACTATATCTATATGAATGAAACAACATGCAAAAGGGATAGAACTAGACAAAATACTAAGTCAATCGAACAAAACCAGTCTGAATTCTAGTAATCAACTTCTCTGTAGACTTGTATCTACCATCATGCACTCAAGCCTTTCTTTCGTTCCATAAAGCATGCATCACAATCAAGGCAAGCAAATGTGCATTCTTTCTATCCCAAGCAATCAAGTCCATAGGACTCGAAGGTACCAAAGGAAAGTTGAGAATAGAACATGCCACCTTCCATACTTCACGAGCATAAGGACAATGAAATATAACATGATACATATCTTCATAATCTTCCATACACATAAATCATACAAAATTAACAAAGATCCTCAATTTCCTGACATAATCCGAGGTTGGCAACTTCTTTAACCCAACCTTCCACGCATGAATTTGAAAATTTCTAGGATTATTATGCTTCCAAATCTAGGAAAAGAAAGGTACCTTTTGCTCCTTCAATCTTATGTTATCCCAGTGAGGTTGACATCACAAGCCTCTCCTTCACAAAGAATAACTTCTTCTACTTCCAAAGGGCAATGACCATTCATAAAACAAGAAATAATAGGGCCATTCCTTCGATTCACAGAGATCTTCCAGGAACCATCATTGATATATAGCTCACTTTGGCTTCATGAGGTAAGCTCAAACTTAGCACAACCTGAGGTCCAATAACCTCTCCAAAGAAATGATTCCCCAAAAACCAAGGATCATTCGAAAAACTCAAGGAATCCCCATTTTTTACTTTGAACTTAACAAGACCAATTAGATCATCTTTGACTTGAATCAATTGATTAACAAACCATGAAAAATGATTTGAATAAACTAATTGCCAAACATACAATTTGAATAAGTATCTATCATGAATCCATATAACCCAAAGCTTGTCCTTCTTACAAACATGATTCCAAAGATAAAGAATGGGGACAACTTTAACAATCTGTTTAACTGATCTAGTTCCCAAACCCCCCTCATCCTTGGGTAGCCTGACCTTCTCCCATTTCACGAAGTGAACATTCTTCTTTGAATTTGTATTCCCTAAAGAATATCCCTACAAAGACATTCAATCTCACTAGAAATAGAACTAGGAAGAGGAAAAATAGAAGACCAATATAATTTCATAGCTGAGATAGTAGATTGGATGAGTTCTAATCTACCATCCATGGGAAACAACCTTAATTTCCATTCATCAAGCCTGGGCTTGATTTTTTTGATCAAAGGGGAAAAAATTCCTCTTATGCTTTCCTTCAAAGAGAGGGATACCTAGGTATCTCTATGGTAGAGACCCGTCATAAACATTCAAGATATTAGATATCATACTCTTATCATCATCACAACTGTAGAAAACATCACTTTTAGCGTGATTAAGACTAAGACCAGTTAGAGACTTGAACTCTTCAAACATAGAGACTAAACTGGAATCATGGTGCACATCGGCCTCAAAAAATAACATGAGATCATCTGCAAACATGATATGAGAAACTTCAAGATTCTGTGAGGCTTTTAGAGGAGAGATAGTCCCATCATTCACTCTATCATTCATGATTTGAGTGAAGCATTGCATTACAAGGACAAATAGATAAGGGGCTAAAGGATCCCTTTGCCTAACACTATTACTTGGTTTAAACCTCTCAGATGGTTCAGCATTAAACAGAACTTGGTATGAGGTTGTGCGAAAAATTTCTTTAATCCACACAATCCAACTCCCAGGAAAATTCATCAAATTAAGAATGAAAAATAAAGCATCACTTTATAGAGTCATAGGCCTTAGATAGATCAACCTTGATACACATATAAGGACAACCAATTCTCTTATTAAAGTCATAAATAATTTCATTAGAAAGGAGGATGGCATCCTTGATACTCCTAGTTTTAATAAACACACACTAATTTGGGGTCACTAGAGAATAAAGGACAAGCTACAATCGATTGGCAAGAATCTTAGAGATCACATTGTAGACAATATTACATAAAGAAATAGGCAGCCAGCTCTTAAGATTACTTGTCTCAAAATTCTTAGTGATAATACAGATAAAAGTGCTATTAGTTTCCTTCAACCACCTTGTTTGAAAAAATCATGTACGACTACAATAACATCTCCCTTGATAGTGTCCAAGTATTCTTTAAAAAATATACCATTAAATACATCAGGTATTGGGCTCTTGTCAACATTAAGACTAAGTAAAGTGTCTTCAACTTCTTTAGGAGAAAATATTTTGTCCAATAGAAGCCTCTTTACTTAATCAAGTCTGGGAAAACTCATCTTTTCAAGACCATTGACATCAACATCAAAATTATGATTAAAGATGTCACTATAATAAGAATTGATATACTTTCTTAATTTCCTTCATATCTCTTCACATAGACCCACCAATCTCAATACAACTGATTTGGTTCCTCTGTCTTCTCATTCTCATCGAAGAATAGAAAAATTTTGAACATTGATTACCCTCTCTTAACCATTGCACTTGAGACTTTTGTATCCACAATGATTCCTCAAGGTCCAAAGCTTTCCTGACAGCTTTTCGAGTATTGAAAATATTCAAAATAATAGATTCATCATGAGGATTATCATCAACATCTCTTTGACATTGAATAGAAAGACTCTCAAGGCCTCTTACATTACTAGAACAATTCTGGATCTCCATGTTCCACGCAATAAGACCATCCTTCACATTTCTAAGCTTAGTATATAACTTAAACATAGAAAGGCCTTCCAATTTAAATCCCAAGATTTAGAAACACAATATTTAAATCCTTCCTTGGATGTCCACACATTAATGAAACAAAAAGGTGACTTGATGACAGGTCAGGTGCCTTACCAACAAATACAGTGACAATTTTATGATCACTAGTAATATTAGCATGAGAAAAAGCTTTGAGCTCAGGAAACTTAGACAAGAACTCAAAGTAACAAATCACTCTATCAATATTTGAAATAACAAAATCACCATCTCTTTGGTGGTTATCCCAAGTATAAAAAGCACCATTTAGATTCAATTCAAGCAGACCAGTGTCATGTAAACAATCATTGAACTTCTACAAACGTTTCTTAGAAGGAGGATCTTTTCCTATTCATTCGACATCCTTTCTAAAAACATTATAATCACCCACACAAAGCTAGAGATCTCTAAAATTTCTAGACAAAGATAAAATATCATGCTATAATGATTAATCAATTATAAGTGATAACAATGACAAGATAAGATCGATGTAACGATTAGAATTTCATCTAATGTTTAATGTGCATTGAAATTAATGTTTTTACCCTTATTCTTTATCCAAACCTGAAACAACCATAAACCCTAGATTTAAACCAAATAGGGTCTAATGTGAATAACATGATGGTTAAACTTTAGGATTTACATATATGTAGATTAAAATGTTGATTTTTTGGATCTGTTGATTGGATTGATTGAATATACCTAAAGTATAATTGCATATGAATAGCTCATTATTGAGGTATGTGTTTATGATTATGACTTCCCACAATATAGTTTTTTGATGTATGTTGGGGTTTTCTTGAAGATTGACCGAATTAACTATTGAGTGTTTGTTGACATTTTGTTCAATTACAATTCCACTATGAGTATCAAATAAAGGAAGATTATGTGAAAAAAAATGCCAATTCTTATAAGAAAGTAATTGATTGAATATATGTAATTATGTACTTACACACTTTTGCATGCACCCACATACACACTATAGAAATATACTGAGCCTCGATTTTGTTTGCGACACTTTAGGTACGTGATAAATATGATAATGTCAAGATATGATGGACACCTAAAATTACTTGAAGACATTAAAGCCAACTTTTAAGGAGGATTAGATAGATACTTATTCTCATACATGCAATTATTATGTAATAATTTCATGTATCTCCTTTGAGGAGCACCTGCTAAACAACACTTGAATTAATGGAAATTATGTGCTATTAATTGCCATTTGGTAAATTTTGGATCCTTTGGGAATTTTAGGTAATGGTTGTCAATGTTTTGGGTATTTCATTAATTGGGGGACGTGAAAAAGTGAGGTCCTTAAAAGGATAGTCCTATGCTAAGTTATATTCCAAAAGTGTAATGTGTTAGCACTCCAACCCTTAAAAGAACTAGAATATATCACATCTTATTATCTATCAGCAACAAGGTAGCTCAAATAGGTCATGTATACTTAAAGCTCCTTCTTCATACTCCCTACACAAATCTAAGGCCAAGGGTCTCAGGGTTGAACAATCCAGTCAAGGTTTCTTCAAAAAAACATTTCTACTACTCCAACATCCTTATGGTGGTGACTTGGTTACAAAAACCATCGATTAAATCCATTTTTTTTTGTACATATAGTATAATAATGAAAGTAAGTTTTCCAAGGAAAACTTTGCAATGTAAATTTGAAAGTGGTGTCAAAATAAATATGTCCCCAAGTCACCAACATAAATCTCTTAAATAGTTGGACATACTTTTACCAAGAGAATCTACTTATTTCAAGCATATAAAGGGCCTAGTATAAGCATATGGCCACCACATATTTATTGGTTACTTCATATACTACACTTCACCTTAAACATACTCACTCTAGTCACACACTTAGTCACACAATTATTCTAGGAAGAGATTTAGGGTTTTCTAGTCTAAGGGGACTATATGGGATTGTTGTTCTTTTTGGGTAATTATATATCCATATAACTTAAGGGAACTATTTAGGTATGCCACCACAATACTAAGGGTAGGGGTGATTAAGGTTTCTATGAGCTAAGTTTCATCCACTAACGTGGTGAGTGGAATCGTAATGACCAATTTAGACTAGGATTAAAACCCGAATTTGTATTTCATGACTCAAGATTGGGTACATCAACAACCTATAAGGGTCATCTGATTATCTAATAAGGAACAACCAGAGGATAAATTGAAATAGTCAAGTCCTTCACTACTTTGGCTCTAATGCCATATTGTAAAGATTGAAACCTGAGAAGGGCTCCACTCAAATGGTATAATAGAAAAAATAATGTAAAGATAATGCATTGGCAAAATAACTATTACAAGGTTAGAAAGTCTACGATTGTACCATTTTTCCTCACTGAAAAAGGTGGTATTACAAATTAAAAACTTAAAGTATCTAAAAAAAAGGCTAGTAGCAGAGGGTAACCCAACCACTCTAAGCTATCCTCATGTTCATAAACACCAACACAATCTTCCTTAATCCTATTACTCTAAGCTACCTACACCTAACTGGTTTGGAAACAACACCCACAAAGAGATTAAAAAATGTATGATCAATAATTATTGAGTATGTGCATACTAAACATATTCAAGCTTTATTTGATATATAAGAAGAAAGAGGGAAGTTCTCAAAGAAATAAGTGGTACATCAAGTAGGTAAGTTCAACATGATACAATTCAAAGGTACATAACAAAAGAATGAAGCAATAAAATTTATGAGACTCATAATCATTTCAAACATCTTGCCACATAAATCACTACAATAATAAAAAATGTCCATGCAGGCTAAAATAAGTGATTCTAGTGTAGGGTAGAGACACCATAGGATCCCGAGCTAGGGAGCAAGGGGGAGTAAAACCCCAATCCTCTAAGGATAAGGGGGAAAAAAACCCTGATATCCCAATAGTAAGGTGACACACCTAAACTATGCATTCAAAATGTAAGTGTACGTTTTGAGTATTATAGGCCTATGAGGCCCAAATTTCAAACTTAGGGAAATGTTAATCCACAAAATACTACTAACTATAACCTAATCCACTAGGCATAATGAAAATGTGATTGATTTTTTGATTAAAACTAATTGCAAGAATTGAAAACTAAGTTGGATGGATTCTTAGGATTACAGTCCCATGGTGTACATTACAATGAACACCATTTCATTAACAAGAATTTACTATTCACTCTGGACTGAGATCTATAGTAAGTATTATCCACTCCCGTAATGTAATACACTACATATACTACGACAAATCCCACTCCCGTAGCGATTTGGGATTAACTAGGTGCCTCAATTAAACCTCCAGGTTATTTCCTTCATAGTCGTAAGCCCTCTCCTGATATAAAATATAGGCTATGTAAATCTACAACCTTTCCAACCCTTAATCTCTCTCCCGAACAAACTAACATCCTGAATAATTAAATACAATAATGATATATAGGTAATTCGTGAAGCAATTGAAGATTTAAATTTGGAATTAAAAGAAATAACTATATAAAATCATTGATGTCAATTAAAATGCATAACCAGACAACTCTTCGATCCTTAGGAACCAGGGGATTAGCCCCACATGATTTCTACAAACAAAGACATAGTGGAAGAGAAAGACAATGAGCTAAACATCTGAAAGTCTAATGAAAAATCTTGGAGGAACTGGTCTAGAAAATCCCCTCTAGTGAATGTGTCGATTCATAGCATTCCATCTACAAATCTACTCTCCAGAGGTAATCAAATAGTCTGGAACACGGTTGTTTCCTTCATCTCCTCTTCTCTTAGCTTGCTCCATTGCAATAGAATGGAGTGTGATGCCTTAGGTCTGGCCAAACTCCCCTTAGGTCATAAGTAGGACTTAGACCATCATTAAGTCTTAGTTGTCATATTCATTAAGATGTAAAATCTGCATTGATCGAATCAAGTGGGTACCATCAACAAGAAGTTGGTGGCAGTGAGTCTTCTGCTACCTCAAAACCCTCATTGTGTATAGGTACTACCAACAGGTGGGTCAGTAGAACTGAGTTGCTATTTTGCAGATTCTCATTTCTCTATTGACGAATTTCAGTACTACCTAAACGTAGGTCGGTAGCACTGAGTAGAAAAACTCAGTTCCTATTTCTCTCTAGACCATAAGTCGGTTGCACCGACTTGCCATTTCGGTGGTCTTGAAAATTTGACACAGTAGCACTGAGTTGCATCTCATTAGTAGTGAGATTTCTTTAGGCTCCATGTTGGATTTTCACATTAATTTAGTTCCACCGACTATGAGGTTGCTACCATTGAGTTGCCTTATATGTTCTCCAATTACCTAAAATATGGAAAAACCCACATAAGTCTGCATAAAATGTCATAAAGTGGCATAATTTAGTAAAAACACTTATTATTTGATGCAATAATAATTTACATGCTACTAAAGATAAACAATGTATAAATAACGTCAAAATTAATAATAATGCATGAAATACATAGCAAAAATAGCCTCTGAAAAGCAAACAAAACTTATTGCATCAAAATCCCCTAAGCTTAAATGTTGTTCTCCCTCGAGAAACAATATCTTTAGATCTATTTGAGACAACTCAGCAAGACTACAAACAATATAAACTATATTTCTCAAATACCCCCACCTAGTGGTTCCAGATTAGCCCTTACCATCCACTAAACAAATAACTACTCTGTAGTGAACAAAAATGTTCATTAAAGACGTCCTCTCTTAGATCAATGAAACATTATTACTAAAAAAGTTAATATCATAGTCAATAGGGCATTCACTTGATACACCATACGATTCCCTACCTACATTGCTCTTATCTACCTACCAACTATGTTTGAATCAGTTACTCGTATATGACTGAATGAGAGGATCAATCATATATGTGGCCTACCATAAAGAGCAATGGGTGGAATGAAGCAGGTGTCTATGAAAAAGAATCACAATTTACATCTGAATCATTTATCCATGACGAGCCTATAACATGAAGAAAATGAGAAATGCATGAATCCTAATGCCTATTATTTTGATAGAATGATGCATGCACCAAAGATATCATCTAATTGATGAGTGTGGGTTAAAGAATGCATACATGTAACTATTTTCAATTCTCCTTGAATAAAAATTTAGATTTAAGTTCATGGCATCCTTTTCTCTCTATTTTATTCAATTTTTATTTCTTGTTTTATCCCCTCATATTTTAGCATGATTGATAATTTTTGCTCGAGCTTTTCTTCAATATATCATTTCTCTTTTTTTTCTAATGAGAGATATTGATTTGCATCCTTTCAACTCATTTTTGTGTAGAAAGCAACATAGATACGTGATGAAAGAATCAATCAAAAAGAATATGCAATCCACATGAAATTTTCCTATGCAACTAATTGTGTAACACCCTATTAAGCATACAAGTATCAACGGAAGAAAGTCCCATGTTTTCCATAACATGAGGGACTTTAGATGAAAGGTATGTCACTAGAATAATAAACATTACAAATAAAGTAAACAATCACCATGCATTATTATTGAAATTGATTCATACATTGTTCAAAGGAAATCTAGTACATTTCAGTTCTTGAATATATCATATAACATATATACAAGACTTGGAACTTGAAAGAAACTGTAATCTAAAGATTCAATCTTCTAGGTAGATGGCACCCCACCAAGCAAAACCTTAGAAAAACTTTGAGCTACTCCTGAGTTGATCTTCATATGGGTCTATCATTGATGTTGCTCCTTACATGTAGGCATTCACGCCCCAAACATACATAAAAATGGTAAGTGGAATTGAACATATTATATCTTTGAGAAACATGTAAATTGAAAATAATCTTTAAAGCATTAAACATTAAAAAAGGGACACAATTGGTTTTAGATTATGTATTTTATGTTAACCTACACTAGAATCCTCATGTTTTGTAATGAAGTGCCTCTTCTCTTATGCACTGAAGTGCCTCTTGGGTTGCACCAAAGTGCCTCTTAGTTTTTCTCCAAGGAGCCTCTTGGTGAGGATCGTATATAAGTTATCTTTTAATGTTATCTTTCTCTTCAAAAATCATAACTTTATCTTTAATCTTAACGGTGACTTTAGTCTTATTGTTCATGAAGGTGATACAATTACATTGAAAATAACGATTCCTTTTAGTTCATTATAAATTCTTTGACTTTTAATATCTAAAATAGTAAATAATACATTCATAGCATTCATGGTACATACATATATACAATCAATCAAATACTTATGTTGAAAGTGAATAGACCACATATCTCTCTCTTAGAGAAGATCTTAACTACTCTTATTAGGTTTTGTAAATACTAATTGCTTCCTGGGATTGATTGAAATCCTAATTACCCTATGAAGAAATTATCATTTATTAATAACAATTATATTCTCCTTACTTTCTAGAGTTTTGGAATTCTTTAGATAATCAGGGGAAAATGGAGTCACAATAGGATTAAACTTAATCCATCATATGGATCTCAAATAATCCTTTCTAAAATATATTTGCAAATAATCTTATGACCAAAGGTTTAATTACAATGAATTTTAGAAGAATTGGCCAATCAGAAATCATGGTAGATCAGCGTGTATATACTATCCAAAATTGTAGTCAGTGAGGCTAAGCTGGATAAAAAACAAGTGTTCATGTGGATCCTTGGCCCTCTCAGTTTCAATGCACAACATGACAGACCAAGGCATGGCAAAAGGTCCAAATTGCCACTGAAGGGTTTATCCAAATAGAAAACCAAGAGGAGTTGAAACTAAAAAAAAGGTAGTCATCTTCTTCGATCACAGACAGAAAGATTAGAGCTTTCCTTTTGCTCTATCTGACAATCCAAGCTCACGATCATGACCTATAATAGGCGAGCTCGATGTGAGAAGGCATCTTATCAACTAAGTTAGATTCCTTCAAAGTAGACAAGCGCTACAAAGGACCATGAGGGTCGATAAACCTAGAGCACTAAAATGCTATCACACCATGACAACAAAGGCAAAAAGAAACTAGAAAATGGGGAAATGACCCACCTGTGAGAAAACCAAAACTCAGAATGAACTCATTAATAACGAGCAAAGTTACAGATCAAAGAAGAAAGCCAATATGAGGTACAATGCTTGAGAATTCTTATAATGTCAACACACAGGAGAAAAGGAAAAAAAAAGGGAAAGTAGGGCTTACTCGGATGGTGAGGATGGGTTTGATTTGCTTAGACTACCCTAGCTTTGGATGGAGGTTGTCCTCGAATCTCTTCAGGATTCAAGGTGGCCAAAATGCCATGTAGGACCTTTGACCAACTTGAGAGTAACTAAGACCACGACAATGGGTTATATAGGGAGCAAGGAGATGAACTAAATGCTCAGTGGAGATTCTGGGATGTTGGGAATGCATTAGGGGGTGTCAACATGGTATAGAGGTATCAGTTATATATATGGAATCTAGGAGATTGTTGGATATTGAGCTCAGATGGAGGAAGGAATCCCAGGTGGGCTAGACATCTCAACTATTGAAACCTATATAGAATAATACTCCTGACTTTGCACCTATAAGACAAAGGAGGCAGAGAGGTATAGCTTAGGTGGGAAGGTGAGTTCTATGTGAGGACGAGTATTCACTTACTTGGAGTCAGGATCTCTGTGTCTTAGTGACAGGTACAAGGACCGAGTGAAGAGAGTGACCTACACGTACTTGATTCTGGATTTGACCCCGATCCAACTCCTATGCCACAAAACCTTTTTTTCCTCCTTCTTTAGATAAAAGTCTTGATTTGAAAATTAATTCTATAGATCACTTGTCAATTCATTCTTATCCAAAATTTTAGCGTGATCTTCAATTTCTTATTATCCTCCTTTTAAGCAATACATTTGAACCAAATAACACATTATGTACTCAAAAGATGATTTTCAAGAAAAATCTTGACAATTATTTAGATAATTACCTAGGTCACAAAACACCTTAAAATCTTCTGTGTTTCCCTCCAAACTCTTACCTTTACTTTATTTTTCAAACAAAAAGTTATTTATATCTGTTGAATGCACGAGTTTCTCCAATTCAAAACTATATTTCAAGGATCTATTTGTACTCTAAATTTTTATTCAATATAGATTAAATTAGGTTAGGGAGATGACGTGTCAACCCTAGACCCTCAAATGGAACCAAAGATTCATTACGTTCTTAATTTCTTAATTTAGTATTAAACACCATAATATCTAAATTGAAGTCTTGGATTTGATTTACTTAGTAGAATTTTTTTATTTAAGACCATATCTTTATTTTACTCAAACTTTGGGATGTTACAAATTGATATGCAGATATTTTTTAGCTAATGCAATAATAAATAAAAAACTTACTAGCATGCCACCTATCATGCTAATGTAATGCAATCAAGAGGAACCAATTTAGGGTACTTGATCATCTTAAGGTGGTGGATGAAATGTCATGAAAAGCAGGTGGAATTACATGATTAAGAGATAATGCTTGCATTAAACTATGATATGTCCCATGCCTATTAGCCTACGTATAGGGTAACCTTAAAGTATTTGTCTAAAAACTCCATTTAATGTCCAGTTAGGTCGGTTTGGGCTCAAAACCCATCGTCATCCACAAATATTGGATGAGTTAATATTTTTATCCATATTCAGTATCCTCAAGCTGACTAACCCATACACTTCCTCTAATTGGTGTTGCCTTAGACTTTACAAATTCAGATTAACAAGACATGATCATTTAATATTTTTAAATTACCTTAAAAAGGCATGAAACATGTTTCTCTTTGATGCTAGATGAAATCATGACCATTAAGATCCACAATTACACTAGATAGATGTGGATCCAATACTTGCAAAAACTAAAGAACTTACAGAAAGAAAAAGATAAAAAATATTAACAGTTCCAACACCCCCAAACTTGAACTTGACTATGTTCTCATTGTTAGAATTGAAACAATGAAGTGGAACGTGAGTACCATGTTCTCATAATGGTGGTGGTAGTGGCTAAAATGTTCCCGATTTGCCTCTATAGATCCAATTATTATGGTGTCCATCCTTTTGTGTCAGTGCCATTGATGTGTGTGTTAGTGGTACTGAGATATGGAATCCTTCATCCTCCTTTGAGTTGTATGAGTTGGTGCCACAAACATATGTGTCAGTGGTATCTACAATCTTTTCCTATAGCTCTAAGTTTTTTCTGAGAAAAGGTAGTGGTACCAACTTTAAAGTTGGTGGTTCTGACTTTCTATAGATTTTGACTTTATAAGAATTTGATACCCTCGACACACAAGTCAGTGGTATTGACTTTTTGTGAAATCCATGTTGAAATTTTTTGGTAGGTCAGTGCCACCGACTCTGGTGTCAATGGCATCAACTTTCACTCTGCATGCACTCCAAACAAATGCATAAAGGTATTTTTTTACATCAATTAAACATCTAATAAGATAAATAAAAAATTTAAACAATGAAAAAACCTAACCAAATACTAAATAAGAGAAACAAAATTGGGTTTCCTCCCATTAGAAACCTTATTTAATGTCCTAGGATCGACAAGGTGATATTCTTTAGCCAGGGTTGTCACATGATGATTGTGAAGAATCATTTGGCAGTCTGAACTCCACTCTATCATTGTCTATATCAATTTTGAAGTAGCCTCTACCCATGGAAATGATCACATCGTCCATAACTTGGAACGGTATTCCTAACAACATCTCAGATCCCTACATCTGGTGCACATCCATGACCATAAAATCAACAAAATAAATGAATTTTTCCCCTTTAACTAATACGTCCTCGCATATCCCATACAACCTCACAATTGATCCACCTACCAACTAGATTGTCATGGACATCTTCATTGGTTTCTTCAATCCCAACTTCTGAAAGGTAGCAAGAGGAAAGAGATTTATGCTTGCCCCTGAATTACATTGTGCTTGTTAGAAATGCTTTCTCCCTATAGAACAAGGGTGTAGAAACATCTTGGGTCTTTTCTCTTCATCGATATTCTTTCCTGGATCATTTCACTCACCATTTCATCTGCATGCAAGAAATCTATATTTTTTATCAGTTCTTCTTATATATGATGTCCTCAGAATATGTTCAACACCTCCACGAGTGGGATGTTGATGTGGACATTTCAAAATATGTCCAAGAATTACTTGAATTACTTTTCCTCTTTTCTCGGCTTCTGACTATCTAGAATGAGACATGAGGCTTCTCTGCATGCTTGTGTGGAGGAAAATATGGCACTTTGGGGGTCTCCTCCCCTAAGCTTCCTTCAACGCCACCTCCTTAGATAGAATATGGCACATCCCCCATGGATGGGATAGAGTATGCATGTGCCTTGTCAATTGTGGGTGCTTCTTTATTGACTGTGACTATTCCACTACGTAGTATAATCTTCACCTATTCTTGTTGCACATGCAGCTTTTTTGGAACTGCGGGTGTGGTCATGGAAATGGTGGAGCTTTGAAGTTCCTTATATTGAATAGTCAGGGAATATGGGGTATCATCATTGTTTCTTGTCGTTGACCCTATATCTACTCAGGTGCATGTGTGAGCATACTCCGCTTGTGTTCAACATCCCCTTGGTTTTCCATACTAGCTATGGGGAAATCACACTTCTGGCACATACACCCAATCCAACTCTAGAAGGTGTTGATATGGTGACTCCTCAGTTACATGCTTAGGTTCCTTGACAATAGAGACATAATTTACTTGATGATGTTGATGAGTTGTCTCTGTATTTCCAAGAAATCCTTGTTGAATTTGCTTCATTATGGATGCCACCTCTACTTCCAGCTGAGAGATATAGTTTTCATTACTACGGATCTGAGCCTCTTGATTTTGTTGCATCCTTTTTTCTTGGTCCACTAAGGCCTCATTCTACATCACCAACCTACCCAACATGTCTTCAATTATGTCTATATTACTTGGACCCATATCTTGTTGATACCATTGACGCAGGCACATGCACTCCTCTTCACCTCCATATGAAGTGTCAGGTTTTTGTTCAAGCTTCCTTTCTAGTGTGTTCATCTGGCCTTTGAATTTGTGAACTCCCTTGATTCCCTAACACTTTTAATTGTTGTTGGTTCTTCTCACTTGTCCCCCACAACTAATTCTTGGCCATGTTCTTTAGGATCTTATGACACCTAGTAGCTTTATTGTTTAGGAAGAAACCTACTCCTTTACTATCCAGACTAGTCATCTCCCATTTGTGTGGGCTATAGTAGAATGTCTTTTCCTGCCCATATAAATCAATTCCATGATGAGGGACCTTCATGAGCATATTATGAATCACACTCAGACTTTAGAAATGATTCTTCATCTCACTGCTTGAAGTTGTGGATCTTTCCAACCAATTCATTGGTTTTCTAGGGTGGAAAGTATCGCTCGAGAAGACATCTATCAATTCACCCTAGGTATCTATTTATTCTAGTAGAAGGCTAAGAAACCATGCTTTTGCCTTGTCTGATAGTGAGTAAGATAATAACTTCAAGTAGATCATTTTAGCTGGGACCGTATCAATCTTCAACATATCATATATTTCCACAAAGTTGTTTATGTGCACCATCAGGTCCCCCATATTGATGTCATGGAATGATTGAGACTTAATCAGTTCCACTAGTCTATGAACTATTTTGTAACAACCCGCATTGATTGCCTACCTTTTAATCTATCCAAGCTACGCTGTGGCTGAGGACACTTTAATCTTCTCCCATATAGTTTGTTCTTCAGGGCCTTCGACAACACGTTCTTCAACATTTGGGTCCATGTCTGTTGCCTTTTCCTACCCTGATTACGGTGGTGGATTTTGGATGAGCTTCTCCACTAAATCCCCAAATTCTCGCGCCTTGCAAAAAAATCCTCCTAAACTATAATAGTTGGAGAAAACTCTCCATAATCAATGATTTGAGTGTGAACCATGAACCGGTACCTAATACTTATAGCAATGTGAGAACACAAAGTACAGTATATTGTTGTAAGAAAAAGATTTCAATGATGTACAATTTCACAGAAAATATTTGAAAATTTATTAAAATAAAATAAAATGGCCTAGAGTGGTTGCTCACAACACTCATAGTGTTGGAATTTCTATTTCCCATTAAAGGTGCCAAAAACTTGACACGCCTAAACTATACGTGCAAAATATAGGTATACACATCGAATAGTATATGCCCATAAGTCCCGGATGTCAAATTCAGGAATATGTTATTCCAAAAACTACTACTAATTGTAACCTAATCAGCTAGGCCTAAGGATAATGTGATTGGTTTTTTGATTAAAACTAATTGCAAGAATTCAAAACTAAGTTGAGTGGATTGTAATCACAAATTGAATGGATTCCTTAGGATTACAGTTCCACCATGGTGTACATTGCAATTAACTCAATTTCATTAACAAGCATTTACCCTTAACTCTGAACTAATAGATATGTAGCAAGTATTACACACTCCCACCGTAATACACTACCTATACTAAGACAAATCCCACTCTAGTAGAAATTTAGGTATTAGGTCGGAGATTTAATGAAACCTCTGGGTTCTTTCCTTCACATCCATAATCCCTCTCCCGAGGCATGATATAGGCTATGTAAACCCACAACCTTTTTAAATCTTAATTTCTCTCCTAAAGTAATTAACGGTCTGAGTGATTAACTATGATGATTAGGAATAAGCAATTTATTAAGAAATCAAAGATTTAAGTTTTGAATGAAAGTAAATAACTATATTAAATCATTGAAGTCAATTACAAAGCATAAATGGGCTACTCTTGGGTCCTAAGGAATAAGGGAATTAGCCCTTCTTGATTTCTACCAACAAAGACAGAGGAAGAGAGAGACAACAAGTTAAACATTAGAAAAACTAATGAAAAATGCTAGAGGAATCAGTCTAGAATATTCCCTCTGGCAAACATCTCAATCTGCAATGTTTCAGTTGCAAATTAGCTCTCCAAAGGTTCCAAGTTGTCGAGGATGTGGTTTTCTCCTTTGTCTCCTCCTCTCCCATCTCCTTTATCTATTGCAATATAATGGAACATGATACATTAGGTATTGTCGAACTTCCCTTAGGTAATAAGTAGGACTCAATTTGTCATTAAGTCTCACCTGTCAGATGTGTCATGATTTGAAATATGCATTCATCACGTCGAGTCAGTACCATTGATAGGAAGATGGTGGCACTGAGTCTTCAACTAACTCAAAACCCTCAATGAGTGTTGGTATGACTGATATGTGGGTCGGTAGCACCGAGTTGGTATTTTGCAGGCTTAGAATTTTCTTGTTGATGAATGTTGATACTAACAACATGCAAGTCAATAACGTCGAGTTGATAAACTCAGTTCCTGTTGCTCTCTGGACCATAAGTTAGTTGCACTAACTTGACATTTTAGTGGTATTGAACATTGAGTCAGTAGCACCAAGTTGAATCTCGGTAGCATTGAGATTTCTTTAGGCTCCCTATTGGATTTTTGTATTAAGTTGGTACCATGGTTGGAAGCACCGAGCTGCCTTCAACCGCTCCAATTACCTGAAATATGGAAAAACTAGCATAAGTCCAAATAAAATGTGATAAATTGGTAATTTGGTAAAATAATTATTATTTGATGCAATAGTGCTTCATAGGATGCTAACAATAAGCAATGCATAAATATTGTCAAAATGAATAATAATGCAAGAAATACATAACAAAAATAGCCTGTGAAAAGTGAATATAACTTAGAGCATCACAAGAGGGAGTAAACCTCGATATTTAATATATATAAAATCTATGGTTGTAGAAAAGTATCGTTACTCTATATTACTAGTCTAATAAGCATGCAATATAATATGGCAAGATGAAATGATTCCATGAACAAAATATTGAACAATGTATAGACGGTGAAATGGGTAACAAACCCAACATATTAGGATAGTTCTTCTATAAAATAAATATATATCATTGAGTATAGAAATGGTATCAAGAAGGATAAGTGCTCAAATATGCATTATGTAAAAATGGGTTTATAATCAATTAAATGCAAATATAAATAAAGATTTCGCATGCCTAGTCTTCATGACTATCCCTATATCTTGGAGTGAACATTACAATTCGTTCTTCATGACCTAAAAGTGTTTTATACACACACTAGTCCACAATCACTCATTATGAATGAAAGTGTATATAAACCTAGATCAACCTCCTAAGTGTCATGTTAGGGTTTAGGGATTCCCACATATGTGTTTCATTATTACATAAGTTATATACATTGGTGATTCAATATATATTTTGCTAATATTTATAATAGATGTCCTTTTCTTAATGGTCATACTTGTATCTTTTCTCTTTCTAACATTTTCCTCCTCCACATTATCTCAAGTACTTCAAGGTCATTAATTATCATATTTATAAAAGGAACCTTATTATATGTATCTTTTCTCATTGTCCGTCTTATTTGTAAAAGACCATTTGGACATCTATTTTTTGAAATCCGTAGAGTATACATACATATAGAGAATTTATATTCAAGAACAAGAATAACATTTGTTATTTAGAATATGCCAAATGATAATTACTACATTTCCATGATTGAAAATTTTCATTTAGAAATATATGTTAGTATAACAAGTTCTAAGTCAATTGGAATAGATTGTTGACCTAATTACAATTGCTAACAAGAATTTGGGACATACTTTATAAAACCTATTTTTGTATGATTGTCAAGGTTCATAATTTATAAATATTATGTTCATATAGTTTAAGTTATAGTAGCATCTAACCAACTATTTGACATATAAATGTAAGCCTACATACTTTTTTAGACTTTTAATATATGCAATAGCACTCTTGAATTCATATATATATATATATATATATATATATATATATATATATATATATATATATATATAGGGTATATCTTCGCTACCCGTGCGGGTAACTAAGATTTGCTACCCGTGCATCAGTTTTGTAATGGGAAGGTATGCATTTGTAATGAGACAATCCAAATTTGTAATGAGATGACCGAAATTGTAATACAAAGACTCGTTTTGTATTACAACGTTGTTACAGTAATAAATATATATTTATTACTGTAACAACACTGTAATACAAAACGAGTTTTTGTATTACAATTTCGGTTGTCTCATTACAAATTTGGTTGTCTCATTACATATATGTGTCATCCCATTACAAAATTGATGCACGGGTAGCAAATCTTAGTTACCCGCATGGGTAGCGAAGATATACCCATATATATATATATATATATATATATATATATATATATATATATATATATATATATATATACTTATGATAGAGTTTACAAGAATTAGAAGACTAATTACAATGCATGTTTTATAAGCTCGTACTATTCTATACATGTTTTGTATAGATTATATTTTTTCTCATTGATTATCCTTATGAGATAAACACAAATAAGTTTGAAAAACTGACCTACTATGAACCTAGGATTGTTGAACATCATTTTTCCGTATACATGTTTTTTTTACTTTTACTGGAGTCAATCTCTCTCATGGCCTTTGGATCTACTGGAAACATACAGGAGATGATTTCATCATCAGGAAGGCTCACATATGAGGCAACCCTCCATTAATCTATTGTTTGGTTGTTGGGTTTGACACCTACAACCTATGTTGTAGACCACCACATATGAGGTTATTAGAGATGATGCTCTAGGGTTTCTGTATGAGGAGGTGGGTCTTGAGAAGGATGATGAATAAATGGATAGGGAGCTCCGTTGTACATATATTTTGGCATTTCAAGGTGGTTGAGATTTATTAAGATATATTTTTAGTTTGTAGGTTTTGTTTGTGGTGGGGGAATAAAGGGTAATTCTCTCTACTAATGGAGATCAAGATGATCTTACATAACTTGTGATCTGTAGCTCCGTTGGAGGCCTTGATAAAGGGGTCTAACACAGGCTGAGAAGATGATGTGTGACTATAGTCTGGCCTCCAGGGGATTGACATCAGGCCTGCCTATTATGGTGGTGAGAAGGAAGATGAAGAGAGGTTCTATCAAGGCTAGTTGTTGGCTAAAGGAGACAGTGGTGGCCACTTACATGGTGGTGTGACTGGTTGGCGCAAGGGAGGGAGACTAGGGTTTTGATGCAAGTTGCAGAAAGGTGGAGAAGAAGAAGAGATAGAGATGAAGAGAAGGTGAAATGAGCAAGGAGAGGCAAGGAAGGGTTGCAAGGTGAACGATAGTTGTTAGCAAGATCTCACCTTTGTTATGCTCTGGAGCATCATCATCGGCCACCAGACCCTTGTTGCGGTGGTTATGGTCAAGGTTGTTTGACATGATGCGAACAAAGAGATCAGAGGATAGAATTTGGTGGCTGAGGGAAAGAAGTGGAGGAGAAAAATATTTCAATGCATTTGATAGCCACAGTAGTTACCAACAACAAATTTAACATTGAAATTGTCGCTTAGTGCAAAGAAATAGGGTGTTGCGGGGCTAGGGTTCCAAGAGGAAAGGATAGGAAGGTGATGGAGGATATTAGGACGAGGAGCAGAAGTAGAGAGAGAAGGATGAACATCGAGCATCTATTTCTTGCTGACGATTGCCCATTCTCGGCTAGCATTCAGTCGTGACACGATCACAGTTAGGGATCAAAAATGAGAAAAAGAATAGTAATGATAAGTTATGTGTTATAGAAAATTAAACTAGGCATTGGGATTAATGTGGTCAACATTTGGTCATTAATACTTAGATTGTTTCCTTCTTAATTAAATTGGAGGAGCATTTACCTTTAATTGGCCTCAAATTTGCTAGATAGTTTAATTCTACTATAAACAACATGAATTCAACATTATCTTTATGTTTTGAAATCATTTTGTCTCATGTTTCATTACTTGAATATTTAGTTCACAATAAGAACTTTATTCCACTAAATTAATCAATTATAACGTAATATTTTGCATCCTCTCATGGTTTCTCTTAATATACTCCTAGGAATATCTAGAGTAACAAAATAGGGATGCATATACTAACTAGTGTATTTTTTCATAAACACTTAACATTCAATGTATTATGATTATTTTGTCCTAAAATTACACATACCAAAGATGTTTTTGAGTTTATAACATATTAGACTTCAATTATTTTTAATATTTCTAAATTAGGGAAATAGGATTATAATACAATGTTAATGAATAGATCTTGTGATAAAGGGATGAATAAGATATGTATTTAAATTGGATATGTTACATAGATACACACCAACTATTACATTGCACTATCTACCACAATCGCAACATGCACAAAAAAGCAAACATAAGACCAATCTAATACAAACTGTCCATCATAAAACAAACCAAAATATAGAATCCTCACATTAGCCATCTATTTCACAAAGGAGCCAGTAAGTGCCAAGAAGTAAAAATTACCATCAAGATACTAATGAACTCAATAAAAGAGAGAGACCTCGATGTAAGGTTTCTAGTTGAAAAGGGTAAAAGTATGAAAAGATGGGAATTGGAAGTTTAAGGGATACTTGGACAAAGAATAAAAGAGGTCCTCAATATCAAACTCATGAAAAGATGAAAACACATTGACAATAGAGAAATGACATCTCAAAGAACCTGAAGTACATAATAGTGTGTCCCACCCAAAGAGGAACACCAAGATATCAATTAACGTCCCAAAAAGAGGAAAATTTATTCCATATGAAATTTGGGTTTTTCAAATAGAACATGACTCTAAAATTCTGAGTATGAACAGATAGAGAGAAAGTGAAACCTTAAAATAAAAGTAAAATAGAAACATTGCATCAAATCCAAAGACAAACATAATATTGAAGGATATGTCCAAATAATTAAAAATTGGGAACAATATACCTTACTTGATGAACCTAATTATCAACCAAAAGACCTAAGTCTTGAATATTCATTTCAAAAAACATATAATTACAGTTTGGGTAAGTTATAGGATCAAGTAGAAAAAGTTCTACTAAATGATGAAACCTAAAAAATTGATTTCTACGACTAACCAAATAACCCTTTAAAACCATGCCAAATGATAGATCTCATTTTTAAGAATCTAAAACATATTTTTTCTAACATATGTAGTATTTGTTATGAATTTTCAAAGTTTAATAGATTTATTAAAAAAATGTGAAATGATCCCACTACCCCCGCATCATATACCAAAGTTATATGCATGATAGGGTAATGTGAGTCATTAAACTGACTCAAAGCCACCACACATTCAATTAAAACTCATGGAAAAAAGGACTAATTGTCTATGCTCCACATGTCAAGATGAAACTAGTAGAGAGGCATCCTCATCATAACATCTAAAGGTTCCTTCTACATAATTGTCAATAACCACAATGCCAAGTAGGTCCTAATTGGAATAAATAATCAGAGTGGAAGGTGATAAAAAACATCATCTTTGAGTTGCCCAAACTTGTCCAAGCTGGAAGAACCCCGACAGGAGTCATGGGGTGGACGGAAGACATTGGGAAGAATTGACCATGGCCACAACAAGAATCTCCTACTATAAGAAAGGAAATAAGAGAATACTTGTCAAAACCACCAGATCACAAAGTTTACTACAACCATATAGTGTTAATTATCACTCACTCATTAAGATTTACATATAAGGAAAGACGAAGATAGTAGAACTATATAAGGTCAATTATCACTCACTATGTTTTTTTTACTTAACCAATGGAATTATGCATCCACTATAAGGTATAACATGATTTTGGTATGTTATAGTAAGAGTGTACTTTACCAACTTAAACTCATAGTTAGGAAAATTCCAATGCTCACAATAGTGGCGTATACACATTCTCTAGTGATAATCCTAATACATGCATTTCATGAAGGTCATAATCAAAAGCTTTTAGATACAAATATGAATCAGTTTCTCCCCTCATAACAAAGCATGCCACATGACATGAAACATCATATGGATCTCAAAGGAAGTATTAAAATAGATCCTTATAAACAATGACAAGTTTTAGTGTTGATGATCTTAATGACGACGCTTCATTAGGTCCTTCTAAGACAATGGCACATTTTCTTGTTGAGGTTGGTTGTTATGAATATTCCACCTTTACTACTAGAGATTTGGGAAATCATGTCAACAAGTCTAGGAAAGTGACGATGATGGAATTTGTATACAAAAATATTTTTTATGGATGCGAGATAAAAGTTTAGACTTTTTTTGTGTATTGGATCTTGCTGAATATGGTATATAGAAGAAAAGAGTTGAGGATAATTTCTTATTCAATAAGGCTTTAGTATCATCTAAATATGTGATTACATTTGGCACTACTTAACCAATGATCAGGATATCTATCTTCACCCTTTGTTGGTGTCATTCATCATATCCAATAGATTATAGTGGAGTATGCTTTTATTTATTAGGAGATAGTAGAGAACTACACTTGGTTCTAAGAACATGGCTTCAATGTCTGGCTATGTTTAATACAATTCACCAAGTCTATAATTTAATACATTACTACTATCTCTTATCATGTGTATTTTTCATGTACTTTATATGTATTGGTATGAACTTTTTAGTTGTAATATTATTTGAATACAATGGATATTGCAACTACATCATATGTTTTATTTTTGATCTTATGTTTTTTTCTCTTTAAAATTTTAAATAGGAGAAGCACCAATAAATATACTTATTTATAAGGCACACACATAATGAATGTAGTTAAGATAGGATTTCAAAATTATCGACATCGACTTTGTTCATGACATATCATGAAAAAAATTCCTAAAAGATTAGGAAAAGCTTCAATGGCATCAAGGTATGTATATTATGGTTTCTATATGAGTCTATTTAAGGACAATTTCGAAGATAATTGAGCTATTTCTCTACAAATTTGTTATGTCAGTGATAAAAGTGAGCTTCATAGAATGTATTAGCTTAAATGTAAGTAGGTCCTTGGTTCTATAGATGTCTTTTTTGGGTAGACATTTAGACCTCTTTTATGGTTATTTTCAATATAAAAAATCTCCCAAGAGATTTGATAGATTATACTAACTAGAATTGGAACCTAGTTTGGAAAAGAATTATAAAATGAAGAGGATTCATTTTATAAGAAAGTACAAACAAATAAAAAGTTTATGATGAATGCTCATTTGAAATATATATACTATTGTTATGTATGCCTAGAGAGCCAGTCATATGATGAATATAATGGAATATCTAGTAAATGATTTGATAAATAATAAAGTCAATTCCATCTATATGTTTGTTCAATTATGAGATGTTGATATAACATGATAGATGCCTGAAGAATGATATTACTCGATGTCATATGTCTTCAAGTTGAGGACCTAAACAATGAGATTACATATATGATAAGAGTATATACATTCTTATTATGTCCCTAGTCAGATACTATTGTGGAAATAATATATATAGACAAAAATAATACAAAAACTGAAGTGTGTGTTGGTTGATGAAATATTCTCATTAGTGATGATATGTGATATCAAACCAAACACATACGTACTAGTTAGAGAACAATGTACCTGACAGACCCACCTTGAGAGTGATACATGGAAACCATTTAGTGGTAGTCAGAATCATCTCTCATAGTGATAGCGGTGATTGTGGTTCTTAGACCTGAAGTCAATACACTCATAAAATGTTGTTCAATGTACTTTGACACCATACAACGTGACCTTGAATAAGGGTTACCATACATGTGATGTTTGGGTATGTTGTAACACATGGGGATTAACTATGAGTGATGTAGATGGGATTTGTTCCTCATGTTAGATTTGATATTTTGGCCACTTGACAAGAAAGACCGAGAAACATATGGTCATACTTATGTGAATCAATATGTGATATGTGAGAACACATGCATCTCAAATAGTCTTAACATGGATTGAATATTAATAGGGTGACGATTCCATGTCTTGAGTTCAATCTGGATATCAGAGACAAAGGAACTATAGATCACTATAACATTAATAAAGAATTGTGGGTTGAAGTTGTTCTCCGAATTTCCAATTACTTGGGTTGCAATGATGTGTTGCTAGATACCGCTCATTGCTTGTGATGTCATAAATTAGTTATGGACATTCATTGCCAATGTAACTTGGGACCATAGGGTCACACACATAGGATGCACCTAGAATAGGATTTTACTTATAAAAAGGTTTAACTTGATTACTATAGTGTTTAGGTATTTAATTGAAACAACATTGGTTGAAAATTCACTAACTGGGAATGTGGGTTGACCTACTCAAGTGTTGAGTCTACCGAATCAAGTGTCGAATCAATTTAAACAACATTGGCTTAAATTGGTTGACTGGGAATGTGAGTCAAATGATTCATCTATGGAGTAAAGTGACTCAAAAGTCCAGTACCGATTGGACGATTAGTAAGACTGGACCAAGGATTGATGCTGACATCATGTTGTGCATTGATCATTGCATTAAAAGACAAAATGTTTGCAAATAGGAAAGCATTCCAATCGACCGATTGGATGTTACAAGTGACAACTGGGATGTGAGTCAACCAACATAAGTGTTGAGTTTGACTCGTGATATGTAGCAACCAGAATTTCATGAAAATATGTCACTTTGACTCCCAACTGATTTGGAAACCCTGACCCTGGCCCTCCTATAAATAGAAGGGTACTCAAGGCTTTCAAAAGACACAACTCTACTCCACAATGACAGAGGGAACTAGTACCTAACGCTTTAATTACCTAATTAAAATTTATTGCAAGAAATGGAATCTATTGAAAGTGCGCAGCTTACGGGACCCATTTAATAAAAAACTTTTAAGAAACCCCGTCTTTTTCATAGGAAAGTGCAGTTTTTTGCTTCAGGCAAGTGGGTAAGCAATCAGGTATAGAAAATCTAGCAGTAAAGGAAGAAGTTGGTAGCAATGACAAACTTTGTCTGGTAATGTGATAGCCTGAGCAAGTCTTACTTGTAAAGGGAGAGACAACAAGGGAGAACAAGTCAGTACTAGCAAGTTGACATCAAAGGAACAAAATCATTCCCATTGTCTCTAGAAAGCACAAAGAGGATTCTCTTTGGTCCACATAGACTATGGTAGAGGTGTGCAGGTCATTTCCACCACACTAGGAGGACATCATCAGCTGGTACTCATGGTGCTACACCTGGAGGCCCTGTCGACAAAACTATTCAGGTCCTACTGGAGAAAGAAGCACGTCATTGTAAGAATTGTCATTGGACTTGCTCTAATACCAATTTCATGACTTAAAACCCTCTTTCTAAATGCATCATTACTTACGTGATCTTCTTGTATGGGATACGTGCCAAATAAAATTGTTTCTGCTGCCTTATCTGCTGCCCCAATCCCAACATATACATCTTTATAAGATGAAGTTGATTATTTCAAAATTTTCTGAGATGAAGTGGCGGGGTAACGGAGCCCTAGTTTTAGTCTCCAACCACGTTTAATTTTATTATTAATCAAGTTAAGATAGTTGGAATGCAATCTTTTTCTCACTAAATCCCATTTTATGGTTAAATGCACTAATGCAGTCTTTTGGATGCTTTTATAGGTACTTCAGTGGTTCTTGATGGAAGGATAAGAAGGAGGTAGTTAAAAGGACTTCTCAACACATGGAGAATCTTAAAGACCCACAAGATCTCTCCATCCTACCCCAACTTGTCAAAAATCTCTTAGAATCAATTAGCACCAAGAAAATCCAAATTAAGAAAATAAGTGCTAAATAAATCCTTCAAAAATGGTTATTCTCAACATAGAGTGGTTGTTACACAACAATATAATTAGCTCTGGGATATTCTCATTTCTATGATGCATACATACATTGTCAAAACACATGCTCTTACTAAAATGGTCACTATACCTAGCCTACACAATGGTCATTCTATCACAGAATTGTCATGAACAAAGCCCCACATTCACTCAAAAACCCATGATCTCAACCTATTTCCCCCATAGACATTCTACTAAGCACAATCATTCATTGACTTGAAAAAATGGCCATATACTCTAGGTTGTCTTTTCTAGCTTAAGATACCACAGTCATTCCAATCAAGAACAAATATGGCCACCCTACCCAAAACTCTATCAAAACCCGAAAAACATCTACCAATTCTACCACAACCATTCTTCCCAAAATGGTTGTTTGTACCTCAACGCAGAAGGTCCATATTAAGAAAGAGTTATCATTCTATCCCAAGCCTTGCTACCTATACATTGAATTTCCCACTTTGCCCCTACCTAACCCTAGTTGTCCCTAATCTCTATAAAAGCCATCAACCTAGCTAGGGTGAAGAGGTTAACATTCATTGTACTCCAAAGCTTCCACATACCACTCATAATGACTCTATTCACCCTAAGCCTCATTTCCTCTTCAAAATTTCTATTTTATAGGGTTTTGACTACCATTCCACTCCATTCATGTTCACATTCACCTTGAAGGGTAAAGATCATGTTTCTACTAGTTGGAGGTGAAGAAAAGGTGATTTTTTCATAACCATCCATGGCCTCCTATTCTTCTTTCTTCACTTTTTATATGCCTTCTTTTATTATGAGTAGCTAAACCCATTTTTTGGGTTGTTCGGGGACATAATATGGTATATTGATACCATGATGTTGGGAATATATAAGTAAAACAACATTTATTGTTACTTAGTTCTATATACATGCTTTTTCTCTTTGTCTTTCTTTTATTTGTTGTCTAACATATGGAACCACCTAATATATAGATAAATGAGGGATTTGGAAGATGGAAGGGAAAAGCACCTAAGTGCACTTGTGGACACTTAAGTTGTTTTCTAATATACCCTTCCACTCTAACATTCCACTAATCCTTGGAGTGAGCTCTAAGTAGTTACATGTGGATATCCACCCTCCCTTGGAAAAGAGCATGTGTAGAGGTTGGAGAGGAGGCAGTAGGAGGTTAAAATCCTCTCCCTATTACTATACCACTCCTTCCACCAAGAGGGTTAGGATAACCATATTTATAAGGATAGACTTGCATTGATCTTGAATTAGGTTCATCTACTCTATACCTGATAGAGGATCCACTCCCTACTTAATTTGGGAAATAACCTTTCTAATCCAAACACACTAAAAAGTATGTTGAAATATGTGTATTTTTTATTTCTCAAATGAATGGTATACACAAATAGCAGTTGAAATATATGTAAAGATTATTATCAATTTACAAGATTACACCATGATATCCCACTTGGGATTTACATAAAAGATAAAACATCTCCACTATATGGAGGAATATACACACTATTTCAAGTCTCTCTCCCAAGAGTTAGATCCACTGATCCAAGTTTAGATTATCATGTCAAGCCCTCCATGTAAATTACCTAAGGGGTTGGAAGCATACTCCACAAAATAAGAAAAAATGGGAGTTGTGACCACAAAAATTCAGGTATGAGTATATAAATAGAGATTGAACAATATTGGGGAAAAGGTACATCAATTATTTTAATCAAGGCTTCCAATAGCAAGACGTGAAAAGAACATCCTAGTGACTATTAAAAATATTATCATGAAGAAGATATTTGATAACATGGCTTCTTTCCTTAATAAATATGACAACAAAATATCATAATCATAAACAATTACAAAGAATGCATGTCGAAAAATTAATGTAACAATATTTAAGCAAGGTTCAGACCCATGAAATATCAAGCCTAGGTCGCGTGGAAAGGCACACCCTTGTTGGAAATATGAGTGGAACATGTATAATATGAGTAGAAAGGTGCACTTGGGGTGGAATGACATAACCATATGTTAAGGTGGTAAAGAGGTACCACTACTCTAAATAAGTTTAGTGTATAGTACATGTACAAAATGTAGAGGCAAGAAATAGGTTTAGTCAATCTACAAATAAGAGGATGATAAATATGAGAAATACATCCATGAGTTTTACATGTGACAATACTAGAACAATATAAACATGTTAGTAGGAAATAACACATCTACCACGAATATGGGGTGAGTAGGAACATATACACATCTACTCTGAACATGGCATGATACACATCTGATCTATTCATTTCACTTCCAAGAATTATCACCTTTGCATTATCAAGTGTGGGAATTTACACATCAACACAAAATTTACATATGTCACATTATACCAGTAGTCACCACATGATGCATAACAAAATAACAAGCAATTTTAGTTTCAAATATGAGGGATGAGAACGTCCATTGAATATCAACAGGGGTAGAGGACCCACAAAAGATGACCATACAACTTAAATGATGAAATAAAAACAATCAAAGAGTATATTTGAAGAACAATCTCAAAAGAGATATAAGTATAAATCAAATTAGGGTTTTGTGTATTCAATTAAATCAAGAGAGAAAGAGACACATAGTTTATTGATCAATTTAGAAATAAGGTGATGCAACAAACCTCATACCCAATCTACAATGATTAAAGCTAACTGTATATCCACAATAGGGTTCCAAGCCACCTATTAAAAGAATAGATGAAATTAGGTTAAAGTTAATTACATGAATCCTAAAATTCCTCTTTTTATTATTAATGAATTAAGTTATAAAAACCATGCCATCTTGTATATTATATTTTCATGATCCATTATATTTCTTATTTTATTTGTTTGACATATAGATTATTTGATATGAAATTTATAAATTCCTACGAATTAGAAAATTCCTAAAAATGTGTATTTATTTTAACAAAATTAGGTAATGGAACTTATATCATTTTCTAAAGAATATGTCATTGATTCAATGAATATTTATTTTTAATTTTCCAACAAGTAGATAATTAGTTATGAATTGATGTTGTTTTTTAATTGATGATTCCATTCATGTCCTTGTCGGGGCCTGAACCTGAGATCTCTAGGTAACAAACCAAGGATGTAACAAATGGGGTTTCCCATCTTGGGCATGAATTTTTTAAGTTAATAATGTCTACTGAAATTAAATTCAAAAAATTGAGCAAATAACAAAAATGCCCTTGCATCATACATCAATATATTGGTGTACAATAGGTCATGCCTGTAAAGTTGCTCAATTAAATAAATTTGTGAGAAAAATCCTCAATAAAACTATAAAGAAAAAAAATAGCATTAGAAGTGTGACATGCTACAATGAACCCATGTAGAAAAGTGTTGTAGATTAGGCGATCATATTCTTCCCATCTACTCAAGTAAGATAGAGCAAAATTATGGAAAGAGCTTCAAATATGAAAATTAAAACTTATCAAGAAGGTATCAAACACAACCGAGGTGGTTTCCAAAATCTTCGTGAGATCGCTATGGTCTCAATCACCCAAACAACAGGCTGTGAGAAGACCTAAAAATTGAGGGAGAACCCAATTTCTCCTACGCAATCACTAGAGTTCAGGTAGCATTCTCTAGGTCAAGCAAGGATGAACCAGTGCTAGGAAACAAGTAAAGGGGACGCATCGAAGGTTTGGAATGCATTTCCTAGAGGTCTCATGATACAAGGATGTGAGAACATTGAAAGGGAAAGGAGAATAGTGGAGAATGCCTCCTGGACATGGATGCCTCAAAATTCTAAGATTTATAGGGTTGTTGGGTTCAAGATGATCTAATGAAAGCAAGGAAAAGGAAATGGAATTCAAAACTAGTAACATGAGGAAGAGAGAATAGAAATAACTTAGGGAGAGAATGGCATACCTCAAAACCATGAAACTATTATGTAAGGTAAAAGAAATAGATGCCACCATGAGATCTGAATCCAATGGCCTAGAATGGCCCATGTTTTGGCAAGTTAGGGAAAAACTAGTATGACATCTAATCTAACATGGAATTTTAGGAAAAATAGCTGCATTGATTAAATAGGTAGAACTATAAGCAACCAATATCTGAATTTCTTTCTATTCCAATTTGGGTCCAAATAGTTATCAAATAAAATGGAATTTTGCACATAAGATAGATAAGGCATGTACAATCCAAATTTGAGATTATCTTTCACTTTTTGGGTCAACGATTATCTTATTTTAATATTCAAATATCAACTTATATTTTCCTTCCAAAAAGATATTAAGGTGTCTATGGTTATTCATTAATCTCAATCATGGAATGCAAGCTAATTGGAACCCAAGGAACACAATTTTGTTGTTGAAGTTTGGTTTTGAAATTTCCTTTTATGATTTATAACACAATTATGGTTTCATCTATTTATCTTTATATATTTTTATATATCCTCTTTTTTATCAAAAACAATAAATGAGACTCTAATTAACTTTGTATTGCTATCCAAAGAGTTATCTTATATTATTATGCAGGAATTAGGTTATTTCACTCAATTAGTCATAAAGTCCATTAATATCGATATCAACTTATATAATGACACATAATTCCTATCCATTTACATGAAATTTCAAATTATTATTCCATTTCACATATTAAGAACATAATATATCTCATTAAAAATATATCATTCATTATGTATGCATTAGTGAACAAAAAAGCATATGCAACTTAGTATAAAGGATCACCTACATATTATGCATCATTTAGTTCATTAGGTCTGAGTTTATTCTTATAAGATATCTTATGTCATTATAACACCTAATGATGCAAATGCATCATATGAGTCATTATACATGATTGGGTTAGGTTATCTATTACAAACTAGGGTTTAGTTTCCATATACTCATTTCATCATGATTTGAAGATTTATAGATCTGGGGTATAATTAGGGTTATGTGTAACCTTATCTAGGGATTAAATTAGAGTTTCTAAGTAAATGTGCTCTAATGTTCATTAAGGTGTACACAAGTGTGTTAGGGTTTATATGAATCCTTATTTGTCTAAGATTATAAGATCTAATCATATAAGAACCATATCCAAGGGATTAGGGTTTCTAGAGTTAAGATGGTAGTTTGTGATATGTTACAACACTCCACCACTCAAAGACTATTTGGTCCCTAAAATCCAACCATCCTTACACTACCAACTAACTACTCTACACTACTTCAAAGGTCTAATTGAATAAGACAAATTAAACAACACTTAAAGGTACAATGGTTACTAATCAAACATAGGGGCATGTTTATTTTATACATGGGTCATGTCTCCAATTAGATGATCTTATCCACCTAGGGTTGCATTTTAGGTTGTTGTGTTACCAACATTGATGCGTCTCTTGATCTTTTTTTGAGAAGTAAAATGAGTTTTTGTCATTTGGACACTCAACACTTCAGTGGTTCGCAAGAAGGAAAAAGGACTCATCCACATAAAAACTCTAAGTTTCACATGAGCACCCAAAAAACAATTGGGTACAACCTTATAAAACTTAAGAGAGACAAAAGGGTAGGTCAACTAAACCTTTCGCACAAGCCTCATTTTTATATTCATCACTTTAACTCAAAACTAGGGTTTATGATTTCTATCCCAACTAATTATAGGGCTTTACTACCAAAACTTCATACAACTCTTCCATGTGAGTCAGTTTGAGAAACCATCGATAAATCCATTAAGTTTTCTTTTGTACAAATAATAGTATAATGGAAAATAATATTTGGCAATGAAATCTATTCAAAATAAAACAAAGGATGGATCTAGAATCAATTGTGAGATCCGAGCCACAAAGTATTACATAGAAACACCTTTGTATCCTACAACTTTCTCATTCTCATACCTATCTCCATCATAAAGTACAAACTCATAACTTCTAAAGCTATAAATTATAACTAACCAAGATTATGGATAAGATCACCTAACTCTCATCACATTACAGTTTACTCATCAAGATCCTTATATGTACATCATATGATTCTGAATCTTTTATTCATCCTCACCGAGACAACATATGTCTATTATATTCTATACATGTCACTAAGAGGGGATTATTCAAGGTAACAGTCCCACTTAGGTAGATAAAATTGAAATAGTCAGAGTCCAACTACCATGTCTATGATACCATTTTGTAAGGAGTGGGACCTAGCAGGGATTCCATTGCTTAGTCCATTTGAGGAATAACCCATCTAATTCAAAGACACTAACAAGTATGTTAGAATAGGTGTATTTTTTATTTCTCAAATGATTGGTATACAAGAATATCATTGGAAATAAATGTAAAGGCTATTATCAATTTATAAGATTACATCATAATATCCCGGTTGGGATTTACATGAAAGAAAAAGCTTCTCCACTAAGTAGAGGGATCTCCAATTTATTTTGAGTCTATCTCCAAAGAGTCATATCCAGTAATCCAAGTTCAGGTTATCATTTCATGCCATCCATGTCCTTCACCTAAGGGGTTGTGAACATACCCCACCAGAGAAGACAAAATGGAAGTTGTTAACAAAAAAATATCGATATGAGCATATAAATAGAGATTTCGAGTAAATGGTAGATCAATAACTTTAATCATGGATTCACAAACAAACAGGGGAAAATAAAATCCAAATGGATATCAAAGATAACATTACAAATAAGATATTCAATTATATGGTTTCTTTCCTTAATCAAAAGGGCTTCTTGCCTTAATCAATTTTACAACAAGATATCACAATCATAAACAATTATAAATAGTGCATGTCAAACAAGTAGACTAATATTATCTAAATAGGGTTGAGACCGTTAAAATCTCAAGCCTAGGCCAGTGGAAAGGAAAGCTCTAGGTGGAAAGTTGTTCCCAATATATATAATACGAGTGGAAAGGCACACTCGGGGTGGAAAGGCACACACAATTATTATGGTGGTATAAAGGTACCACTATTCTAAATAAGTTTAGTCTGTTGTACATGCACAAAATGTTAGAGGCACGAAATATTTCTAGTCAAGTTTTCAGGAAGAGGATGATAAATATGAGAAAGGCATCCATGCTTTTTACATGTGACAATACTAAAACAATATTAACATGTTGGTAGAAAAAAACATATTTAAAACAAATATGGGGTAAGTAGGAACATATACACATATACTCTGAGAAGGACATGACAAACATCTACTCTAAACATTTCACTTGTAGAAATGATCACCTATGCATTATCAAGTTTGGGAATTTACACATCCACACAAAATCCACATATGTCACAATATACTAGTACTCACAATATGATGCTCAACTAAAATATAAACAATTTAAATTTCAAATATGAGGACAGAGAACGTCCATTGAGTATCAAATGGGGTCAGAGGACCCATAAAAGAAGATAAAAAAACTTTAATGATGAAAGAGAAATAATCAAAGAGTATTTTTCAAGAACAATCTCAAAAGAGTGTATGTAGAAATCAAATTAGGGTTTTGAATCTTCAAGTAGATGAAAAGTGATAGAGAGAGAGACATAAGTGATTGCTCAATTTAGAAATAAAGCGATGCAACATGCCTCATATCACCAAAATTGAAAACAACCCTAGATCCACATCAGGTTCCAAGCAACCAATTAAAAACATATATAAAATTAGGGTTAATTTCACACTAATTACAATAATAATAAAATCCTATTTTTTAATGAGGAATTCAATTTTAAAACCAACCAACTTAAATTTTTTATTATTTCCTAAGTCTATTGCATATTTTACTTTAGTTGTTTGACATATAGATTATCATATCTGAATTTTAGATTTTTTAGGCAATTAGAAAATTCCTAAAAGTCACATATCTATTAAATAGGGATTAGGTCATGAAACTTATAACATTGTCTAGAGAGTAAATCATGTATTCCAATGAATATTGATTTGTAATTTTCAATAACCAGATAATATTATTTAGGAAATGTTGAAGTAAATAATGTTTATTACAATTAAACTCCAAAAACTGAGAAAATGACCTAAAGTAACTTGCATTACACATCAATATCTTGGTGTGTAATAGGGCATTCTTGCTGAGTTGGCCACTTGACTCAAGCCATGAGAAGCACAAAAAATAAAATTGAAAAGACCGGAAACACCATCACGAGTATGACATGCTTCAATGAAGCCTTGGACAAAAAATTAATCAATCAAGTGATAATTTCCTCCCACCTATGTAATGAAAATCGACCAACATCATAGAAAAGATATTCAAATATGCGAATCAAAATTTTCATGGTAGGGATCACACACAATCAAGGTGACTGTAAAAAGTTTTATTAGATCTTGACGGTCTTAGAAACCCAAAAATCTGCTCATGAAAAGTTCTAAAGTTTGAGGGTGAACCTCCGCAATGACTGGTACAAGAAGGAAGTATAAGATCACTAAAACATTGATCACAACTAAAAATAATGAAACCATCAAGTCCTTAGTCATATATTGAAAAGTTTTGTCAAGATAGAAAAATAAAGAAGTGATGGGAGATATGACATTGCTCACAAGTGACTGAAACCTAGGGGGAGAAATCAAAATGAAGGAAAAGGAAATTACGCTACAAGAGCCCAGTTTAAGGTTAAAACCTCGTTGCATAGGAATGAATAAGGGTTTCAAACCCTCTCTAGACCTTGCGGTCACCAAAGATAGAGTGACAAACCCGATCTCTCTAGCACCGACCAACAGAGTTGGGGTAGCATACTCCATGTTAGATGAGGATGAACCGTGAAGGGAAATGAGTATAGGGGATGTAGGCGATGATTCAAGGATGTGAGAAGTTCGAAAGGGAAAGGAGAACATAGGAGAAACATGGGAAAAAGGTCTTCAGTGTGCCTTGGGTATGGATGCCTCAATCCCCTAGGATTTATATGGGTCACTGGGTTTGAGATGATCTAACACAAGTGAGGAAAAGGAAACCAGATTCAAAAATGGAGAGATGATGGCGAGAGAGAAGAAATAATAGGGTTAGAGAATGGAATACCTCAGTGGTACAAAACTACTGAGCACGAGATAGAAGAAAGAGATGCCACTGTGACAAAGGAAACCACTATGAGTTATAACACACTTAGGGTAGAGGCTATTTGTCATCATATATATTGTTATATATCTTCTCTTTTTTATTAAAAATCTTAATTGAAAATCATGTTAACTTCACATAGCTATCCACTGAGTTATCTTATATTTTTTTGGACAATCATACCCTGAATAACTCACTGCTATCCACTCAGTGTAATCTTATCTAGGGCTTATACTAGAGTTTCTCAATATATGCACCTTAATGTTCATTAGAGTATACATATGTGTGTTAGGGTATATATTAATCCTTGCTTTCTCAAGATTATAAGATCTAAGCATACAAGAATCCTATCTAACAGATTAGGGTTTCTAAAGTCAAGATGCTAGATTTCGATATGTTACATGCCCCACTAAGGAATTGAGACTCACAAGGGTGGATATATTGTGATATAGGGAAACTTTTCCTGAATACAATCAATGCAATACATGGCTACTAGTAGGGTAGAGCTCTTAACCAATATCACCCTTTGTTTTTTAGTTTGGTAGAACCACTATTGGATATGCTGACTAAATATTCTCCTATGCTTGGTTGATTAGTTAGCACAACATGATAATTATGACACCTTGATATATGGGCTAACTTTAGTTAACTCCTTTGGAACATGGTGATATGATGTGGGAACCCTAATGTATGGGTAAAGATGAGAATGCAACCATAACATATGAAATATCTCGTGACATAACCTAAACTTTTAATCCCTTATTTCAACCTTGTATGGAGTGATGGTGTACCCAAGATACTTGAAAAATATCCTAGTAGTGGTTTCCATATGAGTATGGAGCTTTGTTTTGGATATGTTACACCTAGATGGAATATATATATGATCCCACTAAATTCTTGTAATCACACATTACATCTTCATTCTGACTCAAGCCAAACTCTTTGACTATCTTGTCAAATTGAAGATCTAGTTCTGAGGTGCTTTCTTCAATCCAAAGATTGATCTATGCAGCTTTATAGACTTTATTTGCATTATTGGATTTATAAAACCTTTAGGTTGTGTTACATACACATCTTCCACAACATCCGTTTAAGGAATGCGGTTTTAACATCAATATGCCAAATCTCATAGTCATATTAAGCTAAAATGGAAAGCATTATCCATATGGATTTATCCATGGTAACTACAGAAAAGATTTCACCATGTTCAACACCTTGAACTTGTTAGAAACTCTTTTCAACCAACTTACCCTCCATGTCAGTCATCTTCTAAAAGACCCAAAAGTACCCTATGGGTTTTACTCCTTCAGTTGGATCAAACAAGGTCATACTTTGTTGATGTACATGGAGTCCATCTTGGATTTCATGACTTCAAGCCATATCTCAGTTTCTGGCTCTCATTAGCTTCTTGGTAGACTATTGACTCATCATATGATCAACTCATTGCCTTATTATCCATAAGATATAATATAACATTCAAGCTCTAGGTGTGTTCTACCAAAACCATGAGTTATGTGTGTTACTTAAGGAACTTTGAGATTCCACAACAATTTGTGATTCCTTTTATTCCCAGTGTTAAGCATGTTCCCAAAAGGAAATTTGAAGTTTTAGCTAGTAATCACACTCTGACTTATCAAGGTGTGATTCCTTCTTTCTGATACACTTCTCATGATACACTATTATTGTGTTTTAGATGGAGTCCATCATGATACATTATCATGATCTTCTAGAAGTTTCTCAAACTCTTGGTTCATAGTATTTCCATATCAATCATATTGAAATTGAATACTTATACCAAGTTTGTTATGTACTTCATTTATGATATCCTTGAACACTTCAATAGATTCATGTTTGTATTTCACTAAGTACAAACTATCATATCTACTGAGGTCATCAGTAAATACATTGAAGTACTAGTGATCACTTTTAGCATTTATTCTAAAAGGTCTATATACATCAATATGTATAATCCTTAATAGAATAATCATCCTCCCACTACATCTAGTGAAGAAACTTTGTCATATTGCACAATGAATGAGATTATCATGTATCTATTGATTCAACAACCAAAAGAGTCTAGATATCCATCATATGGATTCCAAAAACTCAATCCATTTATGCGCTCTAGATGACATCACTATAGGCATTCAAGTTTGAGTTATCATGCCATTCATTACATGTATCACACACATGTGTCTCTTTAACTATCAAGTATTGTTGATGAGACATAGTCATTTCCATCAAAGATCATTTCTTTGAAATGAAACATTAGTCCATTACATTCTTGTCCATACAAGATGTATGACAATTTCATTGATGAAAGATGTATAATAGCAATTCACTAATTCTGTTATATGCCCATGAATGTCATATTGTAACTATAATGGTAGAAACTCTTGCTCCACACAGTTTCTTAGCTTACTTCTTCTTAGGTCCTGAAGTAGAGACCTCTATCTCTATCATATTCTTGAGATCCTCTATAAGGAGGTTATTTCCCTTTCTAATGTCAAACAGGTGACAATGGTGGCACTTTCTTTCCTTATCTTTATAAGTGAAAAAGGGCATATTCCCTTTTACATTTACCCCTTCTCCATATCTTGAGTGATGAATATTTGGACCTTATTTTGGATTCATAACACTTCTTGACCTTGCTTTAGTCAATGAACTTTATTCTACTGATTATTATCACAGATTTGTCCTTTCTTCATTCATGCTTTGGCATCAACATGCCAAGCACTTCATACAGTGATTTGGCCAACTTTCTCAACATTTGATAAACTGGCTATTTGATTCACACAATTATTTGTAGAATCATATGTTTGGTCAACTCTTGACCTATAATAAATCACAGTTAATCTATATGCATAATCATATTGAGCATATGATATTATACTTGATTTCCATCTGTCTGATTATACTCAAAAATCACTTTGAAGACATTATACCTTTCATGCTTTACATGACTGTTGAGATGTATAATTACCACAAGAATGTACATGCTTCAAGCTATTTATGCAACTCATAGTTCATATAGCTTAGCTTAAGGTTTTTGATGTCTTAGGCATCATCAACACACTTCAAGTGAGCATCCAATTTTAGCCTTAGGCACATTTGGAGTGCTTCAACTGGATGTAGTATTTCAAGGACTTTAGATTTTACACTCACCATTGAGAACACTTCCCAAAAGTCCCAAACCAGATTTGAAGTTTATCCCATTTATGAACTGATGGAAATGATAATGTATTTGTGTTTTTCATTTTGATTCTACAAAAGAATTTTGCAATTTTGTCAAAGCATTTTTTATTTGTTTGATTTGATAAAGTTGATGATATTAATTAGGTCTTTAATTAATTATCACTCCCACTATTTTGTTTAGATTGATAACCCCCGTGTATCAATTTGGAAGATTACAATGTACAACCTTCTAGTTGCCAAGAACCATATTTCATCAAATTATGAGTCAGCTTTGGCTGATCGCCCACAACTTGACTATTTAGGTAGGACATCATGTCAATTGCATCATATGCAACTCTTAGATAGATGATATGTGCAACTCCTTTCCATAATCATCTTCATGCATCTGGGCTTGGGCTCTCCATGTCACCAGTTAAGTCTGGCCCAAAAGCCGACACGATAGATATGCACCATGCTTTGAGCAAATCTACATATCTTCCATCACACTTCCATGAGATGGATGGCGTACTATGTTTTGTGCAAATTTATGCTTGGTCGATCAAGATTTTCATGTGTGCCGCTTATGGAAGACATCTTAGACTTTAATATTGTATTTGAGGGATTTTATATAACTACATATACATATCCAATCACCACATTATTATAGTATGTATCATATACATGCTATAACCACAATGAGAAACATGCAATATTGATAAAAGTGACGATTATGGCCATCCTATTGTAATTCCTTGGAGCCATAAGGAATTACGGTCATCTAAGGTCTACATCATATGTAGCCTACTATTGATGAAGATCTTTGTTCTTGAACCAGTCTGGGTTGATTGGCTCATCCTATGACATGATCAGCTCACCTCTTGGTTAGTTGTTTGGTCGATCTAGCCTTTGATGTCTGGGCACCTCCAACAAGCAGTTGGGCCATCAGTCGGTCGATCTGTCTCCATCTTAGTAATCCTCCTCAGTCCTCCAGGAAGTCGACTTGTCTGGTGCTGAGCATCTTCTTCTTCTATGTAACAGAAAATAAACTATCCTACTTTTACATAATCTTTGGGAAACCTCCAGTTACATTCAAGGGGAGCAAAGGTAGAAGAGAAAGGATCTCGAGTTATCTCGAGTTACATATGGAATAGAAGGTAGAGGCTCGGTATGCAAATTGAGATGAAAACAACCATAAACAACCAAGAACACATAAGGTTTATAGGCCATAACCATGCTACACATCCACCATCACAACCATTTTAGGGTGACGCGTATCAATTGCATATATACCATATCATATATGTATATTAGTTTGTGGTCACATGTGGTATTTAGTCGGATATGCACATTAGTCATTTAAAATATTTGCATCATATGAAATAAATAAAAGATGATAAAACCAAAATTTGATCATTTCTATTTATCCCAAAACATAGTACGTTGACGTGGCTCTGATACCACTGTTGGGTTTTATGGACTCAGAGTAGGCAGTAGAAACAAAAAAAATTACTAGCCATTAACCCATAACATGAGATCGCATCAATGACTATGTAATGAGAAGGATGGTTTTAGTGAGATATACATGTTCCTGGGGCTTGCCCAGTGAAAATACCTCGCATCCATGTGCGGTCTTCAACGCCATGCTTGGACGGTGTCTGTGAAGCTCCTAGTCTTTGCCATGGACTCTGGCCTCCACCACAGACTGCGACTAACGTGTCCTCTTCAGCGACAGACATATCCTGCCTCTATAGATAGTCCACACGGACTTCCTAGAACTCATGCCATTCTAGAAGAACTGGAAGGAAGGAGACGACTCTCCTATTGGTGTACTAGCACCAACCTGCTCTCCTGAACTTAAACAACTTTTCTGTAGTTGTCTTTCCCTCCTAGTGCCTCCCTAGTCAGGTAGCACGTGCTCGGGCTCTCTCAGTTACCAAAACCGAATAGGACAACAACATTGTAGAGAAACAGATGTTCTAAGTTGTGTGTTTTAAGAAGCCCCCAGTACCCCTCTACTTATAGTAGAGTGCAGGGTTAGGGTTCCCAGTCTATTTGGGAGTAGAAGGATCCAAAAATTCCATGAATAGTTTGTACTGTGGAAGGTGACATGATCTTTTCATAACTGAAATGGTCATTTGGCAAGGTGAGATGATTGGTTCACTAGTGAACCAGTCGGTTGGGAGTGTGAGTCGATCGGTTCACCCAGTGAACCAGTCATTTTACTTTCCAAATTGCCTGCAATTAACTTTCCCCAATCGTTTCCAATTAATGCAAAGATTAATCCTTATTCCAATCAAAATGAACAAGTGAAACGTAAACATTTTCCTCCAACTGGGCAAATCCTTATTTCATCAGTTGGAAGGACTGTGAGTCACCTGGTTCACTTGGTGAACCGGTCGGTTGTCTCACACTAGCTGATCGGCTCACAAGGGTGAACCGTCAGTTGGCAAATCTGACATTGCCCATGCAGTCTCCAATCGACCTGACACTCTATCCAGCTAGTTCAACACTTGAACTTGATAGTTCTGAGTCTAGTCAGTCAATTGTATGTTTAATTGAGTGCCTAAACTCCTTTAGTCTCAATATAAACATCATTCATGGATAATATCCTCTTCTAGGGTTATCCAATGTGTGTGACCCTACAAGTTCTAATTTACGTTGGCAGTGATTGTTCATAACAACTTATGATATCACAAGCATTGAGTGGAATCTAGTAACTCATCATTGCTACCCAAGTAACTTAGAAAGTTGGAGAACAACTTCAACCTATAATTTGTGATTAGTGTTACCGTGATCGTATAGTTCCTTTATCAATGACATCCGGATTGAACTCGAGGCATGGAATGTCATCCTCTTCAACATTCAATCCATGTTCTTGACCTAGAGCAGACTATCTGATATGCATGTGAGTTCACATATCATATATTGAATCACATGAGTATGGCCATACAAGTCTCAGTCTCACTTATCAAGGGGCCCTGGATATCATACTCCTTGTAGGAGGGACAAATCCCATATCTATCACTCACATTCAAGTCCCCATGTGTCAAAGCCACCCAATCATCACCATTATAACAACCCATGTTTCATGAATGCATTTGATGATGTCAAAGTGTACCCAATCAATGTGATGGGTGCAATGATTTCAGGTCTAAGAACCGCAATCACCACCATCACTATGAGAGACGATTGTGACTACCATTACATGGTATCCATGTATCACCTTCATGGTAGATTTGTCCAATATACTATTCTGTAACATATATCTGTGTTCTTGACTTGATATCATATATCATGACTAATGAGACTCTATCATCAGTCAACACACACTCTAGACTTATCTATTACTATTGTCTATTTTGCTTCCACAGTATTATCCGACGAGGGACATACCAAGAATGTATGTACTCTTATCATACATATGGTCTCATTATTCAAGTCCTCAACCTGAAGACATATGTCATCAAGTCACATCATTCTTTAGACATCTAGCATGTATGTGTCATCATCTTATGAGTGAGACAAACATAATAGGTGGAATTACCTTTATCATTATCGAATCAAGTATCATATGCCTCATTGCAATCATCATATGATTGGCTCTATGGGCATACTATACCACCAATATTTGATACACCTTCTATAATTTAATATATCAATCTTTTATGGCTTTGATAATCAATTGGATAAGAGTTTTGTTGGGAAAAAGTTTGTATTTCTTTGGCCCCCTTCCCTATATATGTATATGTATATATATACATATATATACATATATATATATATATATATTAAATACCACAATTAATTAATTTTGAAATGCCTGAGAATACTTACCTCCTTGATATTATTCAAGTCACACAAACTCTACTTTATGCTTTTAATTTTTTATGATTTTGAAGTAGTCAATTTGGAAAGTAGAAATCAACATAAGTTCTCATGAAGGATTTTCCCTACATACTTGTATCATATACCACCACATCACACTCACAATTCGACATAAATGCTTACAATAGATGACAGTTTGATAAAGAAACACTGTGATTTTATCACTTCTCTTGAAACATCAGGTGATGTAGTTTTTATCATCAAAATTAAGGGAAAATTATTACCATTATCTTTAGTTTTAAATATTACATCATTAATAACTTTTCCAAATTCAATACAAATTTCATCAAATATAGTAACTAGATATTGCACTATGTTTATTATAATTTGAGTTCATCCCCATCTTGGAATTTCTTCTCCTTTCATTGTGGCGGTCTTTGACTTTATTTTGCTATAATTGTGCAAGATAACTTCAATTTCTTGTTTAAGGAAAGATGAGAACCTTCAAGAGTTTAGGGATGATTTCTTCTTCAACTAGGATTCAGATCATCTATTAAGAAGAGGTGAGGTGATATTCTTTACTCATTATTGATGAAAAAAATAAATGATTGATATTAATGTAGGAGTTATAACATACTAAAATATAGAATACCTAGTCTAACCCTCTCATTTTCTTATGCCTTTTTAATTAACATAAAAACTAGTTACATTTTCCCCTAGTTTAAAATACATTGTGATTAACTATGGTCAAACTACATCATGTATTAATAAAAATCCTTTTTCATTAAAATTTCAAATTAACTAACTAATTTAATTCTCTAATGGGTTGAAAATACAAACCCATTAAGTAATTATTTTTTATCCTAACTTGTCACTTTAGAATTACCCTAAGTTTAATTGATGAAAGGAATTCAATATATACGTAAAAAAAGGAGAATACATGTATTAAGTGGGCATCTATCGATAAAATAATGTAATAAAATAGCAAATCATTTGAAACGGTATATTTGATCTTACAATTGGATTCCTCACATATTAATTAGCCCACCCATCAATTTTACGTCAATTAGACTTCCATTTCCTATGCATTTAATTGGTTGAAAGTTACAACTTTAATACATGTTAACACACTCAATATTTATATTTTACTGGCCATTATCCATTTACCCTTTTCTTGATGTAATTAATGTCTACACACTCCCCTCTTCCATTTGCATAGCTATGAAACCTACATCATTGATTGATTGTTTCTTTCTCCCCTACTTCTATCCATTTTTCTTCTTCTCTCCTTCATCCCCTATTTCTTCCTTCACCCTTCCCCCTCCCTTCCACACTCTAATGAAATCCTAGACGCCTTGAATGCTACTCACAGGGTGCTATGGTGTTTGGATAAGAAGAAGTTGTTGCCAATGGTAGTAGAGTGCAATGGACCTAGTTGCATGTACCAAGCTTCATGTCTTTATACACCTCCATATCTACCACCACTATATGGTTCAATTCCAACCGTGTGAAGCTTCCTTATTTATACTCGATCACTTTTGCTTCCTCTTGATGGAACTTGAAATGTGAAATCAATCACTTGAATCACATGGAGATAGATCTGTCTCCAAACTATGTCCCTAGTAATCATGTCCATATGAAACCACTCCACAAGTTCCCCAAACAATGAACAACATCCCTAAATCTTCACACAACCCTTGTAGCCAACCTATCACTCTCTTCAATACCTTATGCCCCAATCAACTGATAAATAATGTTGATCAATAATCCAAAGCTTACAAACTACATCTGACCATGACTATTGTGCATCACATATTACCCACTTCAATCGCATCCACATCCAACTCAACTCCAGCTATGTAGGAGGAAGGAGGGGCATCCATGCATGATGAAAATATTCACCTATTGACTTCCAACTGTAGAAACTATGAAGAGATACATGATGCCTTTATTTTCAAAAACCCACATCCTAAGACGTATTTTTCCAGTTCATGGGTGATCCAGATAGAGGGGAGAGTTAGAGTCACACTCTACTTTCAAGTCACATCCAAGATATTGATAATAAAATATTAAAGAACCAATAGTAGTTATGTGAGTCAGATAAAATTTATATTGCAAAATTTAATGTATATATTAGTTGATAATTAAAACCAAAATATAAAACTTGGATATGCCAATGACTTAAGTTGATCGACCTATGATATGTCCTATTAGCGTGTAGATTTTTGAATGTAGTAATACTACTATACAGAAGGCAATAATATTAGCTTTCTATACTTGTCCTTATACATGAACCAACTTATACATTATTAGAATATATACATATATATATATATACATATATAAATATATATAATAGGAGTGCTACAAAACCAAGTATACATAGTCGATTAACCTTTTGTCAATATCAGCTAACCATAGGTCTAAAATTTTGTCTCGTGTACTAAATAATTGTATCCAAAAATTAGTTGATTTAGATTTTTTTTGAGAGCTAGTTGATATAGATTTAATCCCACTACATGTATCCATTCTTCAATGGAGAGACCTTTTTTATCATCATAATATATATTAACATACACATATGTATGTATACTAGTGACTAGTAAGTTATTTATGTTCTCTTAGAAAATTGTGAATAAAGATACATTACAAAGGAGGCGGGAAAATAACCAAGCACCTTAATCACTAAAAAAAGTCATGATAATCCAAAATGGTTTATCTACTAACGTTTTAACATTTTTTGTCACATTTGAACCTTAGATACATGCATACATATATATACATAAGTTTAATGATATTTATAAAAGTTTTTTATATATATGATCTCTTTTAAACAAATAAGTGTGTAGAAATATAGGCTAAATGAGAAACATGGTTGGTGATAGGAATACAAATGACTTGATATCTTAATGAACTTAATCTATATTACCTAATAATTTGGGACATACATGAATCTACTTTTGTTTCTCATGACCATATGGTAACTAATTATATTCATATACATATAGATATCTAAGTAAAAGTATATAACTAATGCATATATGTGTATGTTGTGATCAAACCCTATAAATTCCTAATAAATATGTTTTGAGAAATAATAGATATTTCCATACCTATTCTATGTACAGTTTTTCTCAGATTTGAAAACATGAACTCACATTATGTAACCAATACTAGATTTAGATATATATTTGGTTTTGAGTCAATAATTCTAAGACGATGGTTGTATAAAACACTTCTAGGTTGAGAAAGAAGAATTGTGAATCTCACCCTCAAAATGGTGTTAGTCATGAATACCATGTATGTAAAAATAATATTTAAATTTGGGCATTCATATGGTTTTTACGGCATTTCCGATAATGAGGAATCTTCTTGATATTTTTTTTCATTATATATAAATTGCAATTAAATGCCTTTTTAATTGAATTCACTTGAAATATTTTGTAATAGTAATTTTTTATTGTATGAGGTTTGTAACCCCTCCTACCATGTCGTTTGATTAACTATTCATGATTGATTATCGAAAATATGTCTTGCATACTATTATTCATATTGGTATTAGACTAAGTTAACTAGTTTAGATGCTTATGCGTAAATATAGTTTTTAAGGACATCTTTTTCTATCTTAGGTGTTCTATTCCACTATTAATATATATGAGGGTGATTCTTCAATAATCCCTATTTTAGGATAATAATGAATAGTATCTTCTCCCTACCATTGCTACCTAGCTACTTTATCTACATGCAATTCTTGTATATTATGAAATCATGATTGAATATTGTGAATAATATGTATACATGCCATTTATCATGTGCATAAATGCCTCATGAACTTACATATGTGATGCTATCCCCTGTTTGCATGAGAACTCCCACTTTTGTACATATCTACCCTATAATGTCTAAATATTTCAACTACACATACTCAATAGTTTACGATGCATACATTTTCTTTTCCTAATCTTGGTGTTTCTCGCTAAATACACAAATCTAGGTGTTATAGAGGATGTTGACTCAAGAGCTCTTGTATCTTTGGACTTTGAAGGATAGATATGGATGGCTAGGTTGCCCTCTACATTGGTCCTTTATAAAAATTACATGTAACGTTGACTTTGTGTACTAAAAATAATGTTGTTATAATTAAATTTTATTTATCTAGTTAACGACTCCATTTGATATGTCATACTTGAGAAATTAATAATTCATCTTTTCTATCATATATGTGTGTTTGGATTGGATGTAATTCTTCATTAAATAATGATAGGATCCCCACTTTGGTCGCAATGTTTGTAGTGTGATATTACAGTCATTACAGTTAGTGATATACATTATGGAGGGTATCCTCCCCCATATATTTGGGATGGACAAAATTAAGGGACCAAATTTCATCAAGTAATTGATTGACCATCCAATGAACTCTATGTTTTCTTTAAAAGAACAAGGGTGATTTCTTGGTTAAAGGATAAGAGAAGAAATGATCACTAGGAAGGAATCATTTGACTAAGAAATGCAAACTTCAGACATAAGAAGGATTTTTATCTCCATAATGAGAGGATGATCAATCGATGTTGTATAGGGTTTAATAGCTACATAAGGGAGAATATCTCTAGTAGAAACCATCTCTGCCTATTTGATTTCTTTAGTCGGCTCTTCAAGAAACTCCACAATTGGATTAAGTCCTTTATCCTTGGTGGATATCTTTATCCACGTTGGAAGGCACTCTTATGATATAAGCCAATCAATGAAATAGAAATCTTCTTCTATATTTTCTACAACTTCGTTTTTTCAGGAGGCTTTAAAGATATTCAATATGATTTTTATATGCATGAATGTCACATACAGAGTACCAGCCCTCACATTGATAACAACATCACTAGTATCTAGAAGTGTCCATACCAAGATATAGGACATTTTTTAAATTAGGCTTCGTATGAAGTATTATAAAATCAGCATGAAAGGTAACCAAGGTGTTGTGATCAATCTTCACAAAAACATCATTCACATGGCCTCTAGGGATTTGCACATTTATCTTAGTCAATTGAAGGGTACAATTGGTCATCTTTAGTTGGTCTAGGCCAAGCTCGACATACACAACATGCACCATGAGATTTCACTTTAACCTAAGTCAATAAGGGCTTGGTCAATGTAGTGACCACCAATATAGCAAGAACTAATATGGGCAACTTGGATCTTGAGTTTTTGCAGGAGCTACATATTGAAAGGTTGATTTAACTTTCTCAATAAGCATTACCTTCTAAGGTATCCTTCTAGGCAACATTCTTTTAAAAGTGCTCATGTGCTTGAGGAACTTAGCATAATAAGGAATTTTCTTGATACCATCAAAAAAGGGTATTGTTACGACCGCTTCCCCCAAATACACACCATTGAAGATAAATCATAGGGACAAAGATCATAAAATCATTTATCCATGATCTATACTCAAGAATTAGCAAAGAATATCAAATAATTTAATTTTATGAATTTTAATGATACAAAAGGTTGCTAATTTCTCCTAATATAAGTGTACATGATTTTCCATAAAAAAAGGACTACATGAAAAGAATATGCTATAAAGAACTAGATCACTATTTATCTAACTAATCCTCCTTGTGACATTAAGTTTACTATCTTCAATGTAATCATCTAAATCTTCAAGTTATTGTATACCCACTAATGCCATCTACTGAAAACGATGATGAATCAAATAATATTTCTATATTGTGTATGTGGAACATATACATATATACTTAACATTCAATTATTTGCATATAAGAACTTGTATTTTCATATAGATAATTTAAAACATTTTTCTCGTGGCACCTTGGGTGCAATCACCTTTCTCTATCCATCATTAGACTTAGGTTAACCACCCCTTAGTAGGTCTAACCTAGGTCAAAATACCATAGTTTCATTTATGTAATACTCGTATTGGCATTATAATGAACTAGAATTAAAGAAACATTCAAGAAGTTTATCATATGATTCAATACTTTGGAAAGCATTTGGAAAGCATTTGGAAAGCCTTTGGTAGTTGATATATGTAGGTATTCATAAGTAACCACATATCTTAAATGGAGTCATCAAGTGTTATATCCATGAACTTTATGCAATCCAGCTATCAACGGTACATTCAAGCAACATATCATTCAGTCTACATGTATGTATAACACTAGGTGTTACCATATATTCTTTTCGTTCTAATCATGGTCGAGTCTAGGGTTTAGGTTTAGGGTTGATATTAGAGATAAGTCTTGATATCCAATTTCCATGTGTATGACCTAATGACTTAGGAAACCCTAAATATACATCATCATTATTATCATCATTAACTTAAGACCTCATTATTATTTGCCAACATTTTTTTCTAGAACTGAGTAGATATATTCAATGAATTCATCATGTTATACATCAAGTCTAAGTTTTAGGATCAACAAACCCTAAGTCTATCATATAATGAGTCACCAGATTAAAAAAAACCTAATTAATCATTATGTATAACTATCTCATAGATTAATTATAACAAGGTCTTATAATTAGGCTAGCTTCTCTTTATTCAATATCAGTTTATAACACAAATATACATATTTAATTCTTTCTTCATTTTATTCATCAAAATAGGGTTTACATGATAAAATCACTTTATATTCATGTATTACCTATACTTTTTGAGCTACTATCAAATTTAGATATCATAAACATTTTAGTCAGATTGTGCACATTTTCTTGAGCAATTTAATAGATAATTTCACTACTATCTGAGCCACCTTCTATTTTCTATGAAATATGCAAGATTAAATAATATGAACCAATCAGGGAATGCCACATCAATATTTATAACATTACCTACTACACCCATAGGACTGTTCCCGATTAATGGGTTTCTTTGATGTTAGTGATCTACTCCCACACAATCATGCTTTAATTGGCACTAGAAAGTCTAATTACCCATATTATGTGACATTATGTGTCATGCAATTTGAGGGTAGCTAGGCTATTCCCGCACTGTGGTTCTTCCTTTCCCCTCCCCACCATGATTCGTGCTCAATACAACATGCTATGGTGTCAACCCATAGGATGACTCTGAGCTATTGGCTTAGACTATTGTGATGAAAGCCTCCCTTGAGTCCACCAAGTTCTTCTAAACTCATCAATATCAAAAGGGTTATATCAGAAGATTCGGAGAGATGGTGCAAGGGTCTGGTTATAAAGAAGGATCCTTTTTGCCATCCCACCTCTTGTGACATGCATGAATGCTCTACAAGCATTCCTCTGACGAGCTACTCTAATATGACAATGTTTATTTGAGGGGTAATCACCCTAGGTTTCCTCAAGCAATGTCACACATTGGGGTCTCATCATGAATGTCTAAAGATCCTACATGGCCAAAGAATTGTACAGAGATGCTTCAAGGTGTCAAGTTTGAGATGAGATCACTGAAGAAGGATACATCAGAGTTTGTTGATATGAGTTAGAAGATGGTCTATGCTGATTTGTATAGGTATAGGTTCAAGGTGTAGGTGGTTGTCAGTAAGCCCTATATTCATGGCATACCTGCAATGAATACATTATCTTGTTAGGCAGAGATAATGGCGATAATAAAGTATTTTAATTTTGTTAAGATCTCTCAAAGATTGCAGATTCATTATCGAGTGAGCATGAGGACCAAGAATAGGGAAAGGATTGAGGAGATAGAGAGGATTGGGGTTGTCATAGAATCCTACTCCTGGAGATTCAGGGGGAGAGTTGTGGTCATAATGTATGTCTCACTAGCCTTGATTCTACCCGATTCGGGAGTCCTGATCCAACTGGACTCTTTCTCTTTTATTTATCTTTTACTTTCTTCATTAGAAACCCTCATTTAAATAAAAATTCATTTGGCTACATTTAACCTCCATGTACTCCTAAGCTATAGGATAATCCTCACTTTGCAATTATCTATCATGGCATTAATATAAATCCTTATGTCATCCATTAGTTATTCAAAACTTATTTTTTAAGCTAATATAAATCCTTATGTCATCCTTTAGTTATTCGAAACTTAGTTTCCAAGAAATAAGTGTATAATTATTTGATTAATTAGATAGGTTCCAATATAACTTAAAATATTTTAGAATTTCATCCATAATCCTATATTTCAATGGTCCATATATTAAATTATCATAATATATATCATGAGAAAAAAATACCAAATTCACCATTATGCTCTCAAGGACTTGTATGTAAACCCTAATTACCCCAGATGGGCTTTTATTTGGTTCCAGGGCCCATGGTTCTTTCCTTGGTCCTCCAAAGAGACCATATGATCTATTATTTTCTTAATTACCAAATTAAGGTTGTGTTCATCTTAATATTTCAATTCAAGCCTGATGTCAATACATCTGCTCAAGAACACTTTATTTAATTAAAAAGAATACCTAACTAGGACTAGGGTTTAGATTCATCAACTATAGTCATATCATTTCATTTATTACTAATGTTGAATTCCACATTTAGTCTTGAATTATATTTTGGACTTGTAAATTCTGAGTTTGTTATAGGTATGCTAATTTGTACATGCATGAATGTTTCCAAAATGTCCTCAGTGTGCTTCTCATTCTTCTTGAAATGTTTCCAACCATCGGGGTATGGTGTCTCTTCCACAATATCTTCAAAGGGAGAAATATGATTCACTACTAAAGATCAAAATATCATAAACAATCATATAACTTCCACTCAGTGTCATAGTACCATTATTCACTATCATGAAATCACAACTCACTATCACAATATCACCCACTTGTGGAGTCACAATAGTAACATCACTATTCACCATAGTTTCACTTCTCAATTTGCTATGTGGATGCTCAAGTATCTTTCATCTTGTAAGCATCATCATTGCACTAACCTACTATTGGGAAAATGGGGATATTGTTGTGGTTGTGAGCTAGGGTGGACCTTGAGGCATTTGAGGGTATTTTTTTGGTTTCACATGCCCTTGATAAGGTGGGTGTTGTGGAGTAGGCACATGATAATTGTGATGTGGTTGAGACTTGAGACATTCAGCCTTGGTGAATCTATATTTTCATTTGTTAATGACGACCTTAAGTATACTAAAGTAAAGGCTTCTACGCTTTCATTTAAGGTGGAAAAAAGGAGTTTTTTTGTATGGAGGGAACCAATTTACCACCAGAGTTTGGGTTCAACATGGTTTAAGTAGGGAAATTACCCTCCATAAGATGGAAAAGTAATAAAGATAATTGATCAAGCATTTTCTCAAGACTATGTATTGTTTTTCCATGAGTGGACACATCCTTCTTGACCTCATCAAGGCTCCTTGGCATTTAAAGAACTTCATATTAAAATTTATAATGGTACTTATTCCATTGGTGATGTTATTGGACATATTCATTTTTTCTCCATGAAAAGTCAAGATGATTTCTTCATTTTGAAGTATAAGATTGAGACATATACGTGTGGGAGTTCCAACCACTATAACTTTGCAATACCTTTAGGTCATTAGTAAAAGTATCCACACCTTACACAAAGTCACTAGAATTGCTTCCTTGTTGATTTAACATTTTGATCATGTTGGAGAGGAGTTTATCATATGGGGATTGGTGTCAGTGAAAGGTGGGGGGTTGTAATGTAGGAGATACACCCACGTTTCTATCATAGTCACTAATAGAGTTGGAAATCAGACAACTTCTCAATGACAAACATGATTCATCGAGAGGATTTTCCAAGAAAGTTTCACCACAAGAAGAGTCCACCAAAGTTCTATTCAATTGATATAGTCTAACATAAAAAGATTATACCAGTTATCATAGTGGTACCTCATAATGGGGGAAGTCTCTCAAAACTTTTAATACCTTTCCTAAACCTCATGGAATTGCTCATGACTATACTAGATCAAGGAGGTAATGTACCTCGTAAGTCAACTAGCCTATGAGATTGATAATTCTTTAGGAAATCATTCTCCATTATCTCCCATGACATCATCTCATTATTGGGAGAATACCACTATTTTGCCTTTTCCTTGAGTGAGAAGAGGAACATGGTCAAGACAATAACATTAGTAGCATACACTTCCAAGAAAGAACCCATATGCTTGTATGGATTTCCAAATTCAAGACAATATAATGTAAGGAGGGGCTGGGAAGAGAAGGTGGGACTAAGAATTCTTGTCTCAGTAGACTCGAGTGGCAATAGGGGAAATATAGTTTGATTGAATTAGTCTTCAAGTGATCTTGGAGGTGTTAGAGGAAAAGGATTTATGTTGTTCATGATTCCCACCTTCTTAGTTGCACTCATGATCATGTCCTTTAGGTGGGGGACCACCATCTTGGTTTGCCATCTCAAGTTCTCTCTCTTAGTGATGATGATTTCTTCTTATTTAGTGACCTATATAGGGAGCTTCAATAAAGGTATCAAGAGATAAAGAACGCCATCATAACATGCATTGTTACTTACACGATCACAACTAATCAAAGGGAGAGATTTAGCAAACAAATAATGCAATAAATGCAAAATAATAAGAGATGCTGAGAGAATATAGAAAAATTCAAAGAGAACCAACTAAATAGGTCTAAAACTATTTTTCTTAACAGCAACATTAGAAATCTTGATGTGTATACACTAGGATTGAACAAAAGTGGCCCAAATGATATAATCTTGTATAATAGATCCACAATCACATGGTCTTGGGATGTAGTATATGTGTGGCAAGTAGGCGTTGAATTCACATGGATGATGAATCACTAGATCTAGGTTGATTATCTAGGTTCCTAGATGTAGAGTCGCATGTTATTAGGCTTTAACTTGGTTTTTGTTTATTAAGACTAAGGGGATTGGAATCTGTGAAGCATATATGAAAACTAAGTTAACACTTGCAATTTTAACTTGGTTTTTGTTTATTAAGACTAAGGGGATTGGAATCTGGTGAAGCATATATGAAAACTAAATTAACACTTGCAATTAGGGATAAGTAGATAACTATGAGAGAAATTAACAACTACACTAGCAATATTAGTGAAGATGAAGCAATGTAATCAACTCAGGAAGGCAAGCAAAGGTGACACTAAGCAATCCACTAAAGGACCAAATACAAGTAACTAAAATTAAGAAGTGCCTTATAAAAAGTAATACTTGTGATAGGAATCAAGATCTATAGAGATAGATCAAGAGGGCTTCTTGACCTAAGAAAGAGAACATACATCGGCAAAATGCTGAAAGTGTTCAGCATGATGAGAGAAAACTTGTCCTTGTTCCATGGAGTTAGTATCTCAAGAGCCAAGTGTCCCAATTCTTATAAAGAATAAGGAACACATGGATAGATGCCATATGCATTCACAATTGGATCTATCACATATGAACTCATCTCGTTATCTTGTATGTATTGGACATGACAAGAAAATATGAACTAATTATCTTGTATGTATTGGACAAAACAAGAATATACAAACTCATCATCTTGTATGTATTGGAAATGACAAGAAGATATGAGATCATCATCTTGTATGACAAGATGATATAAATATCCAATTATCTCATATGTATAGGATATGACGAATAGAAATCTATCGAACTCCAGTAAGAGTTACTGGAATACCATGAAGGACATCTTTATGTACTCATGAAGTTCTAAAAGGATTAGTTCTTTAGTTATGGTAATATGGAAGAGTTGGGTGTAAAGAGTTACATTGATGCAAGCTTCTGAAATGACAAAATTGTTTGACCTTGGAATAAGAATTGTTAGTTGGAAACGTTCCAACATAAAATGATTGATTAATTATACAATAAGAAGTCGAGTACCTTAGTGTTACAAACACTGTAAAGGATAATGTATGTATCTATAAGTTCATATGGATGAACTTATGGGAGGATCTGATCATTGGTGACTCAGTAATAGTATTGTGACAATAATGGAGCTACTGGTTAGGCAAATGAATTTTAGATAGCATACTATGACACTTCCATCTCATACGAGTTGTCGTACATTGAGGGGATGTGAAACATGCAATATACCGACTTGAAGCAAATGTTGCTTACCCGCTATAAAAGCACTTGTGCAATAGAAACATGATGGACATGTTAGGATCACTTGGAATATGATTCGTGGGTGATTGGATCTAAGTGCAAGAGGGAGTCTGTTGGTATAGTATGCCCATAGACCCAATCATATGATGATTGCAATGAGGCATATGATACTTGATTTGATAATGATAAAGGTAATTCCATCTATTATGTTTGTCTCACTCATTAGATGATGACACATACATGATAGATGTCTAAACAATGATGTGACTCGATGACATATGTCTTCAAGTTGAGGACCTGAACAATGAGACCATATGTATGATAAGAGTACATGCATTCTTGTTATGTCCCTAGTCGAATATTATTGTGGAAGAAAAATAGACAATAGTAATACATAAGACTACAATGTGTGTTGACTGATGATAGAGTCCCATTAGTCATGATATATGATATCAAGTCAAGCACACATATATATATTAGAGAACAATATATCGGATAGACCCACCATTAGAGTGATACATGGATACCATGGAATGGTAGTCACAATCGTCTCTCATAGTGATAATGGTGATTGTGGTTCTTAGACCTAAAATCACTGCACTCATAACATGTGATTGGGTATACTTTGACATCATCAAACGCAATCCTGAATCATGGGTTGTTATAACGGTGATGATTGGGTGACTTTGACACATGGGGACTTGACTCTGAGTAATAGATATGGGATTCATCCTTCCTACAAGGAGTATGATATCATTACACCAGATATATGTATCAAATATTAATTCTTGTAATTGGATATGTATACTGATATATCACATGGATGTAAAATCAGTAAGTACTTAAGGCTATGCCATGTATGTATCTGAGCCATATGCTTCCCTATACAAAGTAGGAAACATATACTATACTTGTGATAAGTACAACAATATAATTGTGCATCCATGTGGTTCATCAACTGAGCCTAAACATATATACTACATGGTTGAGTTATACATTTTAGGTTTACCTTAGTAGTTTGAGGCATACCACTCAAGCTACTAGTTGACATATGTGAAGTCACAATCAACCCCTACAAGATATTAGCATTTTTGAACTCCTAATTATCTCCCACACCTTGGTCAGAGTGAGGCTAAACAAAGTAGTGGCACAAAGACCAAACTACTAGTGGACAGCTCAATGACAACTCTAGAACAAACTAGGTCCCTCATGATTACACATGCCACAACACCTACCATAAGGATATGAAAACCCTATCAATCACATATCATATATTACTTTTCATGTATCACATGTCATATATCACATATCACACATACATCCTTGGAATCAGGATGATAGAGATGTACACTCCCTACCCCTACGTATAATTGATACTATAAGAATATGATAACCTTCTCACAACCCTCAAGTTGCTAAAAGGATACTCATTTCACTATTTTCCATAAAAACCTAGGGAAATATGTCTACGGACTCAAGGCACTACATGATTGTGGTTACCATGATTAATTAGTTCACTTAAATATTTTTAGAATACATCAATTGAGTTGCACACATGAGATATAAGTGGATTAGAAATTAAATTAAGAATAGCAACCTCCAATGATATATAATGTATCCATAAATATCTCATGTATCATACTTGGCCATATAGAGGCCCAAGATATCATTCTCAGCCACAAGAAGGCATGTAACATCATGTCATAACATTTCAAATTTAAAGAAGGCATCAAATTCATTTCCTATATTTAATTAAAAAAATAAAGATAGGTCATTAGTACATACCTAAACATGTACATATTCACTATTTAAAAAGAGCATAATCATGTAATAAGATCAACCATCACCATTCTAATGCAAGGGTTATCATATGCAACTATCATATTATAAGAACTTCTAACTCAATCCAAGATCACCATTTTGTATCTCAAGTGATACTTAGTTATAATTAGTATTCATCATTATTTGGAATTAAAATCATCAAACCCATGAGGTCACATAACTCATCCAAATTTTAAAATGCCACCACTATATCCTGATGTTATGCTTTAGTTATATCACAAAATAGATGGTATTTAACCATTGGGTCCAACAATCATCCCAATTATGACACACTTGTCATTGCATTCGAGTGATCAACCTCAAGGTACCAAGTCTAACATATATACATTTACCCATATCCAAAATATACTTTTAATGTCATGTTTATAACTCATTTATCCAACCATTAAAATTATAAATATAGGAGGTATATAACACATAGTCATTATGTGAGGTAGTCAATCACCTAATTAAGGTTGTTTATCATAAAAGACTTCCATCCTTTGTTACAACTCCTAGACATTGTAGAAACCCCCAAGTTAATTTGTGGTTACATAAATAATTACTTGTGTGATACATATCCTCCTCACTTACATAATTACATTTCATGATTACATAACTAATTACAACTACATCAAGGATATAAATGAGAAAGATCATCTTCATGTAGTAAAATATGATTCATAATGTAATCTCATGTACATATTAGGGCATAAAGTCCCAATACTATACATAAAAGGGTATGCTCATCATATAAGTCCACATTAGGTTCAATACCATGTAAGAACATCATAAGGTTTTGAAAAATCGAGATCACATTTACACACAACCACACAAAATATCAGTTTCAAATCCAAAAGTATGTGGGAGTTACATTGAAAACATTGTTGTACATAAAAATGTCACGTCCATACATAGATGACCTACTTTGGGATTTTAGAATCTAATTCAAAGGAACTTCCAGAAACATAACTGTTATATTAATTCTTATAAACGTTTTGTATGCACTCCAAATCACTAAGAATATCATTCATGTATGATTTCCTTTCATCAGATACTAATACACCGCAACGATGAGAAATTTCACTTGTATTTCAAAATTCAACAAGTATGATTCTTTGGTCATAGAAATTACATCAGGGAGTAACTCTAGAAGGTTAGTAGGAACATAAAATCTCGTGAAAATAGTCAACTTATCCAAGACAGTTCTCTAGAAGTCACATTAGGAGGTCATAGAACCAGATTTAGAACAAAATAAATTATCGATGCATAGATTTCATATGTCAGACCTTAAATCAAAGAGAACGGGTCCATTTCATCATGGATTCATGAGTTGGAGAATATATACTAGTTTGAAATCATATCACATGGTAGAAAAATATTCTACAAAGATTCAATCTTTAGGCATGTTAATCAAGTTTGGAACAAGTTTTAGGAGATTACATAAACTAGTTGGCAAAAGAATGTTGGCAATACTAAGTAACCCTCCTCTTATGGTGATAATCATGTGATCCATTCAACAAGGCCACAAATATGCTTTTAGATCCTAGAAACTAGATCATCCCTCCAAAATCCCCAAAATCCAATGCTCTGAGTAAGATCTAATTCCCCTTAGATCAGAAAGAGGAATAAGGGAGATTATTTAGATAGATGAAGTAGATTCCACCATGGAGACACGAACAAAGGAGGAAGGTGAGGTGAATAAAATTAAGAGAAGATATTATAAAAGATGAACCTTACATGATTATGGCTAGAAACGAGCTTGCTAAGCTTTGAGGCATCTTGAAGACGCTAGATCTACAACATGTATCCACATACATCAACATGCAAGGCTCCATCCATGTTCATCCCTTCCTTGGAGCATGATTCAACCTCCATGGCCCCCTCCATGATTCTTTCATCTTACGGGTGCTAAAAGATCCTCTAGGATGAAGAGGGTGGATTTTTTAAATGGGGATTGGTACAAAAGTCAAAGTTGACGATACATAGTGTTCATAATTGCCCTTGGTAAAAGAATGCCATCCATTGGTCAAATAATCATTTTCATCGACCCTCTTTAGTATTCTTATGTGTTTGGGAATTATTTCATTATCCTATGTGAGGTTTCATTGTTTGATCACTTCCACAAGCCAAAAAGTCCATTGGTAGAGCAAAAGAAGCTCCATCAGTCACAAACACCACCACCACCGTACTAGCTAGGGTAGAAACCCTAACTCAACTAGGGTCAAAAGAATCAAAATAAATCAATCTATCAAGACATTGACATGCTCAAACTATGCATGCAAAACACAAGTGTATGCATTGAGTAGCATATGCCTATGAGCCCTGAATGTCGAACTCAGGGGAATGTTAATCTAGAAACTATTACTAATTATAACTTAATCAACCAGACCTAGTGAAAAAAGTGATTGATTGTTGATTAAACTAATTGAAATAATTGAAAACTAAATTAAGTGGTTTTTTTATCACATATCGGGTGGATTACTTAGGAATTCAGTTTCACCATGGATCACACTACAACTTACTCCAATTCATTAGTAACTATTTATCCAAAATCTAGGACAAAGGGACATATGGAAAATATTACCCGCTCATACAACATAATATACTATCTAAGCTAAAGAAATCTTACTCACATAATGATATAAGAGTTAGATAGGTGCACTAACAATATCTCTCAACTATTCCCTTCAGAATTGTAGGTCCTCTCACAAGGTAGGTATTAACTATGTAATTCTATGATTTATCCAACCTTTAATCCATCTCATGAAGTAACTAATGGTCTAACTAATCAATTGTGGTGATCAAGCACATACAATTCATTAATATATCATATAATTATGCCCAAATTCATGAAAATATATGCATTAATCCATTGAAGTCGATTACAATGCAAAACAAGACTACTCACATGTCCTAAGGAACAAACGATATTAGCCTCACATGATTTGTATTATCATATCCATGGAAAGAAAGAAGAAAATGTGGGAAACATGAAAAAACTAATGTAACCCTAGAGAAACCTGTCTGGATGATCCCTTCTAGCTAGATTCTTATTCCATAGTGTTTTAGTTGTGAATCCACTCTTTGTTCCTGAATCGCCTAGGACGTGGTCGTCTCCTTCTTTGTCTCCTCTCTTCACTCTATTCTCGGTTACAATAGACTGAAAACATGATATCCCCCTTTGTCCTAACTCCCCTTAGTTAATATGGCCGTCATTAAGTCTTGACTGCCAGATCTGGCATAATCTAAAATCTACAATGATTGCAACAAGTTGGTACCACCGACATGAAGTTGGTGGCATCGAGTCTCTGATTGACTCGAAACCGTTACTGAAAGTCAGTACTACCAACTAGAAGGTTGGTAGCATCGATTTGCTATTTTGTGGTTCCTGAATACTCTTGTTGACAAGTGTCAGTACTGCCGACTAGCCAATCGGTTGGCTGAGTTGATAAACTCAGTTCCTTTTGATTTCTGGATCATAAGTCAATAGCACCGACTTGTCAATTCAGTGTCTCAAATATTCACATAGTAGCACCAAGTTACCTTTCACTAGAACCAAGATTTTTTCAATCAACCTATTGGATTTTCAGATTAAGTTGGTGCCACCAACACTGGGGTCGGTACCACTGAGTTGCCTTCTAAGTGCTCCAATTACCTAAAAAGTGGAAAAAGCAATGCAAGTCTGAATAAAATATGGAAAATTGGCATAATTTGGTAAAATACTTCATATTTGATGAAATAGTACTTCACATGGTAATAATGATAAGCAATGCATAAATGATATCAAGATGAGGAATTATGCATCAAATACATGCCAAATTTTCCTATGAAAAGTAGCTATATTCAGTGCATTAAAATCCACTAAGCTTAAATATATCTCACCCTCGAGCAACACTACCTTTGGATCTATTTGAGACAATTCAACAAGAGTAAAAACAACATGAATTACATTTCTCAACTACCCCCACCTGGCGGTCCCAAACTGGCCCTTACTGAACATTAAACAAATAACAACTCTACAATGACCAAAAATGTTCATTAGAGATATCCACTCTTAGATCAATGAAATAATATAAATAGAGCTAGTAATATCATATTCAAAAGGGAATTCACTTGATGCACCATGTGAATCCCTAAACTACATTGCTTTTATCTACCTACCAAGTACATTTGAAGCAGTTCTCCATATAGAAGTGAATCAGGGGATCAATCATATATGTCACCTACCGTAAAGAGTGATGGGTGGAATGAAGTAGGTGGTTGTGGACAAGAATAACAACTATCATCTAAATGATTTATGCAAAAGCAAAATTTGATGAACCTATAACATGAAGGAAATGAGAAATGCATGAATATGCCTACTATTTTGGTAGAATGATACATGAAATGAAGGTCTCATCTGATTGATGTGAGTATAACAAAAAATGCATACATGTAGCTATTTTCACTTCTCCTTGAAGAATAAATCATATTTAAGTTCAAGGCATCCTTTTCTCCCTCTTTATTTGATATATTTTTCTTTCTTTTTTTCTGTCGTCTTATTTTAGCATGGTTTATGAATTATGCTCGAGCTTTTATTCAACATCTTAGAGGGGTATGGATATGTATCCTTTCACTCTATATTTGAGGAAAAAAGCTCCATAGATACATGATGTAAAGAATGATGCAAAATAAAGTGCAATCTACATGACGTTTATTATGAAATTGCTTAATAAGAAGTTTTTTTCATTTTCTAACTAATGCAATAAAAAGACTAGCTATCATGCCACCGATTATGCTATGCAATGTAATCAAGAGGAAATAATTTCAGTTACTTGGTCATCTTAAGGTGGTGGATTGAATGTCTTTGAGAGACGGGTGGAATCACATGATTAAGAGACAATGCCAGTCTTAAAATATGATATGTCCCTCTCTATCAACCTATGTATAGGGTAACCCTAGAGTTTCTTTCGAAAAGTCCCATTTAAGGTCCCATTACTTGTTTGGTTAGTTCAGGCATGTATGGGATGTTGCTTTCCACTATGAAAGGGAAAAAGTAGAAGCTAGTCACCCAAACTCGGGTCCAGGGAATTCAGGTGCATCTATTCAATCAGCAACAGGAAATCTATGACAATGAATTCTTATCCTGGTCAACTAGGAGAACATCCACATATGTCTGCAATACATTGACTACCATCAAGAGTCACTATATGATCATTACTAGAGACAAGAGAACTTTTCTAGCTATCCTCATCCACCAGACATGCTTGCCCGCATCCATAGTTCACTAACACCTAATACCCACTAGATCTAGAAATCCCACAGGAAACATTCCCTCCTCCACCATTTTGATCATCTGTTACCCTTGTTCCATCTCTTTGTTCGGTTCTTGACAATGAGTATAAGGCCGCGTTCAAGCTTAGGGGGTGATGGAATGGGTTTCTCTTGCATCAACTTTTATTTATGTAAGTTTGTTGCATATTTATTTGTTATTAGCTTTTCATCATGTTAGTAGGATCCACATATATCTTGTGTAAGTGTAGAGTTTAATTGATCATGATTGCATCTATTTTGTATGCTCAATACTTTTGAAATGAATTGAAAACTTTTTAAATTTTGAATTTGTCCTAGTGCATATGTTTTAAGCTAATGTGTCGAGTCTAAGATAGCACTAACTGGAGGAATTGTTTGGCTCATCAGCTTAAATGCATATTGAATGAATGCAAAACTTAGCTTAACTTAAAGAATTGTGTTATGATGAATATTTTTAAGTCTAAACCAACCAAACAATAACATGATTTGTAATGTGAATTTTAGTAATAAACTCAAAGGTTACCATGTGACACAAGTTGATAGGAGAAGTATGAATCATGATTGGGAAAGATGTTATCTCTTAGTCATGTTATCTCTTAGTCATGTTATCTCATTCACCTTCCATCCATTTTCATTCACCATCACAAGTTGATTAATTTTAATCCAACTTATTATCATTTTGATTGCATTACATGCCTGTTAGGCAACATTATCATTAGTTCATTTTCTTTTTCACTAGGAAAGAAAATAACAATGTGCACATCATCTTATTGGAGAATTATTAGCTTGCCTAACAAATTTTCATATATATGGCTTTCATTATTTCATTTTGCTTAAGGTGTATTTCTATGTTCCACTTTAGCTTTCTCCATGACTTAAGAGAGAGAAAAATGTACATCCTTACTCCTCTGTAGAAAAGTATTGGAAAATCCCAAGCATGAATCATGTATCTTGCTAATAACATGGGGCACAAAAAGAAAAAAATATTTGAAAAAGAAATAAACAAGGAGAAAAGGAGGAAAGGGAATCCTAAACTCTAATTTCATATTATCATTTTTATGAAATAAATATGGAGGAAGTGGAAATGTTTTCATCAGCGCACCTTTTATAGGGAAAAAGGGCATCAGATATAACAATGAAAACAAATATTTTACTACCATATTCCCCTTAGATAGTAGGTCTCATAAAAACTATGTAATGGAAGGAGGGTTGTAAGGTATATAAAAGGTCCTAGAGAAAATCTAGTGACTATCCCTTGTTGTAGTGTGCATATTTCTTCAAGTTGTGCTTGGATGGCTGTCAGTAGCAGCCTCCTACTTGATCACCATGGATGGTGTTTGATTGCATCCTCCTAGCGGGTGGCAACGGCCTCCTTGCCTCTGTAGTAGTCCACATGGAACATTAGGAACTCTTATCATTATAGATCTTATTCAGTTTGTAGCAAATTCATGGTCTGCAGAAAGAAGTAGATGGAGATCCTTCCTTTGTGTTTCACCATCAAGGTCAAAGCCATTAGAGAGCATAATCAAACATTGGAGATGATTTCCAAAATGTGGCTAAGGCAGAAGATGGGGAAAAGATCAGAAAGATTTGCCCCCTTCTAGTCAACGTTCTAGAGTTGACTTGCTCTCCCACTTGTCTCTCCCTTCTTGTACCTCCCTTTGACGAGTTGAACTTGCTCGAGTTCCACATTACCACAACTGTGAAAATATAACAATTTTCAGAGCTTATTGTTGTGTCTCTAGAAAGCCTCGACTACCCCTCTATTTTGAGGAGGGTCAGGGTTAGGAGTTCTAGCCTGAAAGAGAGTTGACGGGACAAAATTTCATGAATTTTTCTAAACACACAAATCATGAACCACTCGGTTCACACAAGAGATGATCGGTTCAACCACTTGAACTGGTCATTTCACTATGTTTCCTATTCACAAATGTACTGACATTTAATATTTTCATAATGTGAAACATGACGTCAGCATCAATCTTTGATCCAATTGTATTGATCAATCAAATAGTCAATTCACAACCTGAACCGATCAATTCATAGATCTGAGATGATCGGTTCACTTGCTGAACCGATCGTTTCTGAGTTTTGATCATCAATTTTGGTTCAAACTGACCCGACACTTGAATTGATTGGTGCAACACTTGAACCGGTTGGTTCACTGTCATGTCAGTCAATTTTCAACCTTTGTTGTTTAAATTGAATATCTAACACTCTAGTAATCAAGTTAAACATCTTTCATGAATAAACTCCTATTATAGGTGTATCCTATGTGTGTGACCTTATAGGTTCTAAGTTACGTCAGTATTGAATGTCCATAACCAACTTATGACATCACAAGCAATGAGTGGTATCTAGAAAGATATCATTGATACCCAAGTAATCATAAAGTTGGAGAAAAACTTCAACCTACAATCTGTGATTCACATTATAGTAATTGTATAGATCCTTTGTCAATGATATCCACATTGAACTCAAGGCATGTAATCATCATCCTCTTCAACGTTCAATCCATGTTTCCTAAACTAGAGCAGACTGTTTGAGATATATGTAAGCTCAATATCACATATTAACTCACATTCACATGGCCAAGCATTTCTCATTCTAGCTTATCAGGCATCTAAGATATCATACTCTTGTAGGAGGGGCAAATCCCATCTACATCACTCATAGTCATCCCCAGGTGTCAGAATGCACCTGAGCACCACCTTTATGGCAACCCATATTCAAGGTCATGGTGGATGATGTCAAAGTACATGGAATGACTTGTGATGAGTGTATTGACTTTAGGTCTGAGAACCACAATCACCACCAACCGTATGAGATATGATTCTGATACCCATTATGGTTCATGTGCATCACTCTCAAGGTGGGTCTATCTGATTCATTGTTCTCTAACAAGTATCTATGTGTTTAGTTTGATATCACATATCATGACCTAATGAGATTATGTCATAAATCATCACACTCTAGTCTTATGTATTATTGTTGTCTATTAGCCTTCTACAATAACATCCAACTAGGGACATAACAAGAATGTATATACTCTTATCATCTGTTTCATCTCATTGTTTAGGTCCTCAACCTAAAGACATACGTCATTGAATAACATCATTCTTTAGATCTTTATTATGTGGCATTATCTCATAACTGAATTAAATAGAATAAATTCAAATATTTCCTTTATTATTATTCAAATCATTTACAAGATACGCCATTACAATCATCATATGATTGTCTTTCTGGGCATACATACCAACAAGCTCCCACTTTCACTTAGAGCCAATCACCCATGAACTTAATTCCAAGTGATCTAACATAACTTCATCCTTTTGTTGTGAAAGTGCTTTTATCGAGGGGTCAATCACATTGCTTTCAGTTGGTACTCTACAGATCTTCACATCTCCTTGATGTTCAATCCCTCATATGAGATGTAACTGCCTTTATATGTTCTTGGAATGATGATGTGATATGGGTTCCTTAGCTTGTGCAATAGCTCCATTGTTGTCGCATTATGGCACAATTGCATTGATGATGCTTGGAACCACCCCAAGTTCATAAATAAAATTATTGATCCAAACCACCTCCTTTGTTGCATTGGGTGCAGTAATATACTCAGCCTCAGTAGTAGAATCAACAATTGTATCTTTCTTGGAACTCTTCCAGGTTACAACTTTGTTGTTTAGGCAAAACAAAAAACTAGACTGCAATATATAGTCATCTTTATCCGTTTAGAAGCTTGCATCAGTGTAACCCTTAACCACCAACTCTTTCTCACCACCTGGATAAGAAATGGATCTTTATTTCTTCTCAAGTACTTAAGGATGTTCTTTATGGTAGTCTAGTGACATTCATCGGGATCTAACTGATACCTACTAATCATACTCAAGGCATATGAGACATTAGGGGGAGTATACAACATTGCTTACATGATAGATCCATTGCAGACGAATATGGAATCTTACTCATGTGCTCCCATTCTTCAAAAGAATTGGGACATTGAGATCTAGAGATACTAACACCATAAGACATGGGTAAGTTTCCTCTCTTTTATTTCTGCATATTGAAACTTTTCAGCACTTTTTCAATGTATGTGCTCTGTCATAGGCTAAGAATCCTTCTAGATCTATCTCTATAGATCTTGATTCCTAAGATATAGGATGCTTCTCCTAAGTCTTTCATAGATAAAGTATTTTCTATCTAGGTCTTTACCATACAAAAAGTAGGGATGGCATTCCCCATCAATAGTATGCCATCCACATACAATATGAGGAATACAATCATGCTACCACTAACCTTCTTGTAAATGCATGGTTCATCTTCATTTTGACTAAAGATAAACTCTTTGACTATTTTGGTAAATCAAATATTCCATCTCTAAGATTCTTTCTTCAATCCAAAGATTGACCTTTGTAGCTTATAGAATTTATTTCATTCTTTGGATTTGTAAAACCCTCATGTTGTGTCATGTACACATCCTCAAGAAGATTCCCATTAAAGAATTTGGTTTAAACATCCATCTACCGAATTTCGTAGTCATGATAAGCTGTAATTGCAAGCATGATCCTGATGGACTTAACCATGTCAACTAGAGAAAAGGTTTTAGCATAGTCAACACCTTGAACTTGTATGAAACCCTTTGCAACCAATCTTCCTTTGAAAGTTTGTACATTACCATCCATGATTCTTCTTCTTGAAACCCACTTGCACCGTATGGGTTTCACCCCTTCAGGTGGATTGACCAAGGTCCATACATTGTTGGTGTACATGAATTCCATCTCAGATCTCATGGCCACAAGCCATTTCTTAGATTTTGGTCCCTTAACAGCTTCTAGATAGGTAGTTGGCTCATCATCAATGACCGACTCGTCGCCTTCTTGAGTTACAAGATAACAAAATCTATCTGGCTCAAGGCATGTCCTACAAGATCTATGAGGTTCCTGTGTTAGATGAGGAATTTGAGATTCTACAACAATTTGTGACTCTCCATGTTCCTCTTGCACCTCTATAGGTTTAATGCTTTCTTGTCAGTCTCGAACCTCTTTGAGTTCTACTTTCCTCCCACTTATTCCTTTGGAAATGAATTCCTTTTCTAGAAATACAACATCCCTGGAAACAAGCACCTTATTGTCAGATGGGGTATAAAAGTAGTATCCTTTAGTTTCCCAAGGGTATCCTATAAAATAACATTTATCCAATTTGGGTTCAAGCTTTTTAGGAAACTACTTTCTCACATAATCTTGACAACCCCAAATCTTCATAAAAGACACATTGGGACGCTTCCCATACCATATCTCATATTGTGTCTTTTGAATCGATTTAGATGGTACATGGTTTAGTGCAAATGTGGTGGTTTCTTGAACATAACCCCAGAAGGAAGTGGGAAGATCAACTAAACTCATAATTGATTGCACAATATTTATCAATGTGTGATTCGTTCTTTCTAATACACCATTATGGTGTGGTGTTCTACGTGGATTCCATTGTGATGCAATACCACGATCTCTCAAAAGGTCCTCAAACTAATAGCTTAAGTATTTTCCACCTTGATCGGGATGAAGTACCTTAATACTTTTACCAAGTTGGTTTTGTACTTCATTCATTAAATACTTGAACTTTTGAAGAGTTTCTGACTTGTGTTTCATTAAGTAAACATAACCATACCTACTAAAATCATTAGTAAAGGTAATGAAGTAGTGATAACCACCTCTAGCATTTGTTCTAAAAGGGCCACATACACTAGTATGTATGAGTTCTAATAGACCACTAGCCCTCTCACTATTTCTAGTTAAGGGGGTCTTTGTCATCTTTCCCAACAAACAAGAATCACATATCTCTATTGATTTGAAATCAAAAGAGTTTATATAACAATCTTTATGATGTCTAATAATGTGATTATCATGGTGTTCCCTATACGACAATGCCAAAGATATGTTCTATTTGAGTTATCGATTTTAAATCTTTTGGTATTAACATTAGAAACATATGTCATTAGATCCAACAAATAAAGGCCATAAGACACTGGGGCAATGCCATAAAACATTTGATCTTTTGAAATAGAACATTGACCATTCTTTATCAACAATTCATATCCATTATTGTCTATACAAGATACAAAAATAATGTTTTCATTAATGGTAGGTACGAAATAACAGTTCTTTAACTATTTTACAAGCCCTGTGGGAAAAGATAAATTATAGGTTCCAACTACACTAGAAGTAACTCTTGCTCCATTTGCAACGGGCAGTTTGACCTCACCCTTTCTTAAAGGCTTACTTCTTGTTATATCTTGCATATACAACATATTTAAAATCCGCATCTGGTATCTAGTACCCATGACGAAGAAGTAGACAAATTTATCTCAATAATGTATACCTAAAGTGGAGACCTTTGTCCCCAACATCATCTTCTGGAATCCCTTTAAGTACACAGGACGGATTCCTCTTGCACTTTTCTTTCTCCTTATTTTGAGTGTTGAAGACTTGGACTTCAATTTAGCCTCAAAACTCTTCTTGGATTTTCTTTCATACTCAAAATCCACTCTGTTGATCAATATCATGGATTTTTCCTTCTTCATTCATGCTTTGGTATTTATCCAATGATGAGAAATTCTGACAGTGTTCTGGCCATGTTACTCAAGTAATAACACTTGATAAACTAGCTATATGATTCAAGCAACGATTATAGAATCATATATGTGGCCAACTCTTAGCTCAAATGGTATTTGAGTTCCTCTAGGCGTTCCACATGTCCAATCATATTGAGAACATGGGTCTCTATTGGATCTCATTTTGTCATCTTACACTCAAAGAGAAACTTTAGATAGTGTACCTGTATTTCTTTGCATGATTATGGTTCACCTTCTTAAGATATGTTACTGTCTCAAGAATCCCCATGTGTTTAGACTACTCATGCAACTCATAGTTCATATAGCATAGCATAAGGTGCTTAATGTCTAAGGCATCATTGGTGTGCTTCCAATAAGCATCCACCTCATCCCTAAGCGCATCCGGAGTAGGTTCTTCTGGGACTGGTGTATCTAGACATAGAGCTTATGCTCATCATTAATAATCCTTCTCAAAGTCCAAAACTAATCATAAAATTTGTCCCATTAAGTTTTTCCTTCTTAAGGAGTGATCGTAACGACAATTTGTTTGTCATTTGATTCTACGAGAAAATTTCTGCTTTGTCAAAACACTTTTGATTTGATTTTCTTAAAATAAAATTTGATTGTGTTCCTTTAATTCATTATCGCTCCCACTATATTGTTCAAATTAATAGCTCTCACATATCAATTCGGAAGATTGCAGCATACAACCTTCTAGTGAGTAAAGGTCCAAAACAATTGAGTTATTACCCGGCTAGCACCAACATCTGTAATCAACAATTAAGGTAGGAAACTTTTGCTAATTGCGTCTTATTCAATTATTGTATAGATGGTTTGCAAAACTATTTGACATGGTCATTTTCATGCTTGTAGGTACTTAAACTCATTAAGATCACCTAGTTATGTCTAACCTAAAAGCCAACACTATAATGATGCACCCTACTTGGTAGACCCACATTACAACCATCACACTTCCATGAGATAGACAATGCATCATGCTTGGCATGACCATGCATAATCGATCAAGATTTTCATGTGTGTTGCTTATGGAAAGCATCTAAGACATAATATTTGATTGAGAAATTTTATACATATATATACATATCCAATCACCACATACTATTATGTATCATATACATACTATATCCACAAACAAAACATGCGATTTTAAATTTCTAGCAATGTTTATGGATATAATATTATAATTCCTTGTAGACACAAGGAATTACTACCACATAAGGACTACATCATATGTAGAAAACTATTTTTGATGAAGATTTGTGCTCAAAACAATTTGGGTCGATCATTTCAGCTCTTGAACCGATCGGTTCACCTTCTGGTAATTCGTTTGGTCTCTCAATCAATCATATAGTCTCCGGTCCAAGAAACTTCTAGACACCTCTAGACTATCAGTTAGGCCACCAATCGATCGGTTCAGTTTCTCTTGTCGTCGGGCTCCTAGGTCCTCCAACCAATCAGTTTGTCTAATGAAATGGGTGGTTCATCTAGTGTTGATCATTTCTTTCCATAATAGTAATGAAAACTATCCTAATCCTATTTAACATATTACATAGTAATAGGGAAACCTCAATTTACATATGAGGGGATCATACGATGGAAAGAATTAATACTTTACATATTGAAGAGAAGACAGAGGTTCGGTATGCAAACTGAGATATAAATAGGAATAAAAACCATCCAACCAAGCACAAATATCTAGGGTTATTGGCCAAAACCATGCTAATATCCACAATCAAAACGAATTTAGGGAAATGCATAAAAATCATATATATATATAAGAGATCGTATTTGGTCACTTATTGAATATGCACATAAATCATTTAAATATTTGCATCGCATGTAATAAATAAATGAAAAAAATCAAACATATCGATTAAATATCAAACATAGTAAATTGATGTGGCTCTAATACCACAGTAGGAAAATATGGCATCTGATACGGCAACAGAAACAACTATTTTATTGCCATATTCCCCTTAGACAGTAGATCACATCAAAAACTATGTAATGGTAAAGAGGGTTGCAAGGTTTATACTTGGTCCTTGAGTAAGTCCAACGACTGTCCCTTGCTATAGTGTGTCTTCTTAAAAGTTCCACTTGGATGACTATCAGTAGTGGCCTTCTGGTTGATCATCATGGACAAAGGTTGACTGCATCCTCCTAGAAGGTGGCAACGACCTCCTCGCCTTTGTAGTAGTCCACATGGACCACTGGGAACTCTTGTCATTCTACATGAATGGACGACAAGGAGTTGTCCCTTCTAGTCAATGCCCTAGTGTTGACTTGCTCTCCCAGTTGTCTCTCACTTGTTGTTCTTCCCTTTGATATGTAGAACTTGCTTGGTTTCTCACATTACAACAACTGTGAGCAGACAACCATTTCCAGAGGTTATTTTTGTGTCTCTAAAAAGCCTCGAGTACCCCTTTATTATAGGGGGTGAAGGTCAGGATTTCTAGTCTGAGTAGGAGTCAAAGAGACATAATTTCATGAATTTTTCAGAACCTATAGATCATGAACTGGTCGGTTCACACATGAGATGATCGGTTCAACACTTAAACCAGTGATTTCACTATATTTGCTATTGGAAATTGTGTTGACATTTAATATTTAATTAATGCACAACATGACGTCAACATCAATCCTTGATCTAATCTTATTGATCAATCAAATGGTTGGTTCATAGAGTTGAGCTTATCAGTTCACTTCTTGAACTAAACATTTTAGAGTTTTGATTGCCAACATTGGTTCAAATTGCTCTGACACTTGAATCGATTGGTTCAACACTTGAAATGGTTAGTTCACAGTCTTGTTAGTCAGTTTTCAACTATTGTTGTTTAATTGAATATCTAACAGTTTAGTAATCAAGTTAAACATCATTCATGAATAAAATAATGTTCTAGGTGTATCCAATGTTTGACCCTATAGGTTCCAAGTTACATTTGTAGTGAATGTCCATAACCAACCTATGACATCACAAGCAATGAGTAGTATCTAGCAAGACATCATTTCTACCCAAGTAATCATAAATTTGGAGAAAAAGTTCAACCCACATTTTGTGATTGTTGTTATAGTGATTGTATAGTTCCTTTTTCACTGACATCTAGATTGAACTTGAGGCATGGAATTGTCATCCTCTTCAATGTTCAATCAATGTTCCTTGAACTAGAGTAGATTGTCTGATATAAATGTAAGCTCAATATCACATATTGACTCAGATGAGCATGGCAATGCATTTCTCAGTCTCTCGTATCAAGTGGCTAGGATATCATACTCTTGTAGGAGGGAATAATCATATCTAAATCATTCACAATCATTCCCAAGTTTCACAATCCACATTTGTACCAACTTTATGGCAATCTTTATTCATGATCATGATAGATGACGTCAAAATATATCAAAAGACATGTGATGAGTGTAGTGATTTCAGGTCTAAGAACTACAACTGCCACCATCACTATGAGAGATGATTCAGACTACCAATTATGATTTATGGGCATCACTCTCAAGGTGGGTTTGTTCGATACACTATTCTCTAACAAGTATCTATGTATTTGGTTTGATATCAAATATCATGACTTAATGAGTTTTAGTCATCAACCAACACACACTCTAGTCTTATGTGTTATGGTTGTCTAACATCCTTCCACAATAACATCTGACTAGGGACATAACAAGAATGTATATACTCTAATCATATGTATGATCTCATTGTTCAGGTCCTCAATGTGGGTATGTAAGCCTAGAGGGCCATTCGTGTGATGATTGTAATGGCATAAATGTAAATGATTTGATTATTAATAAAAGGCAAGCTTCCAATTCAGTATGTTTAATTCAGTTATGAGATAATGATGAAACATTATAAATGTCTAGAGAATAATATTATTGTGATACACCATTGGAACAAAATTTCATTAACTAAGAGGAAGCGATCATTAACAGCGGATTAAAAAAAATCACTAAAAATTAAAACCTTTTGCAAAGAGATCCAATTCCAGGAAACTCTTAATAACAAGAACCAAAGTATTACATGTACATTCTGGTCCACAAGTACATACCATGTACCATCTCTTCTTGATGATTATATACATCAATTGCTCTGTTAAGTCTACACATGAGCAACACAAAACCTCGAGGCATTCAAGCCAAAATCTCAGATCGATTATAAAAACACTAAGTACTGACTCCTAGGACCTAAGAGTACACAGACGACACATAGGATTCATATCTATAAGACACGACAGCCAGTATCTCCACCTGAGATGTTACTGTTGTCCTAGATGTTGTTGTCCTTCTCCTGTTGTATGGTTCCTACCTCCTCGTCTGAATCTACCTAAAAAATGTTGGATCCCACGGGGTGAGACAATTGAAATTGTCCCAGCGAGAGATATAACTCTCTGCCAACAATGTTATTATCACAGTTAAATAGTATTAAACTGAGCAGAGAATAAGCACTTTAGAACATTCTCATATTTTAAAGCATTGCAACTATCTATGATAGAGTAGTAAATCATTGATTCACTTTATAAGGAATACGAAGAACATGTATATCATTTATCCATCTTACTATATCAACATCTCAAGCTTATCCTGAGATAGTCATTATCATGGTATGTCATCCATGAATCATTCTCATTTTTGTCTGTTGACCTTAGCTAATCTGATAACCACATATTTAATTGTACCAGTCATATGAGTATACATCATCATATTCTGTCCAGACATTGGACTATGCCAATCATATCCAACCATTCTAGGCATTGGACTATGCCAATCCTATGCAAACATTCCAGGCATTGGACTATGCCAATCTTGTGAAACCATTCCAGGCATTGGACTATGCCAATCCTATGCAACCATTCCAGGCATTGGACTATGCCAATCCTGTGACATTATTCCAGGTATTGGGTTATTACCAATCCTGTGCAATTATTCCAGGTATTGGGTTATGACCAATCCTGTGACACTATTCCAGGTATTGGGTTATTACCAATCCTGTGCAATTATTCCAGGTATTGGGTTATTACCAACCCTGTGACATTATTCCAGGTATTGGGTTATTACCAATCATGTGCAATTATCCTAGGTATTGGGTTATTACCAATCTTGTGACATTATTCCAGGTATTGGGTTATTACCAATCATGTGCAATTATTCCAGGTATTGGGTTATTACCAATCATGTGACATTATTCCAGGTATTGGGTTATTACCAATCCTGTGCAATTATTCCAGGTATTGGGTTATTACCAATCCTATGACATTATTCCAGGTATTGAACTATGTCAATCATGTGCATCTATTCCAGGCATTGGACTATACCAATCATGTGCATCATCATTGAATACCACAACACCTTTACTTGGTATTAAACCTTGGCCAAGCCATCATACTTATTGACATCCTTTATGTAATTCAATTATTCCTCGTATCTCCTTTAAGCTTATTCAAAACAGTATATCCCTTATTTGGCTATAAACATAAAGTATGTATGATCAAGATTTCATTATTATTATTGTATCCATTAGTTATTATTATTATGTTACTAAGTTTCCATTGTTTATTTTGAACATTATCATTTCTTACATGAGGCTTTATAAATATATTGTTACCTCTCACTAGGCAACAACTACTCTCATGGCTCACAAGGCCCATTACACATCTTGTCACCTCTCACTAGGCAACAACTACTCTCATGGCTCACAAGGCCATTAAACATCTTGTCACCTCTCACTAGGCAACAACTATTAGGATTAGGGTTTCCCCTTTATAGACAAATAGGGTTTCAAGTTCATATTATCAATCCAAACCCTAATTTATTGCTCTACACATCTAGGAGCATACATTAATATCATAAGTATTCAATCATACTTATTTATTCTCATCATTTATTATTAAATGATTATCAACACAAGGTATGAGTTTCTCTCTCATCCTTACCAGAATATGATTACATCATATTTTATTAACTTGTCTTAACCTTTTCTTAAGGTATGTTAGCCTACACTTATCAAAGTGCATTACATCTCAATGTAATAATATTCATGACACACTTCATTTGTTACCCATCCAAGTATATTGGATTTAAGGTACATCAAGGTGTATCAACCTTGAGGTGCTTAATGTGATATCTATCATGTCTTGATGTATCACCTCCCTCATCACTTGTAACTTGCTTAAGTTCATCAACTTATCTTGTATTAAAGTATTTCCCATCCTAATACTTTATGCACCAGTTCATCACATTTATCATGTAATGTATTTGTCATAAGTCATCATTTGAATTATTCAACTGTTATCAATAATATGGACTCATCTCGGGTTAAGGCATTATTGATATAAGGTTATCCATTATCAACCACTTTATGTGTTTCACCTACCAATATATTATTCACTATTCCATTATTGGGAATAGGGTTTTCCCCTCTTTATCAATTAGGGTTTTACATAACATCGACCTATATTAGGGTTTTCACATAACATCAACCTGTATTAGGGTTTCCACATAACATCACCCTAGATTAGGGTTTCACACATCATTATCTTGAATTAAGGTTTCTTATAACTTTTCCCCAAATTAGGGTTTCATGAAGCATCCTCTTAAATTAGGGTTTTTCATTATATTACCCTGAATTGGGATTTCTCATATCATCACTCTAGATTAGGGTTACACCATTACCCTAGATTAGGGTTTCACCTAACATTGCCCTAAATTAGGGTTAGGGCTCATCAACCTTCTTGATTAGGGTTTCATGATCTCTTTATCAAGGATCATACCCTAAATACATATTTTGTTCATGTTGAAAGTGTTGAGGCTTAACCACTACATGATTATTATACATGTATGAATTCCTCTCTCTCTCATCCTCTCTAGGATGTTGATTACTTCAATATTGATTAGGTTAGGTCAACCCTTCATTCAAGTACATACATTTAGGGTTAGCATAGTGTATAGAGATATTGCTTTCATAAGCATCTAAGGTTAACCCCTCTAAGGGTACTAATCACCCTAGTTCCTTAAAGGTACAACCACTGTAATTATCTATGATATACATCATTAACAATCATGGGGTTAATTGATCTTTCATCACATTAGGTCTTCAAATGGGTTTGGTTGCATTGAACCTCCAAACGGTTTTGACCCCTCAACCTCCAAACGGTTTTGAAACTGTTTGCCCTCCAAACGGTTTTGAAACTGTTTGGGCATCTAGGGTTGAGACCGTTTGCCCTCCAAACGGTTTTGAAACCATTTGGGCATTTAACCCTTGAAATTGTTTGATCACATGTACATTGAAACCGATTGGACCCATCAACATTTGAAACCGATTGGATAAATAAACCTTAAAACCAATTGGACCTCCAAACGGTTTGAGATTGTTTGATCTCAAACGGTTTGAACACCGTTTGATTCAAAATGGTCTCAAGACCATTTGGACTCCAACGGTCTCAAGACCGTTTGGTCCAAACTACCTTGAAACAGAAAGGATCATATAGGGTTTCTTTCAACCAATCGATTAGGGTTTTCTTCATTGAATCATTCATTAATTGGACCATTGAGAGCACATCAAATTATAACCCTTGGATATCCAACCATCCATCACAACCCTTGACCTCCAAACAGTATCGAGACCGTTTGGCCTCAAATGGTCTTGAAACTGTTTGCCCTCAAATGGTCTTGAGACCATTTGGTCCATTCCACCTTGAAAACATTTGAATCAATTTAGGGTTTCATCAATCAATCGATTAGGGTTTGTAATTAATGGATCATCTATCACTATAACCATTGTGATTAGATCAATTGGAACCAGTGCATCTTCATCCATCCATATTAGCAATTGACCCCAAACGGTCTTGAGATCGTTTGACCTCAAATGGTTTTGAGACCGTTTGCCCTCAAACGGTCTTGAGACCGTTTGCCCTCAAACGGTCTTGAGACCGTTTGATCACGAAACGATCTTGAGACCGTTTGGTCATCAAAATTGAAAACTGTTTGCTCATGATATTTATTGAGGTGTGTGCTAAGATGACATAATCATCTTCAAGCTTCAAACCTTCTAAAATTACTGTGATTCTTATGGTGATTTCATCAACTAATCAAAAGGAATTTCGGGAAAGAAGAAAGATTCAATCATATGATGAAGAAGTGAAATCAATAACAACATTTAAGGGTTCAAGTTATATAACCCACCTTCAAAGTTGAATCCAAGATTCAAGCTTCATGTATTTAATGGTGAATGAAGCTTTCTCAACTTCCCAAGGTCCGTCCTCAAGTCTTTGAGTGAAAAGAATAGCTAAAGTTGAAGATTGAATGGAGAAAAGAAGAAAATAAGCATTGAATTTCGATTTCCACCATGAAATAAAGGTTGAATATGATTAAGGAGCCCATCTATAGGTTGGGGTACGTCCTCCTATTTCTCCTAAGCTCCCTTGTATTCAGCCAAAGCAAGGAAAGAAAGAAGACTAAAAAAAACCTTTCATGTGGGTGAAACAATGGAGTGTATATAAGGGAAATTCAAGGGAGAGAAAGTGTTATAAAAATCCTTCAATTACCTAAATTGGTGCTACTTATCCCCCTCACTTCCTTGCATACGAATACATCATCCTCCCCTTCGAAATCCTCTTCTTTATCCATGTATTAAAAGAAAACAATAAAGCACCTTAATCAATTTAATAATAATATCCAAAACTTAGTGGACATTACTTTTTCTTTAACTAATGTGAGTGGGCTCTCCACTCACTTTGGATATTTCGGTGCCATTTCAAGGCACAAGGACGTCCATACTTATATAAATTCAACCATCACATTTTTGGTTGAAAGGGCACTTCTATTAATATATTTATTTTTGCATTAAATTGAATTAGGGTTTCAATTATGCTTAAATCTTGATTATTTTAATATCAAGATTCTCTCTCCCCCAAAGACATTCAAATGAGATGCCCCTCTGATTTTCTTGTCTCTAATTGATACCAAGAAACATTATGGACTCTCTAGAAGTGGTATTTTACATTTTGAACCCTAGGTTTTGGGTAAATTGCACATTACACCAAACCTAGGTTTTAATGCACAAACATTGCTTAATAAGCTCTTTCTTGGTTCTCAGGCTTCCACAAGCCATACCTCTGCATCATTTTCATTCTTATGATGCTTCAACACTTGAGGAACATTTTTATCATATAACATTTGCAAGTTAACCCCTCAACTTGGGTAATTTGCACTTTGGTCCAAAACGGTCAAAACATTGTTTTCAACATTATTCAAAAAGGACTAAAATTGAAACATAAGTTCCTCTTGATCCTTAATTACTTTTCAAAAGATAAAAGCAAGTATATAATTATCTTTCTTAAAAAAACATCTAGAGTTAAAGCATTACCCAGGTCAGGGATGTTACAATTATAAACCCCTAACAAGGATTTCATCCCAGAAATCCCAGGTAAAGGAAGACAGATATTATTTATTCATCATAACATCTAGCCTCCACCTAGCATCTTAATGTCATGTAGATGCCATAGAACTTTGATCATCACAAAGTTTTTTCCATAAAGGGTTATCATAGAAACTGTCATACATGACACATACTCTACTGTTTCTTTTTGTTATTGACTGTAGAGTCAACTCTGTGTCACATAACACTTTTCTTGGTTAGAGATACATTATACATACCTCATTAATTCAGGTGTCAAACCTCACTGATTTATCACCTTTCTCAACTTACAACTTTATGTGACATGATTCATTATTCTAGGGAGTCTCCAATACTCCTCATTTAGTTTAGCATTTCACTTTCAAGGAAAGACCAGAGTCACATTATGTCACCCACTTGGGACTACAAGTATTATCATGCATCTGTTGTGCCACTCAAATCTGCTGGCACAACACTAAAATTTCTTATGATTTGTATTAATTATCCCTTTATATGTTTATTTTCTTATCATAAGGAGAGGCTACTTATTAAGAAGAACCATCTCAGAGGTATCTCTAGATGTTATGTATAAGCTGCCTTAACAAATATAGATAGAGATATTCTAAGAAATTATTTTTAGCTTGATCAACTTTTCCCAAAACAATTTTTACAATTTTTCCTTTGACTCATACATCTTCGTTGATGTCATGTTTATGCGGGGCATAAATCCCTAACATATGGTATCCATACTACAGTATGTAACTGGACAAATTTCAAAGTTGGCCCTTCTAGGTAACCAGACATTACTTCTTATGAGGAGCCATGTTCCCATTTTCTCATATCATTGAAAGTTCTTGGATACTAGGATTCTTTACCTTGGTATCCATTATATGTGCCAAAAACACATCACATCATCATCATGATTACTAGATTTGGGTATTCAAACCCTCAGTCCATCATTGAACATTGTTACCTCTAGGTCCTCTGACCAAGGTATACAATATAATATACATCTTCTTTTGTTTATAAATTGATTTATGATTAAATCAGATCCCTTCGTATATCAATAAGGATGTGGTAGAAATATCCATGCCACATCTTCTACCTCATTATGCTCTTTAGATTGTCTCAAAATGACTACTTGATCAGAGTAATCAGAAAGATAGCAATCTAAGAGTGGCATACTTACCTTATCTTCAATAGATGAATACCTAGCCAGGGTATTCAAGAACTGAAATTAGGTAGTATGTATTGGTTTTTATATTATGTTTCATCTCTTTAAGTTTTTCTACTTAGTATCTTAAATTTTCTCTGGGCATTTCTTCTATATCTCTTCTCTTTTCTATATGAAGAGAGAAATTTCAAAACATGCAAGATAATATTGGACTCGATATAAGTTCTCATCCTTTTCTTAGCTCTTCCTCATGTCCTCATAAGATTAATTAAAAGAAGCTCAACAACAACTACCTTTCTTATAATTAGTAGGCAGAGAGTAGAAGAAAAAAAAGATGATTCAGAATGAAAATTTCTATCTTGACATGTTGCCTCTTACTAATTATGTAGTGTCTTATCTGAATCAGTACATGGTGTCAGTTGTCATTTGCTATTACCTTTGTCCTCTACTACCAGAGGTAGATGGACCAAACTGTGACACTTGTCTTCATCCTCGGCCTTCTGCTTCACTAAACTGGGGTTCTTGTGGGTTTTGTAGATTATGCCTTCACTGTTGGGTCACCACATTATTTCTTCTTGGACATTGCTGCCTAAAATATCCTATCTATCCACATTTATGGCAAGTTCGACCCTCACTTGCTGACCACTGCATTGGTGTACTATATTGTGGTTGAACCAGTGTTACTAAAAACTTTGGTTGTTTAGTACCACCAATCCACTGTTCATGTGACTATGTAGACCTCCTATTGAGGTTTGTCTCGTGTTTCTTTGTCACAGACCTTTCTATCCTCCGAATTGACTCCGTAAATGTGGCAAATTTCTCTCTACTTTCTAATGCAGCTGCCGATATAGACACCTCAGCATCCAGTCCTTTCTCAAAATGTCAAATCTTCTCCTGCTCAGTAGCATCCATTTGAAGACAAAATCGTAAAAGTTCCATAAACCTAGCCTCATATTCATTTATTGACATGGTTCCCTACCAAACCTTCTCAAAATGTGAGATCTTTTCGTCTAAGTATGTTCTTAGAAAATACTTATTGACAAATTCTTGACGAAATTCCTCCCAACCAACCTCTTCATCATTCCTTTTTACTTCTTCTATGGCCCACCAATGGCCAGCACTACCCTTCAAAAGGTATACAGCATGTTTGACTTTGTCAACATCTGGAATACTAAGGATCTTAAAAGCCTTTTCTAACTCAGTGATCCATAGATCAACATCTGCTGGGTTAATTGTCCCAACATATTCTATAGCTCCTACATGACGTAGTCATTCAAAAGTCTTACTAGACCCATATCCCTCATTGGGAGTTGGTTCCCTAGGTGCTGGTGCAGGCATCCGATCTTCCATATGCCTCATTGTGGTCATGAATTCCCTAAATAGAGCATGAATGGTTGGGTTTTCTATCATAGCTTCATCAAAATGGGGATTATCAAGCACGGATTCGTCTCTTGCCTGATCCCTCACACCTCCTACTGGTGCAGCAACATTGCTTTTAGTTACGTGATCCTCGTGTTGTCCAGACATCTTTAAGCTATCTCCCTTCTTCTGCATAAGCAGAAGTCACTATAAGATATACTGGAGGACACTAGAACAAACTCAACACCTTATTCGTATGTCTCTGTAGAATCAGCGAACCTTAAGCTCTAATACCACTAATTGTGATACACCACTCGAACAAAATGTCATTAACTAAGCGGAAGCGATCATTAACAGCAGATTAACAAAAATCACTAAAAATTAAAACCTTTTGCAAAGAGATCTAATTCTAAGAAACTCTTAATAACAAGAACCAAAGTATTACATGTATATTCTGGTCCACAAGTACATAACATGTACCATCTCTTCTCGAGGATTATATACATCAATTTCTCTGTCAAGTCTACACATGAGCAACACAAAACCTCGAGGCATTCAAGCCAAAATCTCAGATCGATTATAAAAACATTAAATATTGACTCCTAGGACTTGATAGGACAGAGATGACACATAGGACTCATATCTATAAGACACGACAGCCAGTATCTCCACCTGAGATGTTACTTCTGTTCCAGATGCTAGTGTCCTTCTCCTACTGTATGGTTCCTGCCTCCTCGTCTGCGTCTACCTAAAAAAAATGTTGGATCCCACGGGGTGAGACAATTGAAATTGTCCCAGTGAGAGATATAACTCTCTGTCAACAATGTTATTATCATAGTTAAATAGTATTAAACTGAGCAGAGAATAAGCAGTTTAGAACATTCTCATCTTTTAAAGCATTACAACTATCTATGATAGAGCAGTAAATCATCTATTCACTTTATAAGGAATATGAAGAACATGTATACCATTTATCCATCTTACTATATCAACATCTCAAGTTTATCTTGAGATACTCATTATCATGGTATGTCATCCATGAATCATTCTCATTTCTTTTTGTTGACCTTAGCCAATCTGATAGCCAGATATTGACTTGCACCAGTCATATGAGTATACATCATCATATTTTGTCTAGGCATTGGACTATGCCAATCCTATACAACCATTCTAGGCATTGGACTATGCTAATCTTGTGCAAACATTCCATGCATTGGACTATGCCAATCTTATGCAACCATTCCAAGCATTGGACTATGCCAATCTTGTGTAACCATTCCAGGCATTGGATTATGCCAATCCTATGACATTATTCTGGGAATTGGGTTATTACCAATCATGTGCAATTATTCCAGGTATTGGGTTATGACCAATCCTGTGACTTTATTCCAGCTATTGGGTTTTTACCAATCCTATGCAATTATTCCAGGTATTGGGCTATTACCAATCCTGTGACATTATTCCAGGTATTGGGTTATTACCAATCCTGTGCAATTATTCCAGGTATTGGGTTATTACCAATCTTGTGACATTATTCCAGGTATTGGGTTATTACCAATCCTATGCAATTATTCCAGGTATAGGGTTATTACCAATCCTGTGACATTATTCCAGGTATTGAACTATGTCAATCCTATACATCTATTCCAGGCATTGGACTATACCAATCATGTGCATCATCACTGAATACCACATCACCTGTACTAGGTATTAAACCTTGGCCCAGTAATCATACTTATTCACATCCTTTATGTAATTCAATTATTCCTCGTATCTCCTTTAAGCTTATTCAAAACACTCTAGCCCTTATTTGGCTATAAACATAAAGTATGTATGATCAAGATTTCATTATTATTATTGTATCCATTAGTTATTATTATTATTTTATTAAGTTTCCATTGTTTAATTTGAACATTATCATTTCTTACATGAGGCTTGATAAACATCTTGTTACCTCTCACTAGGCAACAACTACTCTCATGGCTCACAAGGCCCATTACACATCTTGTCACCTCTCACTAGGCAACAACTACTCTCATGGCTCACAAGGCCATTAAACATCTTGTCACCTCTCACTAGGAAACAACTATTAGGATTAGGGCTTCCCCTTTATAGCTGAATAGGGTTTCAAGTTCATATTATAAATCCAAACCCTAATTTATTGCTCCACACATCTAGGAGCATACATTAATATGACAAGTATTCAATCATACTTATTTATTCTCATCATTTATCATTAAATGATTATCAACACAAGTTATGAGTTTCTCTCTCATCCTTACCAGAATATGATTACATCATATTTTATTAACTTGGCTTAACCTTTTCTTAAGGTATGTTAGCCTACACTTATCAAAGTGCATTACATCTCAATGTAATAATTGTCATTACACACTTCATGTGTTACCCATCCAAGTATATTAGATTTAAGGTACATCAAGGTGTATCAACCTTGAGGTGTTGAATGTGATATCTATCATGTCTTGATGTATCACTTCCCTCATCACTTGTAACTTACTTAAGTTCACCAACTTATCTTGTATTAGGGTATTTCCCATCCTAATACTTTATGCACCAGCTCATCACATTTATCATGTAATTTATTGGTCATAAGTCACTCATTTGAATTATTCAACTATTATCAATAATATGGACTCATCTCGAGTTAAGGCATTATTTATATAAGGTTATCCATTATCAACCACTTTAGGTGTTTCACCTACCAATATATTATTCACTATTCCATTATAGGGAATAGGGTTTTCCCCTCTTTATCAATTAAGGTTTTACATAACATCGCCCTATATTAGGGTTTTCACATAACATCACCCTGTATTAGGGTTTTCACATAACATCACCCTAGATTAGGGTTTCACACATCATTATCTTGAATTAAGGTTTCTTATAACTTTTCCCCAAATTAGGGTTTCATGAAGCATCCTCTTAAATTAGGGTTTTTCATTATATTACCCTGAATTGGGATTTCTCATATCATCACCCTAGATTAGGGTTAGACCATTACCCTAGATTAGGGTTTCACGTAACATTGCCCTAAATTAGGGTTAGGGCTCATCAACCTTCTTGATTAGGGTTTCATGATCTCTTTATCAAGGATCATACCCATATTTTATTCATGTTGAAAGTGTTGAGGCTTAACCACTACATCATTATTATACATGTATGAATTCCTATCTCTCTCATCCTCTCTAGGATGTTGATTACTTCAAGCTTGATTAGATTAGGTCAACCCTTCATTCAAGTACATACATTTAGGGTTAGCATAGTGTATAGAGATATTGCTTTCATAAGCATCTAAGGTTAACCCCTCTAAGGGTACTAATCACCCTAGTACCTTAAAGGTACAACCAATGTAATTATCTTTGATATACATCATTAACAATCATGGGGTTAATTGATCTTTCATCACATTAGGACTTCAAATGGTTTTGGTTGCATTGAACCTCCAAAAAATTTTTACCCCTCAACCTCCAAACGGTTTTGAAACTGTTTGCCCTCCAAACGGTTTTGAAACCATTTGGGCATCTAGGCTTGAGACCGTTTGCCCTCCAAATGGTTTTGAAACCATTTGGGCATTTAACCCTTGAAACCATTTGATCATGTGTACATTGAAACCGATTGGACCCATCAACATTTGAAACCGATTGGATAAATCAACCTTGAAACCAATTGGACCTACAAACGGTTTGAGACCGTTTGATGTCAAATGGTTTGAAGACTGTTTGATTCAAAATGGTCTCAAGACCATTTGGACTCAAATAGTCTCAAGACTGTTTGGTCCAAACTACCTTGAAACTGAAAGGATCATCTAGGGTTTCCTTCAACCAATCAATTAGGGTTTGCTTCATTGAATCATTCATCAATTGGACCATTGAGAGCACATCAAATTATAACCCTTGGATCTCCAACCATCCATCACAGCCCTTAACCTACAAACGGTCTCGAGACCGTTTGGCCTCAAATGGTCTTGAAACCATTTGCCCTCAAATGGTCTTGAGACCGTTTAGTCCATTCCACCTTGAAAACATTTGAATCAATTTAGGGTTTCATCAATCAATCGATTAGGGTTTGTAAGTAATGGATCATCTATCACTATAACCATTGTGATTAGATCAATTGGAACCATTGGATTTTCATCCATCCATATCAGCAATTGACCCCAAACGGTCTTGAGATCGTTTGACCTCAAACGGTTTGGAGACCATTTGCCCTCAAACGGTCTTGAGACCGTTTGATCACCAAACGATCTTGAGACCGTTTGGTCATCAAAATTGAAAATTGTTTGCTCATGATATTTATTGAGGTGTGTGATAAGATGAAATCATCATCTTCAAGCTTCAAACCTTCGGAAATTAGTGTGATTCTTATGGTGATTTCATTAACTAATCAAAAGTAATTTCGGGAAAGAAGAATTATTCAATCATATGATGAAGAAGTGAAATCAATAATATCATTTAAGAGTTCAAGTTATATAACCCACCTTCAAAGTTGAATCCAAGCTTCAAGCTTCATGTCTTTAATGGTGAATGAAGCTTTCTCAACTTCCCAAGGTCCATCCTCAAGTCTTTGAGTGAAAAGAATAGCAAAAGTTGAAGATTGAATGGAGAAAAGAAGAAAATAAGCATTGAATTTCTATTTCCACCATGAAATCAAGGTCGAAGATGATTAAGGAGCTCACCTATAGGTTGGGATACATCCTCCTGTTGCTCCTAAGCTCCCTTGTGTTTGGCCAAAGCAAGGAAAGAAAGAAGAGTCGAAAAATCCTTTCATGTGGGTGAAAGAATGGAGTGTATATATGGGAAGTTCAAGAGAGAGAAAGTGTTATAGAAATCCTTCAATTCCCTAAATCGGTGCCACTTATCCCCCTCACTTCCTTGCATACGAAGACATCATCCTCCCCTTCGAAATCCTCTTATTTATCCATGAATTAAAAGAAAACAATTAAGCACCTTAATCAATTTAATAATAATATCCAAAAATTAGTGGACATTACTTTTTCTTTAACTAATGTGAGTGGGATCTCCACTCACTTTGGTTATTTCAGTGTCATTGCAAGGCACAAGGATGTACATACTTATATAAATTCAACCGTCACATTTTTTTTTGAAAGGGCACTTCCATTAATATATTTATTTTTGCATGAAATTGAATTAGGGTTTCAATTATGCTTAAATCTTGATTATTTTAATATCAAGATTCTCTCTCCCCCAAAGAGATTCAAATGAGACACCCCGCTGATTTTCTTGTCTCTAATGGATACCAAGAAACAATAGTGACTCTCTAGAAGTGCTATTTTACATATTGCACCCTAGGTTTTGGGTAAATTACACATTACACCAAAACTAGGTTTGAATGCACAAACATTGCTTAATAAGCTCTTTCTTGGTGCTCAGGCTTCCACAAGCCATACCTCTGCATTATTTTCATTATTATGATGCTTCAACACTTGAGGAACATTTTTATCATGTAACATTTGCAAGTTAACCCCTCAACTTAGGTAATTTGCACTTTAGTCCAAAATGAGCAAAACATTGTTTTCAACATTATTAAAAAAGAACTAAAATTTAAACATAAGTTCCTCTTGAGCCTTAATTACTTTTCAAAAGATAAGAGAAAGTATATAATTATCTTTCTTAAATAAAACATCTATAGTTAAAGCATAACCCATGTTAGGGATGTTACAATTACTCAATGATGTATGTCTTCAAGTATTACCCTTGGGGAAATGAGATCATACTAATGTTAAGAGTACATATACATATTATCATTATGTCCATGATAGGTTGTTATTGGGGAAGGTTGATAGAAAAAAATAACACATAAGATTAGAGAGTGAGCTGGTTGGTGACAAAATCTCATTATTTATGATATGGCAATCAAACTAATCACACAAATACATGTTAGAGAACAGTGTATCAGACAGACCCACCATGAGACTTACACATGGAAGCCATCATCATGGAATTCATCGTCAGTAGTCACAGTGATGGTGGTGGTTGTGGTTCTTAGACCTAAAATCATTACACTCATCACATGTTGTTGGGTACACTTTGACATCATCAAACACAATCTAAAATAGGGGTTGTTATAACGGTGATGATTGGGTGACTTTGACGCATGGAAATAGACTGTGAATGATAGAAATGGGATTTGTCCCTCCTATGGGAGTTTTATAGGAGGCAAGTTGATTGGTTCAAGGGTTGAACTGATCAACCTAAATTGGTAGGCACATATATTCATAAACAATAGGTTTATGCATGTGATGTAGACATATATGACATAATTCCTTTTGGCTCCAAGGGATTACATTATGCTGGCCATAATCATCACTTTCATTTATTGCATGTTTTTGTTGTGAGATATAAGATGTATATGATACATACTATATATATGTGGTGATTGGATAAAGTATATGTATCTATACAAACTCCCTCAATTAAAATATTAAGTCTTAGATATTTTTAAAATCAGCACATATGAAAAGCTTGATTGACGAAGCATAGGTTATGCTAAAGCATAGTGTGTTGTCTATCTCGTGTAAGTGTGATGATAGATATGTAGGTTCTGCTAAAGCAGGGTGCATGTTCTATCGTGTCAGATTTTTGGTCGGGCTTAACTTGTGATTCTTAGAGATTCTAAGACCAGAAGCATGTAGATGATTATGGCAAGGAGTTGTGCATATCATCTATCCAAGAGTTGCATATGATGCAATTGGCATGATTGCCTACCTTAATAATTGATTATGGACCCTGATGTAGGTCGAGTAACGGTTAAATTATTTTGGATCTTGCCCCCCTAGAATATTGAATGTTGCAATATTTTGAATTGATATTGAGGACTATCAATTCGAATAAAATAGTGGGAGTGATAATAATTAAAGAACTAATTAATATTGTCAAAATTTTCAAATCAAATCAAATCAAAAGGTTTTTGACAAATGCAAATTTTCTCTTGTAGGATCAAATGACAAACAAATCTGATTAGCAATCGGTCCTAAAGAAGGACAAACTTGACGGGAGAAATTTTCACGACTGGTTTTGGACTTTGAGAAGGGTTCTCAATGAAGAGTGCAAGCCCTACATCCTTGATAAACTAGTGCCAGAAATACCTACTCCTGATGCACCTAGGACACAAGTGGCTACTTACTAGAAGCATGCCAATGATGCCTTAGAGATTATGTACCTTATTCTTAGCTACATGAACTATGAGTTGCATGAGCAAAGTGAAAACATGAGTGTTCTTGAGATGGTAACACATCTTAAGAAAGTGACACTTGGTCTTACAAAGCAAGAAAGGGACAATATCCTAAAGGTGATGCTTGAGTCAAAGCTGACAGAGGGAACCTCAGTAGAAGAACATGTGCTCAATATGATTGGACATTTGTATCATCTTGAAGAATTGGGATTCACCTTGAGCCAAGAGCTGGCCACTGATATGAATCTAAAGACTATGAAAGAATCATATAGATTCTTTATTACATGTTATCATGTGAATAATACAGCTGGATAGATATCAGACTTGCTTGCCAAGTTGATTCCCGTTGAAGAAAAATTGAAGAAGGAAAAGCCTGTGATAGTGATCAGTGGAGCTAAGTCCAAGGATCAAAGCAAGGCCGAGAAGAGTTCTGAGGTCCAGCCCAAATCTAAATCTTCAACACTCATGATAAGGAGAAAGAAAAGTACAAGATGAGCTCGTCCTTTGTACTTAAAGGTATTCCGGAAGAAGAAGATGGGGATGGTGATCTTCACTTCAGGTATATACATTATTGAGATAAATCTATCTACTTCATCATTATGGGTACTAGATACCAGATGTGGATCTCACATATGTTCTCATATGCAAAATCTGAAAGGAAGTAGGCCTTTGGGAAAAAGTGAGGTAGAATTGTGAGTTTCTAATGGAACACGAGTTGTGTCCAGTGCAGTTGGAACCTATAGTATATCTCTACTGACATGGCCTATAATAGAGTTAAAGAACTACTATTATGTACCTTCTATAAAAGAAACATCATTTCTGTATCTTGTATGGACAAGGATGCATTTGAATTCCATATTAAAAATGATCAATGTTCTATTTCAAAAGATGGGATCTTTTATGTCAGTGCATTTGAATTCCTTGTTAGATCTAAAGATATATATATATATATATATATATATAATTTTAATACCAAAAGACTAAAACTCAACAACTCAAACAAAACATACCTTTGGCATTGTCATCTAGGGAATATAAATGAGAACCGCATATCTAGACTCCATAAAGATGGTTATCTGGACTCTTTTGATTTCAAATCAATAGAGACATGTGAATCTTATTTGTTGGGAAAGATGGATAAGACCCCTTTCACTGGTAACAATGAGAGGGCTAGTAATATATTAGGACTCATACATACTAATGTCTGTGGACCTTTTAGAACAACCACTAGAGGTGGGTATCAGTACTTTGTAACCTTTACTGATGACTTCAGTAGGTATGTCTATGTTTATTTGATGAAACATAAGTTAGATACTCTTGAAACGTTTGAGGAGCTTATGAATGAAGTACAGAACCAACTTGGTAAAAGTATTAAGATACTTCATTCTAATCAAGGTGGATAATACTTGCACAAGAGGTTGAGGACCTTCTTTGAGCCCATGGGATTGTATCCCAATGGACTCCACATGAACACCTCAAAATAATGGTGTATCAGAAAGAAGGAATCACACATTACCACATATGGTGTGATCGATGATGAGTTTAGCCGATCTTCCTACTACCTTCTGGGGGTATTCTCTACAAACCACCACATTTACACTAAACCGAGTACCATCTAAATCGGTTCTAAAGACATCATATGAGATATGGACTGGGAAGCATCCCAAAATGTCTTTTATGAGGATTTGGAGGTGCAAAGCTTATGTCAAGACAATTTCCCTGAAAAGCTTGGTCGTAGATCTGAAAATTGTTATTTTGTTGGATATCCCAAAGAAACCATGGGATACTACTTATATAATATATCTAACAACAAAGTGTTTTTTGCCAGACATGCTGTATTGCTTGAAGTGGATTCTATTTCCCAAGGATTCAGTGGGAGGAAAATGGAACTCAAAGAGGTTCGAGATCAACAAGATAACATTGAACCGTTGGATGTACAAGAGGAACCAAAAGAATCACAAAGTGTTGTGGAATCTAAAATTCCTCAAGTTATACAGGAACCTTGTAAATCTAATAAGACACACCTTGAGCCTAAAAAACTGAATATCTTGTAACTCAGGAAAGCAGTAAATTGGTCATAGATGATGAGCCAATATCCTAGAAAGATGTTATTGAGGGACCAGAATATGAGAAATGGCTTGAGGCCATGAGATCTGAGAGGGAATCCATGTATACCAACAAAGTATGGACTTTGATGGATCCACCTGAAGGGGTAAAACCCATAGGGTGCAAGTGGGTCTTCAATAAGAAGATCGACATGGATGTAAAAGTTCAATCTTATAAGGGTAGATTGGTTGCAAAAGGTTTCAGACAAGTTCAAGTTGTTGACTATGATGAAACATTTTCTCTAGTGGTCATGGTTAAGTCCATCATAGACATACTTTCTATTGTAGCTTATTATGACAATGAGATTCAGCAAAGGGATGTTAACACCACATTCCTTAATGGAAATCTAGTTGAGAATGTGTACATGACACAACCTGAGCATTTTATAGATCCAAAATTTACAAATAAAGTTTATAAGCTATAAAGGTCAATCCATGGATTGAAGAAAGAATCTCAGAGCTAGAATCTACATTTTGATGAGACAGTCAAAGGGTTTGGCTTTACTCAAAATGAAGATGAACCTTGTGTGTGTAAGAAGGTTAGTGAGAGCATAGTGACATTCCTTGTATTGTATGTACATGACATACTATTGATGGGGAAAGACATCCCTACTTTATAAAAGGTAAAGATATGGCTTGGAAATACATTCTCTATGAAAGACTTAGGAGAAGCATCCTACATCTGAGGGATAAAGATCTATAAAGATAGATCCAAAAGGCTTCTTGGACTAAGTCAGAGCACATTCATTGACAAAGTTAGGGCTGTAAATGGGTACGAGTAGAATCGTGGAACCACAAATCTGGACCCATAAAAAACATGTCACATGTCTAATTTTTTATACCCGCTTACCCTTGGACCCACATATAAGTGGGCCCAATAATGTGTATGCTTGGACCCAGACCCTCTAGACCCATGTAGCCACTATACATAAGTAACTACGTAAATAATATGCTATATATATTACTTTACTGGTCTAACTAATATAATTTTTGAGATTATATCTTACTCTAACCACAATAAGGTTGAGACCAGTCATATAGTTAAGAATTAACTATTCTAGTTACAATAATGAACATCATATGTAAACTTAAAATCCAAATGTCTACTAATTTACATTATTTTCTACATAAGTTAACGTTATGATGATAACTACAAATATGTAAACAATTAACTCAGTTAATGTTAATGTATAAAATATAGCATTATCTAATATAACTATTGTATATTAATATACTATATAATAACAATATCTTGTTGTATTAAAATATATATAACAAAGTCATTTCTCTTACATAAACAATATGATGGTTTTTAGAACCGCTTACCCGCATACATGCACCGCATACCCGCTATTATTGCGGGTACGGGTATGGGTATGGTGTGGGTCTAGGTTTTTTATTATGCGGGTATAGAACCAGAACCGGACCTGCTGAATTAGATGGGTATAAATATGGGTATGGCTAGAACCGCACCGTACACGCACCGTTTACACCCCTAGACAAAGTGTTGAAGCGGTTTAGCATGGAGAACTCAAAGAAAGGAAAGTTGCCTATGCACCATGGTATCCCCATCTCTAGAGCTCAATGTCCTAGTTCTTGTGAAGAAAGGGAATGCATGAGTTTGATTCCATATGCCTCAACAATCGGATCGATCATGTATGCAATGGTGTGTACCCATCTAGAAGTCTCATATGCCTTGAGCATGATGAGTAGATATCAGTCAGATCTTGGTGATGCTCACTGGATATCCATGAAGAACATCCTCAAGTACTTGATAAGAACTAAGGATCAGTTCTTGGTCTACGGAAGAGAGGAAGAGTTGGCAGTAAAGGGTTACACTGATGAAAACTTCCAGACTGATTAAGATGATTACAATTTGCAATCAAGATTTGTGTTCTATCTCAACAACAAAGTTGTAAGCTAGAAGAGCTCCAAGCAAGAGATAGTTTCCAATTCTACAACAGAGGCTGAGTATATTGCTGCATCGAGTGCAACAAAGGAGGATGTATGGATCAAGAAGTCCATTATAGAACTTGGGGTCGTTCTAAGCATCAGCGAGGCAATCGAGCTATATTGTGACAACAATGGAGCTATTGCGCAAGCTAAGGAACCCAGATCGCATCATTTCTCAAAGCATACACAAAGGTGTTCCCATCTCATATGAGAGATCACACAGTGTGGAGATGTAAATATTTGCAAAGTACCAACTTAGAATAATGTTGCTGACCCCTAGACAAAGGCACTTTCACAGCAGAAGCAAGACAGTCATGTTAGATCACTTGGAATACAATTCATAGGTGATTGGCTCTAAGTGCAAGTGGGAGTCTTTTGGTATATATGCCTAGAGAGACAATCATATGATGCTTTTAATGGAATAAATGTAAATGATTTGATTATTAATAAAAGGCAAGCTTCCAATTTATTTTGTTTAATTCAATTATGAGATAATGATGCAACATTTTTAATATCTAGAGGATAATATTACTCAATGTTGTATGTCTTCAAGTATTAGCCTTGGGGAAATGACATCATACGAGTGTTAAGAGTACATATACATATTCTTATTATGTCCATGGTCAATTGTTATTTTGGAAGGTTGGTACACAACAGTAACACATAAGATCAGAGTGTGAGTTGTTTGATGACAAAATCTCATTAGTTATGATATGGTGACACAATTTTACCATGCGTATAATGCAAGTGCACGCGTCAGAGTAATATAGGCCTTTGTGAGGCCCGAGTCGAACACAGGGACACCGAATTGTCGGTAGACTACTTACTAACTACTCGCGATCAGCTAGACCAATTAAAAGGTTTGAGAGTTGATAGAAAAATAAAAGAAAACAACGCAATCGATTAAATGTTTAGTTTAATCAATTTAAATGGGAATCTTTAGGATTGCGGTTTCACCGCGGGTTCTCATTGTATTTATTTCTACATAGTTAAGCAAATTCGTCTCTCATTTCGGGTAGTGGCCTATAGTCAGAATTGTTCACTGTCATGATACAATTCACTACCTAAGTCTAGGTCGGTTCCACGGTCGTAGTAACCTATAGCCTAAACTAGGTGCATGAAGACCAAACTCTGGGTTTCCACCATTAACCGTACATCACCTTGTTCAAAGGATTTATTAATTAATGTGAATTTCGTCTCTTTTCAACTGTTAATTCTTCTTTCAAAGTAATTAGAGGCATTGGATTATCATTAGGGTGATCAATCATAATGATATAATGGAGAAAACGAAATCATACCATGGATTTAAGGGACAAAATATGAATTACTATGGTAAAAATTTCATACAATGATTACCCGGGCTACTCCCGATCCTAAAGACAAAGGGGATTAGACCAGCATGTTCATCTCAATGAAAGACATGATGGGAGAAAGGGAAAACATGGAGAAACCTGAATGAAAGTGATGTAAACCCCTGAACGGAGGAGATCCAGGCATTCCTTGACGTAGAGAGTGCGATCTATAGCCTTCCGGCGGTGGAAAACGTCTTCTGCGACTCTCAGGATGATCGGGGCGTGATTCTCAGCTCCGTTCTTCTCTCCACCTCTCCTCAGGACTTGTGCAACGGTGAATGATGTGATACCCTGCTTAGGGACACTGAAATTAGGTATATAGACCACTTTAGGTCGCCAAAAGATCACCACCGTCTGATTAAGATCGATCTGAAACAAAACATATCTTGACGGTGTCGATACCATCAAGGCAGGTCGATGGTATCGACCTGTCATAATATCGGCAAGTTGTCTTTTTCTCTGACGTTCTGCCTGGTGCAGACTCGATACCATCGACGCGGGTCGATGGTATCGACACCTTTAGGCGTCGGTTTAGTCACCCTTCCGACAGTGAAGCTATGCACCGTCGATAGTATTGACTTCTGTGTCGATAGTATCGACCGATTGATTGTTGGCTCGCTGTAGGTATCTCGCTACCATCGACTTCCCAGTCAATGGTATCAACTCATCTTGGCTCCTTGCGGCTGTCTTACTGTGACTGTGTCGATACTATCGACGGATGTCGATGGTATCGACAGCTGTGCATATGCGTTCTTCCTAAAATTTCAAGACAATGCCAAATCAGCTATGCTAAAACCCATTATTATGATCGTTTATAATCAAAGAGATAAAATATGAGAGATTTGATACAAAATGAGATTATATACTAAAACGAATGAATTATGCGATACTAACCACCAAAGTGACTAATAAACACATAAAACACATGTAAAACAAGTCCATAAAAGCGACTCAAAATCCTCGCATCAAACTTCCCTAAGCTTAAACATTGCTCATCCTCAAGCAGCAAAACTACAGAATAAAATTGTGAGGGTCAACTAAAGAACATATTCTCACAACAGACCTTGCCATATGATCTCCACCAGACATGTACAAACCGGCCCTCACTAACCACAGAATGGTAATTACCCTCTAGGAGACAATGATCATCCATAAGAGATGTCCACCCCAAGACTGATGAACTATATCAAATAAGGCAGTTAATATAATAAAATCCTCTGGTTCAGGCTTGGTGCATCTTTGTGATCTTCTATCTACGTTGCTCATTTCCTAACTACCATCTAAATGGAAGCAGATCTCCCGATATTAATGAATGAGGAGATAATCACGATGGCCTACCAATTAGAGCAACGGGTGGATGGAATAGGTGGCTGTGGAAGAAATGGAAGCACATAATGGTCAATCATGCACACACACAAAAATAATGCCATGTCATGATGCAAAATGCAAGTGAAGATGTCCTAATTCTACATTTTAGGTGGAATGATGCATGCACTATCATTCTATCCCAACGAGAGACAGAATATCTACAAAACTACACATGTTCTTGTTCTTCTTATTCTGCATCTGAACAAATTCCTTTCTCCCTCTGATCTTCATATTTTTTTCCCAAGCCCTTATCTTGCTTACTAGAACAAGATGAAATTTTCAATAGCTTTTTCTTGGGCTTATTCACATATCTATTTTTTTTTCTTTTTTTCTTTCTTTTTAAATTTTCAGAGAGTATGAAATAAGTCCTTTATTTGTAGAAGAAGCAAGACACATCATTCTACAAGATGATTAAAATCATGCAAAATGCAACTAAAATGACATTGACATGCACTCTAAAATTTTTGAATACAAGATTATAATGCAACATTTTTTTTAAATGCAACAAATGTACACACTAATCTACAATGCAATCCTATCTACATGTCATGCAATCAAGAGATGACAAATGATATAGTGCTCCCAATTGTTTTGGTGGAGTGTAGATAAGATGAAGTGGATAGATTACAAGATTAATTGATAGAACCATTAGAAGATATTATATGTCCCTCCTTACTGACATGTGTAAAATCAAGGGATTTTTCTATCTTATTTTTCAGATTAAAGTCTCATTACCATTTGGTCAATTTAGGCTCAACATCCCATTCCATCCACTTTTCTTGAATCATAGGCATGTACAGTTGTGGTTTTATGCTTTAAAGTTGACAAACCCAATTATTTTCATAAGTCATATGCTCAAGTTCAAACAAAGCAAGCTTGCAAATTCATTAAAAATTTTCAAATTGACCCATGACTCCCATGTGACAAACAAAGAGATGAAACATTAAAATAGACATCCACGGATACACTAGATAGAATGTGGATCCTAAAAACTAAGAAAATTGCTAGAATAAAAGAAAAGGCAACAAATGATAAAAAATAAAAATAAAAGATAGAAAAAGATAGAAGTTGTTCCATCTCACCCCCCAAGCTTGAATTCGACTATGGCCTCATAGTCAAAAACAATCTTAACATGTGGAACAGTGATACCATTCATTGTTCAGGTGGTGGGTACTGCAGGGCGATAGGATCCCATGATGGATACTGCCCCTGGAAACTTGGATCATACGGGAGCATGGGCGGAGGTTGTGGATATCCCCCGAAGTAATTATGGCGCCAGTAATGATCATAGAACGGTTGTTGCTGCATCTCCATCCTATGCAACCTGTCATGAATATTTTCTTGGTTGGCGAGGAGGAGGCGCTCGTTCTCATAGATGGCCTGCTGATTTAAGAATAGTCTGTTCATTGTTTCTTGAATACCGGCGAAAGAGGCGGTGTGCTGCTACTGGGTCTGCTGGATCTCTTGCAGCATGGAGTACATGCCCTGCATGGAGTAGACATCCTCTCCTTGTTGAGAGGGCTAAGGTGGAAAAGGCTGCGAAGATGATGATGCACCCGGGTGGAAGCGTGGATGCTTCTGCGGTGCCACTCGTGCACGAAGAGGAGTGAAAGCCTCATCTTCCTCCTCATGCTCGTTGCCTTCGTCATTGTCGTTGTCGTCACCGTCTTCTTCTTCGTCGGAGTCATCGATGGCAATTATGGGCCACTGAAAATGCTGAGCTCCCTGGATGTGGAAGACGACATCTGGAAGCGTGCACTCCTGGTACTCCTGGTTGACATGGCAATGTGTATAAGCCACGCCATCACGGAGTGTAAGAAGATTGGAGCGATGTAGGTGATGAATATTGACTTTATTCATGTTGGACAGCGGAGTGAGTTGAGAAAAGTCCAACCCAAGATAGAGAGTGAGCGGTGTGATAAGCCCCCCAAAGTGGATAGGAGCTCGTCTAGTACTCCTCCACACGGCTAGCACACACGTCAACAAAAATGTGCCCCATTTAAGCTCTTCTCTGTTTAATAGCTTATACAGAAAGAACAAGTCTGTCTCCTGAAACTTACTGAGCGAAAGATCGCCTCGAGCAAAAAGAGTAGTGCACAGCATGCGATGCAGAATCTGCACAAATGGATGCTTGAAATCAGCAACGGCTGTGTTATGATAACTGACGGACTTACCTAGAGGCGCGGTCACCAGCTGGGTGAAAATCTCATCACAATTCGTCTGGTTGTCTAGCCTCCTGTGCTGATTCGGAGAATGATACCAGTTGTAGATTGAATTGAACTGTTGGAGGGTGAGGGTGTAGTTATTGTTGTAGAGCCAGAAAGAAACGCGGCCCTTGATCCATTCCTGATCAGTGGCGATGAGGTTGTTAGGCACGACGCATATGTCAAGCGATTCCATAAACTCTGCCACTAGTTATTTGTACGTCGGCCACTCGCCAAAAAAGGGATGGCCTTCAGCATGGTACTGGACCTCATCAGACCGCCTGCCTGTATGTTGCGCTTTCCCTTGAAGGACATAGGAGAGGTTGGCCTCGAACCAGAGGTCACATATCATTGCCCGATCTACATATCGGGTTGGCTCAATTTTCCGCTTGAGCAGCTCCTTGTATGTCTTCCTTACATCCTCCGAGGGATGACTGATCCTTAGGAAAGGAATGGAGCCGGGTGGTGGAGGAAAAAATGTCTCAATCTCCATAGGGGTTGCCTACGAAGAAGAAGTTCCTACCGTCCGCACCATCATCACAGAGAGAAAGGGGAATAAGAAATAGAGCTCGATGAAGGTCGGAGAAGATGATCTCTGCTCATTGCAAAACTCAGTGAAGATATCCCGATCCTTTGACGCTCGATGAAGGCCTTCGGTCGCTCAGCAATGCTCCAAACACAAGTGGAAGGAAGAAGCTCTGAAGGTGTGAAGAGATTTGAGAAACAACCCTTCCTTTTATAACTGATTCTGTCACTGTTGCTGCTCCGTTGATACCATCGACGGGGGTGTCGATGGTATCGACACCTGGAGGCGCGATCCGCTCTTCGCGACTATTGACGATTGTCGATTGTAGGATCTGGGGGCCCGGATCGCTGACGCGTCGATACTATCGATGCGGGTGGATGGTATTGACCCATCCCACGGATCGACTTCCGACAATGGAAGGATCTGTTGATTTCTTCTCCCAGATCGGTGACGTGTCGCGTCGATACTATCGACTTGTGTATCGATGGTATCGACTCTGTGTGGTTCGAGTACCCTCACGAGACTCAAATGCCGCTTCCTTACTGTTGCCGTGTCGATACTAGTGATAGGGTTGTCGATGGTATCGAGATCACTGAGATGAATTCTTCTGTAAATCTTCAGGGATCTTGCGAGTATCGACTTCATAGTCGATACTATTGACCTAGAGCTGTCTTTTTCTTCAAAGTTGTTGATGGTAGGTCGATAACATCGATGAGGCCGTCGATGGTATTGACTCAGAAAAATTTCTACAACCGCTTCCCTGTACCCACGTCGCTACCATCGACCTTGTGGTCGATGGTATCGACTCAGACTCAGTATTGCACACTGAACAAATGATTAAGGTATCATTTTTACACTAAAAATGAAATTAAACAAAACTAACTTGCAAATGTAGAAGAAAATGAGGAAACTAAAATTAAAACTACCGATGGTTGGGTTGCCTCCCAACAAACGCCCTTGTTTATTGTCTTAGGCTAGACAAAATCAAGCCCTTCATTCATCCTGAACTGCCATGATTTAACCTCATGCACTTTCCTCGTGTAGTCCTCACCAAAGTAAAGCTTCAACCTTTGACCATTAACTAAAAATGTCGCCGCACCAAGATGGCACCATGTGGGCATACCTCCTCCACAATAAAAGGTCCACTCCACCGAGATTTCAATTTCCCGGGATGCAACTTCAACCTCGAGTTAAACAATAACACACGATCTCCCTTTTTGAAAACACGCAGTTGAATGTGCCGATCATGAATTTATTTTTTTCTCTCTTTGTAAATCCTCGAATTCTCATAAGCGTTCATCCGCAACTCATCTAGCTCATTGAGCTCTAGCATTCGCGTCTTCCCTGCCTGATCATAAGTCAAATTAAGCTTCCTTAGCACCCAGTGCGCCTTGTGTTCCAGCTCTACCGATAAATGGCAGGCACGCCCATAAACCAACCTAAAAGGCGTAGTGCCTATAGGTGTCTTAAATGCGGTCCTATATGCCCATAATGCATCCGGTAGTAGTGTATTCCAGTTCTTTCTTGTCGAAGCCACTGTGCGCTCCAAAATTTTCTTAATTTCTCTATTTGACACTTCGACCTACCCTTGTGTCTGTGGGTGATATGGGGTACCAACATTGTGCTTCACCCCGTACTTTCTCAACAATGCAGCAAACTTTTGATTCTTGAAGTGGGTGCCTCGATCGCTAATAATCATCATTGGCACACCAAATCTATAGAAAATGTGATCTTTTACAAACCTGCACACTACAGCAGCGTCATTAGTCCTTGTGGGTATTGTCTCTACCCACTTCGATACATAATCAACAACAAGTAAAATGTATAAATTAGAATTCGAGGACACAAAGGGTCCCATAAAATCGATGCCCCACAGATCAAATACCTCAACTTCTTGAAACACATTGAGGGGCATCTCTTGCCGTTTGGAAATATTACCTACTCTTTGACAGGAATCACATCTTCGCACATAGTCGTAGGCGTCCCGGAAGAGTGTAGGACAATAAAGACCACTCTCTAGCACCTTGTCTGCCGTTCTTGAACTCGCATGATGACCACCGGTTGGCAGTGTATGATAGTGACTAAGTACACTGTCATATTCTATCTCCGGTACACACCTACGCAAAATGTCATCCCTACATTGCTTCAACAAGATGGGATCATCCATTCATCCTAGAAATAATATCTCAAAGAATGGAAAATTTTCTTTTTCTCTTGATAAGTCCAATCATCTGGGATTATTTTACATGCAAGATAATTAACAATATATGAAAACCATGGATCCTTAGATTTTAAAGAAAGGATTTGCTCATCAGGAAATGTCTCGGTAATGGGTATATTAATATCCTTCTCATCTACCCGCTCTAACCTAGACAAGTGGTCCGTGACCACATTCTCAATTTATGCCTTATCCTTGATTTCAATGTCAAATTCTTATGACAATAAGATCCACCTAATCAATCTAGGTTTGGCATCTTTCTTTTCCATCAAGTATTTTATGGTGGCATGGTCCTTCCACACCATAACTTTTGACCCTACTAGATATTGCTGAAATTTTTCGAATGTGAAAACCACGGCAAGAAGTTCCTTTTCAGTTGTGGTGTAGTTAAGTTGTGCCTCATTTAACGTCTTTGATGCATAGAAAATCACCATGGGTTTGTTCTCAAAATGCTGCCCAAGAATAGCCCCTACTGCAAAATCTGAAGCACCGCACATGAGCTTGAAAGGCTTAGTCCAATCCGGCATTTGAACAACCAGCACAGAAATTAGCTTTTCCTTAAGTACATTAAAAGCATGCAAGCATTTTTCATTGAAATCAAACATCACATCTTTCTCAAGAAATTCAGACAATGGTTTAGTGATTTTTGAGAAATCTTTGATAAAGCGGAGATAAAATCCTACATGACCGAGAAAGCTTCTTACCCCTTTAACCGAATTAGGTGGGGGTAATTTCGAAATAACCTCAATCTTGACTGGTTCCACCTCCAGCCCCTTTCTAGACACCTTGTATCCAAGAAAAATTCCTTCACTAACCATCATGTGACACTTTTTCCAGTTGAGAACTAGATGTGTGTCCTCACATCTTTGTAAGACTTTATCCAAATTGTAAAGGCACTCATCAAACGACGCACCATAGACGGAAAAATCGTCCATGAAAACATCTAAACATCACTCAACCATATCAGAAAAAATAGCGAGCATGCAGTGTTGAAAGGTTGCTGGTGCGTTGCAAGAGCCAAAAGACATACGACGATATGTGAATGTTCCGTAAGGACAAGTGAAGGTAGACTTCTCTTGGTCCTTAGGATCAATGGAGATCTAATTGTAGCCAGAGTGGCCATCTAAAAAACAAAAATGAGATCGACTAGCTAGTCGCTCTAAAATTTGATCGATGAATGGAAGAGGAAAATAATCTTTTAACGTAGCGGAGTTCAATCGACGGTAGTCAATGCACACACGCCACCCGGTTACCAATCGGGTTGTAACCGGTTCGTTTAACAGGTTATGAGTGACAGTGATTCCCCCCTTTTTAGGGACTACCTGTGTGGGACTTACCCACGTCGAATCTGAGATAGCATAAATGATGCCTGCAGAAAGGAGCTTTATCACCTCCTTCTTGACAACCTCCATCATGCTCGGGTTGAGTCGACGTTGTGGCTGAATTACAAGTTTGGCTCCTTCCTCGAGCCGGATCTTATGCTGGAAAAGTGTAGGGGAAATCCCCTTAATATCCGCAACTAACCACCCAAATGCGCCACAGTGGTTCTTCAGCACGATCATCAACTGCTCTTCTTCATAGGCACTCAGATATGCCGAAATGATCACCGGTAGTCTTTCACCATCGGCTAAGAATGTGTACTTCAAATGAGGAGGTAGTGGCTTCAGTTCTAACTCTAGTGGACTGATCAATGATGATTGAAGCGGTGGTGGGAGGGGCCCAAGATCTTCATAATGCTTGGAATAATAGCACGGAAGCACTTCAAGCATCTTGACACATTCTTGTAACGAATTGCTTCTCATCCAGTCATGCATTATGTTAACAAGGCAAGATTCAAGGGGCAGTTATGGATATGCGTCAAGGACAGAACTTACTATTGCATCATCTTCAGTAGAAAGATGAATTTCCTCCTCTTCATCATTTGGAAAACCCATAGCTCTACAAAGAGAAACAACTTTGGTTTGTTCCATAATATCTACCGCCAATGTCCCCTTATCTACCTTGGTCATTACATGAGCCATATCTAGAAAGGGCTTCCTTAGACAAAGAGAAATGTTCTGATCAAAATGTTTCACCATGCGACACTACTCCTTTGCCTTGGATTGTGTTGTACTCGGTGGCATAACCATTTCAAATCTGTCATCTGCTATTCCCAATGTTAGATGACCTCTTCCCATTTCGAGTATCATATCTTTAGTATGTTGGAAGGGTCTTCCAAGGAGTATCTCATTCCCTTGGTCATCTTGCATTTCCATTACCACAAAATCTGCTGGAAATACAAACCTGTCAACTTTAACCAGTACATCCTCACAAATACCATACGGCTTTACCACAGAATTATCCACTAACTGAATCGTCATGTTTCTATGTCTCGATTATTTAAGTCCCAGCTTCTTGAAAGTAGAAAGAGGCATCAAATTAATACTTGCCCCAGAGTCACACAATGCTTCACCGAATTTCACCTTGCCAATGTAGCATGAAATATTGAAGCATCCCCGATCTTGTCTTTTTGGTGGCAATGTGCCCAAAATGAAGGCACTCACTTTCTCTTTAAGAACCACCACCTCAGTATTAGGAATCTTCCTCTTCTTTGTAATTATATCTTTCAGAAACTTGCCATAAGAGGGTATCTGCTCTATTGCCTCTAACAACAGAATGTTGACAGAAAGTTTCCTAAAACTATCTAGGAACTGTTTGAACTGAGCGTCCACTTTCTTAGCCTTCAAACTATTTGGATATGGGACTGGGACAGTCTGTGCCCTATGATGTGGCGGCATATATGGTGTCCTCTTTTGAATCTCTTCCTCAGCAATGGATTCTGGTGTGGCATCCTATACCGCATCCTCCATCGGCTCTGTGATTGTAACCTCCTTTGTGGCCTCACATGTGGTTTCTGGCTGGGGTATGCTCAGTTCATCAGCCCTGGTGTTTAAAATCTTATTTCCACTCCGCAGCAGAATTGCCTTGGCTTGCTGATTCCCTCCTGGAATGTTTGTATTTCCGGGAAAATCTTGCTACACTAGCTTCTTCAATCTTGAAATCTCTACCGCCATCTGCGCTAAAGATGTCTCGAGTGACCTCATCTGAGCTCCATGACTTTGTAAAGTTTGCCCAAATTGATTCATAAATTCTCCTTGTTGCTTAATCTGTTGGCCAAACGTGCTCATGAGTTCTTGATTCTACTTGATTACTTGATTGAGCAACTCATTGCTCTTGTCCTATGCCGACGGTTGTGGTTTGGCATCGGGGTCCTGCAGGAAATTGTTTGGGTCCTTCCATGAAATGTTTTTATCTTTCCTCCAAGAATAATCATTGTTTATGTATCCTTGTTACTGGTGCATAAATTTCACTTGTGCCGCATCATCATATTCTCTGTCTTCCTTTTCTAGAAATTTATTGGCTAATAAGTCCATCTTCTCATTCAACTCCTTGATGGCCTTTGACTCACCTCCGACTCAGGCCTGCTCTGGTGTCTCTCTATCGCCCCAGGATTGCTTTCTAGCCATATTCTTCAGGATTTCCCAACACCTAGTGCCAGTGTTGTTCAAGAAGAAATTGGAACCTACAGAGTCTAGATTGCTCCTGTCATGCTCATTTAAAGCAAAGTAGAAGATCTTCACTTGTTTTTCTTTATCCAGCCCGTGATGTGGACACTTCCGCAGCATTATCTGGAAGTGCTCCCACGTCTCAGAATATGTCTCGCCAGCCCTTTCACAGAAATTATGGATCTTCCGTACTAGGTCATTGGTTTTCTTTGGTGGAAAGAATCTCTCGAAGAAAACCTCGATCATTTGATCCCAAGTCTCAACTGTCTCATCGTCTAGGTTATGCAGCCATTCACGTGCATTACCTACAAGAGAGCAGGGAAACAACTTCAAATACAGTGTCTCCTATGGAAACCTATTTATCTTGATCATATCGTAATTTTCCACGAAAGTGTTGATGTGTGCAACTGGGTCTTCATTTTTCAGCCCGTGAAATGCTTGAGACTTGACCAAGTTTATCAGTGTCGGATCAATCTTATAGGTTGGAATGTTAACTGCCTGCTTTTTTATCGGCCCCTTTGATGCTGATGAGGAAGAAGCCTTTATCTTCTCCCATATTGTCTGTTCCTCATCCATGGCTTCTGGTTTAGAGTTTGAATCTATATCCTCAGGTTGATCATGAATATTTTTCTCCTCATCGTCTGATCCCAACGATGGAACCTCTGGTGATGGAAGTATGTAGTCTGTGCTACGCGTCTTTGCCATGCACTAGTACCTGCAAGGTAATAAATTTGATTCAGTACAGTGCTAGATGATTGCTAAATATGAAAGACAAATGATGAATTTAAAAATAATAATAAAATAAAATGTGGCCTAGAGTGGCTGCTTGTTGCACTCATAGTGACGACAGTTGTCGTGTCCCCGGCAACGGTGCCAAAAACATGACACGATTTTACCGTACGTATAATGGAAGTGCACGCGTCAGAGTAATATAGGCCTTTGTGAGGCCCGAGTCGAATACAGGGACACTGAATTGTCGGTAGACTACTTACTAACTACTCGCAATCAGCTAGACCAATTAAAAGGTTTGAGAATTGATAGAAAAATAAAAGAAAACAACGCAATCGATTAAATGTTTAATTTAATCAATTTAAATGGGAATCTTTAGGATTGCAGTTTCACCGTGGGTTCTCGTTGTATTTATTTCTACATAGTTAAGCAAATTCGTCTCTCATTTTGGGTAGTGGCATATAGTCAGAATTGTTCACTGTCGTGATACAATTCACTATCTAAGTCTAGGTCGGTTCCACGGTCATAGTAACCTATACCCTAAAGTAGGTGCATGAAGACCAAACTCTGGGTTTCCACCATTAACCGTACATCACCTTGTTCAAGGGATTTATTAATTAATGTGAATTTTGTCTCTTTTCAACCGTTAATTCTTCTTTCAAACTAATTAGAGGCATTGGATTATCATTAGGGTGATCAATCATAATGATATAATGGAGAAAACGAAATCATACCATGGATTTAAGGGACAAAATATGAATTACTATGGTAAAAATTTCATACAACGATTACCCGGGCTACTCCTGGTCCTAAAGACAAAGAGGATTAGCCCCGCATGTTCATCTCAATGAAAGACATGATGGGAGAAAGGGAAAACATGGAGAAACATGAATGAAAGTGATGTAAACCCCTGAATGGAGGAGATCCATGCATTCTTGATGTAGAGTGTGCGATCTACAGCCTTCTGATGGTGGAAAACATCTTCTGCGGCTCTCGGAATGATCAGAGTGTGATTCTCGGCTCCGTTCTTCTCTCCACCTCTCCTCGGGACTTGTACAGTGGCTAATGACATGATACCCTGCTTAGGGCTGTTGATATTAGGTATATGGACCACTTTAGGTCGCCAAAAAATCACCACCATCCGATTAAGATCGATCTGAAACAAAACATATCCCGACGGCGTTGATACCATCCACGCGGGTCGATGCTATCGACCCGTCATAATATCAGCAAGTTGTCTTTTTTTCTGACATTCTGCCTGATGCAGACGCAATGCCATCGACGCGGGTCAATGGTATCAACACCTTTAGGCATTGGTTTAGTCACCCTCCGACACTGAAGCTATGCACCATCAATAGTATCGACTTCTGTGTCGATAGTATCGACTGGCTGATTGTTGGCTCGCTGTAGGTATCTCGCTACCATCGACTTCCCAGTCGATGGTATCGACTCATCTTGGCTCCTTGTGGCTGTCTCACTGTGACTGTGTCGATACTATCGATGGATGTTGATGGTATCGACAACTGTGTATATGCGTTCTTCCTGAAATTTCAAGACATAGCCAACTCAGCTATGCTAAAACCCATTATTATGATCATTTATAATCAAAGAGATAAAATATGAGAGATTTGATACAAAATGAGATTATAGACTAAAACGAATGAATTATGTGATACTAACCACCAAAGTTACTAATAAACACATAAAACACATGTAAAACAAGTCCATAAAAGTGACTCAAAATCCTCGCATCATATGGATATATCAAACCAATCACAGAGCTACATGTCACAAAATAGTGTATTAGACAGACCCACCGTGAGACTTACACATGGAAGCCATCGACCTGAAAGTCATAGTCAACTCTCACAATGATGGTAGTGGTTGTGGTTCTTAGACCTAAAATCATTACACTCATCACATGTTGTTGGATACACTTTGACATCATCAAATGCATTCTCAAAACATGGGCTATTATAACAAGTGATGATTGGGTGACTTTGACACATAGGGATAGACTGTGAATGATAGAAATGGGATTTATCCCTCCTATGGGAGTTTGATGTTCTAGGCCTCTTGATTAGTGAGACTAAGAAATGCTTGGCCATGCACATGTGAGTCAATATGTGATATAGAGATTGCATATATCTCAGATAGTCTTCTCTTGGTTCAAGAAACAAGATTGAATGATAAAGAGGGTGACTACTCCATGCCTCGAGTTCAGTCTAGACATCATTGAAAAGGAACTATACAAGCACTACAACACCATGCACAGATTGTAGGTTGAATTCGTTCCCCAACTTTTCCATTAACTTGGGTAGCATTGATGTGTGACTAGGAACCACTCATTGCTTGTGATGTTATAAGTTGTTATGGATATTCACTGCTAATGTAATATGGGACCTATAAGGTCACACACATAGGTCTCGGCCTAGAAGAGGAGTTTGATCTTGAATGACTATTGAATTAAGTACTTAAGTGTTTAGGTACTTAATTCACGCAACATATAGAATGACTGCACTATCAAATGCCCATGTAAAGTGTTGAGACAACCGTCTGGAATGCCAAATGGTCATCTCAAGTGTTGATATTGGCTTCTAGGGAGTCAAGCCTGATTTGAGTTGGAATTGGCTTTGGATGAACCGACCGGCCTAGCTCAGCTCACCAGACAACCGTCTGGGTGAGCGAGATGGAGGCCTCGCATGGGAGAGATGGTCTGGTTTGGCCGATGGAAGGTTCTAGAGATTTCCAAGTTCATTTTAATTGTGCATTACTTGTTGTGTAAGGAATTAATATGATATATTGATTGGAAATGAATTGCCAATTTCATGTGCAATTGGGAAATAACCAGAAGACTATCTAGACTGAGCTAGATGACCGTCAGGTGTGCCAAACGGCCGATTGGTCTGGTGCATGTTGCGAAAGTTCCAGAATCATTGCGAAAATTTGAGATCTTTTGTTCCCATCCACTCCCGCATCGACTGGGAACCCTAGCCCAAACCCTGCCTATAAATAGAGGGGTATTGGGGGGCTTCCCAGAACACAACATAGACAATTGAGAAATAGTTTCTTTGGAAAATGTTGTCCTCTCTGGTTATAGTGACCACAAGAGCCCAGGAAAGTCCTATCCAACTAGGGAGGGATAGCCAAGGGATAGAGCAACTGAGATCATTGTTGTGGGAGAGCAAGTTGGTGACTAGTACACCAACAGGTGGAATAACTCCTTCATGTTAGTTCTAGAAAGATGACATGAGTTCTAGTATGTATGTGTGGACTTCTCTAGAATTCAGAGGTCGTTGTCTACCGCTAGGAGGACAACATCAACCAGTAGTCCATAATAAGAGGGGTTGTTGAAGAAGAGGACATTCGTGGCTGCAGTCCATGGTGCAGACCAGGAGGTGCAACAGTCAGACGAGTCCAGTGCAACTAGGATTCAGAGGTGCACATCTACAACAACTAGGATTGTCACTGGACTTGCTCCAGGACCAATTATATCCTTGAAACCATCCTTCCTACATTATAGTTATTGACTTGATCCATTGGATATGGGAATATGGTAGATAAAAAAAATTATTTCTACTTCCTACTCTATAGACATATTTCCCTACACTAAATGGGTAGTTGTACGTCATTGAGTAACATCATTCTTTAGGCATTTATTATGTTACATCACTATCTAATAAATTAGTAAATAGAATAAATTGAAGGATTGCCTATATTATAAATCAAATCATTTACAAGATATGTCATTATAATCATCATATGATTGGCTCTCTAGGAATACATACCGACACCTTTCTCTCTTACTCATCTTAAGGAGGAGCTATTTTTGCATGCTTCATTCCATTCTTATAGTGGCCATTAGAAGGCATTGATTTTAATTTCATCCTATCTCATAAGTACATCATATTTTATTTTGTGAATAAATGATTTAGATTATTCTTGTCATTCCTATTTCATAGCCACCCATCTTTTCCACCCCATTTCTCTACATGGTAGGCCTCCAAAATGATTTTTCCTCTCATTCATGCTTATATGATGAACTTTTTTCAATGTAATTATTTTGTAGACTAGAGCAATGTAGATAGGGACACATGCATCAAGAATGTGTCCTAATGACCATGATATTAATTGCTTCATATTGGTAGTATTTCATTGCCCTTTTTGTTGACATATTTTATAGACATGATTAATCATTTTAGAGTGATTACATAGAAAGAGAGGATTTAGGACCTACATGTGGGGTGGTTAAGAAAAGTAATTCATAGGTATTTTCCTTTTTACTTTGTCAAACAAATCTAAGAGTAGTGTTGCTCGAGGATGGGCAACATTCAATCTTAGGGAATTTTTATGTTCATTTAATGTCGCATGTTACAAGCTATTTTCCTATCTCTTAGAGACAAAGTTCTTACATATATATGTTCTGCTTTTGATTCAATTTATTAGCTTATGAATCACTTATACATCAGTTATTATGCATGCATGTCAAAATATATGGTTTTATTAATATTTGCTTGGACTTATGTTGATGTTCCTCTTATTTTAGGAAATTTGAGTATCTATATATCAACTCAGTTCTACTAACAACCATGACTGTGGTAACAACACATTAAGCCCACCAGAGAATATGTAGAGAAGTTTTGATGCTGTCGAGAGGACACTCGATGCTATCTAAAGTTGTGTCGATGCCACAAAAAAGCATATTCGGTGGTACCAACCAATATTCCAGACATGATCAGAGATAGATATTCATTTTCTTAGTACTACTAACATCACAAATGGTGGTACCAACATAAGCATCCAAATTCACAGATTGAGAAGGTAAAAAAGGCCAACTGACTCAGGGCCACGAACACCCTTTGGTGTCGATGTAGTGTGATCAATACCAATTAGTCAGATCTGATGGCCACAAATCAAGTGGGTATTGTGCCTCACTTATGACCTAAGAAGGACGGCCACAGAGAAGGGAGTACATAAATTTTGGAAGCAAATCCAAGAGGAGAGGAGATGAAGGGGTAAGCTACCAATCGGATGACTTGAACTCTTCTATAGGATGGATTTGTAGTCAGAAAGTTGTTGATCATGTTATTCATCAAAGGGGATTGTTGACATGACTTCTATAGGAGTTTTTACATTAGTTTTATGATGTTTACCTTCTCTTTCTTCTTTGCTTCTTGTTGTGAATTGCTGACTAACATGTGGGGCTAAACCCTTTTGTTTCTTAGGACCCAAAAGTAGCCTGACATAAAAATACATTTGAATTTGATGAGTTTATATTATATTTAATTAGTTCATAAGTTTAACATATGATATCATTAATGATTTGATTATGCATGTTCAACATAACCAAAGCAATGGACTACTAATTTCTTTAGGAGACTGACTATGAGTTAGAAAAATCATAGAGTCACATAGTTCATATTGCACTTACGGAGAAGGCTTACAGTTATGAAAAAATACCTAATGTAATTTACTATTCGCTTGGATTAAGTTACTAAGATACTATGGGGGTGGTGTTCACCTTAGTCTAAGTAGTACATTATGTTGTAGGGGAGAGTATGTTGGCTATGGGTCTTTAGTTAGAATACAATCGATTAATTATAAATATAAAGGATTGAGATACAATGTGTATCGTGATGAAACCACAAGTCATGAGTAATTCAATAAATCTTTCTTACAACCACCTTGATTCAACTTTCTTAATCTTTATTCTAAATTAATAACCACTCATGATTATTTCTTTGATCTACTTGGTAAAGTTTCAATTACTAGTAGTTTCTAGTTAATGATTCACTAAGATTAATTCACTAAGATCAACACTCGTGCCTCTTTGGCCTTTATTACATGAGACATATACTTATGTATTACACGTAGGTCTTATTTTGTCACCTCTCCACTTGATTGCAAGATATTTTGGGCACTTTTAAGCCACACCACCACAATGCCACACCTTTATTTAATACCACCAACAGCTCCACCAAAGCACCAATCTATTTCAAGCTAGACCATTACCCATTACGGACTCCCATCTCCATTATATTGAACTTGACATTGGTATCCTTGAACGGCAGCTCAACATTGATATTGAGTGAGCTCTCCACCTTCGTGGTGCCTCATCAGAGCTTCCCAACTTCTTTTCTAAACTGAAAACCACCTAGAACCCCACCACCTTTCCTCTTCCAGCCACTTTCATCCACCTCCTCAGTAGTACACTTTTGTAGAGGGAGTTACGGCCTGTGACCTCTTCATCTTAATGTGGAATCCCTGCTTTAAGGGAGTGGCACATTTTCTTTTCCACAAACACCCCTCTACCCTTCATGATTCCTAGCCAAAGTTACGTTGCTGCCAGAGTTGTAGCTTACAAGCTGAATGGGAGAAGGTGAGGATAAGGAGAGCCACTTGCTTCCTATATGTACCAATCATATATTTATACCTTAGCACTACATGGTGAGTGTTAAAACCCCAAGATGAAATCGAGCTATTAGTTCAGTCGAATCAAGTAATTGATCTAAGGTTAGCCATCTATCCCCTTTTAGTTAAATAAGAAAAATCATTTATCTAAAAAAAACCATAACGACCATTGGGAACCTTGGATATGCAAAAACCTATATACCATTTTCATAATAAAAAAATGTAGATTCGAAATAAATATCCATGTGACCTGGATCCAACCCTTGTCCCAATAATAATTTCTTACATCATATCAAATGACTTAGTTTAGTTTTTCTCAGTTTAGAAATATGAAAAATGGTTACCATGATTTTTGAAATAGATCTTACATGTAGCTTCTTTGTACTATAAACCATGAAAACATACTTTACTGGAAGCTAGTAACTTAATCAGATCAAGACCCAAGTATGAAGAATTTTAATATGAAATTAAGTAATTACCTACATCCCAGACCTATCCCGTACTCTATGAAGTATATTTCTACCTTTGAATACATTATGGTCCGACCATATGGTATATGGCATGATACTAATCAGTTTCAAACCTTAATCTTTAGGATTATTGGATATTTAATAATGACAAGCCCATAATCCCATTTTTAGGGTGATCAATTTGTAATTTAAGTAGATTCATATATTGTTCAAGACCTGATCAAATAGATAAACTAGTGTAAGTCATCATGGGCTATGTTTTCTTGCTTGAAAACCTAAGTATGAATTATTTTTTCATCTACTTAAGGTATCTCATGTGTGATATGAGATTTGTAGTATTTTTTTATGCCTTGGCACTGAGAACAAAGATTAAGAGAATGGTTTGTAGTTACTCATCATGCTCATTAATCACTCTAAATGAGAGGGGATGCTTTAATGTTGACTAGTACCTCCCTAGAGTACATGGTATATGGGAGATCCCTATATTACATGGTACATGTGGAATGGGACCGAAAATATATGCTTATGTCTAGGTCCACCATAGTAATGCAAACTGTTGAATCTGACTAAAATGAGATTATCCATGTTTTTTTCTTATGCAAATGTTTCTTTCTACTATTTTCTTTCAAATTTGAGCATATATATATATATATATATATGTGTGTGTGTGTGTGTGTGTGTGTGTATGTGTGTGTGTGTGTGTTTCTACTACCCACGTACAATCATCTTGTTTGTTTTTTATTAATCAAGTGTGTTACTCCTTTCATTACCAAGAAAGCAAAAGGGCATGGCCCAAATCCACTTCTACAATAGTCTAGTACATTAAACAAACAAAGAAAAGACTATAAAGTAATGTTATACATAGCTATAAGATATGTAAATATACTACTCCATCAATCACATGTACTGGGAATCCAATTCTCAAAACCAACTAGTTTCATGCATTTTCAAATATGATAGTGAATAGTTAGACTGTTATTATTGTTCTTCATCTTCTTCATCTTTAAAAGGTTGAAGGATTATGAGGCCAAAAAAGAATGAAGTTGTTCATGAAAGCAAGATCCCAAAGCTTAACTGTAACATACCAAAATCTAAATTTACATTTCAACCATCCTTACTCTAATCCCATTTTGATTATTATATTATTAGTAGATCTATCTCTAATTTTAGATGTATTAGGAGTAATCGGATTTAATGGAATATAACTTTTTGTTAAATATTAAAGGCTAACAATAAGTTAGTTAATTATGCAATCAATTGGGTGCTAATTATAAGAATTCATCATTTACTAATTGGTGACCCTAGTTCAGCACTCTAAATCATAGTAATTTTAATTTGTGAAAATAAAAAAGAAGTATGAAAGAATGTATTGAATTGGTTAATAAATACGTTAAAGTAATTAACCTCCAAATAAAATATCACACATTTTCTATAAATAAAACTGATATTAAAATTGGGTTCCTTGCACCTAAATTAGTCAACATGATAAATCTCATGTCAGATGGTAACATTTTCTCACCCAATAGATTGAATGAAGAAAAGATAAACTACCTTATAATTAGTTGAATTCATGGAGTCAATGCACTAATGTTCCATTTATTTTTTGTAATGCCTCCTCCCATCACTTCCCTCTACACGCAACCACAACGTGCTCCCTACGCCGCCTTGGCTACTACAAACGGTTGTGGTCAGTGGTCATTTTCAAACTTGTAGCCCTTCCCTTCTACAATCCTCCTCTATTTAATCTCCCTCTAACTTTCCTCGACATCTACCTAAACCTAGGTGCCCTTCTTCTCCTTCTGCTAACGTTGCATAATCATGACAATGGGAAGTTGTCATAAACTTTGACATGACAATGCCTTGCACTCAATAGTCTAACTGGAGAGAGTTGTAATAGCATTTGTTGCGGCCCATAGGGATCATGGCAATTAACAGTTTGCTAAAACACCTCTTCCTCACTGATGACTCCTTTTCTGATTGATGCCATTTTCAACGGCCACCAATAGCCTAGCAACATGGCCCTACAACCTTCAAAATCGCCCTACCACCACTTAACCCCTTGCCACCCATTGAACTTCTTGGTGGCCTTCTTGAGAGAGGATACTGTTGAAACCACCATGCTCTATGACTGATAGCATGGTTAGAAACCAAAGAAACAATTCCTCCATGCAACAGGAAGGAGTGCAACGACCACCAGCGAAACTCTTTTTCAGAATTAGTTCCTATGCCTTGTCTCCTCCTCTTAGATCGATGCTTGCAAAACCCTGATTCACTTTGATGTCTACCTATCACCTTCCTCATCATCACCACCATCCCCGACTTCCTCTAACCCATTATAGACTTGTAGAATCTCATACATTTCAAGAAAGAGAGGAACAAACTTATCACACCTCTATTAGATCACCCATTCTTGATTGGAGATTCAACTTCAATTCAGTAACTAATGGGAACCTTAGCAGCCAACCTAAAGAGGATTGTCCTGACCCCTTTGAGACCATATCTGGCTGGTTCCTATTAAGGCATAGAGCACAATGGATAAACTTTGACCCTAAAATTCTGAATTGAAGACCAACAACCAAAGCCAACTCATATTGATTAATCCATAAGTTTCTTTCATGTAGGTACAACTTTTTAAGCATTCAACTGATCAATCAAACCAAAATAAAAATATAAAGATTATCACTGATGTAGATCATCATACTAATTATGAAGATTACTTAGTTGATTATCCATATAACATGTATTACATTATACATGTATTGTTGTATATGAATATGACCATAACCTAATCTAATGGGTCGTGTACACTTATCAGTTTTGTGCCATATGCATAGTAGTTTATTTATAGTAGTAAGTAATAAATTTTGCATGATACCAATATGTAAAGTTGCATTAGTCTAGAGAGTAGATAAAATATAGAAGACTACATATATATAAAACATTAGCCAAACCATTCGTTCAACCACCTTAATATATATTATATATTTTATCCTTATCTGACCATAAACAATTATTAGTGAGAATATCTCAAATATAAATATCATCCGCTTCATGAATTAAAGATTATAAACACACATATAAGTATTAATATAATTGATGATAAGTAGAGATGCCAATGATTCTAGGGAATATATCTAACTCTGATGACCAAACTATAGAATAATTTACAAAAGAGAGAAGAACAAATACAAGAAGGTACCAATATATATATATATATATATATATATATATATATATATATATATATTTATTTATTTATTTATTTATTTATATATGTATATATGTATATATATATGTATATATGTATATGTATATGTATATATATGTATATATGTATATATGTATATTTATATGTATATATATTGCAACTTTTGACAAGTTGGACAATAGATGACATGTTATCTGGAATATATATGACTATATTGTATTTTCCATAATGTCATATGGAATATACTTATATTTATACACATACTAAGATCTAAGTATGAGTATATGACCAATTTATATACACATTCATATAATGCTATGTCATTTTTAACCCTAGATATATATAGTGATGGTATAATGATAAATAATAGCCAGTCTCCCTTGCCCTATATATGAGTAGTTCTACAACTTAAAAACCATAATTCTATAGTAGAAAACCAATAGTAGGTTTAACTATACTTCTGAATATGCATGGATAATTGTAGACTAATGAGTACATAAAACATGTTTAGGTCAAGAAAGACAAGATGTGGAGTTCACTTTTAGAGATAGGGTTAGTAGTGAAGATCCAGTATGTGCAATCCATATTTACATTTGAGCATTTAATTGATTGTAAACTCATTTTTCCCATTGTGAGGTATCTTTGAATATTTCTCCTATTTGATACCACTTCTATACTCCCAGAGATATATTTCTTTTATTTCTTATTAATTTTGAAACTATAGTCATATGTTGGTTTTATTACCCATTTTTTCATCTATACATTGTACAATATTTTTTTCATGGAATCATTTCATATTATCATATTATATTACATTCTTATTAGACTAGTAACCTGGAGTGTAGGTACTTTTGTACAACCATACATTTTATATATTGGTTATCAGGGTTTAACTCCCCCTTATCCTTGGGGTATTGTGGTCTTACTCCCCCTTATCCTTGGAGGATTGAGGTTTTACCCCTCACCCTTGCTCCCTAGCTCAAGATCCTATGGTATCTTAGCCCTACAATAAATTAACTCAGTCTAACATGCATGCACATTTTTTTATTATTGTGATTTATTGAGAAAGATCTTTGACATGGTTCTAGATCTCATAATTTTATTGCCTTATTCTTTTATTATATATATTTGAACTACATCCTTTTGAACTTACCTAAATGATGTAAACCCCTACTTTATTGGAAGCACCGCTTTTTCTCAAACACGCCTAATAATCCTCAAATATATTTATTAATCACATACTCAAAAGAGTTTTGATGCATACCTACTAGGTCTCATCTTCAAAACCAACCATGTGTAGGAGTGTTTGATGACAATGACTCATCAAGATAAGATTCAGGATGTAAACATGAGGATAACTCAGAATGGTCGGTTTCTCCTCTACAGTTGGGATAGTGTATATATAGTCGAATCCATTTTGTTTGCATTATTACCTTTATGGTGAGGAAAAATTCTACATGAAATAAGATATAACTCTATAATTGTTTTGTTTTTGTTACTTATAAAATTTAATGCTCTGTAATATATATATATATATATATATATATATATATTCCATTTGAGAAAGAATGAAATTACTCCTTTCCTCCATTTTTGGAATTGGATCATATTGTATCTCTCAATTTAGTGGAGTGGATCCCTCTCACGTCCAACTCTTTGAAATATTGTTACACCCTGATCTCACATTACCCACTAATCATGAGATTAGGGTGTAAGAAGGATTAACACGTTTCACAAAAACCACACTTAACATTTTCTTTTCTTAGTCACATTAAACATACCAATAGGAAAATCTTACAAATTACTTAAATACTGAAACTCACACAACTTGTGGAGGCATTTCAAATTTTACTTGCTAGAAACATAAACAGAGTAATTGTCATATTACATTTACATGTGGAATATAAAGTTGACAGTTAATTACAAAACTGATTTACATATTAAACACACTCTCTCTCCACACCATGTCCCAAGGACCGAGGGGAAAGGACTAAGAGACCACTATCTAACTAACTACATATACCTTCTACTGACTAGGGTGGTAAGATCCTTCAGATTCCTGGAACTGTCGCTGACCTGAAAATGTTTGAGTAGAGGAGTGAGCCTACTCGCTCAGTGAATAGTTTTTCATTTAACTATCACTAAACAACTCGTCAAGTTTATTAAATTGAAATAAAGCATAAGAACAATACTATACAGAGCAGTCCTAGTGACATAGTGAAACTAGCAGATAGTACATAACTATGAAGCATTTAATATTAGGATTTGCATATCTTAAACATAAAAACAACTATCGAGATTTTTGCACAGTGATTCTAGACTCTTAACATTTTAAATTTCTGTGGTCCTACATGATTACATATTTTATTATGCCCCAATCATATGCAGTGCACTCTGCATATAAAGATCTGTAGCGAACTACGATCCCACTGTACAAGACTTAGCGACACACCCGGGAAATGCTAAGTCTGACTGCTCTCGTCCTGGTCTGCTACAGGACCACAGGCTCTCTGGCCTCACTGCACTCTCGAAGAGTGTAAACTGGAATCCTCCTACCTGAGCACACAGGAGGAGTGTCGAGCCGTGCCCATCTGGACTGTAACACGACTACCCGGCCATCTGGACTGTCCTCCAGTAGGCCTCACAAAACTACTAGACCATCTGGACTGTCCTCCAGTAGCTGGACTGTCCTCCAGCAGGTTGCCGACCGTCTGGACTGTCCTCCAGTCAGGTCGTTTCATCCCCTTAAGATCGCAGACCGCACAAAGGGGATTCTACGGTGTTAGGGCACCTAAATCTAACATTTTTATTATATTCTTTGAATATGAACTGTACAACATTCAACAAACTACTCAACAGGTACAAAAGCATTCTCAGAGCTAATCAAATATCTAAATTATCCAAAACATACACAGCAGTATTTCTATTCCAGTAATTGTATCAAGCACTTTTGGTTTCCATTGCACCAAATAAAATCATTGAACTGTTCTACACTAATCAGAAGCTATTCTAGATCATGTATAATCATACAGAAGCAATTTATAAAGTAAAATTCAAGTTTCATCAAATACTGATAAAACGCCTGATAACCACTGATATCAGTGCAAAAATGCACAGTTTACCGAAAAATTCCAACGAAGGAGTTAAATGATGATAACTAAATGAACTCCTACTCACAGTGATTTAGGATGTCCAGATTCTATTGAAATTGCATCCAGGGGTTGTCTTTAACCTCCGAATAGCCCCAATTTGAATCTACAGTAATCCAACAGTACCATGCTCACACGTACAGGTTGAAATCAAGCACCCTGGGTTGCTGATTGGGGACAGGAAGCACCGGAATCTGGTTTGGATCTCAAGGACGAACTCAAAGTGGTTGATTTGGTGTTGTTCTTTGCTCAGAATGGTCCTGGTTCGGACCTACTGCTGCAAGCAGCCGTTCCTCTCTCATACAGGTTGAAGGAGGAGCTCGAATGGGTTGCTGGTCGTGGCTAGGGCTACGGATTTGTGACCTAAACTCCAAGGCCAACTCCAATTAGCTCCTCCTCACACAACTGGGCGCACCCCATGGCCTCCCTGGCAGTACGCAGCAGTAGCTGCTGCTTCTACTTGCCGCTGTCAAGGTGGCTAGGCGGCTAGCTAAGCAAGGTGGAGTGAAGGAAGGAAGAAGAAGAAAGAAGACAGTGAAGAAAGAAAGAGGGAGAAGAGAAATTGGCTGCTGGGAGATTGAGCTTAGGATCGCCCATGCGATCCTGCTCCTGGGAGGAAGTCGGCCCTATGCGCCGACCCAAGAAGATGATCGCTGGAAAATGATAAGCGTAAAGGAACGAAAGAAAAGAATCGTTTATAAGTGAAAATCTTGGAAAAAAATTTCTAAATTGACCCCAGAAATTGGAAATCATCATAACTCTTTCCTCGGAGGTCCAAATAACCTGATTTCTTTTGCATCTTTTCAAGTGCGAGATCCTCTACCATCCCAAGACATAAAAGCATGCTAATTATACTATTTCACTCGTTCAAATCTCTAATTGCATCTGTAATCACTTAACTCAACTTAATCTTATTAATTATGCACTAATCATCATACTTACTAGTTAACTGTGGTGTGGGTCATAACAATATCCCTCCCTTATAAGAATTTCGTCCCGAAATTCCTAAAAGAGAAAAGGAAACTTGTTACGCATCTCAGACTCAAGCTCCCACGTGGCTTTCTCTAGGTTATGGTTTCTTCCACAAAACCTTCACTAACGGTATCTCGCGATTCTTAAGTTTCTTGATCCTCCGATCAACTATCTGTATTGGTCCCTCCAACATAGGACACATCTGATCTGAGCTGTGCAGGTTCTAGGTTCACTATCTTCTCTGTACCAGGGTAACACTTCTTCAGCATCGATACATGAAACACATCATGTAAATTAGCCAACTCGGATGGCAAATCCAACCTATAGGCTACAGGTCCAATCCTCTCAATGATAGGATATGAGCCCATAAACGTAGGAGTCAGTTCGCCTCTCATACCAAACCTCAACACTCCTTTCCATGGTGAAACCCTCAGATACACTTCATTACCAACTTCAAACTCAAGACGTCTACATCTCTTCTCAAACATAACTCGTTTGTCTATCTTGTGCAGCTTTCAACTATTCTCTAATCACTACAATATTTCCGATAGTCAAATCCACTATCTCTGGTCCAAGAATATGCTTTTCACCTACCTCATACCAACATATGGAAGATCTACACTTTCTACCATATAGAGCTTTATATTGAGCCGTACCAAGACTAAAATGATGACTATTGTTATATGCAAACTCTATAAGGCTCAAATGTTCTTCCCAACTTCCACTGAAATGCAAGACACATGCTCTCAGCATGTCCTCAAGAGTCTGAATGGTCCTCTCTGACTGACCATCTGTCTGTGGGTGAAAAGTTGTATTGAATCTTAACTTTGTGCCCAAAGCACGATGCAACTGATTCCAAAAACCTAGATGTGAACTTAGGATCTCTATCTGATATAATTGAAACTGGGATACCATACAACCTGACTATCTCCTCCATGAATATCTTAGCCAACTTCAGAACATCATAGGTTGACTTGATATGAAGAAAGTGAGCAGACTTAGTCAGTCTATCCACAATCACCATATTGAGTCACAACCTCTAGGTGTCCTGGGTAGCCCTACCACAAAATCCATTGTGATACGTTCCCATTTCCATTCTAGTATAGGAAAAGATTGCAAAGTACCTGTGGGCTTCTGATGCTCAGCCTTAACCTGCTGGCTCACACTACATCTGGCCACGTACTCAGTTACATCCTATTTCATACCTGACCACCAGTAAAACTTCTTGAGATTCCTAAACATCTTAGTGTTGCCTGAATACATAGCGTACACCGACGCATGTGCTTTCTCAAAAATCTGTTCTTTCAAATTACTATCTCGAGGTACACGCAACCTGTCATGCTGATACAACACACCATTATCTGAAAACCTGAACTCTAGTCTTTTTCCCTTTGTCATATCATGCATGATCTGTCGTAACTCACTGTCACTCGGCTAGAGTTCCTTGATCTGATCATAAAAAGTAGTCTTGACTTGCATTTGTGCAATCAAACCACTCTGTTCAGTCACCCCTAAGTCTAAATTCAACTTCCGCATCTCTACTAGCAAGTCTCTCTTGAAACATGCCATAGAGAATACATCTGCTGTTGAACTTGACTTCCTGCTCAGAGCATCTGCTACCGCATTCGACTTACCAGGATGATAATCTATTGTCACTTCATAATCCTTGATCAATTCTAACCATCTCCACTGTCTAAGATTCAGATCCTTCTGGGTGAAGATATATTTCAAGCTCTTATGATCTGTAAACACCTGACACGCCTCACCATAAAGATAGTGACACCATGTCTTAAGAGAATGAACTACAACAGCTAACTCCAAGTCATGTGTCGGGTAACACTCCTCATTCTATGATACTTACTTCTTGTTACTTATCCTTCTTATTTTGATCATATAGATAAACATCCCTAGAACTAAAACACACAAGGTAAGAATAGATTCCTCATTCTTATTATTACTTTAAGATTTTATTTCATATCGCACTTCACTTATATTGTATTTCTCCTTTTGTTTCAAACACATTTGTTAAATTTCAAATTTGTATCTTACTCTTTTCTCTGAATCATTTTCATATTGTTTATCTACCTTTCAGATTAACTACCTTTAAACCCTGGATTACTATCAATACTAGTTTACTTTTCATAGTGCAAATCTCATGATTTTGTTTTATAGAGATGCTAGTATTCAAGGTCAAATCACTAGCGACGTCCCTTGAACTACTTCAACTCTAAACCTTCTAGGGTTTGGTCCTTATCAGTAACATAGCATTATTGTGATGTGACTTTGCTTCCTTAGTTTGAAATAAAACTTTAGATCTCATAAGTTTTACTCAAGTCTTCCTTATCTTATCACTGGAATTTCCTCCCTCTTACTTGAACATCCAGATAAGTTACATTCTCAATTTACCCTGCTAGGGTTTCATCATCATATTGTGTGTCATTGTTTCATTCACTTAGACGTCTCTACCATGGTGGTTATGCAACATATATGATGCATTCATTTTCTAAATTATGCATATGTTCTTTATTTTAGGAACTAGTTTGTTAGTCTATAGAGACTTAGAATCCACATGTAGTATGTATGAATGTGTTAAACTTTATAATAAAGATATATATTCCATATTCTCAATTATGTCATGTAATCCTCATTCCTTAATCAAGGTCATTATTTCTAACATTTCTTTTGATTCAACTAAGTTTCTTGCCTTGGTCTTATGATTTACATAAGGCTCCTTATTTCTATGTACTTATTGTATACTTAACTCTTTTCTTCTATTTTCCCTTTGTTTTGAGGTACATAAAAGTATATTTACTCTATTACATGATCCATTCCAAAGTTCATCCTTACTATCTTAGTCCTTACATACTTTTCTCATATCTTTTCCATATTCTCATATTTAGAGCTCATATAACACTAATCATTAAACTTAATCTGAATCTTATATCGTGTTCCTTTATTTCCAATTAAGGATTGCTCATATGAGGTTCCAACGTTGGGTCTCCGATATCAGTTCCAACAGATTCTTAGCTATTCTAATCTTTCCCATATGTTTCAACATCTTAGTATATGTACATCCTCACTATGATACTGGTCTAAATTATCAGAGTCTACTTTTATTATATTTTTAATAGGAGTCATTAGATCCCAGTAACGCATCCTTCCAGCCGGACCAGGCCAAACCTGTAGTCCTGAAGCCAAGAGCTACTCAGGATTAACCAACTCCTATTAATCTCAAACATGTGAAAAGAATATCCACTTAAGGCAAACTCATTTAAACATAACTTCTGGTCTATATAATACAAAGAATATAAACAATAAATAAATCACTTCATGACACACAACAATATAAAAGAATCATATTTATTCTACAAACTAAAAATCTAAATCCATACATATAAGAGCATTTCTAGTGATTTCCAATCAAATAAGCAATATAAGGCAAGAGTTGTATCACATCCTATGTTTAATCTCTTACTCCTACATAAATTTCCGGTTTCCTTAACCCTAAGATTTCTAGGATTTCTCTCTAGCCCATCCTTCCTCTGCATACCTGGCCAGGATATTCAGGGAAGAATAGACAGAGTAGCTTGATACTGGTCAATCTAAGTACTCAGATACCTGGCCAAGGTACCTAAATACTCAGACTTCCCAGAGCTAAAGACACATCACTTCTTATGTTTCACACTTGTAACTCTAGCTTTCGATCCTAATGATCCTTAATGACTCATCTTAAGCTCTCTACTTGGTTCTTGTGACCACGTCCTCTTCCTACCATCTGCAATAGTATAACAGAACACTTCCTGTTAGAAAACTGCAGTTAGAAGGAAGACACTTAAGTCCTAATCCTATTGGTCTCTTATCGTCCCCTGACCTTGACTTAGAGTAACCATGTACTCAACCTATGCTCTGATACCAAGTCTGTTACACCCTGATCTCACATTACCCACTAATCATGAGATTAGGGCGTAAGAAGGATTAACACGTTTCACAAAAACCACACTTAACATTTTCTTTTCTTAGTCACATTAAACATACCAACAGGAAAATCTTACAAATTACTTAAATACTGAAACTTACACAACTTGCGGAGGCATTTCAAATTTTACTTGCTAGAAACATAAACAGAGTAATTGTCATATTACATTTACATGCGGAATATAAAGTTGACAGTTAATTACAAAGCTAATTTACATATTAAACACACTCTCTCTCCACACCATGTCCCAAGGACCGAGGGGAAAGGACTAAGAGACCACTATCTAACTAACTACATATACCTTCTACTGACTAGGGTGGTAAGATCCTTCAGATTCCTGGAACTATCGCTGACATGAAAATGTTTGAGTAGAGGAGTGAGCCTACTCGCTCAGTGAATAGTTTTTCATTTAACTATCACTAAACAACTCGTCAAGTTTATTAAATTGAAATAAAGCATAAGAACAATACTATACAGAGCAGTCCTAGTGACATAGTGAAACTAGCAGATAGTACATAACTATGAAGCATTTAATATCAGGATTTGCATATCTTAAACATAAAAACAACTATCGAGATTTTTGCACAGTGATTCTAGACTCTTAACATTTTAAATTTCTGTGGTCCTACATGATTACATATTTTATTATGCCCCAATCATATGCAGTGCACTCTGCATATAAAGATCTATAGCGAACTACGATCCCACCGTACAAGACTTAGCGACACACCCGGGAAATGCTAAGTCTGACTGCTCTCGTCCTGGTCTGCTACAGGACCACAGGCTCTCTGGCCTCACTACACTCTCAAAGAGTGTAAACTGGACTCCTCCTACCTGAGCACACAGGCGGAGTGTCGAGCCGTGCCCATCTGGACTGTAACACGACTACCCGGCCATCTGGACTGTCCTCCAGTAGGCCTCACAAAACTACTAGACCATCTGGACTGTCCTCCAGTAGGTCTCTCTCTCCAACCATCTAGACTGTCCTCCAGCAGGTTGCCGACCGTCTGGACTGTCCTCGAGTTAGGTCGTTTCATCCCCTTAAGATCGCAGACCGCACAAAGGGGATTCTACGGTGTTAGGAAACCTAAATCTAACATTTTTATTATATTCTTTGAATATGAACTGTACAACATTCAACAAACTACTCAACAGGTACAAAAGCATTCTCAGATCTAATCAAATATCTAAATTATCCAAAACATACACAACAGTTTTTCTATTCCAGTAATTGTATCAAGCACTTTTGGTTTCCATTGCACCAAATAAAATCATTGAACTGTTCTACACTGATCAGAAGCTATTCTAGATCATGTATAATCATATAGAAGCAATTTATAAAGTAAAATTCAAGTTTCATCAAATACTGATAAAACGCCTGATAACCACTGATATCAGTGCAAAAATGCACAGTTTACCGAAAAATTCCAGCGAAGGAGTTAAATGATGATAACTAAATGAACTCCTACTCACAGTGATTTAGGATGTCCGGATTCGATTGAAATTGCATCCAGGGGTTGTCTTTAACCTCCGAATAGCCCCAATTTGAATCTACAGTAATCCAACAGTACCATGCTCACACGTACAGGTTGAAATCAAGCACCCTGTGTTGCTGATTGGGGACAGGAAGCAGCGGAATCTGGTTTGGATCTTAAGGACGAACTCAAAGCGGTTGATTTGGTGCTGTTCTTTGCTCAGAATGGTCCTGGTTCGGACCTGCTGATGCAAGCATCCGTTCCTCTCTCATATAGGTTGAAGGAGGAGCTCGGATGGGTTGCTGGTCGTGGCTAGGGCTACGGATTTGTGACCTAAACTCCAAGGCCAACTCCAATTAGCTCCTCCTCATACAACTGGGCGCACCCCATGGCCTCCCTAGCCGTACGCAGCAGTAGCTGCTGCTGCTACTTGCCGCTGTCAAGGTGGCTAGGCGGCTAGCTAAGCAAGGTGGAGTGAATGAAGGAAGAAGAAGAAAGAAGATAGTGAAGAAAGAAAGAGGGAGAAGAGAAATTGGCTGCTGGGAAATTGAGCTTAGAATCGCCCATGCGATCCTGCTCCTGGGCAGAAGTCGGCCCTGTGCGCCGACCCAAGAAGATGATCGTTGGAAAATGATAAGCGTAAAGGAAAGAAAGAAAATAATCATTTATAAGTGAAAATCTTGGAAAAAATTGCTAAATTGACCCCGGAAATTGGAAATCATCATAACTCTTTCCTCAGAGGTCCAAATAACCTGATTTCTTTTGCATCTTTTCAAGTGTGAGATCCTCTACCATCCCAAGACATAAAAGCATGCTAATTATACTGTTTCACTGGTTCAAATCTCTAATTGCATCTGTAATCACTTAACTCAACTTAATCTTATTAATTATGCACAATCATCATACTTACTAGTTAACTGTGGTGTGGGTCATAACAAATATGGTATCAGATCCAAAGAATAAGGTGACTTGACTATCTCAAGTTATTCCATGATGTCCCTTAACTAGGTAGTTAAGTAACCTTATATAATTTATTGATATTCCTATCTTTGTGTCATGGAATACCAACTAGGATTTCAACCCCTCACTAAATTAGTCATTTCCAGTCATAAATTAACTATGTAGTTGAGACTTAGTCATTAGTAACCCTAATCACCCCTACCCTCTTTACGGAGATGGATATGTCACCACATGGAGTGAATAGCATTTTAATACTATCTCATGTAATCTGAGAAGTTACCCTGAGCACTATAAAAAATAGGTTTACTTGAACAATCATACTAGCTCCATTTTGATTATACATGCTATGCCTTCAATATGGTTGCTTCAGTAGAGATCCTTATGAGTTCATCTATGTCTTCTTCACAGTTTAGGATAGATACCTAGATAATTTCTTTATGGCGTATGGATATATGATTTCCTAACAAGACCAAGTAATGGAAAGCTCATATACTTCTCTTATTCTTACCAACCCTAGTCCCTTCTTTAAATAGTTGGGTGACTTGAGGACTTCCTAATGTATAGTGTTGAGGCTTCGTACTCCCTGATATGATTATACTTATGGTGAACTGTGAAGTGTCAAATGATGGGAGAAGAAATCTTTAAATATATACTATGAGTTGACACCATGTTCATGAAATTTATATCTCCATTACCACTTGTATGAGTTATAGCTGATTTTAGTATACCCTTGTAGATGCTTAGAATAAGTAAACTCTTTTGGTAGAAGTACATGATGGCTACTTAAGATGTCGAAGTGATTGACTGGGCTCTTGCATTGATTTTTGGCACCAATTTTTTAGCTTCATATCGCAATAGTTTTCATCATCAAAATGATTTTCATCATTATACTATATATGTACAAAGAGAAAAACTTTTCTGAATTTTTTTACAGATTTCATGAATCAAGTCAACACTACATGGTGTTTAAATTAGTAAGGAACCCATTAGTGAGACACCCTTAATTGGTTAGGCCAACCCTGAGACTCCACTAGACCTAATAATAGAGAAAGTCAATTGGAATTTTGGATACATATGACTTAGTTAATCTACCCCATTATTCCCCTTTAAGTGGTCAGTTATATGACATGTAAATGTTTTTTTATGGGGCGGAGTCTTCTACCTTAGTACCTCACTATAGATTCAATTTCAGTATTGTCTAAATTTAATAATTAATGAACTAGGAAAGTTCCTTAGTTAATGTCGCACAAGTATAACTACTCTCTAATTAAGGTAATTAAATCTCAAGAAGTTGAATGTCATGGATTAATAATTTGATAAATCAATATGTATATAAACAATTGTACCTAGATTGATGTCAAACATATTGCTAGGGATGTGTGGATTTTGGGGACAAAATCCTCCTTAAGGGGTGGAGTGTTGCAACATACCCGAACCTAAATTCATACCTCAACCATCCTTATTCCAATGCCCTTTCAATTATGTTAATGTTCGTACATCTTTCTCTAATTTTAAATGTATTAGGAGTAATTGGAGCTAAGAAAAAATATTTTTTTAGTAAATATAAAAGGTTAACAATTAATTAATTAATTGCACCATCAATTAGGTTCTAATTAGACAATTTTATTATTTAATAATTGATTAACCTAATTCGGTGCTAAAAAATCATAATAAGTTTAATTGGTGAAAAGAACTAATAAAATATGAAAAAATGTATTTAATTGATTAATAAATACATTGAATACATTAATGGTGTAATTAACCTCCAAATAAAATGTCAAAACATTTTAACATAGATAATATTAAAATTTTGTTCTTTGTACCCTAATTAGTCAAAATGACAAATTTCATGTCAATTTGGTAATGTTTGCTCACCCAATTAATTCAATGAAGAAAACATCAACTACTTTAAAATTAATTGAATTCATGGACTCAATGCACTAATGTTTGAAATATTTTCTGTTATGCCCCCACCCATCGCTTTCCTCTACATACAGCCACAATGTGCTCCCTATGTTGCCCTGGCTACCAAAAAAGATTGTCGTTAGAAGCTATTTTCTAACTTATCACCATTCCCTTCCCCAATACTCCTCTATTTATTCTCCCCCTAACTTTCCTCGACATCTACCTAATCCTAGGTGCCCCTACTTCTCCTTAACCTGATGTCTCATAGTCATGACAAGGGGTAGTTGTTGTAATCTCTTCCATGATTGTCAAGAGCTATAATAACCACCACACAGACATGGATTTCCACTCATTTCCTTCCTCCTCTACTCTTCTCCCCTCTTTTTCTATTCCACTGTCCCTTCTCCTTCCATCTTTAAACCCTAGTTGCATGTGCCTTCTCTACCCGACACTTGACGACCTAACCAAAGAGAGATGCGCTAGAGTTTGTTGAGGTTGACAGGGATCATGGTGATGACCACTTCACTAAAACATCTCTTCTCCACTGATGACTTTTTTTTCTAATTGATCCATTGTCAATGGCCCCTGACAGCACAACAACATGGCCCTACAACCTCTACAATCATCCCCCACCACTTAACCCCTCCCCCTGTTGAACTTCTTGGTGTCCTACTCGAGAAAGGAGATTATCAAAACCACCAAGCTCTATAGCTGATAGCATGGCTAGCCACAAAATAAATAATGTCTCCATGCACCAAGAAGGAGTGCAACGACGACTCATGAAACTCTTATTTGGAACTAGTTTCTCCGCCTCGTCTCCTCCTCTTCCTACTAGCAATGCAAGACAATGCTTGTAGAAATGTGACACCCTAGTTTTCTCTCTCTTCTATTGGACCTCTTCCTATCTCATCAAGTACCATATTTACTCAGTTGGATATCAATTTCTTGGTGCTATTGTAGTGACACTCCAATTTGATCACATCGATGATCAGTTTCACAATGTGTGACTTTAATTTGCACTTTTGAGCTACGTGTCATCCCTTAACATGTCATCATCTTGCAAAATAAATTAAACCCCATCACTATAATATTTTTTCTATCTAATATACATCATGTTGTATGGCTCTCTTCTATCTTTATAATGATATAAAGAACGTCTCAATCAGACATTCACAGCCCATGTTATGGCTTTTCCAAATCGGTTCGAATTTCACTTGAATTATTTGATCTAACTTGATTTTCGACCTTAATGGGCCCATTTGGAGTGAGGCATGGCCCAACCACCGCCCTCAATTGTAGGAACCCTAACGCTACCCCTTTTTTGACCATTAGATCTCGGACTGCACGATGTGACGGTTCCTAAGTTGTCTCCTTCGTTGGTCTATATAGGGCTCTTCCATTGTAGCAGGGTCAACCAATAGGCTCCTCCTTTGCCCCTTTGATCCAATTGATGACCTCTTTCTTCTTGTATTAAACCCTCATTCTTTCCCTTCACTTTTCTATCACTCCATATCACCCTAGACACCTCCTAGCCCTCACCTTTACTAGCTCACAGCCATGGCTACTTCAACAGAACTCCTTCGATCTTCAGTGCTTGAGGTGTGCGTGCTTGGTCAAAGACTGTCGATGGTCTCACCCAATCATGGTGAGGATGATAATCTCCTTTGCAAGGTGATACGATGTTGTTTTCTACCTTGGAGGTTGGCTCGGGAAAGCAGCTCGAGTGCTGGCCAATGTTTGTTGTCTGGCGTGGAGGTGGGCATCCTCCAGGGAGTACGATGAAGGCCCATTGTTGGATCTGCATTTGATTGCTGAGAATCAGGGCCCTCCTCCTTTCATGCCTCCTTGTCTGGGGCATTTCAAATACAATACCTTGACTACGGACACTAATCTGCGGATGCCATGACGTCAATGGACCCACGACCCACCTCCTATGAGTGGTTGGGTGGAGAAGAGCCAAGGGTTGTTGACATATGACCAGGCCAGTACTCTCCCTCCCCTGATACCCTCTTAGTTGTCCAAGCGTGAGTAGGATCTACTTGATCTTGGTCCAATGATAGATATTGTCCACATAATATATTGGTAACACCCTAAGTCTTTCTCTATAGTTTCTCATCAATACGATCAAAATGCATAACTTTCAATCCCTATGGCCAAACCATTCAATATTATATATTAAACTAATTCTCTCAAAAATATATACATAATGGGAATGATTTCAGACCCTATATATTCTTCTATTTCCCCTGAATTTCTAAAATACAAACTTTGACCTTCTTTGACCATGTTTATTTCATATTTATAATTAAAGCTTGGATCTTGATGCTCAATCTACTACCCAATCGTAAAATCAGTAGTTTTTATACATGTTTGAGTACATGAGGGTCCTAATCATAATTTTTTCCTATAATTGAGGCTAATTGTACATATGTGCCTATTTTGGAACTTTAGTGATGTACCTTGCCCTAAGTTGCTAATTTTACATCTAATATGCATTCTAGTCTCATCCTAGCCTAGAAACTTGTAGATTTATGCTACCATATTATACTCGTATCCACCATTGTCCATTTCTCTATGTTTAATGTCATATGACACCTAATGCTTTGAATGTACCCCTATTATGTGAATGTTTGACTACAACTTGAATCAATGATGGGTTTGACCTAACTTATGCATCCAAAACATTTGGATATCTAAAATCAGTAACATTGTGATGATTATGACTTAAATGACTAAGGTGTATCCACTTTTGTACTATGATAGTACTTGTGACACTTGATACATCCTTAATGACCTATTGCATCCTAAAGTGGCTTGTTTGTCTTTGTTGTACCCCAAGTGTGATATGGATCTTAATCTCTTCTCTTTCCTCTTATAAATTAGAGATGTTCATTTCTTTCTGACCCCCATGGTATGGATGTCCCATATATCCCATATGCTAGGATCTTATGATCTAGGGCTTATGTGTTTGTTTTGGAATGCACGTTGACAGCGTAGAATCCTATGATGCCCATACTTGGGGGCATCCATTTAATCTTGAATATTATCCTTTTGACTACATCTTTTTTATCTAAACTATCTTTAGTGCTTGTCTCTTATATCATGATGACACTTGACCTTGTTTTCCATGTTATGATCCTTATGATCTATTTATGTACATAAGTGACACAAATCTTGTAGTGTTCATATGAAACCTTAGAATGACATGAAACTTGAACCGACACACCTTCATAATGACCTATAAAGCTATATAAGGTCATCTAATGAACTAATAAGCAACATCAAACCTAGATTGGCCAAAGCCCTAAAATGGATCTAATTAGGGTTAATGATGAGAATCTAAAACATGTATCAAATCTTGTTGTTAATTAGGTGTTTCTTGTTGATATATGGTCAAGGATAAGTAAGTTATGAATCTCCAAAATAACGTATGGGCTTTAAATAATTAGTGACTATGGCTTTTTTGCTTGAAATGTGATACATATGTATTCTTGTTTACTTGCTCAAATATTGCCATGTAGTATTCTAGTATGTACTCGATGTTTGTCTCATATCGTGGTTTTATAACTTGAAAACATAATATAGAAACTCCATTATAAAATGTTGAAACAAGGTTATCTATTGGCAATGACCTTGGGGCCCCTCACGTATAGAAGGGTTAGCTAATCTAGAGCACCATTATGGATCCTTCCAATGAGAATTTGATCAAAGGCCTTATGAATTCATGATATTATGGTATAATTGGAGTAAAATGACATAAAAATGGGCTCTCATTTTGATAAGAACATAACTTGTTTATTCTTGCTCATTTACTTCTGCAAATCGTTTCAAATTATGCAAAGATTATGTATATGTATCTTTCAAGCCATGTACTTAGCATCTTGTGTTCTTGACCAACATGGTTACATGTATTTTATAATTTCAATGATGGCTAGAAGTTGATGGTCTTGGTGAGCTATGTCAGGTGTTATTGTTGTAAGATCCCTAATATACATGAGCAGCCTTGAAAACTATATTGTTGAATATGTAACTGAAAGCTTGCAATAAACAATGATGCTTAATAATACTTTTTTAATGTTGAGATTATGAATGATATTTTTATCTTGTTATATGTTCATGTACTCTAAGCATTTCATGCTTTCGTATGGTGTCTTTGGTATTCATTTGGTTCATGGGGCTAGGATTCTGATTCTATGACAGAGGGTATCAGAGAATGAACAATAACTACACCAAACTTTCTCACGTTAAACACAAACTATTCACAACCTTACATATCAAAACTAGAAACTTAATAAGATGTCCTTGTGGACTAAGTTGACTTAGCCTCTAGGTTAGAACCTAGATATTCTAGAAGTAGGTGTAGACTTGTGTAATCCCTAGAACCTTTCTTTTCTTCTCCTTTTGTCCTATATTATGGGTTATAGGTTCAAGAGAGTGAGAAAAGGGAGTTCTTATTACCACCCTAGACATATGGTTTGGGCATGTTCTTAGGGTATCTACACAAGCATGCAGTATGTTCTTGCTAGTTCTCTAGGTGTCATGGCACTAGACTACCTAATGAGTGTGGTAACTCATTTTGGTTTTGGTTTTATTCGAATGGATTATGGTGGTTTTCATGGCCCATTTCAACATTGGAGAAAACCTATTTCAAGTATTAGTATATGTACATTTGAAAATGTTACCACACGTAGAAAGTTAGTGAGTGTCCAGGTGACCTAAGAGAAAGAGATGTAACATCAAGTCTAGATGAGAGTGTTTATATGCTAACTATAGTCTCTAGTGTTGTCTAGAGCCATGATAAAGGTTAGGTGTGATGGAGTGGAATTTTGGCATCCCTAAATGTCTAATGACATAAATAAACTCAGGCGTTTGAGTTATATTGTAAGTTACCTTGAGTGGTCAATATAAGAGTTTGGCACCAAAGTTAAATGTAAGGTAGTTTATATGATGATAATCATGTGGTACAATTTTGATAAAGTCTAGAGGTTGCTACAAAGAGTTATAAGCTTTTAATAATGATTAGATATATTGCATATTAATGAAAATGAAGCCAAGTCTTAGATCAATTCAATGTCATACTCTTTGTTACGTGTTAGCTATGTGACCACACCCTTGACCCTTGGGAAGGAGGTAACCACAGATTAGTGCTAAGGTAAGGCTTTTGGAGGTGCGATGAGTTGCAAGTTATCTCCTAGCATGCAGTTGGATAAATGACGGGATGAATGCAAATTGTGGGAAGGAAACCACGCTTGTCCACCCCACCATGATACGAACGTGGAGAGGGAACTGGTTTGGATGAGCAGTTGGTCTCTGGCTAGTGGGTGAGAGACAAGGGAGACCAGAATCCCACTCCCTACCCCATCTTCACTTCTTCTCATAAACACAGTTGAGTGAAATGAGAGCATGAGATCGGTTCTCCCCTCTTTCTCTACCACCATAGCCGACTGCAGCGGCTATCTCTTTTGGCTCTGCGAGGAACTACAGATGCACGTGGGAGAATCAATCATGTAGGTCGGTGTCGAGGAGGAGACACGCAGAGTGCTATGGGTGTGAAGAGGGAAATCTGGAGGCGGCAGGCTTCCTCGCCGTTCCTCCAGCCACATTGGCGGCTCACGCACGGCAGATCGGAGTCCTGCTGGGGACTCGCGAGTCATGAACTTGACCGACAGTGTTGGGAGCTGTTGGCGAGGTGCAACCATGGCAAAACCCTTTGCCGGTGATACAGGATGTTGGGCGGCGGTTTTTCTATTGAGGAGCAGCAGCTGGGGGGGACCGATCGCTAGCCGAAGCAGAGCCCAGTGTGGTGGCCATGAGACGGAATCATAGAAACACCCTGATGGGGTTGCTCGGTTACTGGAGATGAGGCTTGGAGCGGTTCCCTACCCCAGACGGTGGCGTCATAGGATAGAAGGATAGGTGATCGCTCGCCAGAGCCAGCCCCAGCGGTGCCGTGAAGGACGGGCGTGTTGGAGTGGTACCATGAGATCGGATCAGCCGATCGAGTATGTCCTTTTTGCCTTGCCGAAGCCAGAGGATACACCTGCAGCACTGACTGGAGAGCACTGGATTTTTGGTCGGAGGAAGCAGGCTAGGTGGCGGCGAAGTAGAGTCTGAGGCGGCGGCCCTTGCGTGCGCTGGGGCCAGACGGAGCGGGCGTCAAGGAAAGAAGACGACTTGCATAGAGAGGGGCCGGACGGTCCAGTTAGACCAGAAATGAACCAGCTCAATTCAACCTAGAACCAGAGGCAACCCCAGGCAGAATCGACCCGAAAGCAGATCTAGTGAACCGCCGGTTCAGTGCGGGCCAGGAGCTGGAGGCCGTGCCCTTGCTGGCCACGCGGCACTCCCAGATAGGTCGAAAAGGTAAAAATCTCAGTAAATGTTCAGTTCTTAATTAATTTGTAGTAAATAGCTTGACGATCCGAAAAATACAAATAAGGTACCAAAATTCTCAGAAAAATGCGTAGAACAACCTGGGACTATAATATAAGGCTTTTGATACATCAATATCAGTGATATCATGAAAGATGTGTAATGCTTATTTAATGAATAATAAATAGAAAATGATGACATAAAATCATGGGAAAATATCAGTAAGTCCATAATTACATATAAAATGCATATGATCTCATATATGTTCATGTTGATGCACAAAAGCATATAATTTGATTAATATGGCTAATTAGGGCTAATAACCCTAAATAAAATGTATTAAATACATGCATGCTCAAGAATTGATGAAATTTACAGAGAAAGCTCATATCAATATATTGAACCTCAGATTTAATTATGAGATCATCATGATGAACAGAATTCTTATTATATGAAGATGAATCATAATACATGTTATAAAACCCTAATCCAGGTTAATGATGTAACCTAAGGTTAATATGTGCACAAAAATGCTATGGAAGATAATGTTCAGATAATGGACCATAATCTGTAAAATGACATCAGTAAGATAATTCTAAGTCAAGAAGACAAGTAATAATGTATATAACCTAATGAGATAAGCAAACCCTAATGGACATAACTAGGGTTAAGATGATATGCAAGATGATAAGAATCTGATGGTAGTATATGATCTTGTCTTAATCAGGTTTAACAAAGAAATAGATGACATGAGGAACATATGTGATTAGGATGTCTCTTTGGAAGGTACGCTATTACCTCTTACTTGGCTTATTATACAATATGTTTGTGTTATATGAGTAGTAAAATACTTGGCATATGGTATTGATTGAAATGATTGTTCTTGTATGATATGTTGCATGACTTTCCATACTTATTGCTATGAACACATCAAACATAATATAAATGTTCCATCATAAGATAGCTCATAAACCACTCGGTGGTAGAGCGCATGCATAATGATCACAAACCACTTGGTGGTAGATCGTATGATGTTTGTATAATGATCACAAACCACTCGGTGGTAGATCATAAGGCCTAAAGACGTCAAAGCCACTTGGTGGCAGACGCACGAGATGTATGATGGAAATGTGCTTAAAATATGTGTTCTCTTTTGTTAATGAGCATCTTTGTGCAAGTATATGATTTTTCTTATATTTCTTTACAACTGCCAAGTATTAGTTTTATCTTATTGCCAAGATATGATGAGAGGTATATAAAAAGACACGTAGGCGTACTCAGTACAATATTCATGAAATATTGTGCTGACGTGTACCGCATGTAATCTTTTGTTTGGGTTGTGGTTTTGCTCTTGAAGATCCAGGATAGTTGAGAGTTGTATAGCGAGCTGATGTACAGGTGGACCTGTTGTCTTAAGATCCTGTAGTTTAGTTGTAGTACATGTATATGTATAGGTTTGTTGTTCAATATGTAATATCAAATGTTGTAACAATTCATGTTGTAATTATATGTTGAATGGTGAACATGTGTGTATGGTTTTATTATTGTTCATGTACATGTGCTACTGATTGTTTCCTTCTGACTCCCTTGATTTTCTTCTTCTTAGCCTTATGTGGGATGTTTAAATTGGGATTCTCACTGAGGTGAGGGTTTCAATTTGGACGTCACACGTTAGATTAAGTTTTAGAAAATCCGGGGACGTCACAGGTGGTATCAGAGCATGAACAATAGCAAAACCTGACATTTGCTCACTATGAAACTCAAAACCAGAAAACCTTGAACTTAATATTCTTTTAGGGTTAGATTAGTCGTCTTTTAGAGACTAGATCTGACCTAGCTTCTAGGTTAGCACCTAGATGTCCGAGAACTAGGCCTAGGCTAGTGCTTGTTGTGTAGAAAGTCCTTAGATGTCGTTCTTTCCTTGTAGTGCAGTGGTATGGGATGTTGCACTATTTGGAAATGACGTGCATCAAGGGAAGAGAAACCCTAGACATATGGCGCTCGTTGTCTAGAGTAGCTACACTAGTCTACCCCTTGTTCTCACCCTTTTCACTAGTTTTCATGACACTGTACTCTCTACTATGTGTGGGACACTCATTTTCAGGATTTGGTTTTTGATTCCAAACGAATCGAACCTCGATAGTTTTCTCTGACGCTTGTTTTATCGGAGAAAAACTATATAATATTTTATTATGTATATGTATTACAAAAATGTGTATCCACACATGTACGAGTAGGAGGTGGTCATGCAACCTAAGTGAAAGTGAATGACATCAGCCTAGAAGAGAGAGTAGTTCTAGATTAGATGTCTAGAGCCTTTTTGATATATATATGATAGATAGAATAGATGATATAAGTTTTGATGATATGATGTAGGTCTTATATAGATGATATAAGATGGTTTATGATGACATATGTTTGCCTTTGAGGATATAAGTTTAGTTTTGAGGATGCAAGATGAGTTCTGATGATGCAAGAAAATAGGCTTTTATGAGATAAGATAAGCTAGGCTGAGACAAGGTTGTGAGTCAGCAAGAGCCTCAATCTCTTTTACGAGGGAGGACCTCTAGTGTTGGGACCAGCTATAGGGTTAACTCCAGAGAGAGTGAGACCCATTGGGAGAAGGTTAGAGAACCTAAACTCCATGATATGAGAAATATGAGAAATATGTGATATGATATGTCCTAAACTAGAATACTCCTGAGTGATTGAGTTGAGTCGCTTTATGCATGATTCCTATAGTCTTCTTGAACCCTAGATGTCCTTGGGAGAACCAAACCCTAGAGACAGAGAGAGGCTGGTTATATATGTGCATATGCAAACTTCAATATGAGTGCCTGTCATCTGGGTGAGGGAGAGAGCCCAAGACCCTGGAGGAGGTAGCTATGTTAGCTTCTGAGAAGCCTCGTGCTCGGTTTGGCGGTTTCCCACCTAGGAATCTAGTGGTGTATATAAGAGAGTTCTGGGTAAGCATGTTTCATGGGTAGAGACATATGAAGAGGATGTTGTAGCATGTTTTGGTTGGTGCTTATGTGGCTAAAGCTTGTTAAGTTGATGACTAGTGCGAGTGAGGTAATCCGAGAACCCTAGACCAAGAGGAAAGATAAAGTATAATCATATGAGATACTCATAAGGTTGAGTTAGCTCAGAGAGACTGAGCATAGTGCTAGCCTCATGGTATGGGTTAGAGGAGCCTCATTTAGACAAGATAAAGTTTTGATATATGATTAACAAGCCACTCACATAAGTTTGTTTAGCACAACCGTAATATAATATATGTAAGGATGTGATCTAATCTCATGATGTTATATATAGACATGATATGATGGAAACCTAGAGATGGTTTAATAAATGTTAATGCATAGATGGTTAACCATATACATGAATAATGATGACAATGTGATATTGTTGGTTAATCTTGTGATGGAATCAGTAGTAAATGTTGTAATTTATTATGAACAATGAAATGAGATCAAAAGAATGAAACATGTTACATGAGGTGTTAATCTTAGTGCTTAAAAAATGATAAAAATATAGTTCGATGGTTAGCACAACATAAAGTTTATGACACCTTGATATAATGGGTTAACTTTAGTTAACTCCTTTAGAATGTAGTAATATGATATGGGAACCCTAATGCACGGCTAAAGATAAGGAAGCAAATATAACATATGAGATATGTAAGGACATAACCTAAGCTTCCAAACCCTTGTTTGAGCCTTCTATGGAGTGAGGTTTCACCCTTTATGCCTTTGAAACCTCCTAATAGTGCCTTGGATACATGGTTCTAGATAACCTTTGCGGATATGTTACACATAGAATAGTGCCTACATGTGGATGAAGACATGGTAGTTTTCCTTGTAGTACGAGTATGGTTAACTTTCGAGGACGAAAGTTCTTTTAAGATGTATATGATGTGATAAAGTGGTTTTTCTGGCTTAATTCCGAGGACGGAATTTCTTTTAAGGTGTGTAGGATGTGATGGAGTGGAATTTTGGCATCCCTAAATGTCTAATGACATAAATAAACTCAGGCGTTTGAGTTATATTGTAAGTTACCTTGAGTGGTCAATATAAGAGTTTGGCACCAAAGTTAAATGTAAGGTAGTTTATATGATGATAATCATGTGGTAAAATTTTGATAAAGTCTAGAGGTTGCTACAAGGAGTTATAAGCTTTTAATAATGATGAGATATATGGCATATTAATGAAAATGAAGCCAAGTCTTAGATCAATTCAATGTCATACTCTTTGTTACGTGTTAGCTATGTGACCACACCCTTGACCCTTGGGAAGGAGGTAACCACAGATTAGTGCTAAGGTAAGGCTTTTGGAGGTGCGATGAGTTGCAAGTTATCTCCTAGCATGCAGTTGGATAAATGACGGGATGAATGCAAATCGTGGGAAGGAAACCACACTCGTCCACCCCACCATGATACGAACGTGGAGAGGGAACCAGTTTGGATGAGAAGTTGGTCTCTGGCTAGTGGGTGAGAGACAAGGGAGACCAGAATCCCACTCCCTACCCCGTCTTCACTTCTTCTCATAAACACAGTTGAGTGAAATGAGAGCATGAGATCGGTTCTCCCCTCTTTCTCTACCACCATAGCCGACTGTAGGGGATATCTGTTTTGGCTCTACGAGGAACTACAGATGCACGTGGGAGAATCAATCATGCAGGTCTATGTCGAGGAGGAGACACGTAGAGTGCTATGGGTGTGAAGAGGGAAATCTGGAGGCGGCAGGCCTCCTCGCCGTTCCTCCAGCCACATTGGCGGCTCACGCACGGCAGATCGGAGTCCTGCTGGGGACTCGCGAGTCATGAACTTGACCGACAGTGTTGGGAGCTGTTGGTGAGGTGCAACCATGGAAAAACCCTTTGTCGGTGATCCAGGACGTTGGGCGGCGGTTTTGCTATTGAGGAGCAGCAGCTGGGGGGACTGATCGCTAGCCGAAGGAGAGCCCAGTGTGGTGGCCATGAGACGGAATCATAGAAACACCCTGATGGGGTTGCTCAGTTACTGGAGATGAGGCTTGGAGCGGTTCCCTACCCCAGACGGTGGCGTCATAGGACAGAAGGACAGGTGATCGCTCACCAGAGCCAGCCCCAGTGGCGCCGTGAAGGACGGGCATGTTGGAGTGGTACGATGATATCGGATCAGCCGATCGAGTAGGTCCTTTTTGCCTTGCCGAAGCCGGAGGATACACCTGCAGCGCTGACTGGAGAGCACTGGATTTTTGGTCAGAGGAAGCAGGCTAGGTGGCGGCAAAGTAGAGTCCGAGGCGGCGGCCCTTGCGTGCGCTGGGTGCAGACGGAGCGGGCGTCGGGGAAAGAAGACGACTTGCATAGAGAGGGGACGGACGGTCCAGTTAGACCAGAAATGAACCAGCTCAATTCAACCTAGAACCAGAGGCAACCCCAGGCAGAATCGACCCGAAAGCAGATCTAGTGAACCGCTGGTTCAGTGCGGGCCAGGAGCTGGAGGCCGTGCCCTTGCTGGCCACGTGGCACTCCCAGATAGGTCGAAAAGGTAAAAATCTCAGTAAATGTTCAGTTCTTAATTAATTTGTAGTAAATAGCTCGATGATCCGAAAAATACAAATAAGGTACCAAAATTCTCAGAAAAATGCGTAGAACAACCTGGGACTATAATATCAGGCTTTTGATACATCAATCTCAGTGATATCATGAAAGATGTGTAATGCTTATTTAATGAATAATAAATAGCAAATGATGACATAAAATCATGGAAAAATATCAGTATGTCCATAATTACATATAAAATGCATATGATCTCAGATATGTTCATGTTGATGCACAAAAGCATATAATTTGATTAATATGGGTAATTAGGGCTAATAACCCTAAATAAAATGTATTAAATACATGCATGCTCAAGAATTGATGAAATTTACAGAGAAAGCTCATATCAGTATATTGAACCTCAGATTTAATTATGAGATCATCATGATGAACAGTATTCATATTATATGAAGATGAATCATAATACATGTTATAAAACCCTAATCCAGGTTAATGATGTAACCTAAGGTTAATATGTGCACAAAAATGGTATGGAAGATAATGTTAAGATAATGGACTATAATCTGTAAAATGACATCAGTAAGATAATTCTAAGTCAAGAAGACAAGTAATAATGTATATAACCTAATGAGATAACAAACCCTAATGGACATAACTAGGGTTAAGATGATATGCAAGATGATAAGAATTTGATGGTAGTATATGATCTTGTCTTAATCAGGTTTAACAAAGAAATAGATGACATGAGGAACATATGTGATTAGGATGTCTCTTTGGAAGGTACGCTATTACCTCTTACTTGGCTTATTATACAATATGTTTGTGTTATATGAGTAGTAAAATACTTTGCATATGGTATTGATTGAAATGATTGTTCTTGTATGATATGTTGCATGACTTTCCATACTTATTGCTATGAACACATCAAACATAATATAAATGTTCCATCATAAGATAGCTCATAAACCACTCGGTGGTAGAGCACATGCATAATGATCACAAACCACTTGGTGGTAGATCGTATGATGTTTTTATAATGATCACAAACCACTCGGTGGTAGATCATAAGGCCTAAAGACGTCAAAGCCACTTGGTGGCAGACGCACGAGATGTATGATGGAAATGTGCTTAAAATATGTGTTCTCTTTTGTTAATGAACATCTTTGTGCAAGTATATGATTTTTCTTATATTTCTTTACAACTGCCAAGTATTAGTTTTATCTTATTACCAAGATATGATGAGAGGTATATAAAAAGACACGTAGGAGTACTCAGTACAATATTCATGAAATATTGTGTTGACGTGTACCACATGTAATCTTTTGTTTAGGTTGTGGTTTTGCTCTTGAAGATCCAAGATAGTTGAGAGTTGTATAGCGAGCTGATGTACAGGTGGACCTGTTGTCTTAAGATCCTGTAGTTTAGTTGTAGTACATGTATATGTATAGGTTTGTTGTTCAATATGTAATATCAAATGTTGTAACAATTCATGTTGTAATTATATGTTGAATGGTGAACATGTGTGTATGGTTTTATTATTTTTCATGTACATGTGCTACTGATTGTTTCCTTCTGACTCCCTTGATTTTCTTCTTCTTAGCCTTATGTGGGATGTTTAAATTGGGATTCTCACTGAGGTGAGGGTTTCAATTTGGACGTCACACATTAGATTAAGTTTTAGAAAATCCGGGGACGTCACATTAGGCTAGTAAGTAGCCTAGATGACCTAAGGTATTGTTGTTGTTATTGTTATTGTTGTTGTTGTTGTTGTTATTGTTGATGATGATGATGTGATCACGATGATGATGTCGATGTGACAATATGATATGTTTTAAGACGATTCAAGTTATGTTTGATGATATGATATGAGTTTGACCATGCAATCATAGATAAACCTGTTGGATCCTAGATGGGTGATTAGATGCTCTAGAGGGGGGGTGAATAGAGCTGAAAACACTTAAACAAAATTCATTAAACCTTCAAGATATATGACAAGATAAGGTTGCTAAATGGGTAATTTGTGTGCAACTAAAACATACATAGCAAGGATGAGAGAGATTGAACATACACCAATAGACAAGCTATTTAGAGTGGTTCCACACTTCAAACTAGAAGTGTGTCAGTCCACTTGCCTAGAGAGGTCAACCTCTAGGACTTCCAAACTATTGCACTCTTATATTCATTCATAAGACATACAATACATGACCAACAAAGGACTTACCTATCCAATACAAAGAGTCTTCAACCTTACCAAGGACTTACCCACTTTTCAAGAGTCTTCGGCCTTCTCCAAGGACTTACCCACTCTTGCACAAGTCTTCAGCCTTGCAGCAATTACCCACTCTTCTTGGATCTTCTGCCTTTGACTTCACCTTCACTCGGAGAAGATTCCACCAAGGTCTTACCCACTTGAGCTTGAGTCTTCTGCCTTCTCCAAGGGCTTACCCACTCTAGCTCCAAGTCTTTAACCTTGATCTTCACCAAGGGATGCCTTCCCTTGTTCTTCTTCACCTCTCTTGAACAAGAGAGAGAACCTTCATCTTCATGCTTGAAAAGATAGAAAGGAGGTGGTGGAAGTGAGACCCTCACAAGATACACATGTAGGACTAGCTCTCTTACAGATTTCCTACTCACTCTATTGGATGTAGCAAGTGATTAAGCTTAGAGAGAGAGAGGGGAGGTTGTAGGATCACTCAACTATAGAATAGGAACCTTCATAGTGAATGCTCAACCTTGGAATGAAGCCCAAGGGGTCCTATTTATAGTTGGGGATGCCTCTTAGCCTTTGGGAACACTTGTGAACAAAACCTAGCCATTTTGTGGCTTGCAATGGATCTATTTTCACTTGTTGCAACTCCACACCGGCTAGAAGCACTTTTCTGCACTTTTCCGTACAGTGCAATCGGTCGAGTTTCTATGAGTGTAACTCGACCGATAGATTAAAAGACAAAGCTGATATTCAGACCATCAGTCGAGTTTGTCCTGATGAAACTCGACCGAACAATGAAAATCGATTTGGTCAATTACTCCATCGGTCGAGTTCTGTGTAAACACAACTCGACCAATGCAATCTCCAAAAAATTGATCAAGGATGATCGGTCGAGTTTTCAGGCTGGGAAACTCGACCGACAAAGTGCCTATAATCAATTTTTAAAGTTGCATCTAAAGTGCTCTAATATTCGATCTAAGTGCTCCTGATATTTTTCTAAGCTTAATTACAAGTCATACAATCATTACAAGTGATTTACAACATGATTCTAATGGATTTACATCATATTACAAAAACATGCACTTGTATGACTTTGACTTGTCTTTTCTCCAATTTGAGATGCGCAAGTTAGGCATTTGGAGTGTGTCTATACCTAATCTGAAATCACTCAAGTAGAGACATTAGACACCAATATGTGGAATGGTTAGTCATCATCAAAACACGGGTTTAGTCAATTTAGACGTGAGTCAACATTGACCTAATTGACCTTGAGTCAACAATCTCCCCCTTTTTGAAGATGACAAACCATTCCATAAATGTATTGAAAGCTTTAAAGTAAAGTCATACCTTTGGAGAAACCTAGGGGTTTCAATAGAATTGAGTTCATATCCTCCCCCTCAATTGATGCGCATGGAGTTCTCATACTCCCCCTCAATTGATGCTATTTCTCCTGCATGGTTAGCTTTCATAACATTTATAGAAACTATGTCTTCTACTCATATATGTTCTACACATATATGTCTTCTCCCTTTTTTTACCTTCTCCCCCTTACATGGACATACTTCTCTTCTTCATGTAAGACATGCCTTCTTCCTCTTTTTAAAAGAAGACATACCTTGCTCCCCCTTTGTCATTTCAAAAAGGTGGGGTTATGAAGAAATAAGAAATATCACTTGTTAAAGAGAAAGGAGATAACACAAATATATATAAAGAGAGTAGAAGAGCATAGATAGGGGCTTGTCCAAGCATAGAAAGAAAAGCAAGTTAAAACATATACTTGAACAACCAAAAAGGCAAGATAAAGTGCTACAGAAAAACAATAAATCGCAATTTTGACCCTCAAGATGATGGAATATGACCAAAAACCATCAGAGCTCATCGCAAAGCATGAGTCTTGCTTAGAAGGTTGTTTCTGCATGAAAAACACTAGTCTTGCACCAAAAGCTGAAACTGGAGCAAAATCTGCATAAAATCCAAAAATACTCCAATTTCTACATACAATGTAGATCTATGTACCCTGCATCACAATGTTATGCAAACAACTCAAGATAGTAGATATGCAATTCAAGGAACAAACATAGCATATAGATTAGCAAAGATGTCAATTATAAACAAGGTTAGAACTACATGTATATGAACTACTAGTAGATGTTATCACAAGTTAGGACTACTAGTAGGATCTAGATCATAGCAAGAGATACCAAAAGATACACAAGATAAAGCAAGCTATGGGTAGATGTAGAGATATATCCAAACAAAGAGATAAGCAATTTTAGAAGCATGAAAGGATATAACTCACTAGATATGCATCCTTACCATAAGATGATTACCCCTATGAACCTCAAGGTTGTATCAAAACAAGATATACACCTAGATAGATGTAGCAAGTTAGAGTACAACGGAAGCGATTTTAGACGCAACCAAGAGATCCAAAGAGATCATCATCAAAACCTGCAAAACAACTCAAGGCAAGTAATTGCAACATATAGATATACCAATTTAGAGCAATTAGAGAGATAGAGTTGTAAGCAAGATAGGCAATTTAGAACATGGCAATATGCATATATAAAGGTACCAAATGAGAGTGCCAAAGAATGAGGCTATTGGTTGAGAAAATATAGTTGAGAGGGAAATTCTCACTCAATTAGCCAAATGTATATTCTGTGCACAGTGTTATCGGTTGAGTTCTGTGCATGGACAACTCGGCCGATGACAGTTGTTGGCAACACCCATTGGTGCCTATCGGTCGAGTTTCAATAGGGCAAACTCGACCGACAAACCAGCTGTCAAAAGGCACATATATTTCATAAAAACATATATAGAGGCATTTTAAATATACAAACCATATCCAAACATGTCAAAGAAAATTAGTAATGCACTATAGAAGCATTAGGAATAGTTTTTGAGCAAGAGTGTGAAGAGAATCACAAAAAGCCACTTTTGACTCAAAAACCATATGCATAGTGCACACTAACTTGACAAAAACAAGTTAGAGATGGTTATAAGCAATAAAAACTTTACCTTTGTTCTTACCATTCCTTTTCCACTTGTTGTCACCCTCTACACATCTCACCTTTCTTCTTTCATGTGGATTGAGAAGTCAATTTGCAATTCAATAGCTCAAGTCAATCGATTTGGAAGTACCTACAAGAAGAAAGATGAAATGGTCCCCAATCATGTTTTTGGGTCCGGAGGGGTTAATTTAGCAACCCAAGTCCTATTGCTCTTGGGTGCTTTCCTAAAAGGACAAAATTAGAATAATGACCAAAATCATTGCAATGATTACAAGTTCCCGTAGCCTTGGAACTGGAGGATTCTTCATTGAAAAATGAAGGTCCTTTGTCTTTGTTGTTCCTTTGGCTACAGTCAAGTCCAATGCCATCTCTACCCATTTGTTTGGTAGTATGGTCTAGGATTTGATTAAGATTCTTTTTATCACCTAAGAATCTTTGCAAAGAAGATCTCAAACTATGATTGTCATGCACAAGAGAAGTAAAGGTAAAACACAATAGATTCATATCATCTTTATCATGCACAAGATAGATTTCTAAGCAAAAATCTTTAGTCATATAAGAATCTTTATCACAAGATAGAGCATCAAAAACTTTCTCTCTATAATAAAAGATAGTATGAGGGTCAAAAGCAATTACACTACTATGCAAGGAAGCAAGTTCATATACAAGACAAGTAATCTTTGAAGGATAAACTTTATCTACACATTCTATTCCTTGCAAAGTAAGCTCTTGACTCTCATAAGCACATTTAAGAGCATAAGAAACAATAGAGAGAGAGAAACAATAGTAGTAGCAAGCTCTATATATGAAATAGTCATAGAAGGTTGAGATTCTAAAAACTTAATCTTATCAAGCAAGCTAGAATTCGCAAATTTAAGAGCATTTAGTTGACTAAGATAAGCATTTGTTTGAATCTCAACACTTGAATTTACCTCATTTAAATCTTCAATTGAGCTTGTCATGAGGGCACAATGGCATCTTCCATCTTCACATTCACTATATCTTCCACTAGTGCTTTCATTTGTTGATGGAGCCTTTGTGATCCCTTTTTCTCGCTTGTTTCCTTCTATTTCTCTCTTTGAAGGTTGTCCATCTTCATAATCACCCATATTCTCCTACTTGTGGAAGTATGCTTGGAGAAGACCCACTCTGATACCAATTGTTGGATCCTAGATGGGTGATTAGATGCTCTAGAGGGGGGGTGAATAGAGCTGAAAACACTTAAACAAAATTCATTAAACCTTCAAGATATATGACAAGATAAGGTTGCTAAATGGGTAATTTGTGTGCAACTAAAACATACATAGCAAGGATGAGAGATATTGAACATACACCAATAGACAAGATATTTAGAGTGGTTCCACACTTCAAACTAGAAGTGTATCAGTCCACTTGTCTAGAGAGGTCAACATCTAGGACTTCCAAACTATTGCACTCTTATATTCATTCATAAGACATACAATACATGACCAACAAAGGACTTACCTATCCAATACAAAGAGTCTTCAACCTTACCAAGGACTTACCCACTTTGCAAGAGTCTTCGGCCTTCTCCAAGGACTTACCCACTCTTGCACAAGTCTTCAGCCTTGCAGCAATTACCCACTCTTCTTGGATCTTCTGCCTTTGACTTCACCTTCACTCAGAGAAGCTTCCACCAAGGTCTTACCCACTTGATCTTGAGTCTTATACCTTCTCCAAGGGCTTACCCACTCTAGCTCCAAGTCTTCAGCCTTGATCTTCACCAAGGGACGCCTTCCCTTGTTCTTCTTCACCTCTCTTGAACAAGAGATAGAACCTTCATCTTCATGCTTGAAAAGATAGAAAGGAGGTGGTGGAAGTGAGAGCCTCACAAGATATACATGTAGGACTAGCTCTCTTATAGATTTCCTACTCACTCTAATGGATGTAGAAGGTGATTAAGCTTAGAGAGAGAGAGAGAGGAGGTTGTAGGATCACTCAACTATAGAATAGGAACCTTCATAGTGAATGCTCGACCTTGGAATGAAGCCCAAGGGGTCCTATTTATAGATGGGGATGCCTCTTAGCCTTTGGGAACACTTGTGAACAAAAACTAGCCGTTTTGTGGCTTGCAACGGATCTATTTTCACTTGTTGCAACTCCACAATGGATAGAAGCACTTTTCTGCACTTTTCCTAACAGTGCAATCGGTCGAGTTTCTATGAGTGTAACTCGATCGATAGAGTAAAAGACAAAGCCGATATTCAGACCATCGGTCGAGTTTGTCCTGAGGAAACTCGACCGACCAATGAAAATCGATTTGGTCAATTACTCCATCGGTCGAGTTCTATGTAAACACAACTCGACCGATGCAATCTCCAGAAAATTGATCAAGGATGATCAGTCGAGTTTTCAGGATGGGAAACTCGACCGACAAAGTTCCTGTAATCAATTTTCAAAGTTGCATCTAAAGTGCTCTAATATTCGATCTAAGTGCTCCTGATATTTTTCTAAGCTTAATTACAAGTCATACAATCATTACAAGTGATTTACAACATGATTCTAATGGATTTACATCATATTACAAAAACGTGCACTTGTATGACTTTGACTTGTCTTTTCTCCAATTTGAGATGCGCAAGTTAGGGCATTTGGAGTGTATCTATACCTAATCTGAAATCACTCAAGTAGAGACATTAGACACCAATATGTGGAATGGTTAGTCATCATCAAAACACGGGTTTAGTCAATTTAGACGTGAGTCAACATTGACCTAATTGACCTTGAGTCAACAATCTCCCCCTTTTTGAAGATGACAAACCATTCCATAAATGTATTGAAAGCTTTAAAGTAAAGTCATATCTTTGGAGAAACCTAGGGGTTTCAATAGAATTGAGTTCATATGCTCCCCCTCAATTGATGCACATGGAATTCTCATACTCCTCCTCAATTGATGCTATTTCTCCTGCATGGTTAGCTTTCATAACATTTATAGAAACTATGTCTTCTACTCATATATGTTCTACACATATATGTCTTCTCCCTTTTTTTACCTTCTCCCCCTTACATGGACATACATCTCTTCTTCATGTAAGACATGCCTTCTTCCTCTTTTTAAAAGAAGACATACCTTTCTCCCCCTTTGTCATTTCAAAAAGGTGGGGTTATGAAGAAATAAGAAATATCACTTGTTAAAGAGAAAGGAGATAACACAAATATATATAAGGAGAGTAGAAGAGCACAGATAGGGGCTTGTCCAAGCATAGAAAGAAAAGCAAGTTAAAACATATACTTGAACAACCCAAAAGACAAGATAAAGTGCTGCAGAAAAACAATAAATCGCAATTTTGACCCTCAAGATGATGGAATATGACCAAAAACCATCATAGCTCATCGCAAAGCGTGAGTCTTGCTCAGAAGGTTGTTTCTGCATGAAAAACACTAGTCTTGCACCAAAAGCTGAAACTGGAGCAAAATCTGCATAAAATCCAAAAATACTCCAATTTCTACATACGTTGTAGATCTATGTACCCTGCATCACAATGTTATGCAAACAACTCAAGATAGTAGATATGCAATTCAAGGAACAAGCATAGCATATAGATGAGGAAAGATGTCAATTATAAACAAGGTTACAACTACATGTATATGAACTACTAGTAGATGTTATCACAAGTTAGGACTACTAGTAGGATCTAGATCATAGCAAGAGATACCAAAAGATACAAAAGATAAAGCAAGCTATGAGTAGATGTAGAGATATATCCAAACAAAGAAATAAGCAATTTTAGAAGCATGAAAGGATATAACTCACTAGATATGCATCCTTACCATAAGATGATTACCCCTATGAACCTCAAGGTTGTATCAAAACAAGATATACACCTAGATAGATGTAGCAAGTTAGAGTACAACGGAAGCGATTTTAGACACAACCAAGAGATCCAAAGAGATCATCATCAAAACCTGCAAAACAACTCAAGGCAAGTAATTGCAACATATAGATATACCAATTTAGAGCAATTAGGGAGATAGAGTTGTAAGCAAGATAGGCAATTTAGAACATGGCAATATGCATATATAAAGGTACCAAATGAGAGTGCCAAAGAATGAGGCTATTGGTTGAGAAAATATAGTTGAGAGGGAAATTCTCACTCAATAAGCCAAATGTATATTCTGTGCACAGTGTTATCGGTCGAGTTCTGTGCATGGACAACTCGACCGATGACAGTTGTTGGCAACACCCATTGGTGCCTATCGGTCGAGTTTCAATAGGGCAAACTCGACCGACAAACCAGTTGTCAAAAGGCACATATATTTCATAAAAACATATATAGAGGCATGTTAAATATAAAAACCATATCCAAACATGTCTAAGCAAATTAGTAATGCACTATAGAAGCATTAGGAACAGTTTTTGAGCAAGAGTGTGAAGAGAATCACAAAAAGCCACTTTTGACTCAAAAACCATATGCATAGTGCACACTAACTTGACAAAAACACGTTTGAGATGGTTATAAGCAATAAAAACTTTACCTTTGTTCTTACCATTCCTTTTCCACTTGTTGTCACCCTCTACACATCTCACCTTTCTTCTTTCATGTGGATTGAGAAGTCAATTTGCAATTCAATAGCTCAAGTCAATCCATTTGCAAGTACCTACAAGAAGAAAGATGAAATGGTCCCCAATCATGTTTTTGGGTCCGGAGGGGTTAGTTTAGCAACCCAAGTCCTATTTCTCTTGGGTGCTTTCCTAAAAGGACAACAATTAGAATAATGACCAAAATCATTGCAATGATTACAAGTTCCCGTAGCCTTGGAACTGGAGGATTCTTCATTGAAAAATGAAGGTCCTTTGTCTTTGTTGTTCCTTTGGCTACAGTCAAGTCCAATGCCATCTCTACCCATTTGTTTGGTAGTATGGTCTAGGATTTGATTAAGATTCTTTTTATCACCTAAGAATCTTTGCAAAGAAGATCTCAAACTATGATTGTCATGCACAAGAGAAGTAAAGGTAAAACACAATAGATTCATATCATCTCTAGCATGTACAAGATAGATTTCTAAGCAAACATCTTTAGTCATATAAGAATCTTTATCACAAGATAGAGCATCAAAAACTTTCTCTCTATAATAAAAGATAGTATGAAGGTCAAGAGCAATTACACTACTATGCAAGGAAGCAAGTTCATATACAAGACAAGTAATCTTTGAAGGATAAACTTTATCTACACATTATATTCCTTGCAAAGTAAGCTCTTGACTCTCATAAGCACATTTAAGAGCATAAGAAACAATAGAGAGAGAAACAATAGTAGTAGCAAGCTCTATATATGAAATAGTCATAGAAGGTTGAGATTCTAAAAACTTAATCTTATCAAGAAAGCTAGAATTCGCAAATTTAAGAGCATTTAGTTGACTAAGATAAGCATTTGTTTGAATCTCAACACTTCAATTTACCTCATTTAAATCTTCAATTGAGCTTGTCATGAGGGAACAATGGCATCTTCCATCTTCACATTCACTAGATCTTCCACTAGTGCTTTCATTTGTTGATGGAGCCTTTGTGATCCCTTTTTCTCTCTTGTTTCCTTCTATTTCTCTCTTTGAAGGTTGCCCATCTTCATAATCACCCATATTCTCCTACTTGTGGAAGTATGCTTGGAGAAGACCCGCTCTGATACCAATTGTTGGATCCTAGATGGGTGATTAGATGCTCTAGAGGGGGGTGAATAGAGCTGAAAACACTTAAACAAAATTCATTAAACCTTCAAGATATATGACAAGATAAGGTTGCTAAATGGGCAATTTGTGTGCAACTAAAACATACATAGAAAGGATGAGAGAGATTGAACATACACCAATAGACAATCTATTTAGAGTGGTTCCACACTTCAAACTAGAAGTGTGTCAGTCCACTTGCCTAGAGAGGTCAACCTCTAGGACTTCCAAACTATTGCACTCTTATATTCATTCATAAGACATACAATACATGACCAACAAAGGACTTACCTATCCAATACAAAGAGTCTTCAACCTTACCAAGGACTTACCCACTTTGCAAGAGTCTTCAGCCTTCTCCAAGGACTTACCCACTCTTGCACAAGTCTTCAGCCTTGCAGGAATTATCCACTCTTCTTGGATCTTCCGCCTTTGACTTCACCTTCACTCGGAGAAGCTTCCACCAAGGTCTTACCCACTTGAGCTTGAGTCTTCTGCCTTCTCCAAGGGCTTACCCACTCTAGCTCCAAGTCTTCAGCCTTGATCTTCACCAAGGCACGCCTTCCCTTATTCTTCTTCACCTCTCTTGAACAAGAGATAGAACCTTCATCTTCATGCTTGAAAAGATAGAAAGGAGGTGGTGGAAGTGAGAGCCTCACAAGATATACATGTAGGACTAGCTCTCTTACAGATTTCCTACTCACTCTAATGGATGTAGCAAGTGATTAAGCTTAGAGAGAGAGAGGAGGTTGTAGGATCACTCAACTATAGAATAGGAACCTTCATAGTGAATGCTCAACCTTGGAATGAAGCCCAAGGGGTCCTATTTATATATGGGGATGCCTCTTAGCCTTTGGGAACACTTGTGAACGAAAACTAGCCATTTTGTGGCTTGCAACGGATCTATTTTCACTTGTTGCTACTCCACAACGGCTAGAAGCACTTTTCTGCACTTTTCCGTACAGTGCAATCGGTCGAGTTTCTATGAGTGTAACTCGACCGATAGAGTAAAAGACAAAGCCGATATTCAGACCATCGGTCGAGTTTGTCCTGAGGAAACTCGACCGACCAATGAAAATTGATTTGGTCAATTACTCCATCGGTCGAGTTCTGTGTAAACACAACTCGACTGATGCAATCTCCAGAAAATTGATCAAGGATGATCGGTCGAGTTTTCAGGCTGGGAAACTCGACCGACAAAGTGTCTGTAATCAATTTTCAAAGTTGCATCTAAAGTACTCTAGTATTTGATCTAAGTGCTCCTGATATTTTTCTAATCTTAATTACAAGTCATACAATCATTACAAGTGATTTACAACATGATTCTAATGGATTTACATCATATTACAAAAATGTGCACTTGTATGACTTTGACTTATCTTTTCTCCAATTTGAGATGCGCAAGTTAGGGCATTTGGACTGTGTCTATACCTAATCTGAAATCACTCAAGTAGAGACATTAGACACCAATATGTGGAATGGTTAGTCATCATCAAAACACGGGTTTAGTCAATTTAGACGTGAGTCAACATTGACCTAATTGACCTTGAGTCAACAATCTCCCCCTTTTTGAAGATGACAAACCATTCCATAAATGTATTGAAAGCTTTAAAGTAAAGTCATACCTTTGGAGAAACCTAGGGGTTTCAATAGAATTGAGTTCATATGCTCCCCCTCAATTGATGCGCATGGAGTTCTCATACTTCCCCTCAATTGATGCTATTTCTCCTGCATGGCTAGCTTTCATAACATTTATAGAAACTATGTCTTCTACTCATATATGTTCTACACATATATGTCTTCTCCCTTTTTTTACCTTCTCCCCCTTACATGGACATACTTCTCTTCTTCATGTAAGACATGCCTTCTTCCTCTTTTTAAAAGAAGACATACCTTTCTCCCCCTTTGTCATTTCAAAAAGGTGGGGTTAAGAAGAAATAAGAAACATCACTTGTTAAAGAGAAAGGAGATAACACAAATATATATAAGGAGAGTAGAAGAGCACAAATAGGGGCTTGTCCAAGCATAGAAAGAAAAGCAAGTTAAAACATATACTTGAACAACCCAAAAGGCAAGATAAAGTGCTGTAGAAAAACAATAAATCGCAATTTTGACCCTCAAGATGATGGAATAAGACCAAAAACCACCAGAGCTCATCGTGAAGCATGAGTCTTGCTCAGAAGGTTGTTTCTGCATGAAAAACACTAGTCTTGCACCAAAAGCTGAAACTGGAGCAAAATCTGCATAAAATCCAAAAATACTCCAATTTCTACATACAATGTAGATCTATGTACCCTGCATCACAATGCTATGCAAGCAACTCAAGATAGTAGATATGCAATTCAAGGAACAAGAATAGCATATAGATGAGCAAAGATGTCAATTATAAACAAGGTTAGAACTACATGTATATGAACTACTAGTAGATGTTATCACAAGTTAGGACTACTAGTAGGATCTAGATCATAGCAAGAGATACCAAAAGATACACAAGATAAAGCAAGCTATGAGTAGATGTAGAGATATATCCAAACAAAGAGATAAGCAATTTTAGAAGCATGAAAGGATATAACTCACTAGATATGCATCCGTACCATAAGATGATTACCCCTATGAACCTCAAGGCTGTATCAAAACAAGATATACACCTAGATAGATGTAGCAAGTTAGAGTACAACGGAAGCGATTTTAGACACAACCAAGAGATCCAAAGAGATCATCATCAAAACCTGCAAAACAACTCAAGGCAAGTAATTACAACATATAGATATACCAATTTAGAGCAATTAGAGAGATAGAGTTGTAAGCAAGATAGGCAATTTAGAACATGCCACATATATGTCTCAATCGGACATTCGTAGTCTAAGTTATGGCTTTTCCAATTCACTTTGATTTCACTTGAATTATTTGATCTAACTTGATTTTCGACATTAATGGGACCAATTGGGGTGGGGAGCGGCCCAGCTGCCGCCCTCACTTGTAGGAACCATAATGCTTCCCCTTTTAGTGACCATTAGATCTAAAATACAAACTTTGACCTTCTTTGACCATGTTTCATGCATGTTTATGATTAAAGCTTGGATCGTGATGCTCAATATACTACCCAGTCCTCAAATCAGTAGTTTTTACACATGTTGTTTTTAGTACATGAGGGTCTTAATCATCATTTTTGTCCTATAATTGAGGCTAATTGTACATATGGTTCCTAGTTTGGGACTTTAGTGGTGTACCTTTCCCTAAGTTGCTAATTATACATCTAATATGCAATCTAGTCTCATCCTAGCATGGAAACATGTAGCTTTATGCTACCATATGGTACTCATATCCACCATTGTGTTTTCAGCTATGATGAATGTAATATGACACCTAATGCTTTGAATGTACCCCTATTATGTGAATATTTGACTACACCTTGAATCAATTATGGGTTTGACCTAACGTATGCATCCAAAACTGTTGGATATCTAAAATTAGTAGCATTGTGATGATTATGACTTAAATGACTAAGGTGTATCCCCTTTTGTACTATGATGGTACTTGTGACACCTGATACATCCATAATGACCTATTGTATCTTAAAGTGTCTTGTTTGTCTTTGTTGTACCCCAAGTGCGATATTGATCTTAATCTCTTATTTTTCCTCTTCTAAGTCAGAGATGTTCAATTCTTTGTGACCCCTATGGTATGGATGTCCCGTCTATCCCATATGTTTGGACCTTATGACCTAGGTCTTATGTGTTGGTTTTGGAATGCATGTTGACAACATGGAATCCTATGATGTCCATACTTGGGGACCTCCACCTAATCTTGAATATTGTCCTTTTTACTATATCTTTCTGATCTAAACTATCTTTCGTGCTTGTATCTCATATCATGATGACACTTGACCTTGTTTCCCATGTCATGGGCCTTATGATCTACTTATGTACATAAGTGACATAAATCTTGTATGGTTCATATGAAACATCTGAATGACATGAAACTTGAATCAACACACCTTCATAATGACCTCAAAATCAATAAAAGATCATCTAATGAACTAATAAGCAACTTGGAACCTAGCTTGTCCAAAACCCTAAATGGATCTAATTAGGGTTAATTATGAGAATCTAATACATGTATCCAATCTTGTTGTTAATCGGGTGTTTCTTGTGTCTAGATGATCAAGGATAAGTAAGTTATAAATCTCTGAATTAGGTACGAACTTTAAATCATTATATGACTATGACTTTCTTTCTTGAAATGTGATACATATGTATGTTTTTTTACTTGCTCAAATATTGACATGTATTATTCTAGTATGTATTTGATGTTTGTCTCATATTGTGGTTTTATAAACCGCAAACATAATATAGAAACTCCATTATACAATGTTGAAATAGGGCTAGCTCTTGGTAATGTCCATGAGGCCCATCATGTATAGAAGGGTTATTTAATCTTGAGCTCCCTTACGAACCCTTCCAATGGGAAGTTGATCAAAGGCCTTATGAATACATGATATGATGGTATAATTGTAGTAAAATGACATAAAACATGGGAACTCATTTTCCTAATCACTTAACGTGTTTATTCTTGGTCATTTACTTATGACAATCTTTTCAAATTATGCAAAACTTATGTATATGTCTCTTTTTATCCTATACTTAGCACCTCGTGTGCTTGACCCACGTTGTTTTTTGTATTTTATAGGTTTACAGATGGATAGAAGATGATGGGCTTGGTGATCTATGATAGGTGTTCTTGTTGTAAGATACCTAATATACATGAGCAGGCTTGAAAATTGTACTCTTGAATATTTAAATGAAAGCTTGTAATAAAGAATGTTGTTTAATTATACTTGTTGAATGTTGAGATTATGATTGGTGCTTTTATCTTGTAATTTGTTCATGTACACTAAGAATTTCATGCTTCCGCATGTTACTTTGGTATTTTTTTGGTTCATGGGGCTGGGATTTCAGTTCCATGCCAAGAACCCTCACTTTGTTGTCTACCTATCATCTTCCTCATTTATAAGAAGGAGATCTGGATGGAAGACTTGATGATAGTTGTTGTGGTCAACAGGACAAGAAACATATGTTGAATGAAAATGAGAGGTGTGTTTATTGCATGAGTGGACACACAAGGGTTCCAATGGTTGAATGATTGATGAATGTCCAAGAAGCTTGGCTGAAGGCATGAAACTTAGCGCTAGTGGGAGGCAACCCACCTAGGTTTGGGATATTTTTCACCCAACCTCTCATTTTTTATACTTTTTGGTTATTTTACATTTTTCCAAGAAATCACACACACACTTGTGTTTAATAGTTTTTATTTAGTTTTAATATGTGCAGGTGAAAACAATGGTGACATGAAGAAAATTTGAGGAAATTTGTAAAAGATCATGAAAAAAAATACTTTTGATCAAAGATTCAAAGTTTTGTTGAATTTTTTTCCAATTCTTTTTCTAATGAATCGCAAGTTGAAATCACCTGCTACAGTGCCCACCAAGGTCATGGTACCATTGAACGGCCATGGTGAGACACTCAAATTCATAGATGAGTCATAGGGAAATTAGAGAAATCAATAAAAATTTAGAAAGAGTCAGAATGATCATGTTGCATAGCATGACCATGTGACATACCAACTACCGTGATCGTGTGGTACAACATGGCCATGTTTCCAGAAGCCAACACGGTTGTGCCATGCACCACAACCATGTTGAGTCCCGACCCAGCAACTAAAGTCAATGATTCTAGCAACTTTTCAAATCAATTTTGACTCCAGTGACAACACACCCTTTCTCTCCATGTCTAGCAGCTGTGCAGTGAGCTTCCAGCCTTCTGCGACCCATGATTCTTCCTCCTTTCACCTCCAAACCACCACCAATCATTCCCACATCATTTCTCCTACCTCTTCCTATAACTTCTACCCCTTCTCCACCATTGATTCCACCCCATTTATCCATTCCTCCCCAACAGCCCAGATTTTCAAAAACCTAAATTTCTTAATTTCCTCCACTATAATCCATCCACAATGAAGAAAGTTGCAAAGAAGTCTATGGATAAGACCAAGGGCATCCTCTCCTATAGATGTCGGCCCAAGGACGACTCTTCTTCAACCCTAGTGGGCATCTCTCATTCCATCGTTCACCTCTGGCTCTAACGGTGGAACTGTCCGCTTGTTAGAAGTTGAGATAGATCCACTAATAAATCCTATCATGGAATAGGCTTCCACTCAGCCACAGAGTGAAACACCGTCATCATTTGGGGCACCACCATGGACACCTTAAGCATCTCGATAGTTAGTTTCTTCTAGGGAACTTCCACTACCCTCATTGGCTCGGTCATCGGCCTCCTCTACATTGTAGCCACAGCCACAACTGTAAGCCCGAAGGTGATTTCTTCTAGGTGATGAAGATGAGATTACGCAGGATGTACCACATGACAATATTCCTAATGAAAATATGAGAAAACACATGAGGTGAGAAGCGACCGATTGAAGGAGCCAAAGCACCCTGAGTGCATGACACATAGGGTGATTGCCACCTGATATGCATGTCAGGCGATGATGGAAGCCCTAGGTTTCTCTGCCTACTTTCAAGGTGTAATGGAAGCAATGTGCCTATTTGAGGTCTTGACGACAGTGCAACAGACCTACGTTGAGATGACATGCCAGTTCTTCTCCACATTAGAGAAGGTCTCTAATGATGGGGAATATGCCATTCAAGTTAGATTTGGAGATAGAAGTTGGGTTCTAACCTCATCCATCTTGAATAAAAAAAATTATCCAAGTGATGATATTGCAACCCTCCTAGATCAAGGGAGGAAAGATAAAGACTTAAGTGCCACTTACACTTCCTTATGGAAGAGATTCACCATCCATAGAAACTTTGTAGTGGGGAAGTCAGAGATGAGTTTGATCCACAATCAATCCTTAGAATGTTCATAAAGTTCCTACAAACACAATTTTTCGTAGGTATGAAAATCAAGGAAGTTGCACAAAGAAAGATTTGTTTGTCTTGGGTTGGATGGCAAAGGGAAGGAAGATGAACTTGGGAGAATTATTGATTGATAAATTGAGGACAGTCCTCTATAGGAGTAAAATTGTTTTATCATGGGTGGTATTGTGACTTCCATTGTCGTTGCCTTAGAGCATGATGTTTCTGGATACACCAAGGTAGAGGGGGGAAAGTTAGTACACCTACAATATCTTATCCTCTCTTATATGATTTCAATTGTTGATCATAAAATCATATATCATGTCAATCCCTCTTATGTAGGTGTCTCACCGGTGCTAGCTTACCATGTTGCGCCTCTCCTAGGTGAGTATGTCCCAACTCCAGAGTTCTTTGATACACTAAGGAGGTGGGAAGAGGAGAATCCTAGGGATGTCGAGAAGCTAGAGATTGTGATATTACCTGAGGGACTAGGAGAGTCACAAGAAGCTTCTAAGAAGAGGAGAATAGTGGAGGAGGGGGAGACCCATAGGGTGAGGAGAAGAGAGGTAGAGGCAACATAGCCAAAACAGCCCATAGTAAATTCATATGATACGTCTACTATACATGCATAGCTAGAGATTATTCAAAGGATGTAGAATAGTATCATGAGGGCACAGGAGGGTTTCCAACGCTCATATTATGCACTATGGTTGGATCACCAACAGACCATCAGATCAACCATAGTATTTTTTCATTATGCCCAAGTACAGAGGAACCCCCAACGAGGGGAAGATTGGTGGGGTGCATTGTCAGGTAGTAGGTTGCCTGCCTGCCTTCACAAGAAGACTATTGGGGCAGTTACTACCAGTATCCTCCACCACAGGGAAGAGCACCACCAGAGCCACCACAGTAGCCATTATCATCTACCTATGACTCCCAAACTTCAGTTTCATGCTGAGGACAACATGATTCAAAAGTTGGGGTGGTAGGGCGGTAATGCCCTCATTTCACTATTTTTGCATTTCATCCTACCATTTACTATGTTTTCTTGTTGTTTCTATCTAGTTTTGATGGTTTCTTGCTTTCCATACTTTCATGCCATGTAGTTCACTTTCTTGCAATTTTTGCGTAATTTTCAAAAAATAATTATGCTTTGCATTTCATGTAGATTTTAAAAATTTGCATGTTTTAGGTAGGATTTGCTCGTTTCTTGATTTATGTTCCATAATGAAGGCTTATATGTAATGAAGGAAATTTGGCACCATTTTGGCCAATTTTTTCCAAATTTAGAATGTCTTGTCTAAAATGCATGGTTTGACCCAATCGCTACTTTGTGAATTGAAAATGATGACCCTTGACAAATGCAATTGAATTATCATGGTTTATTACTAAAGGGTCTCAATCTTGACTTTCAACATGTGATTCACATCTATAATGCTTGTGAATTGTTTGGTTGAATTGTGATTGAAGCAAGCCAAAAATTCTTAGGGTTTGTAGAATCTCATGATAAAAGTGTGGTTTAAATATTTCTCATTCATGTGGTGTGTTATTGCTTGATGAAATTGTTGGATTAGCTGTCTTGCAGGAGATCTCATGTTGAAATCCATACTAATAACCCCTCTTTGACTCACTTTTCTCTATCATCTTATTACCTTTCTGCCTCATGAAAGGATGCCAAAGTGTACATATTCAGTCTTGGCCACCTCCAATAGAGTGGGGTAGTTGTATCTATATCCCCCCCACTTCATTATCACCACCATGTGCCCTAGATACACCAAGGACAAAGAAAAAGAAAAAGAAATGCAAAAAGAAAATAAAAGATGCTCCTATGTAATAGCATCTAAATAAACAAAAGATGAGTGTTCCTATGTAATAGCACTCCAACCTCTTATTTGGGGACAAGTATGTTTAAGTTTGGGGTGGTGATGAAGCCCTATTTTAGGGCTTCATCTTGTGTCTTATTGCACTTTAATCACAGATATACCTATTAGATTATCAATATGTGTTTTATCATCAAATGCACTTATGGAGGTTCTTTGCATGTTTTTCAAGTACTTGGACCATGCTTGGATGGATGAGAGAGAGAGAATGGTCTTAGGGTTTGTCTACTCTTAGAAAGGCCCAAAGTTAAGTCAAAGGATCCCTCAACCTACCTCTAGTGCCCAAGGGTCAATTGAAGCAAAGAAGTCCAAGGATGAACAAAGAACAAACTCAAAGTGTTGCTGAAGAGACCAGCACGGTCGTGGTACCACAGAACGGCCATGTTGGCCGAAGAAAATTCATGGATTCCAAGTGTTAGTTTCAAGTTCAGCAGCACGACTGTGCAGCACAACATGGTCATGTTAACATGACCTAGAACGGTCGTGAAACACATCATGGTCATGTTGGCAAGAAGATAGAAAGCATGTGTTGCCCAGAATGGGCACCACTCCCTCAAGCCAAAACTGACGTGGTGACTGCCACGGTCGTGCTACCAGTGCCTCACCATGTCCGTGGTGACCACCACAACCGTGCTACCAGCCAGCCAAAAACCCAAAACTCCATGACTTCAAACCACAATTCCACTTTTCCAGTTCCACTCAACCACAAAGTGTGTTCACCCCTACCCACCCTGGCCATGCTACCCAGCACGGCCGTGCTACTCACAAACCCAACTACACTTTTTCACTGCATTCCCTATTCTACCCCTACTTAACCTAATACTTCCCCACCACCTATATATGCATAGGTGGTGACTGGATCACGAGGTCAGCTACTTCCTAGACACCCTTAGCTCCCCATTTTCACCCTTAGCCATTTCACTTCATTGCACCTCCGTTTCACCATTTCCACCACCAAAACCCAACTAGGGTTTTGACAACTTTTTACCATCTTTCCATGCCATTTCTCATTGTAGAAGGAAGGAGGACGCCCTTTCAACATCAGGAGAGGAAGATTCCTTCATCTACACCAAGCTCCATGGCTATTTATGCCTCTTTCTTTTCCATTTTTGTATTTTCTTATTCTATGAGTAGTTAGGCCCCTTAGGTGGGATGTTTGGGGTCAAAAATGTTACTTTGATACCATGTTGTGGTGAAATGATATGTAAACAATGTGATTTCATTTGATAATGATTATGTTCTATTACTATCTCATTACCCATAAATTGTTTTGTGGTTTGTGCTGGAAATCACCTAGATTCTAAAAAATTTGTTTATATGTGGCTCTTTTTGTGAATTGCTCCTAAGTCAAATTAATGGATCCCTAATTATCTGTTCACCTACATACATGCTAATCAATTCTACTACACCTAGGTGAGAGATTTAAGTATCTAGTATAGGAGCATTTAGTGTATTTAGTTTGGATCCTTCTCAAGGCTAGAACGTGGGTGATGTGAGGTCTACAACCTCACTTCCATCTTACATTACTATCATGGGTCCCTAATTACCCTAAGAGTTATTATCATAGAAACCTAAACTTGACGAAATCTTAATTGAATCCCACCTAAATCCTAACCAAATTAAGCCTCGTAAGGGAGGGTAGGAGGTGTTACAGAGTAGTTCCCCTATACACACCCTATCTTATCCAAGGTAAGATAGTAGTTTAGAGAACTTCATTAGCCTCTAGCTTGTTGTTTGGTTTGGTAATCTAAATGAAAGAATAAAGTTTACATGTTATCACCCCCATCCAAATTGACAAGTGCATTCCCCAAAATAGCGCACATTTCTTTTAATTGCATTAGAACCCTAATTGCCTTCTTCCTTAGGAAGTGTTAGCTTAATTAGCCATTTACTTTCCTAATTAGTATATTACCTTTTTCTTGCTTGTTATTGATAGTTTAGGTCTTTAATTGTTCTTTTTCCTAGTTTTCTATCCTAGTATATTGTAGATATCCTCTTGCTTGCCTTGGTGTAATTTACTCCTTTCTTGCCTTTTCTTGCTTTGTATATCTTTCTTTGCTCACTAAAATTAATTGTCTAGGGCTACCTTAGGTTTTGATCATGTTTGCTTTTCTTTAATTGCTTGTTTGTTCAACCCTTAGTGTAATCAACAAATTGACCGCCAAACCCTTAAACCCTAGACTCTACAGTAGGAATCTAACCAAAAACTAACATAGCTCTAATGCCCCCTTTTCTCCCTATGGATCGACCCTATTCTAGTCGCTTACCTATGTTATAATGTGACTCCATGTGCTTGTGGGTTAGCATGTTAGTATAAGAGGGTGTGTTAGTGTAGGCCCCTTCATAAATTCAAAAGACCCTATGGGTGTTTAAAAGCCCCTAGGGCTGCATCTAGTCATCACTCAATTGATTAGTGTGTGGCCCTAAAGGAAAAACCACACCAGAGTCTAGTCAACCGATTGACCTATCCCCAGCATAAGGTTTTTCAAGTATAGTTATCTACATGTAATGTACAAATATAGTTGGATAGAAAATATTTGTCGCCTGAAAGAATTTCATTAGTATGACCATTACCATTGCTCATATGTTTGTTATTGCATGTTTCTTTTTTCATAGTATGTATATGCTACATATTGTATTTATAGATAAAACCCTTAAAAAATATTAAGTATTAGATGCCTTCCATAAGCAGAACACATGAAAATATTGATCGAACAAGTGTAGGTCACACTAAAGTATGGTGTTTCGTCTATCTCGTGAAAGTGTAATGGTAGATATGTAGGTTGTACTAAAGTAGGGTACATTTTCTATCATATTGGCTTTTGGGTCAGGCTTAACTAGGTGAACTTGATGGGATTAACTACCTAGAAGCATAAAAATGATTTTATGACAAAGATTTGTGCATACCATCTATATAAGAGTTGTCATGGATGTAATTGGCACATGTTGCCTACCTAAATAGTCATGTTGTGGGAGATCGGTCAAATCTGACTCATTACTTGATAATATAGATATTTGCCCACTATAAGATTGTATGTTGCAATCTTTTGAATTAATACAAAGGGTTATTAATTCAAAAAAAATAGTGAGAGATATAGTTGATTAAAGACTTAATTAATATTGTCAATATATTCAAATCAAATCAAAAGTTTTTGACATATGCACATTTTCTAATGTAGAAATAAATAGCAAACACCAACACATTTTCTTTGTGATCGGTCCTTGAGAAGGACAAACTGAAGGGGAACAACTTCAATGACTGATTTAGGAATTTGATATTTTTTTCTCACTCATGAGCACAAGCTCTATGTCCTGGATACACTAGACCCAGAGGAACCCACTCCCAACTTGCCTAAGGCTGAAAGGGATGCTTATAAGAAGCATCATGATGATGCCATAGATAGAAAATGTATGATGCTATGCTCTATGAACTATGATTTGTAGAGACAACATGAAAACATAGACGTTCTTAAGATGGTAACACATCTTAGGAACATGTACCAATATCAAGCAAGGCAAGAGATATATGATGTCTTGAAGATGATGTTTAAGTGTAATATGGAAAAGCGAGATCCAGTAGGGCCCCATGTGCTCAAGTTGATTGGGTACATGGAAAACCTAGAGAGACTGGGATTTCCTTTAGGCCAAGAGTTGTCCACAGATGTGATTCTACAATTGTTGTCTGACTCACATATCCAATTTGTCAAGAAATACAACATGAACATTGTTGCTAGACTATTGTCTGAATTGCTTAGCATGTTGAGAAATGCCAAAGCACAAATGAATAAGGACAAAACTAGATCTATGATGATGATCAGTAGAGGGAAAGGGAAGTCCAAGGGTAAAAGGTAAGGCCATGAAGAGTTCTAAGGTTATCCGGAAACCTAAGTCTTTTGTACTTAAAGAGAAGGGAGGGGTGAATAAGGAAGGGAATTACCACCACTGTTACCAGGATGAACATTGGAAAAATGTTGCCCTCTTTACTTAGAGGAACTCAATAAGAAGAAGTAGGGGATAAATATATCCACTTCAGGTATATACATTATTGAGATAAATATGTCTACTTTATCATCTTGGGAATTGGATACTGGATGTGGGTCTTGTTGTCTAAATTGGACATTATTATAATCCCTTTGTTTTGATGATGAAAAACATTTCTTTCTTATGGTTTTAACTTGCTATTTGAGTGTTTCAGGGACAAGCATATAAGGTGGTGGATAGTGAAGACTTGGAAGATCAATTTGCTAAAATTGCTTTATTTTCATGATTGTAATCAATGTAAAAACTTGTACAAGTTTATAATGTACAAGTACTTAGATATCATGTAAATCAAGCATTTAGATCTTCCCTATCCACACACAACACTTAGATAGGTCATCTCCTAAGTTAGCATCACAATTGCACATTGATACACACACTCAGTAAATGAATACATTGAATCAGGGATATTCTCGGTCGATAAAAACTTTGACCGAGACACTCTCAGTCGACAAACTCCTCGACCGAGAATAGACCATCCTAGCTGTTAGACTGAGTTAGAAAAGTGGTTGGGAGTTGGAATTGAACGTTACAACATATTGACTCAGACTCCCACTCGGTCGACAAATTCCACAACTGAGAAACTCTCGGTCGACAAATACTTCGACCAAAAATGGTTCTGTCTACACTTTTTAGAATTAATTAACTAGCTGTTACAAATGTAATTAGTGGACATTTAATGGCTAGTTGAGCACTAAGAACATCCTAGAAGGTGTCTAGAACATCCCCAAGCATTAGCAAACCACTCCTATAAATAGGACAACCATAGGATACCTCAAAGCATCACTTGCATATACCATTCACTTGAGATCACATTGTAGCAAGCCATTAACAAAGCTTTCACTTGCAAAACATTTCCACAAGTTGTGAATTCGTGTCCTATAGGCTGATATCTCCTATCCACTATACATTCACCTCCATACACTTTGGTTAGGGGATCAAACGCTTGGTATAGGATTCAAGCCTTGTGCTACATTGGTAAAGTTGTACTTTCCTACTTCTTTCTTGTTCCTTCTTATTGCTTTGTTTCTCCTTTGCTACTCCTAGGTTGGAGGCTGCGGAAAGGAGGTTGTATGAGCTTCTTCTGGTGGAGAAGGTAGCTCGATGGACTGAGTTTTACTTCAAGAAGGTTGTCTCAATAGGAAGCTACTTCAAGAGGAAGGCTACTTCAAGGGGGAGCTTGGAGTTACTTTGAGGAAGGCTACTTCACGGTTGGTGGGACTACTTCTAGGTGAAGGCTATCCCAAGGGTGGTGAAGGTATTTATATCCTATGTAACATCCTTGTGAGGTAATAAAATACAAGTGCTTTCAAAATCCCTATTGGAAACAATTGGGTAGTGGACTGACTCCCTTAGTTTTTGCTAAGGGTGGAACCACTCTAAACGCCGTGTCTCCTTCTCAAAATTTCAATTTTGGTTGTTTGGTTGAATTAATTTTAAAATCATTATAAAACCCTATTCACCCCCCTCTAGTGGTTTTTCAGATTTCACATTTTCTCTAATATGCAAGATCTAAAAAGAAGTAAATCTTTAAATAAAGTTGAGGTGGAACGTCCTGTCATAAATGGAACGAGAATTGTTGTCACTACAGTTGGAACCTATGAGTTAACTCTACCCAGTGGGCTTGTAATAGAGTTAGAGAACTGATTTTATGTAGCTTCCATTAATAGAAACATCATTTATGTATCTTGTTTAGACAAGAGTGGATTCGAATTTCATATAAATAATGGTTGATGTTCTATTTCTAAAGATGAGATATTTTATGGCATCATCCCTATGTCTTATGTTCTATACTAGTTAGATCCAGAGACAAATGTATATAAGGTAAATACCAAAATGCTAAACCTTGATGACTCAAATAAAACATACTTTTGGCATTGTCATCTAGGGCACATAAATGAGGAACTCATTTCTAGACTACATAAAGATGGTTATTTGGACTCTTTTGATTTTGAATCAATTGATACTTGTGATTCTTGTTTATTGGACAAGACAACAAAAGCTCCCTTCATTGGAAACAGTAAGAGAGAGAGTGATCTATTAGGTCTCATGCATATTGACATATGTGGACCTTTCATATAAAATGCTAGGGGTGGTTACCAGTACTTCATTACATTTATTAATAATCTCAATAGATGTGGCTATGTGTGTCTAACGAAATAATTCAAGGATTAAATCAATGAAGTACATAACCATCATGGTAAATGTATTAAACCACTTTGATCTAATCAAGGTGGAGAATACTTAAGCTAAGAGTTCAAGGACCTTCTGTGAGACCATAACATTGTATCGCAATGGACTCCACCTAGAACACAACAACATAATGGTGTATTAAGAAATAAGGAATCGTACCTTGTTTTACATGGTGTGATCAATGATCAGTTTCACTAATCTTCTAACTTCCATCTGGGGATATGCTATAGAAAATGCAGAGTTTACACGAAATTGTGTACCCTCTATATTGGTTTAAAATACACCAAATGGGATTGGACTGGAAAGCGTCTCAATATGTATTTTATAAGATTTGGGGATGTGATGCTTATGTGAGAAAATATTCCTTGAAAAGCTTGTCCCCAGATCATATAAATGTTATTTTGTGGGATATCCTAGGCAAACCTAGGGATATTACTTGTATAACCCATCTAACAACAAGGTAGTTGTTTCCAGGAATGTTATTTTCTTAGAAAAGAAATTTATTTCCAAAGAAATCAATGGGAGTAAAGTAGAACTCTAAGAGGTTTAAGACCAACAAGAAAACATTAAACCTATATAGGTATTAGAGGAACAAGGAGAGTCACAAACTGTTCTAGAATCTCAAGTTCCTCATGTAACACATGAACCTCGTAGGTCTAGTAGGACACACCTTAAGCCTGAAAGATTCAGATATCTTGTGACTCAATAAGGCTATTAGTAGGTCATAAATTGATGATCCAACAACTTACCTAGAAGCTATAGAGGGAACAAAACTTGAGAAATGGTAGGAGATCATGAGATCTAAGACAAACTCCATATACACCAAGTTAAGGACCTTAGTGGATCCACCCAAAGAGGTAAAACCCATACGGTGCAAATGGGTCTTAAAGAAGAACATTGACATGGATGGTAATGTACAAATCTATAAAGGTATATTGGTTGTAAAGAGTTTCAAATAAGTTCAAGGTGAGATTATGATGAACCTGTAAAGCCCAGGCCCAATGCCCAAGGCTATAGTAGAGTTTTAGGAATAATGACTGGCCCCACAGACCACCACTAGCCTTAACTATCTGCTTTGTCCTCACTCACATGCAAGCTAGGATAAACTTCCCTAAAAAGGAGGTGCACATTGGTGATTTGGGTAGTCCAATAATTCCTTATAAGATAATTTTATCCAAGGACTCAAATCCTGGGATGTTACAATCTCCCCCACTTAGACTCTAAACATCCTCGTCAAGGCTCAACTATATGGCCTCACAATATTTTCCCATTTTAGTGTAGACCCAGAATGACTCATGGACACCCAGCTTCTGATTGTGGAATACCACCGCAAGGGTGGCTACAACACTAGAGACAACCCTTTCCAACATGCCTGGACCACACAACTCAAGACCAGCATGCCACATGCCCATGTGGGCCCCATCTCATGGAGGGGTTATGACTCTAATACCATTTGTAAAGCCTGATACCAGTACCCAAGGCACTAGTAGAGTTTTAGGAATGACGAATAGCCCCACGTACCACCACCACCCTTAACTAATTGCTTTGTCCACACTCACAGGCAAGCCATGATAAGCTTCACGAGTGGTCACCCATCCTAGTACTACTTTGGACTGAAGACACTTAACCAAAGAGCTCTTCAGTGATGGGTACCCTAAAAAGGAGGTGCACCTTGGAGATAGGGGTAGTCCAATCATTTCTTATAAGATCATTTTATCCAAGGCCTCAAATTTTTGGACGTTAGATAAACCTTTTCACCGGTTTCCCTAGTATAATTCATCAGGATCATGCTTGCCATTGCATGTTATTATGATAATGAGATTTGGAAAATAGATGTTAAAACCACCTTCTTCAATGAGAATATTCTTGAGGATTTGTATACCACATAATAAGAGGGTTCTATAATTCCAAATAATGTAGATAAAGTCTTAGGGTACAAAGGTCAATATGTGGATTGAAGCAAGTATCTTAGAGATGGAATCTTTGATTTGACAAGGAAGTCAAAGAGTTTGCCTTTAGTCAAAATGAATATGAACCATGTGTCTACAAGAAGGTTAGTGGGAGCATAATTGTATTCCTCATATTGTATGTATATGAGATACTATTTATGGGGAATGAAATTCATACCCAACAAATGGTAACATGGCTGGGAAGTACCTTCTCTACAAAGGATTTAGGAGAAGCATCATATATCTTAGGAATTTAGATCTATAGAGATAGATGTAGAAGGATTCTTGCCCTAAGATGGATTACATACATTGACAAAGTAGTGAAGAGGTTTTCTCATGTCCTATGGAATTAGTATCTCTAAATCCCAATGACTCAGTTCTTGTGAAAAAAGGGAACGGATGAGTAAGATGTCATTTGCATCCACTATTGGATCTATCATGTATGTAATGTTATGTACTCATCATGATGTCTCATATCCTTTGAGCATGGTGAGTAGGTATCTGTTATATCTCGATGAATGTCACTAGACTGTCGTAAAGAACATGTTTAAGTACTTGAGAAGAACAAAGGATCAGTTCCTTATTAATGGCGGAGAGGAAGAGTTGGGTGTAAAGGGTTGCACTGATGCAAGCTTCCAAAATGACAAAGATGATTATCGATCACAATTTGGATTTGTGTTTTTCCTTAAAAATGGAGCTATAATGTCACACAACTATTTCTTACCCTCCTCCTACCTACATTGACCACAGAGTCATTGGCAGTAGGGTTTGGGCGCCTATCCATAGAATGGCACAAAGTTTGACACAAGCAATATATATATATATATAAGGCAATAACAAAACTAAAGAGATAACCAGATACTAAACATGGACATAAGGGATATGTGACCATTTCTATATTCAAGTATACCCATTGGTGATTCATTTCAGAGCTTGAGTCTTGAGTGCAGCGGATCTTCATTTGGCAACTACAAATTTGATAAATATATATATATATATCAATGTGAGTGCACTGAGTACGCTATGAAAAATATGTAACCAAGTTTAAGAGTAACATAAAAGTTTCTTGGCTAGAAACTTCATAATAAGCAAGAATTAGAAACAAGGCGAGAACACTTAGCGACATTGTTTTATACAAAGCATGTTGTAGGTTTCTTTGTCCATTATATCAACATAGGCCTTTGATCACTTCTCAAGGGAGTGTCCATGATGGGAATTTATGCTTCCTATTTCTACATGGGACCTCAAGACTAAAGTAAATGATCTAACCCTATTTCATGTGTGCCTTGTTCCCTTACCTTGAGAATTCAGGCAGGTACACAAGGTTATATAGTGGATTATATATGTTATGTTCAAGACATAGCAACATACTATAGTCAACATGAAAGTAGTATATGTAGGGAACAACAACTTAAATAAGTAATTATATATCCCAACATTCATAGGATCACACAAACAACACAATATCATAGTAGGGTTAAGATATTAAGCGTACCTTAGGAGTAGTGAGCAAGATATGGTAAGATCTTTCGAGATGGTCTAGTCCAAGGGAACCTAAGATGAAAAATATATAACACAGGATCTTAGATCAAAAGGATTTTGATAACCCAAACATCATATGATTCATTTGGATGTTCCCTTAGACTTAGGTTTTAATTAGATCAAACATCATTCCAAACTTCCAAACATGCATGTTATTATTCAACATAGTCCAAGGATCAACATCAAGCTCAAGGTCTAGGTGAACCATCGATATTGTGAGTAATACTAGGTAAATGTAAAGCCTATTTTTGGAGTAAGGGAAGTATGAAATTTATATTATTATCATTGTCTATTCATGCAAGATCATAATTAACCATATTAGATTCATTTCATGCAATAAAGTCACATTTCCAAGTCATTTAAGCATTGAGTAGATCATGTTGATTTTTAGTGATACATGTATGATAAATTCATTGATTTAAAGTCTTGAGATACATGTGTAACACTAAAGCATGTTTGTTGTAGGGTTAGATTCCAAATAAGCAACTTATGCATTTAGATCACACTAAATGTTACATGTAGTCAAAAGGGGAATGTGAGTATGCTACATTGCATTTCATGAAACAAGTCATTTAAGGATTGATTTAGAATTGAACAAATATATTAGATCATTAAAGGTCCACTTTAGCATAAATATTAAAGATACAAAACTATATATCCATAGACATCACATTTAGGGAATGTCAAGGTACTCAATTAGGTATTTAAGTCATATCATTTATTAAAGGGAAACATAGTCAAAGACTTTAGTCAAACTTAGCACATATCTTTAGCAATGCTACTGATTTTAAACTGGGATAGTTATTTGATTATCAAAAGAAATCAAAGTTCCAACATCAGACTAAGTGGCATCATTTACATGCTTAAAGGAGCCCTTATTGGTCAAAGGTGTAAACATAAGTGCATCTAGGTAGTACATTTTGTGATTCAGAACAAGAGGTTAATAAAATTTATTGATCTAAGGTTTAAGAATGATATATGAAGCAACAATACTATTCTAGACCAAGATACATCATTAGATATTCAAAGGAGCATAAAATACATGCTTTTTAGGATATCAAGAGAAAACTAAAAGTATTTAGATTCTAAACTATTTCCATTGCATAGATCTTGTCAAGAGTATCAAAATTCATATATCATTTGCCACATTTTTTCAAAGGATGTGTAAGATATGATTTTTAGAAGTTTTCAATGAAAACCATAGTAGGAGGATATAGGAAGGCATTACATTTATTTCATGAGTGTTTTGGACCCTTCAGATTGGATCAAGTGGTCTGCATCATGCTCCCCTATGTATCTACACTCCACGACGTCCTAGACATGCGACACCTATTGATAGGCTCGACTCCAGACTCTCGGTGTCTTCGGCCATCTGACGTGTTGGCTGGTGGTCCGTGATCGGCTTCCATCTCTCCATTGCCACCCATCACCCCCACACATGTACATGGTATCCAAATGTAACCCACATACGTTGGATGTTGGTTGTCGCCCTTCACGGGAACAAGAACAGGCCCAGACGATCAAAGCCATAAGCTCAAAATTTGAGGGCCCTTCTCTCATCACCTTACTACCAACACAAAGAAGGGACCTTATCCAATGACATCCTCATCAGGTTTGGGGCAAGGGAACCTTTGAACCCATGCGGCCATGCCCAGAAGTTGACCCACTCAAGGGAACCCAATAGAGCCGATCGTAGCTCTAGATTCAGAAAAGGAGAGCATAAGAGAGAGGGTGGTTGCATGACCCTCTTGGTCATCATCCTTGTAGTGCAAGTGCAGTGCTGCTCACTGTAGTGGCTCTAGAGCATCTACCCAGGCGGCCTTGAGTCTGTAGAAAGCTTTTTGGGTCAAAATATGAGAGGAAGAGAAGAGAGTGGCTGAGATAGTGGAAGTAGAGGTTGTATCGCTCCTCCATCTGTTGTCTTCATGACGACGTTGGGGTTATAAAACCCCGGAAATGTTGTCAGTTCTGAGATCATGAGAAGTTTTGAGATATGGGGAAGGTGGGTGAGAATCGTGGGAGGTGGTGGTCCCTCTATGAAGGAGGAGCTAAAAACCCAGCAACGAGGGTTTGGAGGGGAAGAAAGGGGAAACATTTAAGCATTTAGATGGTGCAAGCCGTAGTGGCAACGACCAATGTGGGTTTATCTCTCCCACTGGTGACCACTACTCAACACAGTTGGTCAAGCGAGCCAAAGGGGAGAAGTGAGGAGAGAGGGAGAAAATAGGAGGAGGTACGGAATTATGGGAAGCGTTTGGTCTCATATGACCTTGTGTGTGCAAGAAGAAGATAGAGGCAAGGAAAATAAAAAGGGTGCAAGGGTCGGCGCCTGATCTTGGTCCCAAAACAGTTGACCCAAGACCCAAATAGGGTAATAATTTGTTTAAAAGAAAGTTTAAAGGTCAAGGTCTCCAACTGGACATAACTTTCTCATCGTAGCTCTAATTTTGATTAAACAACATGCTTTGAAAACCTACACAAAAAGCTCTACAATATGATCATGGCAACCAGGTTGGTATGTGTTCATAAATTATCTCAACATAAATGGAAGTGATGGTGACTAGTGATATGATTGAAAACTATATTAGAGTCAAATTGAAAGTCACCAAGGTGTCAATTGCACTCAGTAGTTATCAACTATGCATCAAAACATATTCAATTATAGGATTGAAGGTAAGACAAGAACATTGAGCAAGGTAGGGTTTAGAAGTACATAATGGAAAAGAATGAAAGATCCAATCTATAACATCATCCCCACATTAAAATAATTTTGACCCCAATATTAAATCAATCCATCGATCAAGATTGAGATTTCATACTCCATATAATAATTATCTTGGTGTTCCAAATGGTTAGTATTGTCACCTACTTGAAATCGAGAAATCGAGCATCAAATTCAACACATAGTCACATGGAACATCTAATTAGGGAGATCGTTACTTGATTCACAATTGGAGAGATCGTTATATATATCACAAATTAGGAGATATCACTTTTTAGGTCAAATAAATTGAGCACTTCAAATCAAGAGTAAAGAATGACTTTCCTTCCCAATATTTAGGGTTACAGCTTCTACATTGACATAGGAAACTTTAAAAATCCATTATCGAGATTTGTATTTCAACAATATGAGGCAAAAATCATATATCAACATCGTGATTTTGTGCTAAAACTTGATGGAAGGTCCCACTGTAGTCCACATGGAGCTCACCCCTAAGTTGTAAATTGGGCAAGTTAACATAATCATCATTTAGAAATTTTGAAATTTGGGAACATGAAAGTCGTCAGTCATATATTAAGGGTGATCTCAAGATCCACATAGGTTTGGAGTCAAATCAATATCAAGATCATTAATTATGAGTTAAGATTTTAATATTCAATATTGAGAGTCAGGTTTGGACATTAAGGTCGTAGATCCAAACATTTAGAAGCTAGGTCTTAGATTCCTATTTAGACTTAGGGATTATTATTCATCCATGTACATCAATTGAGAAACAATTGAATGACATTTTTTTGTATCAACATCAATTTCATTTTCATAGTATTTGTCGTTGATGAATGACATAAACCTAGTTCTTTCTAGGAAGTCAACCACAAGCTATAGTCAAACTCATAATATATCAAGATTATCATCAAACTGAGATTTGAGATTGAGTATCAATATCAACTTAAATTTGACCTATTAGGGATTTAGGTCAAGAAATCAAAATTGGGTGGAATTGGATTACCTTCCAAAACTCTAGACAATCAACAATGTGAAAATTTAGAGGTAGTCATAATAGGGATGTGACCTTTATTAGTGGATTCATAACTCAAACACCACCCTAATTTAGCACTTTAGTCCATATTAATCATAGGTCATCAAGCATATCCAAGTAGGGTGAGTAGAAACTATCAAATCGTATTTGGACAATATCACAAGTCAAACATCAAGATAACTTATAGGGAAACTATATTTCAAGATTTTGTGAGTTCAAGGTGATAATTACATTCCCTCCCTTTCATGGTCAAGGTAAGGGTAGATTTTGGAAATTGAGACGTCAAATTGAGAACTTAAGAGTTTGAGTATAATAGTGCAAGATTTAAATCTAGTTCCATCACACTAATGAAATTGAGCCTACAAGAGGAATAATGGTCAATAGGGGATTTTCCTCTTGTTACAATACTTCAAATCATGATCTAGGGTTCCAAAGACATGGTCATTTTGTGGCATGATCATTGCACATATAAAACAAGGGGCATTTTCTTAACTATGTTTGAGGTTTGATCAATAATAGTTCAGCATGGGTTTAATCAATAGGGATCTCATCAAATATGAGGTGTAAAACATGAGTTTCACCTTATTTCACCATATCAAGAATTTACCTCAAACATAGAAAGAACTTATATCTAATTTGGTATCATTGAGATTGCATAAATTGTACACATGAGTACATTACTTTTAAGAGTACTTTATTATATTAAATAGGGTTTCCCAGATAATATCATATCATGGTGTTATCATCTTAATCATCTTCCATCATTTCAAATGAATTTTAGTTTTCCCATAATCAAGAAAATATGTGATTAATAGTCATGAGTGAAGAATCACATGAGGAGATGAGAAGAGTAACTAATCTTCATCTACTAGGGTGGCTTAAGTAAGGAAGAGATGAGATGCTAGAAGACTCTCTATACTTTAACAAAAGGATTTTTAGTCCTCCCTGGGTTCTTAAGATGTGTTATGTCATTGACATATATAGAGGCATGTGTGTATGGCTCTAATACCATATGTGATAGAACTATTTGTAACCCTCATCATACCCCCACTGACCAAAGAGTTAGTGATAGTAGGGTTTGGGCACCCGTCCATAGAATGGAACATAGTTTCACACAAGCAATATATATGAAAAGCAAACAAAAAAAGTAATGAGATAACAAGATACTAAACATAGAGATAAGGGATATTTACCCATTTCTATATTCAAGTATACCCATTGGTGATTCATTTTAGAGCTTGAGTCTTGAGTGCAGCGGATCTTCATTTGGCAACTACAAATTTGATAAACAATATATATCAATGTGAGTGAATTGAGTACACTATGAAAAACATGTAACCACAGTTTAAGAGTAATATAAAAGTTTCTTGGCTAGAAATATCATAACAATAAAGAAGTAGAAACAAGGTGAGAACACTTAGCGACATTATTTTGTACAAAACATGTTTTAGGTTTCTTTTTCCATTATATCAACATAGGCCTTTGACCACTTCTCATGGGATGGTTTGTGAGGGGCATTTATGATCCCTATTTCTGCATGAAGGAGCTCAAGACCAAAGTCAATGAGCTAACCCAATTCCATTCATGCCTTGTGCACTTACCCCAAGAATTAAGGCATGCACACAAGGTTATATAATGGATCTCTATATGTTATGTTCAACATTTAACAACATACTATAGTTAAGAAGGGAAAAATAGCTCAAACAAGTGATTATCTAGCCAATCATTCATATGAGTATACATACAAACAAGCCAATATCATAGTAGGGTCAAGAGATTAAGTGTACCTTATGAATAGTGAGCCAGATATGGTAAGATATCTAGAGATGGTCTTTCACAAGTAGATCTAAGATGTAAAAGATATAACATGGGGTCTTACATCAATAGGACTTTGATCATCTAAACATCATATGATTCATTTGGATGTTCCCTTAGACGTAGGTTTCAATTAGATCAAACATCATTCCAAACTTCCAAACATGCATGTCATTATTCAACATAGTCCAAGGATCAACATCAAGCTCTAGGTCTAGGCAAACCATCGAAATTATGAGTGATACTAAGTAAAGATAAAGCCTAGTTTAGGAGTAAGGGAAGCATGGCATTTAGACTATTATCATGTTCCATTATGCAAGATCATAATTAGGCATATTACATTCATTTCGTGCAATAGAGTTGTGTTTCCAAGTCATTTAAGCATTGAGTAGATCATGTTGATTTTTAGTGCTACAAGTATGATAAATTCACTGATTTGAAGTCTTGAGATAGATGTGTAAAACTAGATCATGTTTGTGGTAAGATTAGATTCCAAATAAGCAGCATATGCATTTACATCACTCTAGATGTTACATATAGTCAAAAGGGGTACGTGAGTATGCTACATGGAATTTCATGAAACAAGTCATTTAAGGACTGGTTTAGAAGTGAGCATAGAGATCAGATCATTAAAGGTCCACTTCAGCACAAAGATTAGAGATCCAAAATTATATGTCCATAGACATCACATTTAGGACATATCAAGGTACTCAAGTAGGTGTTTAAGTCATATGAGTTATTAAAGGCAAACATAGTAAAGGACTTTAGTGAAACTTAGCAAATATCATTAGCAATGTTACTGATTTTGAAGTGGGATAGTCATTTGATGATCAAAAGAAATCAAAGTTCCAACATTAGACAAGTGGCATCATTTTACATGCATAAAGGAGCCCTTGTTGGCCAAAAGTGTAAACACAAGTGCATCTAGGTGGTGCATTTCATGATTCAGATCTAGAGGTTGATAAAAGTTATCGATCTAAGGTTTAATAATGATATATGAAACAACAATACTATTATTGAGCAAGATACATCATTATATATTCAAAGGTTCATAAAACACATGATTTTTGGGATATAAGAAGAAAACCAATGGATTGAGATTCTAAAACTAGTTCCATTGGACAGATATTGTCGAGAGGATCAAAATTCATATATCATAGGCCTTATTTTTCCAAAGGATGTGTAAGATAAGATTTTTAGAAGTTTGCAATCAAAACCATAGTAGGGGGTAGGAGGGTGTTACATTCAATTCATGAGTGTTTTGGACCCTTTAGATAGGATCTGGTGGTCTGCATCATGCTCCTGTTACATTCAATTCATGAGTGTTTTTGACCCTTGAGATAGGATCCAGTGGTCTGCATCATGCTCCCCTGTGTACCTGTGCTCCATGATGTCATGGACACGTGACTCCTATTGATAGGCCCGAGTACAAACACTCAGTGTCTTCAGCTAGCTAGTGCATTGGCTAGCGATTCATGATTGGATTCCATTGATCCACTACTGTCAATCACCCTAAGACATGCAAGTAGCATCCAAGTGTGACCCACAGACGTTGGATGTTGGCTTCCACCCTTCGCGAGCCCAGGTACAGGCCTGGGCGGTTAAAGCCATCGGCTTAGAATATGAGAGTCCTCCGCTTGTCCCCTTGCTACCAGCACAAAGTGGGGACCTTTCCTAGCTCCATCCTCATTTCGGCCTAGCCAAGGGCACCTTCAAACCCCCGTGGCCACACCCAGAATCCAACCCACTTGTGGGAACTCAGAGGAGCCAGTCGCAACTCTAGATTTAGAAAAGGAGATCATAGGAGAGAGGGTGGTTACACAACCCTGATGGTCATTGTCATCATAGTGCAGGTGCAGTGCTTCTCACTATAGTGGTTATGAAGCATCTTCTAAGGCAGCCTCGAGGCCCAGAAGGCTCGTTGGGTTGGAATAGGAGAGGAAGATAAGAGACTGGGTGAGATAGTGGAATTCAAGGCCCTGTCACTCCTCCTTTTTCCTTCTTCATGATGATGTTTGGATTTTGAAACCCTAGAAATGCTGACAGTGCCGAGATCATGAGCTACAAGGTAGGTGAGTGAGAAGCATGGGAGGCAGTGCTTCCTCTATGAAGGAGGAGCTAAAAACCCAACAACAAGGGGTTGGAGGGGTTTAAATAGGAGGAGGGGAAGAAAGGGGAAACATTTAAGGGTTTGCATGGTGCAAGCCGTAGTGGCTGCAGCCACTGTGGGCATATCTCTCCCACTGGTGCCCCACTGCTTACTGCAGCTGGTCAAATAGGCCAAAGGGGAGAAGGTGAGGAGAGAGGGAGAAAAGTGGAGGAGGTGCAGTAGCATGGGAAGCTCTGGGTCTTGTACGACCCTGTCTGTGCATGACAAGAAGAAGACAGAGGCAAGGAAAAGAAAAAGGGTGCAAGTGGGTCGGCGCCTGGTCTTGGGCACAAAACGGCTAGCCCAAGACCCAAAAAGGGTATAAAATGGTTTAAAAGCAAGTTTAAAGGTCATTGTCTCCAATTGGACATAACTTGCTCATCATAGCTCCAATTTTGATGAAATGACATGCGCTGAAAATGTAAGAGAAATCTCTACAAGATGATCATGAGAACTAGGTAGGTTTGTGTTGAAAATTTAGCTCATCATAAATGGAAATGATGGTGATTAGTGATAGGATTGGAAACTATGTTAGAGTCAAATTGAGCATCACCAAGGTATCAATTATGCATCAAATCATATTCAATTATAGATTTGATAGTTAGAAAAGAACATTGTGCAAGGTAGTGTTTAGAATTACGTAATTGAAAAGAGAGAAAGATCCAGTCTATCGAATATCAGCTAAAAGAGTTCCAAAAAATACATAGTTGTTGATTCTATAATAGATTCCAAATACATTGTTTCCTAGAGAGAAACAAAGGAAGATATATTGATCAAGACGTTTATCAGTTAATTTGGAGTGGTTCCAAGAATTAGTGATGCATTAGAGTGTACTATGACAACAATAGGCTATTAAACAAGCTAAGGAACATAGACCGCATTAGCATTCTAAACATATACTTTAGAATTTCCATCTCATATGAGAGATCGTACAATGAGGAATTGTGAATATTTGTTGAGTATTGACTGAAAGCAATATTGCTAAGCCACAGACTAAAGCAATTTCAAAACAAAAACATGATGGTCATGTTAGATCACTTGGGATTAGATTTACGAGTGAGTGTCTCTAAGTGCAAGTGGTAGTCTATTGGTATGTACACAATCATTTGATGATTGTAATGTGGCATCATGTACTTTATTTGATAATAATAATGAAGGTGATTCCGTCTATTATGTTTGTTCAATCATGAGATGATTATATAACATGATAGATGTCTGAAGAATGATTTTAATCGATGACATATGTTTCAGGTTGAGGACCGAAATAATGAGATCATACATATGACAAGAGTATATACATTCTTGTTAAGTCCCTAGTTAGATATTATTGTAGAAGAAATATATATGAAAATAATACATAAGACTAGAATGTGTGATGGCTAATGACATAGTCTCATTAGTCACGATATTGGATATCAAGTCAAACACATAGGTATTTGTTAGATAATAGTGTACCAGACAGATCCATGTTAGGAATGATACATGGAACCATTGAATTGTTGTCAAAATCATCTCTCAAGTAATAGTGGTGAATATGGTTCTTAGAGATGAAGTCACTACATTCATCGCATGTCATTCGATGTACTTTGACACCATTCAACGTGACCTTGAATAAGGGTTTCCATATAGGCGGTTCTCAGGTACATTGTGACACATATAGATTAATTGTGACTGATGTAGATGGGATTTGTCCCTCCTACCAGAGTTGATATCTTGGCCACTTGATAGGTGGGATTGAGAAATGCATGGCCATGCTCATGTGAGTCAATATGTGATATTGAGATCACATTCTCTCGACAGTTTTCTCTAGTTCAAGAAATATAGTTTGACTATTAAGAGGATGATTATTCCATGCCTCACATTAAATCTAGATATCTAAGGAAAAGGAACTATATGACAATGGTAACACTAATCATAGATGTAGGTTGAATTTGTTCTCTAACTTCCAATTAATTGGGTAATAATGATATGTTGCTAGATTCTTCTCATTGCATGTGATGTCATAATATGGTTATGGACATTCACTGCCAATGTAATTTGGGACCTATAGGGTCACATGCATAGGATGCATTGGCAAGAGGAGTTTAATCATGGACAATATTCAATTTGGTTACTAAAGTGTTTAGGTAATCAAAATGAATAATACTATTTATCAATCAACTGATTGGTGTTGATTCTGATCAATGGAACTAGTTGGTCGATTAATTAAAATGTTCAATCAATCAACTAATAAATGTCACCTACAGATGATCAGAGTAGCCAGTCAATCAATTGGAGTGTCCAATCGATCGGATGGGTCAAATTGGCAGGTTGAATGGGTCAAACTATTAATGATAGCCCTAACGACACACATTAATCTTTGCAATGAAACCGGTATTATTGTGTTTACTGACCACAAGCTAGTCGACTGACTAAGTTGTCTAGTCGATCGAATGGTTGTGCGTAGTCGCCACCCAGCCATGATAATTGACCCTTTGTCTTTTACAGTTTTGGAAACCCTAGCCCATCCAGTCATAAAAAGGGGTGTCTAAAGCTCTAGACACATGACTTCTCATGGTTATGGTAATGTGATATCTAAGACATCTTAAACTGTGAAAGGGAGAGATGGTAAGGAAGAATGAAATCGATGCTACCATGTTGACAAATGAAGGGGAAACTCCTTCCTACTAGCTCAGGAAGCACGACATGGATTTCCTAGTGGTCCGTGCGGGTTAAGTTGAGGTGTGGAAGATTTTGCTTCTATGATAGGAAGACTACATTAACTGCCTTCCATGGGTGATACACTAAGAGGATATCATCGGCTACTGTTTGTGTGGATTAAGAAGGAAGCATATCTTCATGCAAGGATATCCGCTTGACTTGCTCCAGGACAAGGTATATCTTGCGTTGTAACGACCCCACCTCCCGGTAACCCCCACTTAAGGGAGACCCGAAGGAAATAGCCGTTAATCAATTAACAGGATCAAAGGTTCGACAAATAATCAGTAATAATTAATAAACTTTACCGACTAAACTGAAGACAGGTTTAAAATAAAACTTTACTTACCTTTTAAAAGTTGGGATTTCTAAACTTCTATCCATGAGGATAACAATCTAACTAATCCTCCTGTGTACGTTATTTCTCATTTAATTCCACATATGTCACTTTACTGTTTGTTTGTTTCATTTGTACCTAAAACGCCGACAAACAAAACGTCGGTCAGCAAGAAGTTGGTATGTGGGGGAAACAATAATTGTGCAACTATGATAACAATGTAATCACTCAATTAATCATTTAACAACCAAGATTACATTTTAAGCCAAACTACTCAATCCATACCTATCCACAACTTTGTGTTGTCCCTGTAAGGACTTATATGGTACCTCTATAAAGGTGACTTGATGGACCTACCCTCTAGGAAGCCAAAGTCTTTCATGACCTGATGGACCTACCCTCTAGGTAGCCATGTACTAGGTCAGTCATTACGACACAGAGGGGACCAGGATCTGAGCTAGTAGGATGAGCTAGTAGTTTCATAAACTCATGGGACCCAAAGGGAAGATAAGTAGGGCACTCTCTGATGCATGATGGAAGAGGGATGACCCCAAAAGTGTTGGCACCCTATAGACCTAGAGGAGATGACCAAGGATTGTGTAGTAACCCAAGTAGGTTCGAGACCAGTTTCCCATGGAAGTAACTTTGATATCAAGATGACTGAGAAGTAGAGACATAAGTTGCACGTTTCAACTTAGTTTTAAAGGTGTACTGGCAAGGTGGGATGTACCATCTCTACTCCTGGAATGGGAAGAACTCTGTATTTGGACGGCCGCCAAATGCTTATTTCTTCTTTTTATGGGAGGGAGAGATAGGACAGTACGCATGCCATACACCAAGGTTAAAGATGAGGTAAGTTGGAACGTTGCTACAAGGTATGAGGATAGAGATGATAGCATACCTTGGTGGAAGGAATAATACAAGGATGGTTTATAAACACTAAGAGAGATAAGGTAGTCATCTTATAAGGATGTTTTTAGCATGAGCTATGTGGATTTTGTAAGTGATACAAGGTTGAGTTTGATCACCATTAGTATGAGCTCAGAGTTTCTTGATGAAGACAAACTTAGAGTTTGAGATGAGATGATAAGTATAATACATGGAGGTGTATGTTACCTAACACCTAAGAAGTGGTAATGAATGCTCTGATTGAGATATAGTGCCTAGTTTAGCTCGAAGCTAGAAGAAGTTGAGGTAGTTCGACTAACCCTATGTTTGGAAAGAGGATGTGTTTTGGATAACACACAGAGGTAACAAGATATGTTGAACAAGTTAATGGAGTTGATGATGTCTTTGTTGTCTTTAGAGGGACCAAACCCTTGAGAAAAGATGAAGCTCTGATACCAATTGTAATGACCCCGACTCCCGGTAACCCCCACTTAAGGGAGACCCGAAGGAAATAGCCGTTAATCAATTAACATGATTATGATCTTAAAGATGATAATTAGACATTAGACATGTTTTCAAGATCAATGTTTGCTTGATTGATTGATTGGCTTGCTTGATTGGACATCTAGTTGGATTTGGATAAATTGTTGCTTGAGATCTCCAAGACAGGTATGTGGTTACGATTATGAATAACTGCTTTAGTTTCCCGATGGGTTCCCGGATGTTTAATCGCATGGAATGCAACTAAACTGTTGGATGTTTATTTATTTCTTGCAACTATAAAGTGACTACGATTATCACATAAGATATGTGCCTACTAGCTCAGATCCTGGTCCCCTCTATGTCGTAATGGCTGACCTAGTACATGGCTACCTAGAGGGTAGGTCCATCAGGTCATGAAAGACTTTGGCTGCCTAGAGGGTAGGTCCATCAAGTCACCTTTATAGAGGTACCATATAAGTCCTTACAGGGACAACACAGAGTTGTGGATAGGTATGGATTGAGTAGGTTGGCTTAAAATGTAATCTTGATTGTTAAATGATTAATTGAGTGATTACATTGTTATCATAGTTGCACAATTATTGTTTCCCCCACATACCAGCTTCTTGTTGACCGACGTTTTGTTTGTCAGCGTTTTAGGTATAAATGAAAAGAACAAACAATAAAGTGACATATGTGGAATTAAATGAGAAATAACATACATAGGAGGATTAGTTAGATTGTTATCCTCATGGATAGAAGTTTAGAAATCCCAACTTTTAAAAGGTAAGTAAAGTTTTATTTTATACCTGTCTTCAGTTTAGTCGATAAAGTTTATTAATTATTACTGATTATTTGTCGAACCTTTGATCCTATTAATTGATTAACGGCTATTTCCTTCGGGTCTCCCTTAAGTGGGGGTTACCGGGAGGCGGGGTCATTACATGCGCCCTCTTTCCTAATACATAATTTTTGATGTGATTTTCTAGTTAGGAAGTAGGCACAGAAATTTTTCATTTTTGCTTCCATCTATGTCTCGATATTTCCCAATAGTGGGTTCTTAAGTATTTGGTTACAAATATAATTATGATTAATCTAGATGTGCTCCTTTAGGATGTGTGAGTTTAGGCAAACAACTTTTGGCGTCATTGCCATAGACAAGGCAAACTGGTACTATTAAGAACCCAAGTCTACTTAGCATACGTCTATGTCATAAGTCTAGCAATAGACTTAACCACATATTTTTGAAATGATATCTCTTATTTTCTTGGATACTTTGAATCACATATCCATTTTCTAAACTCGACATTGCAATTTATTTCAGGATGTTATCCTAAACCAGACCATCGTTGGGGTGACTTAAAGGATCATGCCTCCATAAAGGAGATCGTCTCTTCTCAACCAAAACAACGGGAGAACCATGAGGAGAATAATAAAGATCATAATGAAGGTCATCATGGGGATGAAGTGAATCAAGAACATTTCCATGAAGTGGAAGGACCTCAACCTTGTGTTGGCAAAGAAATCGGAACAACAACAATAATAATAGCACGATAATGATGAAAATGGAAGTTTGTCTCTATGTGATCTAGCCGCCACACGAGAAAATGATTTTAAATGCCCAGTCATCACCCCTCAATTCAACATTGCTAACTTTGATCAGAATCCAACAATCCTAAATCTAATCCAGCAAAGGATATTTAGAGGAAACTCTCTAGAAGGAAATTCCAATCACCACATCAATGCTTTTAATAATATTTGTGATGCCATTAAGATGAACCCGGTACCATAGGAAGTTATTTATTTCATGTTGGATAAATGGACATCAGTTAATCCCTTTTGTTTTGATAATGACAAACATTTCATTCTTGTCGATCTAACGTGCTACTTGAGTGTTGCAGGAATAAGGTGGATGACAAATATTATGGAAGATCTATATGCTAGATTGTTTTAATTTCATGAATGTAATCAATTGTAAATCTTGTACAAATATATAATGTACAAGTACTTAGACATCATGTAAATCAAGCGTTATATCTTCCCTAGCCAATAACTACACTTAGATAGTTCATCCCCCTCAATAGTGTCACATATGCACACTCATACATACACTTAGTACTTTATTTGAAACATTGAAATAGGGTCAATCTCGGTCGACAAAATCCTCGACCGAGACACTCTCGGTCGACAAACTTCTCCATCGAGAAAGACCCAAGTAGCCGTTAGACACAGCTGACAAGGTAGTTGGCAGTTGGAGATGAACGTTGCAAAAACTTGCTCCAGAGAGCATGTCGGTCGACAAATCCTTGACCGAGTAGGTATCTCGGTCAAGAATTCCTCGACCGAGATGGGTTCTGACAGCACTTGCAGAATTTATTAACTGGTCATTACTAAAGCAACTAAAGTGTACCTAACTGCTAGTTAAGCACTTAGAACCCCCTGGAAAGTGTCTAGAAGATCCTTAAGCACTTGTAGGTCATTTCTATAAATAGGACATGCCTTAGGACACCTAAATACACTTATTGTTTTACACTTGAGCAATCCTTGAGCATACACTTGCATTAGCAACCTATTTTGAGCAATTGAGCAATACTTGCAATTGGCTACTCTTCTCCTTGCTCTAATTTCGTGTCCTATTGGCTATTATCTCCTATCCAAAACAATCACACTTCCATATACATTGGTTAGGAGATCTACACGCTTGATATAGGCAAATCAAGCCCTGTGCTTCAAAGGTTACGTGTAATTTCCTTTTCCTTTCTTGTTCACTCTTATTGCTTGTACTCTCCTTGGTACTCCTAGGGTTGGAGGTTGTGTATTGGAGAGGGTCATGATCTTCTTGGTGAAGAAGGAGGCTTTGGACTACTTCAAGAAGGCTGGTGCAACGGGAGGCTATTTCAAAGAGGAAGGCTACTTCAAGGGGGAGCTTGGAGTTACTTCAAGAAGGCTACCTCAAGTTGGTGCATCTACTTCAAAGTGAAGGCTGTCCAAAGGGGTGTAAGAAAGTATTGTATTTTATGTAAAATCCTTGAAGAGGTAATAAAATTAATACTTTCAAAATCTCGGTTGGGTAAGCAATCGGGTAGTGGACTGACTACCTTAGTATTTGCTAAGGTTGGAACCACTCTAAATCCCTTGTCTCCTTCTTGCTTTTTCATTTGTGGTTGTTTGAGTTAAATAAGTATTGAATTATCTTTAAAACCCTATTCACCCCCCTCTAGTGGTTTTTCAATTGGTATCAGAGCAGGCTTCAAGGAACTCTAACCAAGTCTTGAAGAATGGGTGACGGGTTGCTCAACAACCTCAATCTTGAAGGGACACTTGTGGCTAGGCCTCCGGCATTTGATGGAACTAACTACACCTACTGGAAAAGAAGAATGCAAATTTATTTCCAAGGGATTAGTTGGGATCTATGGAGGATGGTGTCAACCCCTTATGAACTTCCTCAAGCAGAATATGCAGCTTGGGACACCAATACGGTAAAGTCTGCCCAAATGAATGAAAAGGCTATAAGTATACTTTATTGTTCAATTTCAGTTGGAGAATTTAATAGAATATCAAATTGTGAAACGGCTTATGAAATTTGGCATAGACTTTCCATAACTTATCAAGGAACTGTGCAAGTTAAGAATTCTAAAATTGGAATGCTTAAACATAAATTTGAACAGTTCCGTATGGATCGAAATGAATCTATTAGTGACATGTATGCAAAATTCTCTTCTATTGTAAATGGTTTGAATGCTTTATGTAAATTTATTAGTGAGGAAGATCAGGTGTCAAAGATCCTTAGATCACTTCCTCCCAAATACAAGCCCATGGTGACGACCATTGAAGAAGCAAATGACCTCACCCGACTGAGGATGGAACAACTCATTGGCAACCTAGAAGCTCATGAAGCAACCCTAGAAGAAGAAGAAAGAAGAGAACGTGAACTTCAACAAGGGAAAAAGAAGGATGTGGCTCTAAAAGCTTCAAAGATCATCACACCGGAAAGTGAGGAGTCAAGTGAAGAAGAAGGAGAAGAAGCCTTGATTGTAAATGGTAAGAAATATAAAAGATTTAGATCTAACAAAATTTCTAGTTCTCCTAGGTGTTTTGAGTGTGGAAAGAAAGGACATCTCAAAAATGAATGCCCTAAAACAAAGAAAGGAAAGAAAAGTTCACACAAAAAGAAGGGAGAAAAAGCTTACAAAGCTGCATGGGATGAGTCAAGTGAGAGTGAAAGTGGAGAAGAAAAGGTGGAATGTCTAATGGCAAGAGAAGATGATGAAGACTCACAAGAGGTAAGCCTTCTTGATCTTCCTAAAGAAGAGTTAATTGCTAGTCTACAAGAAACTCATGATAAGTATGTTGATTGCAAAAAGAAACTAAAGAAGGTTACCAAAACAAATGATGAGTTATATGCTAGATTAAATAATCTCTCTTCTGAAAAGAACAACATTGATCTTGAGAATTTGTCTTTAAAAACATCTTTAAATGACTGCACTAGAAAGTTACTTACTCTAGAAACGAATGTTGATCTTCTTTCTCAAGAAAAGATTGATTTGTTAGCAAAACTGAATGATTTTCAGACCCAACCAATCTTATGTAACCATCTAGACTATGATAATGTTGTAAAAGAAAGAGACTATCTATTATCTGATTTAGATCAAGCAAGGAAAGAATTACACAAGAAGATGGATGACATTGCTAAGCTACAAAGAAACCTAAATGACTTAAAAGGAAAAGAGATCCTTAATAATATTCTGAAAATTTCCTCTAGTTTCAATGGAAGAAGAGGACTAGGATATAATCCAAAGAAAAATCAACCCAAAAGAGCTAAAGCATCCAAGACTCAGACTATGTTTGTACCTAAGAACACAATTCCTAGAAAGAGAAATGAAGTTGATTCGATTACCTGTCATTTTTGTCTATGTCTTGGACATTATTCATTTTCATGCCCTTATAAGAACAAGGATTCCGCATTAGTTTGGGTTCCAAAACCTCAAACTTAGTAGACTTGAATGAAATTCAGTTGAGATATGATCTAATGCTTATCTTTGAAGATTATATTGTCTTATCTCAACTTAACAAAAGGTCTCGCGCATTATGGTAATTTTCTGAACTGATATACTGAAACAAAAACTTATTCGGTCGAAGTATTGTCGACTGAAAATATAATCGGTCGAACTTTTGTCGACCGACCAGTTTCCTGTGACAAATTAAAATCTACAGCAACAACCTGAGTAAAACAGCAACCGTTTCGGTCGAAAAAAGGTCGATCGGGACAAAATCCGGTCGAAAAATGGTCGACCGAGCAGAACTTCTGTTTTTCTTCAGTTTTTAATCTACAATACAACAAAACTTTCTCGATCGACGATTAATCGACCGAGAGAGGTGTCGGTCGAACTTTTGTCGACCGACTGAAGTTCTGAGTCAGATTTTTTATTCAGTCTGTAATTAAATGCTCATAACCATACCGGACCATCACATGGGTACCAAAACCTACATTTTAATGCAGGATTGGGTGGTCGATAGTGGATGTTCCAAACACATGACCGAAAACAAGGATGCGTTTCAAACTTTTGAAGAAAAAAAGAGTGGAACAGTCACCTTTAGAGATAATGGTAAAGGTAAAATCGTTGGAATAGGTAACATTGGTACAAACCTCGAAATAAAGAATGTTTTACTCGTTGATGGTTTGCACCATAATTTAATAAGTGTTAGTCAATTATGTGACAGTGGATATGATGTTTTATTTAACAAAAATTGCTACAAGTTATTAATAGAAAACACTACAAATGTTGTTTATGAAGGAAAACGAGTTGGAAACCTTTATATTTTTAGACCTAACTCTATGAAATATGTAGTAGGAAAATGCTTACTTGCAAATGAAAATACTTTACAACTATGGCATAAAAAGTTAGGACACGCTAGTTCACATGTTATCAAAAAGTTAGTTAAATATGATCTTGTTCGTGGTTTGCCTAATTTATCCTTTGATCGAGTTGAAAATTGTGAACCATGTACTTTGGGTAAGCAAACAAAAACCTCTCTTAAACCCAAACATGTACTTAGCACCTGTAGATCCTTAGAATTGATTCATATGGATTTATTTGGACCTATGAGGACACAATCTATTGGTGGCAAAAGATATTGTTTTGTTATTGTTGATGATTATAGTAGATATGCATGGGTACATTTTCTTGCAACCAAAGATGACACTATTCATGTCTTTATAAAATTTTGTTCTAAGATTGAAAATCTATTACAAAACAAAATATGTACCATTAGAAGTGATCATGGTGGAGAATTTGAGAATCATTTATTTGAAGAATTTTTCTCATCTCAAGGATACACTCACAACTTTTCTGCTCGACGCACTCCACAACAAAATGGTATAGTTGAAAGGAAAAAACGATCACTACAAGAAATGGCTAGGACTATGATGCTCGAACATAACATACCTAAAACTTTTTGGGCTAAAGATGTAAACACAGCATGCTATGTGTTAAATAGAGTAACTATTCACTCCTATTTGAAGAAAACACCATATGAAATAATACATACTAAGAAACCTAGAGTTGACTATTTTCATACCTTTGGATCCACATGCTATATCTTAAACACTAACGGCATGTTTGGTTCGTGGGAGGGGATTCAGATGGGATTCGCACAAGGATAGCATGGGCAGGTATTGGTGGGGAATGGGATTCAGGGTATCCTATCTTATGTTTGGATGCAACATGAGATAGAATTAGATGATCTCGGTAGCTTTCGCGGAACAGAAGGGTGATAGGCAGCGTGGAGTGGCAACGAGATGAAGAAGATCAAATATGTAGAGCATGTTCCTAAACTAGCGTGGCTTCTACAATTGTTGTGGGGGGACAAAAGTTGTTGTAAAGCAGCCACTGCGTCACCAAGAACCAGCACTTATGAACGGCAAGATCAACAACAGCTGGTATGATTTCTTCTATTCTTTTGCCGGCAAGTTCAACAGCCGCTTAGAAACCCAGCAGCCGTTCTGGTAATGCCCACAGTCTAGGAGAGTTGTTGCTTTGAGGGAGAACCAGCCGTAGACGGAGAATGAGAATCAGCAGGCGGAGCGCCGACGAAAAAAGAAGGGGAGTGGCCGTTGTTTGCTTTCGTTGAGCGGCGGCGTCGTCCGAAGAGTCGCACGCAGCGTGGTATCGGGAGGGTTTGTTTTGGGTTGGGAACGACTGTTGGAACCAGCTGTAGACGGAGAAGGAGAATCAGCAGGCGGAGCGCCGACGAAAAAAGGAGACTGGTCGTTGTTTGCTTTCGTTGGGCGGCGGCGGCGTCCGAAGAGTCGCACGCAGTGTTGTATCGGGAGGGTTTGTTTTGGGTTGGGAACGACTGTTGGGTTATATCCCGTCTCAATACTTGGGGGGGGCGGAACTGCGAGTCCTAGTTTGTTAGGACTCCACTACCGCTGGTTGCCTATCCTAACAAGAGTCTTTACGCAACCAAACGTAGGATTTGATTTTAAATGGGATTCACAGTCCTATCCCTCCGCCTCTACTGCGAAGCAAACATGCCCTAAAGAGGATAGAGATAAGTTTGATTCTAAATCACATAAAGCATTCTTTTTGGGATATTCTACCTCTAGAAAAGCATTTAGAGTCTACAACACTATTTCTAGAAAAGTTGAGGAATCTATTCATATTTTTTTTCATGAAGTGCCAAAATCAGAAAATCCTAAAATAGTTGATCTCACTCATCAATTTGAAAATTTATCCATACCTAATGACAGTGAGAAAAATACTACAAGCAATGACAAAGCTGAAACACAACCTATACCTAGACTCATTAAGGATCATCCTCAAGAATTAATTATTGGAAATCCTAATGATAAAGTCAAAACTCATTCTTCTTTTAAGGATGTTGCAAACATGGCCTTTGTTTCTATTATTGAACCTAAGAAGGTATCTGAAGCTCTTAAAGATGACTATTGGATAATAGCAATGCAAGAAGAATTAAATCAATTCACTAAAAATGATGTATGGGATTTAGTTCCTAAACCACAAGATAAAACCATCATTGGAACTAAATGGGTTTTTAGGAATAAGCTAAATGAGGCAGGGGAAGTAATAAGAAATAAAGCTAGGTTAGTAGCACAAGGATATAATCAACAAGAAGGAATAGACTTTGATGAAACGTATGCACCAGTAGAAAGACTTGAAGCTATTAGAATGTTACTAGCTATTGCTGCACACAAAAACATCAAACTCTACCAAATGGATGTAAAAAGTGCATTTCTAAATGGAATCATTCAAGAAGAAGTATATGTTGCCCAACCACCTGGTTTTGAAATACCGTAAAAAGGTGACTATGTTTATAAACTTAAGAAAGCACTTTATGGATTAAAACAAGCACCGAGGAACTGGTATGAAAGGCTCAAGACATATCTTTTTGATAATGGTTTTTCTATTGGAAATTCAGATTCTACTTTATTTTTCAAAACATATACATTTGATTTTCTAGTTGTTCAAATATATGTTGATGACATTATTTTTGGAGCTTCAAATGAATCATTGTGGACACAATTCAGTGACATTATGCAAAAAGAATTTGAAATGAGCCTCATGGGTGAACTAACTTTCTTTCTTGGTTTCCAAATTAAACAAACACCTGTCGGGATTTTTATAAGCCAAGAAAAGTATACTAAAGAACTCTTAAAACGTTTTGGGATGGATCAGTGTAAACATGCTACTACTCCTATGGCTACCTCTATTAAAATTGATAAGGATGAAAATGGGGAACCTATTGATGATTCCTTATATAGAGCCATGATTGGTAGTTTTCTTTACTTAACCGCTTCTAGACCGGACATCATGTTTTCCGTTGGTCTTTGTGCTCGATTTCAATCACAACCCATTTACTCTCATTTTCAAGCAGTAAAACAGATTCTTCGATACTTAGCCGGCTCCACATGTTTTGGTTTATGGTATCCAAAAGGACAATCCTTGGATTTTAAAGCTTATACTGATGCAGATTATGCTGGTTGTCAACTTGACCGCAAGAGCACTAGTGGTGGTTGTTTCTTGTTAGGTAGAGCTTTAGTATCTTGGTTTAGCAAGAAACAAAACATGGTTGCCCTCTCTACAACTGAAGCTGAATATATGGCAGTCGGATCCTGTTGTGCTCAAGTGCTTTATATGCAACAAGTGTTAAACGATTATGGTTTTACTCTTTCATCTACGCCTATGTTTTGTGACAACACAAGCGCTATAAACTTAGCACACAATCCTATCTTACACAGCCGAGCTAAACATATTGAAATCCGTCAACACTTTTTACGGGATCATATCTCTAAGAATCATGTTTCCCTTCATCATGTTGATACGGAAGATCAATTGGCTGATATTTTTACAAAACTGCTTCCACTAGACCAATTTAACAAAATAAGGAAGCAACTGCTTATCACTCCCTTAGAAGATGTTTTCTTTGATATTTGTGCTTCTTAAATAGACATTTTCTTTTGGCTTTTAAATGGACATCTTTTTCATAAGATTTGATGGGACATCAAATTAAGGGGGAGTTTTCTATTTTAATGGATATCTTTTTGAAATGACAAAGGGGGAGAAATAAAAATAAATCTTAAAACATAGTAATTGTGCAAAACTCAATCAATGAGTTTCATAAACTCTTGGCTTTACATTGAAATTGCTATATTCCCTAAAGAATTGGATTTCATGTTCCATAAATCATGGGGAATAATAAGCACACATTTTAAAAACAAGAGAAGAAATTCACAAAGTAAATTTCAGGTATGAAACTAAACTTCTCTTAAAGACTAGTTGATTTATATTTTGGAAATGTTTGTCATCTTCAAAAAGGGGGAGATTGTTGTCTAAATGGACATCAGTTCATCCCTTTTGTTTTGATAATGACAAACATTTCATTCTTGTCAATCTAACGTGCTACTTGAGTGTTGCAGGAATAAGGTGGATGACAAATATTATGGAAGATCTATATGCTAGATTGTTTTAATTTCATGAATGTAATCAATTGTAAATCTTGTACAAATATATAATGTACAAGTACTTAGACATCATGTAAATCAAGTGTTAGATCTTCCCTATCCAATCACTACACTTAGATAGTTCATCCCCTTCAATAGTGTCACATATGCACACTCATACATACACTTAGTACTTTATTTGAAACATTGAAACAGGGTCAATCTCAGTCAACAAAATCCTCGACCAAGACACTCTCGGTCGACAAACTTCTCGACCGAGAAAGGCCCAAGTAGCCGTTAGACACATCTGACAAGGTAGTTGGCAGTTGGAGATGAACGTTGCAAACACTTGCTCCAGAGAGCCTGTCGGTCGACAAATCCTCGACCGAGTAGGTATCTCGGTCGACAATTCCTCGACCGAGATGGGTTCTGACAGCACTTGCAGAATTTGTTAACTAGTCGTTGCTAAAGCAACTAAAGTGTACCTAATGGCTAGTTAAGCACTTAGAACCCCCTAGAAAGTGTCTAGAACATCCTTAAGCACTTGTAGGTCAGTTCTATAAATAGGACATGCCTTAGGACACCTAAATACACTTATTTTTCTACACTTGAGCAATCCTTGAGCATACACTTGCATTAGCAACCTATTTTGAGCAATTGAGCAATACTTGCAATTGGCTACTCTTCTCCTTGCTCTAATTTTGTGTCATATTGGCCAGTATCTCCTATCCACAACAATCACACTTCCATATACATTGGTTAGGAGATCTACACGCTTGATATAGGCAAATCAAGCCTTGTGCTTCAAAGGTTAAGTGTAATTTCCTTTTCCTTTCTTGTTCACTCTTATTGCTTGTACTCTCCTTGCTACTCCTAGGGTTGGAGGTTGCGGATTGGAGAGGGTCGCGATCTTCTTGGTGAAGAAGGAGGCTTTGGACTACTTCAAGATGGCTGGTGCAACGGGAGGCTACTTCAAAGAGGAAGGCTACTTCAAGGGGGAGCTTGGAGTTACTTCAAGAAGGCTGCCTCAAGTTGGTGCATCTACTTCAAAGTGAAGGTTGTCCAAAGGGGTGTAAGAAAGTATTGTATTTTATGTAAAATCCTTGAAGAGGTAATAAAATTAATACTTTCAAAATCCTGGTTGGGTAAGCAATCGGGTAGTGGACTGACTACCTTAGTATTTGCTAAGGTTGGAACCACTCTAAATCCCTTGTCTCCTTCTTGCTTTTTCATTTTTGGTTGTTTGAGTTAAATAAGTATTGAATTATCTTTAAAACCCTATTCACCCCCCTCTAGTGGTTTTTCATTTCAAAGGGTTCAATTTCTCTCTGAAGGACAAGTGTTTGTCATGGTATCTCACTTTTTTAGAGAAAAGCATAAATGGTAGGGACCTCTAGTTGGCACTTTTGTGACTAAGTTCTATCTAATGGAGAAAACACTTTGAAATGACATAAGATCACATGTTTCAGAACCTGTATGAGGGGTGGGAGAGATTCCAAGAATATCAAAGGAATTGCCATCATTATGACAAAGGATTCATGGTAACCACCTTATGTGATGGTCTCACCTATGTAGAAAGGACTTCACTAAATGCAGCTATAGGAACTGACTTCTTGGGTAAGAATCTAAAGAAAACTATGAAGATAATCGATAACATGGCTACACTACAAGATGGCCTAGAATATGAAATAGGTCCAATGAGTAAGGTATCCATTTAAGGGACAATGACTGAAACAAAGACCCTTAAATCTCTAATTGCTCAAATTCATATGATCACTATTGATGTTCGCCAGCTAAAAGATTATGATAACAAAGGGAATATTAAGGTTGAAAAGGTGATGAAGTGTTTTACATACAGAGAAGGAAGGCATGGAGTTCTCAATTGGATCTATACCCATAAAGATGAGGACAACCAAGAAGTTGGCATTGAGAATGTCTCATATGTCATTTTTGAGAGACTATGTCATCATGAATTCTCTTATGGGAATAGAGATGTGGCTGAGTATGGTCAACTTTTAAACATACCAAACAACCCACCTACAGACCACTTGGGTTTGGTAGAGGAGTTGGACCCTCTAGATTCACCTAAAATATGAGTTATCAGTAAAACATAAATAACTCTCAAGGAAAAAACTAGAGCTAGAACTAAAACTCTGGGGGAACAAGTCAAGGTCAGAACTAGACTATACACAGCAAGATTTGATATTTAAATTGTTTGCCTTTGCGAAAAGATAAGCTACTATAAATGAATACTTGAGCCAAAGTGCTATCAATATTACTTGTCTATTGAATATGATGCAATCTCATATAGGAGGTGTCACTGCCCATATGGATGACATGCAAGTCTACAACAAAATGATTGATCAACAACTAGCACAACTATCTAAGATGATCAAGAATCCATAAGGGAAGATTCCTTCAATGATTGAGACTGCAAAAATATCTATGCTCAGCTTAGGCAATCCAAAAGAGTCATCTAACAAGGCTACTCAAGGAAGTATTTCCTTGAATAGCTTAGTCCCTACTCAAGAGTCACTTGGTCCCCACCTAAAGATAATGCAAGAGAGGAACAAACCAAAGTTGAAGTGATTTATAAGAAGGTTAATTCAAAAGAAAAAGGTAGAGGAAATAAGATAGTGAAGGAAAATAAGCTTTATGCAACCAAAGATTCCATAACCAATAGGGATCCTTATGCAACAAGGATACCTTTCCCATACAAGCTAATAAAATCTCATCTAAAAATAAGGTATGAAAGTTCCTAGAATGTGTACACAAGTTGCACTTAGATATCCCTTTCCTCTATGCCATCAAAGAGATGTCGACGTATGTGAAGTTCTTTAAGGATCATATTACGCAGAGAAGGTGTGGAGATGAGGTTGTAATTGCTAGGTTGGACAAGATGTCTACTGCCTTCTTACAAGAAACAATGTTGATAAAGAAAAAGGATGATGGAGCCTTCACTATCCCATTCAACGTGGGAGACAATGAAGAGAGGCATGGATTAGCAGATCTAGGCACTAGCATAAGTTTAATGCCACTGACCCTTGTGTAGAGACTAGGTTTGACCGACATGGTCAAGACTTATCATCTAGCTGACCATTCCTTCATGAAGCCTATTGGGATAGTAGACAATTTTCTCATTTGTGTTGGAAAACTTTTTATCCCCTATGATATAGTCATCATTGGTATTGTGGAAGATATGGCGTGTCCGATGATTTTTGGACTACCATTCCTTTCTACTGGGAGATCTTTGATCAATGTAGAAATATGAATTATTACCATAAGATTAGGAAAAGAACATATCAATTTCTACCTCAAAAATTCTATGAGGGGACCTTCCCTCTTTAAATCTATCTACTTCATGAATAGTTATAATTAGTCTATGAGGATGTTTAGGAGAAGAATGTCATATTTGATCCTCTAATGTGGGCTCTTAATTACACTAGTCCTAATGAAAAATATCTATAGGTCATTAACTACTTGATTATATGTACCAACCAGAGGATGTTACATTCTTGAAGAGGATGTGGTCATAGAAACTGTGAAATATGCTTTGCTAGAATAGACTCCTGAAGAAAAAGAAGTACCAAAGCCCAATCTAGAGCTGAAGCAGCTCCTAAAAGGCTTGATGTACGAATTTCTATATGATGAGGAGAGCAACCTTGTTATCATAAACTCTACTCTGATAGAAGACCAACAGTCTGAACTTAAGCTGAGAAGGAAAGCATTGGCTATTGTATAGATGATATTGGAGGTTTGAGTCATGTTGACTGCATGCACAGGGTCGACCTAGAGTGTACTCAAAACCTCTTGCCCAAGGTCAAGGGGAACTCAACCATAGTTTAAGAGAAGTTGTTATAAAAGAATTCATAAAATTTTGACATGCAGGGATTATCTACCCATCAATGATAGTAATTGGGTAAATCCCATCCATAGCATACCTAAGAAAGGAGGTATTACAATAATTAAAGGAAAAAATGGTGATGAGTTAGAAACAAGAAAAATCATCAGATGGTGGATGGGCATTGACTATAGAAAATGAATCATTGCAATAAAGAAAGATCATTTCCCATATCCCTTCATTAATCAAAGAGACGGGATCACCATTCGTAGTTCTACTTACTCTACAGATATTCAAGATTCTATTAGGTTCCCATACACCCAGAAGACCAAGAAAAGACAACATTCAACTATATATACGAGATGTACGCCTTTAGGCAGATTCCATTTGGGCTCTACAATGCACATACAATATTACAGAGATGCATGGTCTCCGAATTTGTGGACTTAATAGAGGATATTATCGAAGTTTTCATGGACAAATTTTCTATCTATGTAATCAATTTGGAAGATTGCTTAAGAAATTTGTCTCAAGTCTTAAAACACTGAGAAAAATAAGCTTGTGTTGAACTGGAAAAAGTGCCATTTCATGGTACAAGAAGGAATTGTGATGGGTCATAAGATCTTCAAAAAAGGAATCAAATTCAATTTCGGCAAAGTGGAATCCATATCTAAGTTTCAACCTCCTCAATTAGTGACTGGTGTAATAAGTTTCTTTTGACATGTTGGACACTACATGAGGTTTACTAAAGATTTCTCAAAAATCTCTAAACCTATCTCCAATATCCTTGTTAAAGATGTTGTCTTTGATTTTATTGATGAATGTTTGAAAGCTTTGAATACCTTAAAGGGCTTTCTCACAATTGGGTCAATCCTTCAAGCTCTAGATTGGAAACTTCCCTTTGAATTCATGTGTGATGCAATCAACTATGCAGTCAGAATAGTACAAACACAAAAAGAATAATATCATCCAATATGCAAGTAAAACTCTTGACGATGCTCAATAAATTACCCCACAACTGAGAAGAAAATGTTGGCCATTATTTATTCCTTTTACAAATTTAGGTCCTACTTAATAGGATCAAAGGTGATAGTCTATACTGATCACTGAGCTATCAAATATTTTATGCAAAGAAAGGATTCCAAGTCAAGACTTCTAAGGTGGCACTCCGACTGTAGGAGTTTGACTGTGAGAATATAAACGAGAAAGAGACAGAGAATTTGGTCGCAAACCACTTGTCTAGAATTATAGTGTTTGATGACAACTTTCTTTTGATAAATGATAATTACCCTATTGAGGATTGAATGATGGCTAAGACCATTAAAACATGTTGTACCATGGTTTGTTGATATGTACAACTGCCTGGCATGGAAACAATTTTTGTCATACATTACCTATAATGAAAAGAAAATTTTATTCTCATACCTGGAAATTATTATTGGGATGACCTCCTTCTCGTTAGAAAATGTGTTGATAACATGTACAGTTAGTGTATTCCATAGGAGGAAGTACCACTTTACATGTATGAGTGTCATACTTTGTCATATGTCAGGCACCTAGGCGATGATAGTACTCTTGCTAAAGTTTTGCAATCTGGGTTTTACTGGCCCACCTTATTCAAAGAGGCTTACGCCTATGCAAAGATTTGTAATGAGTGTCAGCATACTGGAAACATATCGAGAAGTAATGAGATGCCTCTCTCTGATTGGATTGAGGTAGAGATTGTTGATGGCTTGGAAATTGATTATATGGGACACTTTCCATCATCACGAGGCAATCAGTATATCCTGGTTGTAGTTGACTATGTATCCAAGTGGGTAGAGGTAGTAGCTACTCCTACTTGTGACTCAAAAGCCATGATGAGGTTGTTCAAGAATGTTATATTCCCAAGATATGGGGTCTCACACACTTCCATTAGTGATGGCGAATTTCATTTTAGGGAGAGACAATTTGAAGCCTTGTTACAAAAATATGGAGTAAAATACAAGATTGCCACCCTTTATCACCCACAGACGCCAAGACAAGTCAAAGTGTCCAATAGACACATCAAACATATTCTAGAAAAGACTGTAGGATGCATGAGAAAGAATTGGGTTATGAAACTTGATTATGCCATCTAGGCATACTGCACAGCCTACAAAACTCCTATGGGGACCACCCCCTATATATTGATATATGGAAAGGCATGCCACATGCCAGTCTAGATCAAGCATAAAACTTTTTGGGCTATCCAGTTCCTCAACATGGACCCAGAGCTAGAACGCAAGAAGAAAGTTTTGTAGTTACAAGAATTAGAAGAACTCAGGTTGAATGTCTATGAGAATTCTAGGATTTATAAGTACAGGACCATGGTGTAGCATGATGCCCACCTAAAGACAAAAGATGTCACTGAAGGGGACAAAGTCCTACTATTTAATTCAAGCACAAGACTCTTCCCCAGAAAACTTTGATTAAGAGGGTCATGTCCCTTTATGTTGTCAAAGATATATTCATCAGGAATGATGGAACTATACAGTGAAAAGTCAGGCGCATTCCCTGTGAATGGGCACAAAGTGAAGAGATACTATGAAGACAAGGCATTTGTAAGAAGAGCTAAAGTTCAGCTAGATGAGCCACCTCCACTACCACCAGATCAACACCAGTGATGATTGCAGAGAAACTCAAGCTAAAGACTATAAATTATCACTTCTTGGAAGGCAACCCAAGTCTTTTTGAACTGTGCATTTCTTAAATTCAAAGTTTTTAAAAAATTTCAATTATTTGGTTCTATTTTTTTTTTGGTCGGTCAAAAAACGTGTTATTATAGAATCCAAAAACTTTGGGTACAAAGAATAGTTGCACCCCTCAACCTAGTGTATCACACACTAATACTATGACATGCTTCTCACAGGAAGCCTCAAAACAAAACAAAGAGAAAAAAGAAAACTAGGAGACAAATCCAGATACTAAGAACATGATATATATACTTCCCTGTCAGACGAAGCCTCTATGCATTATCCGCACCCAGAAAAATGAGCTCATTCGAACAGACCAATATACAAAAAAACGCCTTTAGTGTCCGATATGTATACCTATCTTCTTCTCCCCTAATGTAACCTCCAAATCAGTGGCCATCTGGTTTACTGCAGCTCAAAGGAATGTGACCTGTAGATACCACCCCTACCAGTACAGTTTGCAACGAAACTTGCCATCTATGAGATGAAAATTCCAAGTTTATAGGAGGAAATAAATCATCCTCTATAATCCTCTGACATCACTACTGGCGTTAACCTCATCTTTAGAATTTTTAGCTAGACAGCAGATCATCAAGAATGAGAAATATTCCCATAGACAAGAAAACTTCATCTTAAGGCAGCACGAGAACAAGCAAACAGCTAAGCCAAAGCGAAGGCCTTTCTGTCCATTTCTACAATTGCTATAGGAATAGACAACCACTTCCTTCACTCATGTGATGGTTCTAACAGTTGGAGGTCAAAACTCCAAAGTCGAGACTCAAGAACAAAATAGCTTGAGCAGATCAGTCCTAATAATCATATGATTATATCACCTCCATGGCTACCTAGGCTGTCTTTGTCTGCTACCCATCACCCTCGTTCAAGCAACCCGGATAACACATCAAGCCTTCTTAGTTCCATCCACTATGCCACTAACATTAAGTCCACCTTCAAAGAGTGGGGAGAGAACATAACTTTAAAGACCTTTTGTCCATCCAGTAACAAGAACAGAAGGGAACATATAAGATAACAGGCAGGCAGCTAAAGGACCAGATCAGTCCTCCCTCTTTCTCCTTCTTGACTTCTTCTTTTTCTTTGATCTTGGGTGATCGTAGACAGTAGAGTCGGAACCCCAATGAACAGACTCAACCTATGAGTTTGAGTTTCCCTGAGAGATATCATCAAACAAGTTAGGTTTCCTCTGTTTATATTCTATACATAAACCACAGTTTTTCCATATGCTATTGGCTTTCCAAGAATTCGAGGACACTTCAGCAGTTCTCCTATTAGGGGAAGGGTGAAGGGTCGATCGGTGATTTACCAGAATGGCGTCGAGGATAGTGTTCTTCACCTGTAGCACGATCTCAGCCACGGCCGCGTCGTCCAGTTCCTTTTCAGCATCAACAACATTTGGGTTGGCGTCAGGAACTTGTGTGTCTTTGACAATCCATCTAGCACCTTGCTTTCCAAACCGAAACTAGACCTCCTTTGTGAGGATTACGTGTCTGCTACCCAGGGGACACGATCCCTATTTGTGTCCAAATTGCTTGCAACCAGAGCAGTAAAGGGGTTTCGACAGAGCGTTGACCTTCAGTTGCTTGGTAGCGTCGTTGACCTCCACCAAGATGGACTTGGGAATCTTGTTAGTACACGAGATTTCCACGACCTTTAGTTGGTTCTATTTTAATTACATTTAACCTTTAGTTTCTGTTATTTTGTTGTCTTTCCATATCAACTTTGCTTTTATTTTATAATTTTTTCATACATAGAATAAAGCTAGTGAATGGCCTAAAAATGATTTAACTATTTGAAGTTAATTTATCAGTTGAGCTATCTCATCAATCATTGTTTGATCAACTAGGAAACCCAAGTCAGTATAACCATCGACTTCCATCAACAAAAGATCAATTACTGGCCTACCATCAATTCCCAAGAAGTAGAACTTCCATTGAAATCTAGATGGATTGATCAACAATCACATTGTGTAACCCTACGTCACCATTAGAAGGTGGGAGACTGACCAACCATCAGATTGTGAAGTCCTGACCCCCCATCGAAAGGCAAGTGGCTGACCCACCTTCACAAGTTGTATCATAACCTACCATTAGAAGCTAGCAAAACCCATATTGAAGGCCTTGTAGGTTCCTCCATCACATAAAGTGACTACTATAAAAGCAACAGTAGGTCTGAAACTTGTACGGACCTAACCTATAGTCATAGTTAAAGACATAGAAAGTGGTTAACCCTAACCCTATGTGCTCCACCTTACACCATCAGAAGACTGATGATTAGCACCATCTCCTTGTTGTCTTCAGTTCACGCACATTATCTTCTACCTCAAGACAGGAAATGAGCACAAGAACTCCTTGGGACTGTAGAGTGATGGAGTTCTCAAAGCTTATTAGTGAACATTGGTGACAATTAGTAACGCCCTTAGAACTTTCTTTTCTTTATTCCTTTCAACATGATGATACCAATCCATTGAGCTTGCAAGGACGGTTATTGTCGTTGATAGGTGGTGCCCTAGTTTTTCATGTTTCCTTTGTTCCTGACATTTCCTGCCTCTTCATTTTCATCTTTACTCTCTGATCTTCACTTTATGCACCATCGGTTTCTATGTTGTGTGCTAAACCTCAACCCAAAAAACTCTCACTGTGGTATCCATAACCATCGATGTGTAGAACAAAAACCTTTAGTTCCTAAAGTAGGTACCAACCATCAGAAGATGCTGGTGTCAAAACCCTTAAAGGCCATCGTTATCCCATTAGTTTCAGGATCCATCAAAATTTAGTTTTCCAACAGATTGCAAACCATCAGAAGGTGAACCACCACTATCAGTTTGCATGAGTTTGCCTACTAAGATGTACTCATTCCATTAGTGGTGCTTTCTACTTCAATCAGTTTTAATATTAGCTCAGTGCCTACTCCCAAATTCTAATATTATAAGTTGACCTAACCATTCTGCATGACATATACATCTATATTAGCATGGCAATTCAGTTTAAATGGCAGGAAATATAGGTAACGAGAGACCCTATCTCTCACTCGGACTTGCAAAAAGAATGAGTGAGCTAGAAGTAATCAAGGAAAACCTTAGACAAGAGGAGATTAACAAAATGGAATGGTTGAAAGTGAGGACATCAAATACATTAAGGTTCATGGGGACCCAACCCCAAAAAGTATAAAAGTAAGGGGTAGGAAATAGATAGGCTAAAGAAAATCAATGAACCAATTCCTGAGGAGTCTTCCAAATCCACAAAGTCAAAGGGAACAAAAAATTATGAATATACTCCCTCAACAGAGCTTAGGAATGCCAAAAAGAGGAAGGTGTTGCTTCCCTTCCCAAAAGGCAAAACATGCAAGATGGCTAGAGTGACTACAAATGTAAGTATTGAAGACTGGAAGACAGCTCAACCATTGGCAATTACCCCTGCTAATGTACTTATATTATACAATCACCAAATGACAAATGTCTTCTCCAGACCCCAACCTGACAACTACTACATCCCAAGGGATGATGTGCATGAAAAGGTTTGGGAAAAGATTTTCAGCAGCAAAACCTTCAAACCAACAAGGTTTGATGACATTGACATCCTAATAAAATTGGGAATCTACTAAAGGATAAAGAAACATCTAGGTAAAGTTGGGCTTTACAAAAACTATTGTAACAATCATATCTCCTACAAAGACCTCACCCTAGAGTTCATGTGATCTCTAAATAAACTACCAGTCCAAGTTGAAGAAGACAAAGATTGCAGTGGAAGCTTCAATTTGGTAGTAAGGATAATCAATGAAGACTATGTATATACGGAGAAATGGATGAACACAATTTTCATTAATTAATAAGAACAAGATGAGTTGGCCAATAAATCTAAGGGAGATAGATAAGTCAGAGAATTTCTCACTGACAAGACATGGGAAAAGTTATTAGGAGAAGACCAATTTAGCTCTAGGAAATCCAAAGTAGTAAAAATGCACATTGACATAATTTCCATTATGAAAAAAATCTTTGCTAATGCTCTGTTCTTTAGATCAAACATCGAATATGTAACTAGAATGGATCTCCACGTCATGTGGAGCATCCTAGAGAAAAGTTCAGTCAATATCAGATGAATATTAATTGATAGGCTAGAGGTAGAAATAAGCCCTGAATCCCATGAGATTTCTACTTGGGATGTCTCATAAAATATATTGCTCACCGGCTAGTCTATCCCAAGGAACTAAAAAACTTCACTATATCTGATAGGGAAAGAATAGTGGATGTTAAAAATTTAACATCTACAAATATCTTGGTGAGAAAGAATGAGAAGTACTTTTACAGATTTGACAGATTGTAAGACTTCCTCCCTCTTCCTAAAATGAGCACCTACGACTATGACAAACTTCTATCTAGGGACCAAGACATTCTAAAATGAAGTCAGGATCTAGACCTATCCCAAAGATAACTGAACAAGTGTATACAAAAAGACAAATTAAAAATATACAAGACAAACCTATAGAGTCGGTGAAAAAGAAGATCGTACTCAGGTTTCCCAAAAAGACTGCCACCAATCCAAAACAACAGAAGCACCAGGAACATAAAGTAATAACATTAGATAAGGAAGTAGAACATCAAGTGTCTAATCTAACAGTCACCGATCTAGAAAGACTGGAAGATTTAACTTATGATGTCTAGCTAGAGCAAGATTACAAGATTCCCCCCTCTTCAAAGCAAGTGTGGTATCAAAATTACACTACCCCAAGGGTGGACAAGCATAGAATTTTGGTAGGGATACCGCCCAGCCAAATGGGCACCAAGAAAGAAATGTATGTTGTACAAAAGGGAAAATCTGAAAAGGACAGAGTAGAGAAGAACTTTCTAGGAAAGATCCCACCCCGTCAGCCAAAGAGGTGGAATAAAGCTTGTTTAGAAGTAGAGGAAACATCAACTCTATCCCAAGGGAGGATCTCGGGCAATAAGCAAGCTCATGAAAATGTGGCTCACAAGTGAAACAAGCTCGTGTCGCAATGCATTCATGGAAGTCAGACAAGAAATCAATGACCTCCATGAGATCATTTCTAACTCTACCCTTAATATTTCAAATTTACTTTACATGTATGTTCGCTAATGTCATAGGTAAAAGAGGTAACAATGAATATCCAACCTCTTATGAGCCTACCACTACAGATGCAACTCCTTGTAGTGAATCAAATTAGAATCATGGAGGCATTGGATGGCATGAATAAAGAAATTTCTTCACTGAGTTAGTATTAGATGATCTTATATGTGAGAACAAGTTGATACATGCCTCCAACAAGAAGAAGCATAGGGATACACTGTCAACATTGCCATCCTGAGATAAATCAACTACAAAAAGGTAGCAGGTCCATTATGAAGAGAAAGAATCCCAACTAATTATAACTTGGAGATGGACATGCATTTAAATGTAGGCATGGTGCTAGCAAAGTTGGGCATCTCAACTGTTGCACCATCTCTGGGAAATGAATCCAAAGTAGAGTTATCTACAGAATAACAAGAAGAAGAATCTACAAAGAATGAAATGTTCCTACTGGGGAAGATGATGATACAAATTCCCCAGCCGCCTCACTAGGGAACTCCAACAACAAACCTATAACAACAAAGGAACCCAAAGAAAAAAAGAAGGGAGTTTTCCAACACAACCTAAACCAACTAATACCACAAGAATGTCAAGTCCAAAGGAGAAAAAACATCATACAAGGATCCATAACACAAAGGGAGGAAGTTTGGGAGACAACCAAGGATATGATGAATGGGTTGGTGCCCCTCCTTGACTACAAGGCTCCTTCCACTCTCAAGACTATAGAGATATAGTTAATGACTTTTTCTAGATGAACATGTAGTGGGAGAGGCACATTCATTTGAATATTTTTATAGAGGAATTAGGAGAACTAGTTGGGGAGGAGGATAGAGGAAATCGAAACTGGATGTTTTGTGTAGCTCCACACAAACATGAGGACCCAATTTTCCCCGAGCCATCTGTAGCTCATAGCATCAACTTATAAGAGTCTCCATATTTGCCCTGTCAAATGGCAGCAATGGACATAACATCGACATTAGGTATGTTACTCAGAGATATCTAGATTACGACAGTCTTGGGAATGATGTTGTCTATAATAATGAAAAGTACACTCTAACTAGAGATGACTTGAGGTTAGCCTTTCAATACAAGGCATCAATCAGAAGGAAACACTTTCAGGTTCTCTATCTTATAGTTAGAGAAGAATACATGTACAAAGACAAAAAAGGGCCAATATTCATCGCTACATGGAGTTTGGATACCCACTTGTATACTAAAAATGACAATGCTCCCTCAATCAAAGAATTGCAAAACACCTTGAAGAGAATCAGAAAGCTAAAACGCATAACACTTCCATCCAAGGATTTTAACTATTGGCTCTTGACTATGGTAGATCTTTCCACTCGACAAGTCATTACTTATAACTACATTGTGAAAGATGTGATGTGTGAAAGAATTGTCTTTTAAAATCTAGAAACTAGAGTGATATAGACAATCCCAATTCGCTTGAAATGTCTAGTTCTACAAGGAGTAGATGGGTGGTACGGCCCTAACTGGAAGGAAAGAAGTATCAATAGCATCGGGCTTCAAGAAAAGCTAGAATCAGGAGACAACACCTGAATCATGCTCCGGATGATAGAGGTGTTGAAAAAATGGACTTTGCTTCAAAAATTATCTGACAAGGACTTCTATTCCATATGAGGAAAATATGTCATGGAAATCATACATGAAAGGAGATTTTTCTATGCCCTCGCATGGAAGAAAATTCATAGATGATGTATTCACTAGTCATTAGAAAAATCACACTAGAGAGAACAACTAAAAAATCTATAGAAGGAATCTACAATTCCCCCACAACAAAGTTTTACAGCAAGTCCAGTTCGTCCTACACTTGAGCAACACCCACCCTCCCAACCCATACTAGATGAGGTAGAGAAATAGATTGTTGCATAATCCAAAGATGAACAAGAAGAGGATGCTCCCTATAAGGACCCCACCGTGCCAGCCACACCTAAACTTGACATTGATGTAGAAGATGAAGAAGAAACTTCATTGTACCACAAAGAAAGGGATACACCCATTGTCTTGGAGCTAGAGACAAAATAGGAATTTCCCAACAATGAAGTTGTTCACCGTGATGAGGTAGCAGAGGACAAACTAGCATCCACTAATCTGATCACTCCCATCTTTGAAAATTTTCACAAAGACACATGCTACGCACTATCTTTAGAAGATCTTAATCTCATCATGGAGGAGCTAATGCTCCAAGAAGATTGAATTATCACCATTTTCAAAAGGGATAATGTCCAAGTTCTGATGATATACATATGCATAGCATTGATTATAGGAGGCTACATGACAGTAAGAATCATGAGTGCCTATCAACTACTCTTATCTGATGAGCTCGAGGATGTATATATGGCCTTCTAAAAAGTAGTAGGTGACATTTTATTGAATAGGGAACCTGGAGAAATAGAAAATTTTATTAAACAAATTATATCAAGTATCCCAAGACACATATTTGTGTCTATTCTCCATGATGGCCACTGGACGTTACTTTCCATTGATATGAAGGTAAAAACTATAGTTTTATACAACAGCTTAGATGCAATGTTAACAACAAAATAACAACTTATAAAAAAATAGCTAACAATGTCAATGAACAAAAGGCAGCACGGGTTGCAAATTATATCATCAAGTTGATCAAGCAATATGGCATAGGTCCTCTGGGTGAAGAAAGGAAATTTGAAAATCCACAATTTTTTCATAGGATCCCACAATAAGCTCCGGGTTCTAATCACTATGGTTTCTTTTTCCTTTTTTGTATGTCGATACAAGCAAAAACTTATAGAAAGGTGGAATTTTACCAGGAGGATTATTACCACCACCTAAGAGGAACAATGCATCATGGAGATATTTAAATTAGAATGGGTATTATTGAGTTCAAGAATTTCAATCACCTATTCACACTAAACATCATTATTTAACACTCCAGGGATAAAGTGCAAGATAATATTGGGGGTTGTGAATAGGCAAGCTAGGTACGCCCTGTAGACAATAATCTTTAGCCTTGAATAATCTATTCTCAATTTCTCTATCTATTTCTTTCTTATGACAAAAATTCTCTAAAATTCTAAAATTTTAGATAAGATATTTTTGCTAGATGTACATATCTTATATTGAAAGTGTTGCTAAGGTATGCCCATAGAGACAATCATATAATGATTGACATGGCATAATTACCTAAAAGAATTTGATAATAACATATATAATGGCAAGCTTCCAATTCATCTATTTCGCTCAGTTATGAGATAATGAGAATACAGAGTGAATGGATAGAGAATTATATTACTCAATGACTTATGTTGTCAAGTTCCTATCCTTGTGATGAGAACATATGGATATTAAGAGTACATATACATATTCTCATAATGTCCATGATCAGTTGTTATTGTGGAAGGTTGATAGAAAACAATAACTCATAAGATCAGAGTGTGAGTTAGTTTATGGATAAATCTCATTAGTCATGATATGGCAATATCAAACCAAGCACACAGATACATATTAGAGAACAGTGTATCGAACAGACCCACCTTGAGAGTGACACATGATTTTGTAGTCACACTCATCTCTCATAGTGAAGGTGGTGATTGTGATTCTTAGACCTACAATCACTACACTCATCACATGTCGTTGGGTATGCTTTGGCATCATCAAACGCAGTCCTGAAACTTGATTAGGAAGACTAAGAAATGCATGTGCATGCACATGTGAATCAATATGTGATATCGATGTCACATTATCTCAGAAAGTTTGCTCTTGGTTCAAGAAGCATGGATTGAATCTTGAGAGGATGACCAACCATGCCTTGAGTTCATCCTGGGTATCAGAGACAAAGGAATTATACAATCACTACAACACCTTACACAAATTGTAGGTCGAAGTTATTCTCCAACTTTCCATTTCACTTGGGTAGCACTGATGTATGACCACTCTTTGCTTGTGATGTCATAAGCTAGTTATGGACATTCACTACCAACGTGATATGGGACCTATAGGGTCACACACATAGGAACTCATCTAGAATAGGAGTTTGATCTTGAACGACAATCAGATTGATTACTAAAGTGTTTAGTTATTCAATTCATGCAACTAATTGCTTAATTGACTGACTAGGACTTCCAAACGACCATCTCACTGTGTGAGATGGCCATTTGGGTAGCCAAACGGGCGTCTCATGTAGTTGAGATGGCCGTTTGGAGGTCAGGATGATCAAAGTCCTATTTGGCTAAGTACTGCCCTTGAACCAACCAGTTCAATGTGATTGAACCAACTGGCTCGAGTCAACTCACTAGATGGCCATTTGGGTGAGTGAGACAGGTGTCTCGCTTGGGTGAGATGACCCGATTGGGTCAAATGAAGGTTCTGGATGATTCCCAAATAGTTTTAGTTGTTCTTTACTTGAGGAACAAGGAAATTAATATGAGATGTTAATTGGATTCAAAATAGCCAAATTGGATTCAGATTGGAAGCCACCAAATGATCATTTGGTAGTGCAAGATGACCGTCTCATGAACCAGATGGCTGTCTGGGTGTGTGAAACGGTTGTTTCAGCTATCGCAGATTGCAAATTTTTGCAAAAAATCAAGATCTCTTAGTTCTTTACACTTCCACTTTTAGTCCTGCATTGGCTGGGGACTGGGAACCTTGACCCTAACCCCTCCTATATATAGAGGGATATTGGGGACTTCTCGAGATCCAACAACTACATAGACAATAGAGAATCAGTTTCTCTAACAAGTGTTGTCCTCTCTAGTTGTAGAAACCAGGATAGCCCAAGAAAGTCCTACCCGACTAGGGAGGGATAGCCATGAGAGAGAACAACTAAGGATTTTCATAGTAGGAGAGCAGGTTGGTGACTAGTACAACAATAGGGAGGACAACTCCTTCCTGACCATCTTGGTGAACAACAGGAGTTCTAGTTGGTCTATGTGGACTACTATAGAGGGAGGAGTCCTTTAGCTGCTACTCAGAGAGAAAATTCAACCTACAGTCAGTGGCGAGAGCATAGGAGTCATTGTATAGGTTGTACAGACATTGTTTGTGGTGAAGATAAGGAGCTGCACAGCCACCATCCAAGAGCAACTTGTTAGTAGTTGCAAAGAAGTAAGTTTTGTCACTGGACTTACTCCAGGACTAGGTATAACTTGCTAAAACCATCCTTCCTATTTTAAAGTAGTTGACGCAATCTTTTTGTATTGGAGAATATGGATAGATAAAAATTTTGTTTCCGCTTCTATACTCTGTGCCTGTATTTCCCTATAGTGGTATCAGATCCACATCAATTTACTATGTTTTAGAATAATCGATATGATCATATTTTGATTTTATAATTTATTTATTACAAATGATTTGAATATTTAAACTTCTCTCATATGCGTATCCGATCAAAGACCACATAATCCCATATATATATATATATATATATATATATATATATATATATATATATATATATATATATATATATATATATATATATATATATATCTGTGTGTGTGTGTGTGTGATATGATATATATGCAATTTACATGTGTCACCTTAAAAGTGGTTTTGATGGTGGATGTGTAGCGTGGTTATGGCCAATACCCTTTATCTGTATGTGGTTGGATGGTTTGGTTCCTTATATCTCGGTCTGCATACCGAGCCTCTACCTCCCTCTTCCTAATGTAAAGTTAATGGTTTCTTGTCTTTGATACCCTCGAATGTAACTCGAGGTTTCCCTTATTCAATGTAATAAAGTAGCAATAGGATAGTTTCTTTTCATGCAAAGACATTGAAGATGTTCATCACCGGTTGAGACAACTAGTTTGTGAGACGAGTCGACTGTCTGGAGTATCATGGAGGATAGATGATGATGGAACCAGATGACCTCCTGGTGGTTCCAATTGACTGTCTAGAAGGAGTCTAGACATTGGTTGGATAGGAGGCCAGACAACCGTCCCTGGAGGCCCAAATGACCATTTGGAAGGAGTCCAAACATCAGTTGGATAGGAGGACCAACTGATCGGCCAAGTGGCAAGATGACCAGTTTAAGGGTTGAATGGATCTACCCAAATTAGCAAGAACAGATCTACATCAACTGCAGGTCCATACATGTGATGTGATGATTGACCTAGGTGGTAGTAATTCCTTGTGGCTCCAAGGAATTACAAGTAGGCATGGCCATAACCATCATTTTTTATTTTATATTGCTTGTTAACATTGTGGGATATAGCATGTATATGATATGTACTATATATGTGGTGATTGGATACAGTATATGTATATATGATATATATAAAATCCCTCAATCAAACATATTAAGTATTAGATGCTTTCCAATAGCAATACACATGAAAAACTTATTTTCCCAAGCATAGGTTACGCCAAAGCGGGGTGCATTATTATCATATTGGCTATTGGGTTAGGCTTAACTGGTGATTATCCAAGAGTCTGGACCCAAAAGCATGCAAATGATGTTCTCAAAGAGTTGTGCATGTCATCTATCCAAGAATTGCATATGATGCAATCAGTTTGATTGCCTACCTTAATGATTGATTATGGGCATTGGTGTAGTCTGGGTAATAATTGAATCATTTTAGATCTTGGCTCATTAGAAAATTATTCATAGCAATTTTCTGAATTGATACTTGAGGGTTATCAATTTGAACAAATAATGAGAATGATAGTTAATTAAAGACCTAAATGTTATCGCCCAATTTTAATCAAATCAAATCAAATCAAAATTTGAGTTTTTGACAAATTGCAAATTCTTTTATAGAATCAAATGGCCACACCGAACAATCACTTTTCTCTATGATTGGTCCTTAAGAAGGACAAACTTGTTGGGAACAACTTCCATGACTGGTTTAGGATGTTGAGAGTTGTTCTCACGTAGGAGAGTGACGTGTATTTTACTACGCGCTTAAACGCAAGTATACGCGTCGAGTAATATAGGCCTTGTGAGGCCCGAGTCGAACTCAGGGATATGTGAATTATTGGAGACTTCTACTAACTAATCGCAATCAGCTAGACCGATTAACAAAGTAGGATTTTGTGTTCAAATTAAAAAGAAAATAAAAATCAAACAAAGAAAACAATCGATTAAAGGTTAATTTAATCAATTCAAAGGGATATCTTTAGGATGGTGGTTTCACCGCAGGTCAACATTGTATTAGGTTTCATATAATTCCTCACACTTCTCTCTCTATCCGGGTAGTGGCCTGAAATGAGAATTACCCACTAAGTATTGCCGAAATTTTTCAAAGGCGAACACGACGGCCAGTAACTCCTTTTCTGTGGTTGTGTAGTTCAATTGAGCATCATTAAGCGTTTTTTAGGCATAGAAAATCACAGCAGGCTTGTTATCTACCCTTTGCCCCAAAATAGCTCCCACAGCATAATCGGACGCATCACACATCAACTCGAATGGCTTTGTCCAATCCGGCGTTTGAACAACCGGAGCTGAAATCAACTTTTCCTTCAAAACCTCGAATGCGTGAAGACATTTCTCATTGAAATCAAAAACTGCGTCTTTTTCCAACAATTCCGATAATGGCTTTGCGATTTTTGAAAAATCCTTGATAAATCGCCGATAAAACCCGGCGTGTCCTAAAAAGCTTCTCACCCCTTTTACAGAATTTGGTGGGGGTAGCTTAGAAATCACCTCAATATTTACGGGGTCTACCTCAAGACCCTTGCTAGACACCTTGTGTCCTAGCACAATTCCTTCCGTCACCATCATGTGACATTTCTCCCAATTGAGGACCAAGTGTGTGTCCTCGCACCGCTGCAATACCTTATCTAAGTTATAAAGGCATTCCTCAAAAGATGCTCCATACACCGAGAAGTCGTCCATGAAAACTTCAAGACACCGCTCTACCATGTCAGAGAATATGGCGAGCATGCAGCGTTGAAAAGTCGTCGGCGCATTGCATAAACCAAACGGCATACGGCGGTAAGCAAACGTCCCATAGGGACATGTAAACGTAGACTTCTCTTGATCCAAAGGATCAATAGAAATCTGGTTGTACCCCGAATAGCCATCTAGAAAACAAAAATGCGACCGACCAGCTAGACGTTCCAAAATCTGATCGATAAATGGCAATGGAAAATGATCTTTAAGAGTTGTGGCATTCAATCGGCGGTAGTCAATGCAAACACGCCACCCGGTTACCAATCGGGTGGTGACAGGTTCATTCAAAAGATTTGTAGTGATAATGATTCCCCCCTTTTTAGGGACTGCCTGTGTGGGACTCACCCACGTCGAATCGGATATGGCATAAATGATCCCTGCAGCAAGAAGCTTTATGACTTCCTTCTTGACAACCTCCATCATGCTTGGATTTAGACATCTTTGAGGCTGTATGACTGGCTTGGCTCCCTCCTCGAGCCGAATCTTGTGTTGGCAAAGTGTAGGGGAGATCCCCTTGATGTCCGCCACAAACCACCCAAAAGCTCCACGGTGGTTCTTGAGCACTATCAGTAGTTGCTCCTCCTCATCCGCACTCAAGTATGCAGATACAATCACTGGTAACTTGTCCTCCTCAGCTAGAAAGACATACTTCAGATGCGGGGGCAATGGCTTCAACTCCAGATCAGGTGGGCAAATAAGAGATGATTGTAGCGGTGGGGGCAGTGTACCCAAATCTTCATAGTGCCTCGTGTAGAAACATGGAAGCATTTGAAGCATTTTGGCGCACTCCTTGAGTGAAGTACTCCGCATCCAATCATAAGTGACATTTAGCAAGCACGCTTCCAAAGGCAATTCCGGATATGCATCAAAGACGGAAGTAATAATCACATCATCCTCCCTTGAAGGTGGAATGTCCTCATTCTCATCATTTGGAAACCCAACAGCCTTGCATAAAGAGACAACTTTAGTTTGCTCCATAAGGTCCACTGCTAGGGTCCCATTATCTATCCTGCTCATAACATGAGCCATATCCAAAAATGGCTTCCCAAGACAAAGTGAGATATTTTGTTCCACATGCTTAACCATGTTGCACTGTGCTTTTGCTTTATTAGAGGCATTGCCATTGGGCATGACCATCTCAAAGCGATCATCCGCAATGCCCAAAGTCAAGCGACCTCTCCCCATCTCCAAGATCATATCAGCTGTAGCTTGGAATGGGCGACCAAGTAGTAACTCATTGCCGTGCTCGTCCTGCATTTCCATAACGACGAAATCAGCCGGAAAAACAAAGCGGTCTACCTTTACCAAAACATCCTCACAGATTCCATACGGTTTCACCACAGAATTATCAGCCAATTGGATGGTCATGTTACTTGGCCTCGACTCCTTCAATCCAAGTTTCTTGAATGTAGAAAGGGGCATCAGATTGATGCTTGCCCCGGAATCACAAAGTGCTTCGCCAAATTTGAACTTCCCGATAAAACAAGAAATATTAAAACAACCGGGATCCTGTCTCTTTGGCGGCAAAGTTCCCATAATAAAAGCACTCACTTGCTCCTTCAATACCACGACCTCAGTGTCAGGTATCTTCCTCTTCTTGGTGATTACATCTTTGAGAAACTTTCCATAATACGAGATTTGCTCAATCGCCTCTAGCAAAGGAATATTCACTGATAATTTCCTAAAGCTGTCCAGAAATTTCTTAAACTGTGCATCCACCTTTCTTGCTTTTGCACTATTGGGATAGGGGACCGGAACAGTATGTGCCCTTTGGTGAGGTGGCATATAGGGAGTTAATTTTTGTGGTTCCTCCTCAGTGGCTTGTTCTTCCTTACCATCTTCAGCTATGTCCTCAGTTTGCTCTATGACAGGTGTGGGTTGCTCTTTGACTGTTGCTTCTCCAACTGTGTCCTGCGGTGTGCTTGTGTCATCCGCCCTTGGATTTAACACTTTCTTACCGCTCCTCAATAAGATGGCCTTGGCCTGTTGGTTTCCCCCGGGAACATTGGTGTTCCCCGGAAAACCCGGATGTGCCGGCTTCTTCAAGCTTGCAATCTCGGCTGCCATTTGCACCATGGAAGTCTCTATAGTTCTCATTTGAGCCCCGTGGCTCTGCAACGTCTGCCCAAACTGGTTCATAAATTCACCCTGTTGCTTGATTTGCTGCCCAAAAGTGTTCATCAACTCTTGATTTTGCTTTATGACTTGATTGAGCAACTCCGTGCTCTTATCCTCCGTGACCGGTGCAGGCTTGGCGTCCGGATCCTGCAGAAAGTTATTTGGATCCTTCCATGAAAATTTCTTGTCCTTCCGCCATGAATAATCGTTATTCCTGTACCCTTGTTGTTGCCTCATATACTTGACCTGAGCCTCATCCTCGGACTCATTGTCTTCCTTCTGCAGCAACCTCTTTGCGAGAAGATCCATCTTCTCGTTCAGCTCTCTCATTGCCTTTGACTCACTGGTAACTCTTGCTTGCTCAACTGGGCCTCTTTCTCTTTCTCCCCAAGATTGCTTTCGTGCCATATTCTTTATTATTTCCCAGCATCTTGTATCAGTGTTATTTAAGAAAAATCTGGAACCAGCTGAGTCCAAATTGCTTCTATCATGCTCGGAGAGAGCAAAGTAGAAGATCTTCACTTGGGTTTCCTTGTCCAGTCCATGGTGTGGACATCTCCTCAACATGACTTGGAATTGCTCCCAAGTCTCAGAATAAGTTTCACCCACTTGTTGGGTGAAATTGTGGATCTTCCGGATCATATCATTGGTCTTCTCAGGAGGGAAGAATCTCTCGAAGAAAACCTCCACCATGTGATCCCATGATTCAACAAACTCGTCGTCGAGGTTATGAAGCCACTCTCTTGCCACTCCAGCCAAGGAACTCAGGAATAACTTGAGGTAGAGCACATCCTGTGGAAATCGATCTATCTTCACCATATCACAGTTCTCCACGAACTGGCTGATGTGGGCCACTGGATCTTCATTTTTTAATCTGTGAAATGCGTTTGATTTAACCAGGTTAATCAGTGCTGGATCGATCTTGTAGGTTGGAATGTTTAGCCCCTGTTTCTTTATAGGCCCCTTTGATGCTGAGGAAGAAGACGCCTTGATCTTCTCCCATATTGTCTATGCTTCAGCCATTTCTTCTTCTTGTTCTTTTTCAGATTCAGAATTTATATCACTTTGGTGTTCCTCCTCGTAGTAGTCCTCGTCCTCTGGTCCCGCAGATGGAACCTCAGGTGTGCGATTCACGTAGTCTCGACTACGTGTGTGCACCATGCAAAGTACCTGAAATATGAAAATAGGGGTTCAGTACAATGCTTTGAACGAGTCAACACAATTATAGAGAAATAAAGGAATTTTTGAAATTGTTTTAAAATAAAATAAAAAAATGTGGCCTAGAGTGGCCGCTCTTAGCACTCAAAGTGCCAATAATTCGCCGTATCCCCGGAAACGGCGCCAAAAACTTGACGTGTATTTTACTACGCGCTTAAACGCAAGTATACGCGTCGAGTAATATAGGCCTTGTGAGGCCCGAGTCGAACTCAGGGATACGTGAATTATTGGAGACTTCTACTAACTAATTGCAATCAGCTAGACCGATTAACAAAGTAGGATTTTGTGTTCAAATTAAAAAGAAAATAAAAATCAAACTAAGAAAACAATCGATTAAAGGTTAATTTAATCAATTCAAAGGGATATCTTTAGGATGGCGGTTTCACCGCGGGTCAACATTGTATTAGGTTTCATATAATTCCTCACACTTCTCTCTCTATCCGGGTAGTGGCCTGAAATGAGAATTACCCACTGTCGTGGTGTAATTCACTACTTAGGTTTAGGTTGATTCCACCGTCGTAGTAATCATTCCCCTAAACTAAGCGCATTAAAAACGGTCTCTCAGTTCCCACCATTAATTTTACAACTCCTTTGTCAAGGGTTTTATTGACTAATGTAGAATTCGTCTCTTTTCAACCGTTAATCCTTCTGTCGAAGTGATTAAGGGTGTTAAGTTATTATTATGGTGATCAAGCATAACAATAGAAATGGAGAAAATGAATCTATACCACGGATTTGAGAGAAAAATATGAATTATTGATATAAAAATGTCATACAATGCATTCTCGGGCTACTCCCGGTCCTAAAGATTGAGGGTTTTAGCCTCTCATGTTCATCTCACACGAATACATGGTAGAAATTGGGGAATTCATAAGAAAAATGGGAAATAAATGGGAAAACCCCTGAACGGAGAAGAACCGGTGGATCCTTGGCGTAGAACACGAGCTTCCCCGCCTGTCGGTGGTGGAAATCGTCTTCGGCAGCGTTCGAATCACCCGGGATGAGCTTCTCGGCCTCCGTTCTCCTTTCTCTCCTCCTAGGCACTCGTGCAATCCAAAAATTGAGAGCTCTCATCGTCTGGGCGGCCGTCATTAGCTATAAGTCCCTAATTAGGTCGTCAAATAACAACAGCCGTCCGATCGAGATCAAAACAGATCCAACGCATATCTGCCGGCATCGATACCATCGACGCGGGTCGATGGTATCGACCCAGCAGATTAGCGGCAGCTTTCCTTTCTTTTATTCTGAGCGCCTGTGGTGATCTCGATACCATCGACTTGGGTGTCGATGGTATCGACTCCTTTAGCGTCGGTTGTTGTCGTTTAGCGACGCTGTAGCTCTCCTTGTGTCGATGGCATCGACTTGGGTCGATGGTATCGACAGTTTCCTCGCCAGCAACTTGAAGGGATCTCGATACCATCGACTTAGGTGTCGATGGTATCGACTCTGTATTGCTCTTCTCGGCTGACAACCTGTGGCTTGGTCGATGGTATCGACTTCCGTCGATGGTATCGACGGAAGCAGATACTTGTTTTTCCTGAAATTTCACAACAAGCCCAAGTAAATCCACACAATTTATAATAAGATGATAAATAATGCTCAAAATAGTAAAACAAAGGGGATTTGATATAATATGATGGCAAAGACCAAATTAAGTGAATTATGCAATATTATCCATAAAAATGAGTAATTAGAGCACAAAACACATATGAAATAGGTCTATAAATGCGACTCAAAATCATCGCATCAAACTTCAAAAACTTGACGTGTATTTTACTACGCGCTTAAACGCAAGTATACGCGTCGAGTAATATAGGCCTTGTGAGGCCCGAGTCGAACTCAGGGATACGTGAATTATTGGAGACTTCTACTAACTAATCGCAATCAGCTAGACCGATTAACAAAGTAGGATTTTGTGTTCAAATTAAAAAGAAAATAAAAATCAAACTAAGAAAACAATCGATTAAAGGTTAATTTAATCAATTCAAAGGGATATCTTTAGGATGGCGGTTTCACCGCGGGTCAACATTGTATTAGGTTTCATATAATTCCTCACACTTCTCTCTCTATCCTGGTAGTGGCCTGAAATGAGAATTACCCACTGTCGTGGTGTAATTCACTACTTAGGTTTAGGTTGATTCCACCGTCGTAGTAATCATTCCCCTAAACTAAGCGCATTAAAAACGGTCTCTCAGTTCCCACCATTAATTTTACAACTCCTTTGTCAAGGGTTTTATTGATTAATGTAGAATTCGTCTCTTTTCAACCGTTAATCCTTCTGTCGAAGTGATTAAGGGTGTAAAGTTATTATTATGGTGATCAAGCATAACAATAGAAATGGAGAAAATGAATCTATACCACGGATTTGAGAGAAAAATATGAATTATTGATATAAAAATGTCATACAATGCATTCCCGGGCTACTCCCGGTCCTAAAGATTGAGGGTTTTAGCCTCTCATGTTCATCTCACACGAATACATGGTAGAAATTGGGGAATTCATAAGAAAAATGGGAAATAAATGGGAAAACCCCTGAACGGAGAAGAACCGGTGGATCCTTGGCGTAGAACACGAGCTTCCCCGCCTGTCAGTGGTGGAAATCGTCTTCAGCAGCGTTCGAATCACCCGGGATGAGCTTCTCGGCCTCCGTTCTCCTTTCTCTCCTCCTCGGCACTCGTGCAATCCAAAAATTGAGAGCTCTCGTTGTCTGGGCGGCCGTCATTAGCTATAAGTCCCTAATTAGGTCGTCAAATAACAACAGCCGTCCAATCGAGATCAAAACAGATCCAACGCATATCTGCCGGCGTCGATACCATCGACGCGGGTCGATGGTATCGACCCAGCAGATTAGCGGCAGCTTTCCTTTCTTTTATTCTGAGTGCCTGTGGTGATCTTGATACCATCGACTTGGGTGTCGATGGTATTGACTCCTTTAGCGTCGGTTGTTGTCATTTAGCGATGTTGTAGCTCTCCTTGTGTCGATGGCATCGACTTGGGTCGATGGTATCGACAGTTTCCTCGCCAGCAACTTGAAGGGATCTCGATACCATCGACTTAGGTGTCGATGGTATCGACTCTGTATTGCTCTTCTCGGCTGACAACCTGTGGCTTGGTCGATGGTATCGACTTCCGTCGATGGTATCGACGGAAGCAGATACTTGTTTTTCCTGAAATTTCACAACAAGCCCAAGTAAATCCACACAATTTATAATAAGATGATAAATAATGCTCAAAATAGTAAAACAAAGGGGATTTGATATAATATGATGGCAAAGACCAAATTAAGTGAATTATGCAATATTATCCATAAAAATGAGTAATTAGAGCACAAAACACATATGAAATAGGTCTATAAATGCGACTCAAAATCATCGCATCAAACTCCCCTAAGCTTAAACATTGCTCGCCCTCGAGCAACTAATCCTTAGAATAAGATTGCAGATGTCAACTAACAATCAACACATCACCCCACATTCCACATGACTCCCACTGAACGTTCTCAAACCGGCCTTTCCTAATCACAGAACAGTAATTACCCTACAGGCGACAATAATCATCAATAAAAGAAATTATCCTTCAAACCGATGAACACTATCACATAAGGTAGTTAACATAATAAAATTTGCCGATTCAGCATTGGTGCATCTTGTGATCGCCTACACTACGTTGCTCGCCCTAACTACTATCTACATGGAAACAGTTCTCCTGATAAACATGAGTGAGGAGAAAATCACGGTGGCCTACCAATCCGAGCAACGGGTAGATGGAATGGGTGTTTCATGGAAGAATTTTTGGAAGTATTACACAGTTTCAACATGCATAAAACAAAATGCCCTAAATGATGTGAATGCACATTGAAAATGCCCTAATGCTTAAAATTGGGTGGAATGATGCATGCACTAACCTTCCACCTCAAAAAGAGATAGAAATCTAATTAAGCCACATCATGTACTCAGTTTCCTTGTTATGCAAGTGATATCATGTTCCTTTCTCCCTCTTATTCCATTTCCTTCTAAATTCTCTTTTTTTTTCAAATTGTTTTTCAGATTTTCAGAAAAAAAATTTTAAATTTTTTTTTCTTTCTTTTAGCCCACATATCCATAATTTCTTAGAGATACATGTATAAGGCCATTTGTTTTTTCACAATTGGAAGTCTTTGCACTATTTCGAGGGTATGGAACAAATTAGATCACTTTTCAAGACAAACTGAGGTACATGGTGTACTTATGCATGAAAATCATGAAAGTTATGAGTGCAACTACATGACATGCACCTAAAAGTAATGTGCATGAATCACTATACATTTTTTTTCGTTTTATGCAAAAGTATGAAAATAACAATGCAAATCCTATCTACATGCTATGCACGCAAGAAGGAATTAAAACTGTACTTTACTTTCAATTCTTTGGTAGATTATGGAAAAAATATGAAGTGGAATGATCACAAGATTAAGTTACTGAACCTTAGAAAAATATCATGTGTCCCTCCTTACTGACATGTGTAGTAGTTCAAAGGGTTCTTTCTCCTATATCCAATTAAGGTCTCATTACCATTTGATTAGGTTAGGCTCAAACAACCGTTACTATCCACTTTTCATGAGTCAATGGGAGTGTAGGTGTGACATATTACTTCAAAGTTGACATAATCAATCATTTTCATAGGACAAGTTTCCCAAGGACAACCAAGATGACAATTTTTAAGACATCCACGATTACACTAGATAGATGTGGATCCTAAACAAACTAAAATTGCAAGAACAAATAACAAAGCAAAAACTAAAAACAACTAAAGAAAAGATAAAAGATAGAGTTGTTCCAGCCACCCCCCTAAGCTTGAATTCGACTATGGCCTCATAGTCAAAAACCAACTTAAGGGTGGAACAGTGATACCCTGATCAATCCTGCGGAGGCGGTGGTGGGTATTGCGGTGCCGTAGGATCCCAAGACGGGTACTCCCCCTGGAAGCTTGGATCATATTGGGTCCTCGGTGGAGGCTGTGGATAGCCTCCAAAGTAGTCTTGACTCCAGTAATGGTCGAAGAAGGGCTCCTGTTGCGTCTCTATCCGCTGCAACCGGGTGTGCATTTGCTCTTAGTTGGCGAGGATGAGCCGCTCGTTCTCGAACATAGCCCGTTGGTTATGAAGTACCCGGCTCGTAGTCTCATGAATGTCGGTATACATACCCATGTGCTGTTGCTGAGTCTGCTGGATGTCCTGCAGCATGGTGTACATCCCCTGCATGGAATAGGGATCCTCAGTGTGTCTTGAGGACCAAGTGTGTGTATTTTACTACGCGCTTAAATGCAAGTATACGCGTTTAAGATGTTGAGAGTTGTTCTCACGTAGGAGAGCAAGCTCTATGTCCTGGAAACACTAGAACCAGAGGAACCACCTTAAAATGCTCCAAGGGCTGATAAGGATGCTTACAAGAAGTGTACTGAAGATGTCGTGGATGTCAAGTGTTTGATGCTTTGTTCAATGAACCATGAGTTGCAAAGTCAACATGAGAACATGGGAGTGATTGAGATGGTCACACATCTCAAGAACATGTATGAAGATCAGAAAAGACAAGAGAGGTTTGATATCTCTAAGGCATTGTTCAAATATCACATGGCAGAAGGAGATCTAGTAGGTCCTCATGTGCTCAAGATGATTGGGCATGTGGAGAACCTAACCAGACTGGGATTCCCCTTGGGCCAAGAGTTGTCCACTGACATGATTTTGTAGTCTCATCCAGAGTCATATAGTTAGTTTGTTGTGAACTACAACATGAACAACTTTGACAATTCGTTGACAGATTTGTTGGGCATGTTGAGAATTGTTGAGACACAAATGAAGAAGGGCAAGCCCAAGTCTGTGATGATGATCAGCAAGACAAAGGGTAAGTCTAAAGGCAAAGGAAAAGCTAAGAAAGTTTCTAAAGCTAGACAGAAGCCTAAGTCTTTAGATCTCAAGGCAATATGTGGAATAAAGAAATAAAGAGGCAATTGTCACCAACCTGGACATTGGAAGAGAAAATGCCCACTCTAGTCAGAGGAACTAAAGAAGAAGAAGAATGGCATTGAGGCCTCCACTTTAGGTATAAACAACATAATATAAATTTTACTTCTTCATGTTGGTATGTGATACCAAATATAGATCGGACATACTGATGTGCAAGATCTGAAAAGAAGTAAAGGCCTTCATGGAAGGACGAAGATGGACAAAATGGATCAAATGTTACAGAAGCCAGAGTCTAGATTTAAATTTATCTTAGCCCAATGGGCATGTAATAGAGTTACTAGAACTGCTATTTCATTATGCCATTAGAATAGAAATATTTTCTTTATGCATCCTATATGGACAAGGATGATTATCAATAAATATTCATTGGTGTTTCTATTTCAAAGATATGATCTTACATGGCATTGGCCCAAAAACATCTTGTGATATTTATGAGAAATGATCCAAATATGAAAGTTTATACCAAAGGAATATAATTGATAACTCAAGATTATCATTAGCATAAGTCATCTTGTATGTACACATAAGAAATGCATACCTAGATTACATATTGATGTTGATCTAGATTCCCTTGGTTATTGAACATAAGGAAATATGCAAGTCTTATTCATACACAATATGACATGACATCCTTCACTAAATGTAGTGGGAGGATAAAGCTTCCATTAGACCTCATACATATGATGCATGAAGATCTTATGGAATGAATGCTATAGATAAATAATTAATACATAATTTTGATTTATAAATAATATAATGATACATACCAAATGAAATGAAAGAATCAATCTCTTGAAAATGTTCAAGGAGATTGTAAATGAAGTATACCATTGATGAAAGTACTAAGATACTTTGATATGATCAAATGTTGAAATACATTATATCAATACCTTGGGTACCTTCAAGAATGAATTATGATAATGTATCACATGACAAATTGTATGAACATGATGATGTGTCAGAATGAAGGATTTATACCATGATGAGTCATGATATAGTTATCAATTAATCTAATTTTCTTACATCCTCATAAATATATATACCTATTACTAAATAATGTACCATCTGAATGGTTTAAAAGGACATCATATATGATATGATTTGGGAATGTCCCGATAGGTCTAAAGGATTGAAACCCACATTGAGAAAGTAGTTTCTTGAGAAGGTTTATCCATAAACCATGATAAGTTGAACATTACTAATCCCTTTCCAATAACAAAATTGTTTTGTTAATAGGATAACTGAATTCCTAAAGAATTAGTGGGAGCTAAAGTAGAACTCAAAATGTTTGAGGTCAACAAAATGGGTACAATGAGAATAATGAGAATAACAAGTTGTTGTGGAATCTCAGTTTCATCATATAACATTGAACAAAATATTCTAGTAGAACACATCTAAGATTGGAGGATTGTGAATTCAGCAATCCAGATGGGTTGGCTATACAAAATGAGCCAACTACTCAACTAGAAGTTATTTCTGAGTAATATGGGATCCATGTAACCTAACAAGGTGTAACCTTGATAGCACCACCTAAAGAGGTAACATATAAAGGGTATAATAGGGTTTATGATCAAGACCTACATGGATACATCAAAGGACAACTTGGTTGAATAAATCAAGTTCAAGTTGTTGGATGTGATAGAAAATCATTTACCAATTGTCATGCTTGTTGTTATAGTTAGAATGGACTATGATATTTTGCATATGAAGATAGAAACTAGATTCCTCAAGGGAATAAATTAGAGGATGTGTAGGTGACACAACCTAAAAGGTTTCATAACTTCATGAATGAAAAATTAAGTCCATAAACTAAAACGTTCAATCTAGGATTGAAATAAGCAACTCAGAAGTGGGATCTTTTGACTTGAAAAGATAGTAAAAGAGTTTGACTTGAATCAAGACAAAAGAAGAAATCTATGTTTACAAAAGATTTGGTGGGAGCATATATGAATATTCCACATATCATGAGGAATAACGTCTCAATATTGTGAATATTGAAAATTGGCATGAAAACCACCTTCAGCAATGAAGGATTAAGTGAAACATCTTATGAGATAAGGATCAAGACCTATGAGATAGTTCTTGAAGATTTCATAATGGAAGTTTAAGCATGTACAATAGCAATGTGTTGAAAGAGTTCAACATGGAAGGATTCAATGAGAGAGAATTCATATTAGTCTCTCATGAACCCTATATTCTGATTCTTGTGAAGAATGGGAATATCATGAATAAGATTCCATGGGCCAGTCCATTAGTGGATCTTTCATGTAAGCTATTAAAAAGCTTATCCCATATTATACAATCTGTATTGGACATGACAAGATGATATAAATTACAATAAAGGTTATTAGAAGTTCATTAAAGATATCCATTAGTACTTGAGAAGTGACTAAGGATAAATTGCTAGTCCATGATGATAGAAATAAAAGGGAAGAGCTAGATGTAAAGGGTTACATCAATGCAAGCTTCCATAAATGACAAAGTTGACCACAAAATAAAATATTTTTTTATTTTAAAAGAGAAAAGATGTGATTAGTTGGAAAGGTTCTGAACTAATAGACATTAATACTATTTTACATTAAAAACTAAGTATACTTGTGTTATGAGAACAGAGTGATACTATATGGATCTAGATGTTCATATGATGAACTTATAGATGTTCCAGCCATTGATGACTCAATAGAAATACTACGACAACAATGGAGCTAATTGTTAGGCAAGGAATATCAGATACCATATTATGGTAGTTTCATCTCAGAGCAAAGAGATAACAAACATGTAATATCCTGACTGTAAGCAAAGTGTTGCTAACCTGCTAAATCAGTATTAGTGTAGCAGAAGCATGTTGGACATGTTTTGATCACTAAGGATGAGATCTGTTGCTAATTGGATCTAAGTGCGAGTGGGAGTATGTTGGTAAGGTATGCCCGTAGAGCCAAGCATATGATGATTGACATGGCATAATTACCTAAAAGGATTTGATAATAACATATATAAAGCCAAGCTTCCCATTCATCTGTTTCACTCAGTTATGAGATAAAGAGGATACAGAATGAATGTCTAGAGAATTATATTACACAATGATGTATGTTGTCAAGTTCCTATCCTTGTGATGAGATCATATGGATGTTAAGAGTACATATACATATTCTTGTTATGTCCATGAATGGTTGTTATTGTGGAAGGTTGATAGACAACAATAACACATAAGATCAGAAGTGTGAGTTGGTTGATGGCTAAATCTCATTAGTCATGATATGGAAATATAAAACCAAGCACATGGATACACGATAGAGATAAGTGTATTGCATAGACCCCTCTTGATAGCGACACATGGTTTTTGGTCACAGTCACCTCTCATAGAGAAGGTGGTGATTGTGATTCTTAGACCTGAAATCATAACACTCGTCACATGTTGTTGGGTATGCTTTGACATCATCAAATGTAGTCCTGAAATATGGGTTGTTATAACAGTGATGATTGGGTGACTTTGATACATGGGGATAGACTGTTAGTGATAGATATGGGATTTGTCCCTCCTACGAGAGTATGATATTCTGGCCACTTGATTAGCAAGACTGAGAAATGCATGTGCATGCACATGTGAATCCATATATGATATTGATGTCATATTATCTCAGACAGTCTGCTCTTGGTTCAAGAAACATGGATTGAATGTTGAGAGGATGACCAAACATGCCTTGAGTTCATCCTGGATATCAGAGACAAAGGAATTATACAATTGTTGCAACACCTTACACAAATTGTAGGTTGAAGTTGTTCTCCAACTTTCCATTTCACTTGGGTAGCACTGATGTACGACTAGGCACCACTCTTTGCTTGTGATGTCATAAGCTAGTTATGGGCATTCACTGTCAATGTGATATGTGACCTATAGGGTCACACACATAGGAACTCGTCTAGAATATGAGTTTGATCTTGAACGATAATTGGACTGATTACTAAAGTGTTTAGGTATTAAATTCACATAAGTGATTGCTTGATTGGATGACCAGGACTGGAAAACGACCATCTCACTGTGAGAGATGGTCGTTTGGGCAGCCATACAGCCATTTCATGTAGTTGAGATGGCCGTTTGGGGGTTAGGATGATCGAAGTCCAATTTGGCTAAGTTCTTCCTTGAACCAATAGGTTGAGTGATTGAACCGACCGGCTCGACTCAACTCACCAGATGGCCATCTGGGTGAGTGAGACAGGTGTCTCACTTGGGTGAGATGGCCCGATTGGATCAAGTGAAGGTTCGAGATATTTCCTAAATAGTTTTGGTTGTTCTTTACTTGAGGAACAAGGAAATGAATATGAGACATTAATTGGATTCAAAATAGCCAAATTTGATTCAGATTGGAAACTACCAAATAGTCATTTGGTAGTGCGAGACAATTATCTGGGTGTGTGAAATGGCCATTTCTGTTATCATCAATTGCAAAATGTTGCAAAAAATCAAGATATTTTAGTCCTTTCCACTCCCACTTTTAGTCTTGCATTGGCTGTGGACTGGGAACCCTGACCCTAACCCCTCCTATATATAGCGGGGTACTTGAGGATTCCTAAGATACAACAACTACATAGACAATAGAGAATCAGTTTCTCTGACAAGTGTTGTCCTCTCTGGTTGTGGAAACTAGGAGAGCCCAGGAAAGTCCTACCCGACTAGGGAGGGATAGCCCAGAAGAGAACAACTGAGGGTTGTCATAGTGGGAGAGTAGGTTGATGACTAGTACACCAACGGGGAGGACAACTCCTTCCTATTTGTTCTTGGTGAGCGACAGGAGTTCTAGTTGGTCTATGTCGACTACTCTAGAGGCAGGAGTCCTTTGGCTGCTGCTCAGAGAGCAAAGTCAACCTGCAGTCCATTGCGAGACCACAGGAGTCACTATAGAGGTTACGCAGACATTGTTCATGGTGAAGACCAGGAGTTGCATAGCCACTGTCCAAGAGCAACTTGTCAGCAGTTGCAAAGAAGCATGTTTTGTCATTGGTCTTGCTCCAGGACCAGGTATAACTTGCTAAAACCATCCTTCCTATTTCATAGTAGTTGACGTGATCTTGATGTATTGGGTAATACAGATAGATAAAATTCTTATTTCTGCTGCTATACTTTGTGCATGTATTTCCCTACAGAAAGATCATATTGAAGGAAAAGATTGGTTATATAGGAAATTTTGAATCAAAATTTTCAAGATTTTGTATCACTCCCACCTTAGACCTTCTTGTCTCCAAGCTACTTCTTAGTGTAATTTTTTCAAGAGTGGTATTTTGGACTATAAATTCACCTAATGTAAGTCTGTCTTTAATCCATTCTTGTTTCAATAAATTGTAGGAAGCAAAAGAATGCTATTGTCCATGGGGGAATTCTCTAAAATAAGGAGGACTTAATCTGCTACACTCTTGATTAATCACACTAGCTTCCTAGTATATGTTAAAAATTACAAACATCTTGCAAGGGGGAAATAGATACCCCTTCTAGTTCTTAAATCCCAACTAGGGATTAAAAGAGGCTTGGCGGATAATGCACCTTGAAAATCCCATTGTGCCAAACTTTGTGAGCAAGAATAAAAGTCGAGTGTGAATAAAATGAGGAGATTTGTCCTTCGAAATTTATTGAAGGGATCTAACCGATCGGTGTATATTGCACTCAAGAATGTAAATATTTCATTCCCTATAGTGGATCCTAGAAGCCAAACAATACCCTCTTGTCTTTTGAGGTAATCTCACATAACCACCTCAAATTACATTAGGACTTTTGGTTAATTGACACTATGATTACAGCAGTACTTATGGTTGATTGAACCTAAGAAAGATAGAACATTTGAATCCTAAACCCACCCCATACAGCTAGCTAAGTTACCCAAAAAAAATTTGGGTGTGAAAGATACCTCCAGTGAGTAATTTGCACAAGTATGGCTAGGAAATGAGGCATGGTGTGAATCATGAAGGAGAGATTCATCCTGAGAAGATGTCGTAATAGATAAAAGAGGTCAAGAAACTCTAAATCTAAGAGAATGAAGCCAAGGGATACAATATGTAGACCCAGAAGTCACACATATATCTTGACTCAAGAATGGCGTAAGGACATGATCAATGCTGGAAAACCACTAAACATAAATCCCTTAACTATCACTTGATTATTTGATTCTATTTATTAGCTTGAGGACAAGCTAGATTCTAATTTTGGGGAGTTTATAACATCCAATATTATGGATGGTTTACACCTATTTTTGTCCCTAATTTCTTTCTCTAGTACAAACTTGCTTTAATTTCCCCACATTTTCTTCATATAAATCCCTTTTTACTTAATTAGGCATTAACTACTTATTTCATGCAGGAAAACCATCAACTGATGGCCTTAACCAATATGTCCTCACAGCGATGGTCACTCCTTATCCAGTTTCCAAGGGCGCCATCTACTCCATCAATTGAGAGGACGACTGACCCAGCCACCCCTTGGCTATGACAACCGAAATTCACACTTGTCTGGCCTTCTAGTGGAAAAACTTTTCTGTAGCCCATATGTAAGCTGAGAACCCACCTAACAAACTCTCAACAAAGCCCTCTCTTCTGATGGTGTATCTCCCACCTCTACTGGTGCTATGACTGCATTTGTTCTTAATTGGTAAACTAGGGTTTACCTGAATGATTATGTGCTTAATTAGACTGAACACCATTTCAACTTGATTAATGTTGTTAGCTCAATTGTGATGTTTTAAACCTAATAAGGTACTCTAAGCATGCTTATAATTTGAAGAATTAGGGTTTGATAAAAGTAAATCCTAGTTGGAAAAAATTAGGGTTTTTGATAGTACATGAATATGGAATTTTCTCAGGATAGCAGTGTGGTAAATGATTTTTCATATTTTCTATGTAACTTTGATTTAATTCAATTTACTATATGATATTGATAACTAAATCATGCATGCTAGTGCATAATTTCAGAATGTTTGGATGCTCTTTGAATGTGGTTCTCGGTCGAACTATATTTCGACCGACCATGCTAACAGAATGTTGATTAGCAGTGTATTGTTGATTTTTACTTATTTATTGGTAGTTCTTCATGATCTGCAGTTTTTATTGGAGCTCTGAAATTAAATTTCAAACATCATGTTAAATTTCATAATTTTTGGAGAATGTTTCACCTATGAAATAAATGAATTTCGGTAATATTTTTATGATAGAAAAAACTGATGAAATAAGAGAAATTATAATGAGGGTCAGTGTGCAAATTACCCAAGCATCTCAATTTCTCTATATGAGAAAGGTATCACCCAAGGAGATCTCATATTTGGTGATCCATTCTAAAGAAATGAAATTCTAGAGAGAAAGGAGAGCTAGGGTTTTGAGAGGAGAAAGTGGTGGAGATGTTGACGTAGGGTTTCTCTATCCAAAATATGATGAAATCAAGTAAGTTTAGCTTCTTTGCATAGACTTTCATGGTGAATCTTCTCTCACATGTCAAGATTACATCCCTCCTCTGATTTGAATAGAAATGATATCAAATCTCTCCTTCTTCTCACTCTTCCACCATAAATCTCAATTTCTAGGGTTTTTGAGTTGAAAGGAAGAAGAAATTGATGATTTGCTAGGGTTTTGATATGGGTTTGAGAATTTTAGAGATGAGATGTGTTTTTAAGGTGTTTTCACACCTTAGGGTGAGTGGGTATTCCTTTAAATAGTATATTTCATAAAATCATGATAAATCATCAATAATCTTCAATTCTCTTGTATGCGACAGTAAACCCTAAACTTCCTTTCACTTCTAGCTTTTTCAATATGGTTTGAAATGGATTATTTCTCTAATTGTGATAAATTTTAGATGATAATATCATATTATAAATACATATAAATCTTATTAAAGAGAATACCAAAAGTAATTGTAGAGATTATAAGACATAATGAAATTTAGAGCTTTCAGATATGCATGATATTGCTATATATTTGAATAGAGAACTTTGCCTATTTGGATTTCCTTGTTCATGAATATTTTTCATCTGAATGTTTAGTAAATATATATGAGACACTATCTTGGATTTCATGTGATGCTATTAGTGTTTTCTTGATATCTCAGTCAAGAGCGTGAAATTCTAAATGAATGGAAAGTTGGAAATTTGTGAATATATATTGTGAAATTCATTTGAAGGGATTCTCTTTGACATCATAGACTTTATTTATTCAATGTTATACTTGATGCATGATATCTCAGTGATGGTGTAGAAATCCTAATTCAGTTCAATTCTAGGGTTTCATATATATGTTGATTGTGTGTCAGTTTTTGAAAACAGTCTTTGATCAGTGAAATGTTATGATGCATAAAGTCCTTATGTGAATTGTGTGATTTGTGAATTAGGTGAATGAGACCCTAAGGATAGGGCATTTAGTGAAGCATGTGTTTTCAATTATTGTGTTCTTCAGTGACATAAGTGGTGTTCCATAGTTGCTCAGTTTACAATATAGATTGTTGATAATTTATAGAAAGGACTATTTATGAGGTCAAATTAAGAAATGTTGATGTGATGATTGAACTATAAATCTGAAGAGTGGATTAGACTTTTTGATGCCCTGAAAATTGTAGAATCCTTCACATGAGGATTGCGTTGTGAGGAGGAAATGGCTTCCTGAATAGAGGCCCCACGTAGGTCGAGGTAATCCAGATGCATCATTGTAGGGTGTGGGGGTCTAAGCCAATGAGGGTGGACTCCTTAAATGATTGGTATCCAACACCAATCGGAGATGCCGGTGGTACCTGATATATGAGTGGTTGTAATTAGTGGACATCTTCGGTAGGTCCACTATTGCACTATATGCCTAAGGGCTTGACTCACCGCCTAAGTACCCAGGTTAAGAGGTGGATTCTGAGATATTTAACTACTCCCATTATCCTCCGAGAGATAGACATATGAGGCCCACTGCAAATGGGGTCTTAATCGAGACATAGGCTTAGGAATCTGGGAATTCTTCTAAGCCTTGTACAGTGAGATTGTAGCTTGTTGTGATTCTTCCACATGTTTTCGTCATCTCATGTGGGTTCATGGCATAATAATATGAATGAGAGGCTAATCAAGTGTGTTTAGTTACTCAATTATTCCTTGTATGTTTCTGAATAACTAAATGTTTTGTTATTATATAAGAATGTTCAGTGATTGATTTACTCTTTGTAGTCATATAGAGTAATCTGCCATATTTGTGTTGTGAATAATTAATCTCTTTAAATCTTATTGTTGTTCTAATTGATGTTGGTTTTTCAATAGTATATCTAAAATTATATAAGTGCTTTAAATTGTTTCTTTGAAGTACTCATTCACTGAGTGAGTAGGCTCATCCCTCTACTCACAAATGTTTAGGGATAGCACATGGACTGGAGATGTCAATGCATCAGAATAGATTTTCCACAGGAGTTAAGTATGAGATTAGTTAAGTTGAGTCAGTCCCTGTCACTCTAGGGCCTTGTTTAGAGCTGCGAGGGAGTTGTAAATGACAATATGTAACTTTCAATCATCAATTATAGAGCATGTATTTGATTATCATGTCGTATGTATAAGGAAGTGTGAGAAATAAAATGAATGCTTAGATATGTACCTTTATTGTTGGCATCATATTAGATTAATCAACTCCTAATTTCCTTTGTAAAGTTTGTTTATGTGATTGAATGAAAGAAAATAAAGAGTTTGAAACCAAAGAAAAAGTTGGGAGTGAACTTCATATTAAGTATAATCCTCAAATTATGCCCTAATCTCATGATTAGTGGTAATTGTGGTATGTGGGTGTAACAGCTTGGTATCAAAGCTTAGGCTGAGTTGTCAGGGACCAATAGGATAGTAAATTAGAGTCATAATTGTGGCAATAATGAAATGATGTGGATATAGCTATGGGGAATACCAGTATTTGGATATTGTGGCCCGATATATGAATACTTAGGTTGACAAGTATCAAGCTACTCTATCTATTCTTCACTGGATGACTTGGCTAGGTACATTGAGGGAGGATGGGCTAGAGAGAAATCCTAGAAATACTAGCATTAGAAGACCCAAAAATAACAAGGAAAAAGAGAATGAAGGTAGAATGCAATACAACATTTATTTTATATTGCTTTGATTTGAGATCGATAGAAATGCTCTTATATATTTGAATTCAGATTAACAGTTTGCAAAATATATATAGTTCTTTTAGATTGTTTCATATCACAAAGTTTCTTTAGTTATTGTTTATATTCTTTGTGTCAAGTAGACCAGAAGTTATGTTCAAATGAGTTTTCCCTAAGTGGATATTATTTTCAGATGTTTGAAATAAATAGAAGTTGGTTAATCATGAGTAGCTCTTGCCTTCAAGATGTAGGTTCGGCCTGGTCTGGCTGACGGGATGCGTTACTGGGATCTGGTGACTCCTATTAACAATATAATAAGAATAAACTTTGGACAAATTAAACTTAGATTGTAATGACAACCTATATACACTAATAAGTTGAAATACAAGGGAAATACTGAATAACTAAGGATTAGTTGGAGCTGATTAGTAAGATCCAACTTTGGAGCCTCAGATAAGAAGCCCTTAATTGGGAATGAAGGAATAGGGAATATAATAACAAGACATATATTAGAATGTAACATGCCAAGTGAAGAAGGAAGGATAGATAAAGAGAACTAAACCATATAACCAATTTAGGCACTTTATTCAATTTGATATAAAGGAAAGGTAAGAGAATACATAGGAAGCCAAGATATAAAGTATAAATTACAATGACTAAATCATGTAATCAAGTACAATGACTCTACAACAAAGGGAATATAGGAGAAAACAGTTAGTGTACAATAAGTAAATAGAAGTGAAGTTTAGAAGAATGAAAGTGAAAAGAACTAGATACAGATGTAAATAATAAGACCAGGATAAGAAACTAAGATGAAACAAAAAGCAAGTAATGGAAATATGAGTTTGGTTTGGAAAGGAGGGTTACATGATATAATGCAGAGCATGGAATGTGTACTTTTATTGTAAAGTTTAATGCATTCATCGTTACTAGCTTTTGATGTTGGTATGTATTCCCTGAGAGCCAATCATGGGATGATTGGTGGGATACATTAAGATTGATTTGATAAAGATCAAAGGCAAGCTTCCAATTCTTTCTGGTTCAGTCATATGAGATATTAATAGAACATATTGAATGTCTAGAGAATGACAATACTCAATGACGTATGCTTTCAGGTTGAGGACCTGAACGATGGGATCATACAGATGCTAAGAGTTTGTACATTCTTATTATGTCCCTAGTCGGATGTCATTTTGGAAGGTAGATAGACAGCAATGACACACAAGACTAGATTGTGGTGTTGGTTGATGATAGAATCTCATTAGTCATGATATGGAGATATCAAACCAAACACATAGGTACTTGTTAGCGAACAAGTTTACCAGATAGACCCACTGTGAGTTTGACACATGGAACCATGACATGGTAGTCACAGTCAGTTCTCACAGTGATGGTGGTGAGTGTGATTCATTGACCTGAAATCACTACACTCAACACATGTGATTGGGTACACTTTGACATCATCAAACGTAGTCCTGAAACATGGGTTGTTATAAAGGTGATGATTGGGTGGCTTTGACACATGGGGATTTTGAGGGGTGAGTGATAGATATGGGATTTGTCCCTCCTGAGGGAGTTTGGTATCCATGGCCACTTGATGAGTAGGATTGAGATAGGTGTTCACATGAATGTGTGAATCAGTATGTGATATTGATGTCATACATATCTCCTTCAATCTACTCTGAGATCAAGAAAGTGAATGAACATTGACAGGATGATTGTTCCATGCCTTGAGTTCATTGGGGATATCAGTGAAAAAGGAATTATACATTCGTTGTAACACCATTCACAGATTATAGGATGAAAAGTTGTTCTCCAACTTTCTATTTCACTTGGGTAGCATTGATGTGCGACTAGGCACCGCTCTTTGCTTGTGAAGTCATAAGTGTTATGGACTTTCATTGCCAATGTGAAATGGACCTGCAGGGTCACACACATAGGATTTAACCTAGAAGAGGAATTTATCCACAAATGATGCTTAGATTGATTACTAAATGAGTTTAGTAGTTCAATTAAACACTCAATCAATTGATAGCTCAGTATCATAGTATTCAAGGTGTTGGATCAATTGATTAGAGTATCAGATTGATTGAAACTGCAATTGACTGATTTGCACAAGTCTGTTGCCCCAACCAATCGGCTCAAGAGTTGAACTGATCGGCTCAGGTTGATGAACCGATCGACTCAACTGGTGAGACGATCGGCTCATATGTCATGAACTTATCGGCTCAATTGTTGAACCGGTCGATTTGTGGACCAACCGAGATTTTCTGGAAAGTTAGAAGACTATTTTGCAAATACAATTTGTTTCACTTGTACAAATTCGATTTGGATAAAGATTAATATTTGATTAATCGAAAACAAATTTGAAAGTCAATTTGAGTTGGACCAAGACAACGAACCGATCAGCTCAGTAGTGAACCGATCGGCTCAGGTTCCCCAACCGATCGGTTGAGGGGTGAACCGATCGGCTCAACTCCCCAACCGACCGTTTCATGTATGAAATGATCGGTTCAGGTGGAACAGTTGGTTGTTTTGTGGAAAATCTCAAATCCTTCTACTCCTACATTAATCTTGCATTGCTCGGGATAGAGAACCATGTCCCATGACCCTCCTATATATAGGGGTAGTGGGGGCTTCTCAGGTACACTACTCAATGCACTATTTGCTCTGTAAAGTTGTCGTTCTCTCTGGTTTTGGTAACCGAGAGAGAGCCCGAGCAAGTGCTACCCGATAAGGGAGGCACAGCAAGGGAAAGATTGTTGGTATGTATGCCCTGAGAGCTAAACATGGGATGATTGGTGGGATACATTAAGATTGATTGGATAAAGATCAAAGGAAAACTTCCAATTCTTTCTGGTTCAGTCATATGAGATAGTGATAGAACAGATTGAATGTCTAGAGAATGACAGTACTCAATGACGTGTTCTTTCAGGTTCAGGACCTGAACGATGAGATCATATTAATGCTAAGAGTGTGTACATTCTTATTATGTCCCTAGTCGGATGTCATTGTGGAAGGTAGATAGACAACAATGACACACAAGACTAGATTGTGGTGTTGGTTGATGATAGAATCTCATTAGTCATGATATGGAGATATCAAACCAAACACATAGGTACTTGTTAGAGAACAGGTTTACCGGACAGACCCACCATGAGTTTGACACATGGAACCATGACATGGTAGCCACAGTCAGTTCTCACAGTGATGGTGGTGAGTGTGATTATTTGACCTAAAATCACTACACTCAACACATGTCATTGGGTACACTTTGACATCATCAAACGCAGTACTGAAACATGGGTTGTTATAAAGGTGATGATTGGGTGGCTTTGACACATGGGGATTTTGAGGGGTGAGTGATAGATATGGGATTTGTCCCTCCTGAGGGAGTTTGATATCCATGGCCACTTGATGAGTAGGATTGAGATAGGCGTGCGCACGCATGTGTGAATCAGTATGTGATATTGATGTCATACATATCTCCTCCAATCTACTCTGAGATCAAGAAAGTGAATGAACATTGACAGGATGATTCTTCCATTCCTTGAGTTCATTCGGGATATCAGTGACAAAGGAATTATACATTCACTGTAACACCATTCACAGATTGTAGGATTGAAAGTGTTCTCCAACTTTCTATTTCACTTGGGTAGCACTGATGTGCGACTAGGCACCGCTCTTTCCTTGTGAAGTCATAAGTGTTATGGACTTTCACTGCCAACGTGGAATGGACCTGTAGGGTCACACACATAGGATTTAACATGGAAGAGGAGTTTATACACAAATGATGTTTAGATTGATTACTAAAGGAGTTTAGTAGTTCAATTAAACACTCAATCAATTGATAGCTCAATATCATAGCATTCAAGGTGTTGGATCGATTGATTAGAGTATTGGATTGATTGAAACTGTGATTGACTGATTTTGCACAGTCTGCTGCCCCAACTGATCAGCTCATGTGATGAACTGATTGACTCAGGTTGGTGAACCGATCCGCTCATGAGTAATCGATCGGCTCAAGACAAGATGAACCGACTGGTTTAAGAGTTGAACCGATCGGCTCGACTGGTCAAACCGAGATCATTTGGAAAGTCAAAAGACTATTTTGCAAGTACAATTTGTTTCACTTGTACAAATTCGATTTGGACAAGGATTAATATATGATTAATCGGATACAAATTTGAAAGTCAATTTGAGTTGGACCAGGACCAATAACTGATCGGCTCATGTGATGAATTGATCAGCTCAGGTGTTCCAAACAATCAGTTTAGGTTTGAACCGATTGGTTGAGGTCACCAAACGATTGTTTCAGGGTTGAAATGATCGGTTCAGCTAGCGCAAGTTGGTTGTTTTATGGAAAATCTCGAACCCTTCTACTCCTGCTTTAATCCTACATTGCTCGGGGTAGAGAACCATGTCCCATGACCCTCCTATATATATAGGGGTATTGGGGGGTTCTCTGCTGAACAACTCAGTGCACCAGTTGCTCTGCAAAGTTGTCGTTCTCTCTGGTTTTGGTAACCGGGAGAGATCTCAAGCAAGTGCTACCCAATAAGGGAGGCACATTAAGGGAAAGACAACTACAGAAAGCGACTGGTGGCAGGAGAGTGTGTCGGTGACTAGTACGCTGACAGGAGGGTGTGACTCCTTCTGATTCCTTGTTGGACAAGGAGATCGGAGTTCTAGGTGGTCCGTGTGGACTACTTCAGAGGCGGGAGACTTCTATCGCTCGGAGGACAGTTGTCAATCTCGACAGTCTCGGTGAGACCAAGAGCTACACAGACACCGTCCAAGACCGGAGGTGAAGACCGTGCAAGCTGTGAGGTAATGTCGCCGAGCAAGCCTCGGGACAAGGTATGCCTCTACAAACCATCCTTCCTATTGTATAGACGTTGGCGCGTTTCCTTTGTTCTGGGTTTGGGGAGAAGAAATTTTTTATTTCCACTGCCTTCTCTGTCTCCCCTAAAACCCAACAGTGGTATCAGAGCCACGTCAACTGCTCTATGCTTTAGGATATCGATGTGATCGATTTTGGTTTGTCGCCTTTATTTATTGCATATGATGCAAATAAAATTGGCTTTATGGATGTCCAATCCTAAATCCACAAATCCCAATATACATATATGATATGTAATATGAATGCACTCGATATGCGTCGACCTTAAACGAGTTTTGTGGTGGATGTATAGCGTGGTTATGGCCAATAAACCCTATGTGTGTGCTTGGTTGTATGTGGTTGCTTGCATCTCAGTCTACGCACCGATTCCCTATCTCCTATTCCTGATGTAACTTGAGATAACTCGAGATTTCTTTCCAACCTTTACTCCCCCCCCCCGAATGTAACTCAGGGTTTCCTAATTTAAATGTAAATAGGATAAATCTTTTTATTTCCTATTATGTCAAAGAACGGAGGACTATCTAACAACAACTGAGATGATTGGTTCAAGGCGTGAACCTCTCAGTTGGTGATCTAGACGATCAGCTCGAGGAGTGAGACGATCGGGTGGCGTCCATGAGGAGATGCACGACAACCAAGCGAACCGATCAGTTGGAGGAGCCAACTGATCGGCTGGTGGCACCCAGATGACCGACCAGGGCGAGCGGGTCATTCACGTGATGAGTTGATCAACTCGAACGGCTATAGCACTTCATCATGGACAGGTTGCATGTGATGTAGACCTAGATGACCATGATTCCTCTTGGCTCGAGGAATCACATTAGGATGGCCATAATCATCACTTTTATCATTTCACATGTTTTCTGTGGGATATAGCATGTATATGATACATACTATGTATTGTGGTGATTGGATATGTATATGTACCTATAAAACCAAATCCCTCATTAAATATTAAAGTTTTAGATGCCTTCCAAATGCGACACACATGAAAAGCTTGATCGGCCAAGTGTGGGAACGCCCTAGCGTGGTGCACCATATATCTCGTGGAAGAGTGAAGGATGGATATGTGGGTCTGCCCTAGCAGGGTGCATATTCATCGTGTAGGCTTTGGGTCAGACTTAACAAGGTGACCTAGATAGGATCTAGCACCTTGAGGCATGGAGGTGATCATGGCAAGGAGTTGCATATGAAATCTTTCAAGAGTTGCATATGATGCAATTGGCAAAAGTTGCCTACCTGGAAGATCTAAGTTGTGGGTGACAGACCTAACTGGTCTATGACTTAGAGGATTTCAGGATCTTTCCAACTAGAAGATTGTACGCTGCAATCTTCCAAATTGATGGTGAGGGCTTTAAATTTGAACAAAAATAGTGGGAGCGATAATTAATTAAAGTCCTCATTATATCGTCAACCTTTCAAATCAATTAAATAAGTCAAAATTGAGTTTTTGGACTAAATTGCATATATTTCCTTTTGTAGTACAAATGACAACAAACAACAATCACTTTTCATTGTGATCGGTCCTTGAGAAGGACAAGTTGAATGGGACTAACTTCCACGACTGATTTAGGACGTTGAGAATTGTTCTCACTCAAGAGTAAAAGCTCTATGTCCTGGGTACTCCAGTTCCAGAGGAAATTGCTCCTACCACACCAAAGACAGAAAGGGATGCTTATAAGAAGCATTCTGATGATGCCATTGATGCAAAGTGCTTGATGTTGTGCTCCATGAACCACAAGTTTAGAGACAACATGAGAACATGGGTGTCATTGAGATGATTTAGCATCTCAAGAACATGTATGAAGATCAAGCACGGCAAGAGAGATATGATGTCTCCAGGGAGCTATTCAAGTGCGTCATGACAGAAGGAGATCCATTTGGTCCTCACACGCTCAAGATGATTGGGTAGGTGGAGAACCTGACGAGACTAGGATTTCCCCTGAGCCAAGAGTTGGCTACTAACGTGATATTGCAATCGTTGCCAGAATCCTACAGTCAGTTTGTGATGAACTACAATATGAACAACTTTGATAAGCCATTGACAGAGTTGTTGGGCATGTTGAGGACAGCTGATACACAGATGAAGAAGGACAGTCCTAAGTCTATGATGATGATCAGTGAAAAGAAAGGCAAGTCCAAGCACAAGGGCAAGGGCAAAGCTAAGAAAGGTTCTGATGCTAGCCAGCAGCCCAAGTCATCTTCAACTCTCAAGGCCAAGGGAGGCGTAACCAAGAGAGACAATTGTCACCATTGTTAAAAGCCATGACATTGGAAAAGGAATTGTCCACTCTATCTGGAAGAACTAAAGAAGAAGGAGGCAACAGAAGTCTCCACCTGAAGGTGTCATGAAATAAACTTGTAACATTTTTGAGGTATATGATACCAAGATATAAAATGTAAAGCGCTCAATAAATGGGGCAAGTGTTTTCGCCATAGATAGGAGTACTTTAGTTTATTTTCAGCCTTGAAGGCATGTAATAGAGTTATGAACTACTATTTCATATTTTCCAATGGATAGAAACATATTATTTTTTGAATATTGTATGACAATGATAGCAATTAATAAAGTTGATGTTTCAATCTTTGTGGAAATGCCTTGTTTATCTTGTGGTACTTGGTATGCATAAGATAAAATGATACCTAAAAGTTATTGATAACTCGAACAATCAAATTAAGCATAAATCATGAGAAATTCATTTCTAGTTTCCATATGATGGATAAATCTAGACTCTTTTGGTTAGAGAACCAGTAAGAGACATGAATCTCTTAGACATGATTAATCAATCTTCACTAATGGTAGTGGGAGAATGATTATCCTATTAGGTATAATACATGTGATGTATTTACATACCTATTGGAGTTAATGCTAATACATCAAATAGTGTTTAGAGAAATACCAATATGAATATCTTGAAGTGTTTAAGAATATAATAGATGAAGTAAAATTTGGTAAAGTATTGATTCTTGATGAGATCAATGAATGAAATACTTGAACCAAATGTTTGAGATCCTTATGAGTGATTATGATAGTGTATCATAGTGAACTCATGATTAAGGCATGGTGATGTCTAAATCAACAAGGAGTCATACTCTAAGGAGTTAGAGGATGATTATCAAATAATTAATTTCTTCTTAAATAAATAATACCCCACACTAATAAAGGACATTAAGAATCATAAGGAGTTGTGACTTCTTACATCCTTGACAGATACACCTCAATTATATATGAGATGAGTTGGTCATGTGATGAATAAACTATCTAGATGAATATGAGGAACTAGATTTTGAGTTATGGTTTATGACCATTACATCCTAAATGACTTCCATGTGAACCATAAGGTATGACCTTGATGGTATCACCCATTGGGATGAAATCCATAAGTGTGAATGAGTCTTAAGTGTTAAGACACATGGATGACATTTTGAGAAGGATGATGCTTGTTGATTGCAACTTAATGACTAAGAGATTTGGCATATAGATACAAAACTACATTCCTATGAGGAATAAGACAAGGATGTGTACGTGACACAACCTATAAAGTTTATGAATCCATTAATGCAAATGAAGTCTATAAGTTAAAATGGACTAATCAATGTGATTGATTGAGTACAAGCAACTTAGAGTTAGATCTTTACTTTGATAATATAGTCAAAGGGTTTGACTGATATGTCAAAGATAAAGAAGGGATCTATGATTTAGTGGGAGCGTATTCACATTCCACATGTTGATGTGAAGTGGAAATGTTCTAGAATGGAAATCCAAAGTGGAAATTATCTTTAAGAAAGATAGAGACATTTCGTATGTGATAGGAATAGAGATCTATAGAGATAGTTCTCGAAAAACCTCTTGACCTAAAAAGAGAGAGCATACATTGGAAATCTATATTGAAGGGTTCAGTGTACATAGATTCAGTGGGAGAAAACTTGTCTGTGTTACATGGAATTGGTATCCCAAGGCCAAGTGTCCAATTCTTATGAAGAATGGGAACACTAAGAATAGATATGTATCTATCATCTATGTAATCATCCCATCATCCTGCATGTATGGACATAGCAAGAACAACATGCATTCATCATCTTGTATGTAGGACATGACAATATGATGTGCTCATCCTAATAACTCGTATGTGGGACATGATGAGTGGATGTATGTCTAGATCCAGTAAGGGTTACTGGAATACCATAAGAACTTGATAAGTACTTGATAAGTACTAGTTCTATGGAAATAAGGAAGGGTTCATTGTAAAGAGTTATACTGATGCGAACTTCCGAAAAGGACAGAAAATTAATCGCAAAATATATATGGGATATATAAAAGTAAATGTTTGTTGATTGGAAACGTTTCAATAAAGTTGTTTCAAAGGAAAAGTCGAGTGTCCGTGTGTTAGACAACAGTAGTGCATACTATATGGATCTGGAAGTTCATGAGATGAACTTATAGTTATTCCGGTCATGGATGACAAGTAAGGTACACTTGGTCATGCAATGTGGCTAAAGGTTAGAAAAGGAATACTAGATCACATATTAAAGCAACTCCATCTCATACGTGTGACTTATAGTGAAGAGATGAGAGACATGTAGTTAATATTGACTTTGGCAAGGTGTTTCCATAACTCACTATGTTAGCACTAGAGAACAGTAACATGTGAGACATGTTTGAAGATCACTAAGAATATGATTCAAGGGTGATTGGCTCGGAGTACAAGTGGGAGTTTGTTGGTATGTATGCCATGAGAGCCAATCATGGGATGATTGGCAGGATACATTAAGATTGATTTGATAAAGATCAAAGGCAAGTTTCCAATTCTTTCTGGTTCAGTCATATGAGATAGTGATAGAACAGATTGAATGTCTAGAGAATGACAGTACTCAATGACGTATGCTTTCAGGTTCAGGACCTGAACGATGAGATCATACAAATGCTAAGAGTTTGTACATTCTTACTATGTCCCTAGTCGGATGTCATTGTGGAAGGTAGATAGATAGCAATGACACACAAGACTAGATTGTGGTGTTGGTTGATGACAGAATCTCATTAGTCATGATATGGAGATATCAAACCAAACACATAGGTACTTGTTAGAGAACAAGTTTACCGAACATACCCACCGTGAGTTTGACACATGGAACCATGACATGGTAGTCACAGTTAGTTCTCACAGTGATGGTGGTGAGTGTAATTCTTTGACCTGAAATCACTACACTCAACACATGTCGTTGGGTACACTTTGACATCATTAAACGCAGTACTGAAACATGGGTTGTTATAAAGGTGATGATTGGGTGGCTTTGACACATGGGGATTTTGAGGGGTGAGTGATAGATATGGGATTTTTCCCTCCTGAGGGAGTTTGATATCTATGGCCACTTGATGAGTAGGATTGAGATAGGCGTGCGCACACATGTGTGAATCAGTATGTGATATTGATGTCATACATATCTCCTCCAATCTACTCTGAGATCAAGAAAGTGAATGAATGTTGACAGGATGAATGTTCCATGCCTTGAGTTCATTTGGGATATCAATGACAAAGGAATTATACATTCACTGTAACACCATTCACGGATTGTAGGATTGAAAGTTGTTCTCCAACTTTCTATTTCACTTGGGTAGCACTAATGTGTGAATAGGCACCGCTCTTTGCATATGAAGTCATAAGTGTTATGGACTTTCACTGCCAACATGAAATGGACCTGCAGGGTCACACACATAGGATTTAACCTGGAAGAGGAGTTTATCCACAAATGATGTTTAGATTGATTACTAAAGGAGTTTAGTAGTTCAATTAAACACTCAATCAATTGATAGCTCAGTATCATAGTATACAAGGTGTTAGATCGATTGATTAGAGTATCGGATTGATTGAAACTTCATTTGACTAATTTTGCACAGTCTACTGCCCCAACCGATCAGATCATGTGATGAACCGATCGGCTCAGGTTGGTGAACCGATCGGCTCATGTGATGAACTGATCGGCTCAAGACAAGATGAACTGACTGGTTCGAGAGTTGAACCGGTCGACTCGACTAGTCAAACTAAGATTGTTTGTAAAGTCAAAAGACTATTTTGCAAGTACAATTTGTTTCACTTGTACAAATTTGATTTGGACAAGGATTAATATTTGATTAATCAAAGACCAATTTGAAAGTCAATTTGAGTTGGACCAGGACCACGAACCGATCAGCTCATGTGATGAAGCGATCGGCTCAGGTGTCCCAAACTATCGTATCAAGTGTGAACTGATCGGTTGAGGTCACCAAACGATCATTTTAGGGTTGAAATGATCGGTTCAGCGGGAGCAAGTTGGTTGTTTTGTGGAAAATCTCGAACCCTTCTACTCCTTTAATCCCGCATTGCCCGGGGTAGAGAACCATGTCCCATGACCCTCCTATATATAGGGGTATTTGAGGTTTCTCTGGTGAACAACTCAGTGCACCAGTTGCTCTTTAAAGTTGTCATTCTCTCTGATTTTGGTAACCGAGAGAGAGCCTAAGCAAGTGCTACCTGATAAGGGAGGCACAACAAGGGAAAGACAATTGCAGAAAGCGACTGGTGGCAGGAGAGTGTGTCGGTGACTAGTACGCCAATAGGAGGGTGTTACTCCTTCTGATTCCTTGTTGGACAAAGAGATCGGAGTTCCAGGTGGTCCGTGTGGACTACTTCAGAGGCAGGAGACTTCTGCCGCTCAGAGGATAGCTGTCAATCCCGAAAGTTCCAGTGAGACCAGGAGTTGCACAGACACCGTCCAAGACCGGAGGTGAAGACCATGCAAGCCACGAGGTAACGTCGCCAAGCAAGCCTCAGGACAAGGTATGCCTCTACAAACCATCCTTCCTATTGTATAGACGTTGATGTGTTTCCTTTGTTCTGGGTTTGGGGAGAAGAAATTTTAGTTTCCGCTACCTTTTCTGTCTCCCATAAAACCCAACAAAGACAATTGCAGAAAGCGACCGGTGGCAGGAGAGTGTGTCAGTGACTAGTACGCCGACAGGAGGGTGTGACTCCTTCCGATTCCTTGTGGGACAAGGAGATCAAAGTTCTAGGTGGTCCGTGCGGACTATTTCAGAGACAGGAGGCTTCTACCGCTCGGAGGATGGTTGTCAATCCCGATAGTCCCGGTGTAACTAGGAGCTAACAGTCATGGTGAGACCAGGAGCTGCACAGACACCGTACAAGACTGGAGGTGAAGACCGCACAAGCCGCGAGGTAACGTCGTCGAGCAAGCCTCGGGACAAGGTATGCCTGTACAAACCATCCTTCCTAATGTATAGACGTTGACGTGTTTCCTTTGTTCTGGGTTTGGGGAGAAGAAAATTTTATTTCCGCTACCATCTCTGTCTCCCCTAAAACCCAACAGTGGTATCAGAGCCATGTCAACTGCTCTATACTTTAGGATTATCGATATGATTGATTTTGGTTTGTCTCCTTTATTTATTGCATAAGATGTGAATAAAATTGGCTTTGTGCATGTCCAATCCTAAATCCACAAATCCCAAAAAAAATATATGATATGTAATATGAATGTACTCGATACGCGTCACCCTTAAACGAGTTTTGTGGTGGGTGTATAGCGTGGTTATGGCCAGTAAACCCTGTGTATGTGTGCTTGGTTGTATGTGGTTGCTTGCATCTTGGTCTGCGCACCGATTCTGTATCTCCTTATTCCTGATGTAACTCGAGATAACTCGAGATTTCTTTCCTACCTTTTCTCCCCCTGAATGTTACTTGGGGTTTCCCAATTCAAATGTAAAATAGGATAGAACTTTTATTTCCTGTTATGTCAAAGAACGGTGGACAACCTGACGACGAATGAAATGATCGGTTCAAGGAGTGAACCGATCAGTTGGCAATCCAGATGACCGGTTCATGGATTGAGATGATCGAATGGTGGCCATGAGGAGATGCACAATGACCAGGCAAACCGATTGGTTGGAGGAGCCAACTGATCGGCTGGTGGCACCCAGATGAACGGCCAGGACGAGCAGGTCATTCATGTCATGAGTTGATCAACTCGGACGGTTATAGCACTTCATCATGGATAGGTTGCATGTGATGTAGACCTAGATGACCGTGATTCCTATTGGCTCGAGGAATCACATTAGGATGGCCATAATCATCGCTTTTATCGTTTCGCATGTTTTCTGTGGGATATAGCATGTATATGATACGTACTATGTATTGTGGTGATTGGATATGTATATGTACCTATAAAACCAAATCCCTCATCTAAATATTAAGTCTTATATGCCTTCCATTAGCGGCACACATGAAAAAGTTGATCAACCAAGCATAGGTTATGCCAAAGCATGGTGTGTCGTCTATCTCACGGAAGTGTGAAGGGTAAACATGTAGGTTCTACCAAAGCAGGGTGCATGTTTACCATGTTGGCTTTTGGGTTAGACTTAACTGGTGATTCTTAGAGTGTCTAAGCCCAGAGGCACAGAATGTTCATGGCAAGGTGTTGCGCATGTTCATTCATTAAGAGTTGCATATGATGCAATTGGCATGATGGCCTACCTAAATAGTCAGGATTGTGGGCAATCAGCCAAAGCTGACTCATAACTTTATGAAATATGGATCTTGACCCACTAGAAGATTGTACGCTGCAATCTTCCAAATTGATGGTGAGGGCTATCAATTTGAACAAAAATAGTGGGAGCAATAATTAATTAAAGTCCTAATTATATCGTTACCTTTTCAAATCAATCAAATAAGTCAAAATTGAGTTTTGGACTAAATTGCATATGTTTCCTTTTATAGCACAAATGACAACAAACAACAATCACTTTTCATTGCGATCAGTCCTTGAGAAGGACAAGCTGAATGGGACTAACTTCCATGACTGGTTTAGGTCATTGAGAATTGTTCTCGCTCAAGAGCGAAAGCTCTATGTCCTGGATACTCCAGTTCCAAAGGAACCTGCTCCTACCGCACCAAAGGCAGAAAGGGATGCTTATAAGAAGCATTCTGATGATTCCATTGATGTGAAGTGCTTGATGTTGTGCTCCATGAACCACGAGTTGTAGAGACAACAAGAGAACATGGGTGTCATTGAGATGATTCAGCTGTTGGGTTTTGCAGAGAAAACATGCGCGGCGGAAGCAATAAAATCCACGCAACCCGAAACAGGATCTCATCGACAACAACGTATTTGGAAGGAGTGTTTGCGGGATATACCTTATCACGGAGCAAGTCCGGTGATGTCCTGCTGCACGACGGTATGCAACGTTGTTGGCCTACATGGACGGAACTTCTCTCCTGTTCGTCAAGTGCATCGCAGGAAGATCTGGCGGCGTTTCTTTGCGGCAGTGGCGTATGATGCTCGTAGCGCATACAGGTGGTTGTCGACGTCCTCCGAACGCAGGTGTCAAGGCTTCTGCATCTCTACTTCGTCCATGCGGATGGACGGAACTCCACGTCATACTTCCCAAGTCGGCGGGAAGGAGTCGTGTCTCTGCGGCGGCGTGCTAGCGGCACGTTTCTCTCCTTTCTCTCCTAAGGACGATGATGGCTAGGGTTTACGTACATGGGCGTAAACTAAAAAGCCTCTATCTATCTTATATAGATATCGGCCATCAATCCTCCTTTAAACAGGATACGAAGGGAAATAGGGTTTCCTAAACCCATCGGTAAACAGAAACGTTGTGTTAATTAAAACGCTCGTGGATTAATTAGAATATTCCAGAATTCATTAATTAACCAAATAATCACAGTAATTGATTAATTAATATCTGACTCCATGCAATCGCTTGGGATGGCTTTATGTGCATATACACCAACATCAGCATCTCAAGAACATGTATGAAGATCAAGCACGGAAAGAGAGGTGTGACGTCACCAGGGCGTTGTTCAAGTGTGTCATGATAGAAGGAGATCCACTTGGTCCTAACACACTCAAGATGATTAGGTATGTGGAGAACTTGACGAGACTGGGATTTCCACTGAGCCAAGAGTTGGCTACTGACGTGATACTGCAATCGTTGCCAGAATCATACAGTCAGTTTGTGATGACTACAACATGAACAACTTTGACAAGCCATTGACAGAGTTGTTGGGCATGTTGAGGACAGCCGAGACACAGATGAAGAAGGACAAGCCTAAGTCTGTGATGATGATCAGCAGCAAAGGCAAGTCCAAGGGCAAGGGCAAGGGCAAGGGCAAAGCTAAGAAAGGTTCTAATGCTAGCTAGCAGCCCAAGTCTTCTTCAACTCTCAAGGCCAAAGGAGGCGTGACCAAGAGAGGCAATTGCCACCATTGTCAAAAGACAGGACATTGGAAAAGGAATTGCCCACTCTATCTGGAAGAACTAAAGAAGAAGGAGGCGACAGACGTCTGCACCTGAAGGTGTCATGAAATAAACTTGTAACATTTTTTAGGTATATGATACCAAGATATAAAATATAAAGCACTCAATTAATGGGGTAAGTTTTGTCGCCATAAATAGGAGTACTTTAGTTTATTTCCAGCCTTGAAGGAATGTAATAGAGCTATGAACTGCTATTTCATATTTTCCAATGGATAGAAACACATTATTTTTGCATATTGTATGACAATGATAGAAATTAATAAAGTTGATGTTTCAATCTCAAAGATATGATCTTTATGGAAATGCCTTGCTTATCTTATGGTACTTGGTATGTATAAGATAAAATGATACCTTAAAGTTATTGATAACTCAAACAATCAAATTAGCATAAATCATGAGAAATTCATTTCTAGTTTCCATATGATGGATAAATCTAGACTCTTTTGGTTAGAGAACCAGTAGGAGACATGAATCTCTTAGACATGATTAATCAATCTTCACTAGTGGTAGTGGGAGAATGATTATCCTATTAGGTATAATACATATGATGTATTTACATACCTGTTGGAACAAATGCTAATACTTCAAGCGGTGTTTAGAGAAATACCAATTTGAATATCTTGAAGTGTTCAAGAATATCATAGATGAAGTACGAATTTGGTGAAGTGTTAATTCTTAATGATATCAATGAATGAAATACTTGAACCAAATGATTGAGATCCTTATGAGTGATTATGATAGTGTATCATAGTGAACTCATGATTAAGGCATGGTGATGTCTAAATCAACAAGGAGTCATACTCTAAGGAGTTAGAGGATGATTATCACATAACTAATTTCTTCTTAAATAAAGAATACCCCACACTAATAAAGGACATTAAGAATCACAAGGAGTTGTGAGTTCTTATATCCTTGACAGATACACCTCGATTATCTATGTGATGAGTTGGTCATGTGATGAATCAACTATCTAGAAGAATATGAGGAACCGGATTTTGAGTTGTAGTTTATGACCAGTATATCCTAAATGACCTCCATGTGAACCACATGGTATGACCTTGATGGTAGCACCCATTGGGATGAAATCCATAAGTGTGAATGAGTCTTAAATGTTAAGACACAGGGATAACATTTTGAGAAGGATGATGCTTGTTAATTGCAACTTACTGACTAAGAGATTTGGCATATGGATACTAAAACCGCATTACTATAAGGAATAAAACAAGGATGTGTACATCACACAACCTGTAAGGTTTATGAATCCATAAATGCAAATGAAGTCTATAAGTTAAAATGGACTAATCAATGTGATTGATTGAGTACAAGCAACTCAGAGTTGGATCTTTACTTTGATAATATAGTCAAAGAGTTTGACTGATATGACAAAGATAAAGAAGGGATCTGTGATTTAGTGGGAGTATATTCACATTCCACATGTAGATGTGAAATGGAAATGTTCTAGAATGGAAATCCATAGTGGAAATTATCTTTACGAAGAGATGACAGATGTTTCCTATGTGATAGGAATAGAGATCTATAGAGATAGTTCTCAAAAAACCTCTTGACCTAAAAAGAGAGAAAATACATTGGCAATCTATACTGAAGGGTTTAGTATGCATAGATTCAGTGGGAGAAAACTTATCCATGTTACATGGAGTTAGTATCCCATAGCCAAGTGTCCAATTCTTATGAAGAATGGGAAAACTAAGAATAGATATGGATCTATTATGTATGTAATCATCCCATTATCTTGCATGTTTGGACATGAAAAGAACAAAACGCATTCATCATCTTGTATGTAGGACATGACCATATGAGGTGTTCATCCTGATAACTCGTATGTGGGACATGACGAGTAGATGTCTGTCTAGTTCCAGTAAGGGTTACTGGAAGACCATGAGAACTTGATAAGTACTTAAGAAGTACTAGTTCTATGGATATAAGGAAGGGTTCACTGTAAAGAGTTATATTGATGCGGACTTTCGAAAAGGATAGAAAATTAATCGCAATACATATATGAGGGATATATATAAAAGTGAATGTTTGTTGATAATTGGAAACGTTCCAAGAAAGTTGTTTAAAAGGGAAAGGTCGAGTATTCATGTGTTAGAGAACATTAGTGGATACTATATGGATCTAAAAGTTCGTAGAGATGAATTTATAGATATTCCGGTCATTGATGACAAGTAAGAAGTGCTTGATCATGCAATGTGGCTAAAGGTTAGCAAAGGAATACTAGATCGCATATTACAACAACTCCATCTCATACGTATGACGTACAACGAAGAGATGAGAGACACGCAATTAATATCGACTTTGGCAAGGTGTTGCCATAACTCACTATGTTAGCACTAGAGCACAGTAACATGTGGGACATGTTTGAAGATCACTATGAATATGATTCAAGAGTAATTGGCTCACGGTGCAAGTGGGAGTCTGTTGGTATGTATGCTCTGAGAGCCAATCATGGGATGATTGGTGGGATACATTAAGATTGATTTGATAAAGATCAAAGGCAAGCTTCCAATTCTTTCTGGTTCAGTCATAAGCGATAATGATAGAATAGATTGAATGTCTAGAGAATGACAATACTCAATGACGTATGCTTTCAGGTTGAGGACCTGAACGATGGGATCATGCAGATGGTAAGAGTTTGTACAGTCTTATTATGTCCCTAGTCAGATGTCATTGTGGAAGGTAGATAGACAACAATGACACACAAGGCTAGATTGTGGTGTTGGTTGATGACAGAATCTCATTAGTCATGATATGGAGATATCAAACCAAACACATAGGTACTTGTTAGAGAACAAGTTTACTAGACAGACCCACCAGGAGTTTGACACACAGAACCATGACATGGTAGTCACAATCAGTTCTCACAGTGATGGTGGTGAGTGTGATTCTTTGACCTGAAATCACTACACTCAAGACATGTGATTGGGTACACTTTGACATCATCAAATGCAGTCCTGAAACATGGGTTGTTATAAAGGCGATGATTGGGTGGCTTTGACACATGGGGCTTTTGAGGGGTGAGTGATAGATATGGTATTTGTCCCTCCTGAAGGAGTTTGGTATCCATGGACACTTGATGAGTAGGATTGAGATAGGCGTGCACACGCATGTGTGAATCAGTATGCGATAATGATGTCTTACATATCTCCTTCAATCTACTCTGAGATCAAGAAAGTGAATGAATGTTGACAGGATGACTGTTCCATGCCTTGAGTTCATTCGGGATATCAGTGACAAAGGAATTATACATTCCCTATAACACCATTCACGGATTGTAGGATTCAAAGTTATTCTCCAACTTTCTATTTAACTTCGGTAGCACTGATGTGCGACTAGGCACCACTCTTTGCTTGTGAAGTCATAAGTGTTATGGACTTTCACTACCAATGTGAAATGGACCTGCAAGGTCACACACATAGGATTTAACCTAGAAGAGGATTTTATCCACAAATGATGTTTAGATTGATTACTAAAGGAGTTTAGTAGTTCAATTAAACACGCAATCAATTGATAGCTCTGTATCATAGTATTCAAGGTGTTGGATCAATTGATTAGAGTATCGGATTGATTGAAACTGCAATTGACTGATTTATACAAGTTTGCTGCCCCAACCGATCGGCTCAAGAGTTGAATCGATTGGCTCAGGTTGATGAACCGATCGACTCAACTGGTGAGATGATCGGCTCATGTGTCATGAACCAATCAGCTCAATTGTTGAACCGGTTGATTCGTGGACCAACTGAGATTGTTTGGAAAGTCAGAAGACTATTTTGCAAATACAATTTGTTTCACTTGTACAAATTCGATTTGGACAAGGATTAATATTTGATTAATCGGAAACAAATTTGAAAGTCAATTTGAGTTGGACCAGGACCACGAACCGATCAGCTCAGCAGTGAACCAATCGACTCAGGTGCCCTAACCGATCAGTTGAGGTGTGAAACGATCAACTCAACTCCCCAACTGACTGTTTCATGTATGAAATGATTGGTTCAGGTGGCACAGTTGGTTGTTTTTTGGAAAATCTCGAACCCTTCTACTCTTGCATTAATCCCGCATTGCCCGAGATAGAGAACCTTGTCCCATGACCCTCCTATATATATAGGGGTAGTGGGGGCTTCTTAGGTACACAACTCAGTGCACCAGTTGCTCTGCAAAGTTGTCGTTCTCTCTGGTTTTGGTAACTGAGAGAGAGCACGAGCAAGTGCTACCCGATAAGGGAGGCACAACAAGGGAAAGACATCTGTAGAAAGTGACTAGTGGCTGGAGAGTGTGTCGGTGACTAGTACACCGACAGGAGGGTGTGACTCCTTCTGATTCCTTGTGGGACAAGGAGATCGGAGTTCTAGGTGGTCCGTGTGGACTATTTTAGAGGCGGGAGACTTCTACCGCTCAGAGGACAATTTTCAATCCCGACAGTCCCGATGTGACCAGGAGCTGACAGTCCCGGTGAGACCAGGAGCTGCACAGACACCGTCCAAGACCGGAGGTGAAGTCCGGGCAAGCCGCGAGGTAATGTCACTCAGCAAGCCTCAGGACAAGGTATGCCTCTACAAACCATCATTCCTACTGTATAGACGTTGACATGTTTCCTTTGTTTTGGGTTTGGGGAGAAGAAAATTTTTGTTTCCGTTGCCTTCTCTATCTCCCCTAAAACCCAGCATTTGATTCACAGTCTCATTAGATAGTAACAACCTAGTATCCAACATATGTATTCAATAGGTTCTAAGTGATGAAATGGAACTAGTTTGCAAAAGAATAACAAAGGTGTTGTTAGACAAATGAACAAGTCATATAAAATTAAATTGTATGAAGAACGGGATAGCTTGATTGAAAGAGAAACTATGTTTGACCTATGCTTGAGTTGTTTGATTTGAAATATAGGACATGTAATGTATTAAACATAAGATGAAACTAGTAGCGAGAATATTGATTTAGAATTTCAAGTTCGCACAAGTAAAGGGATAAGAAGACATATATGCAACATGGAATACATAATCATATACATGAATGAGAAACATGATCATTAGAGATAAGTAGAAGTTAAAGATGATGGGAGGAAGAGTATCATACATTAAGAAGATTATGGAAAATAAAAAAAGGGTTTGGAACATGAGAGATCAATGTAGATTATAAAAGAGTGAGGTTGTGAGATTCAAGAAAGTGCTAATTATACAAGTATCCTTGTTGATAACTAATTAAAACTAGATACGAGAAATGTATTAAGTGAATGTTTGAAGATAAGAATTCTAAATCCCAAAATCATCTTCTCTTTTGTATCCTCCCTGATGAGAGTATTGTGGGGATGAAGTGGTAAGAGAATGAATTATAATGATACATAACCACCATGGTAGACACGTCTATTGAATGTATTGATTACACAAAACACAAAGATGAAACCCTATTAGGATAGATAAAAAAAGGTAACTTATCAGAAATGTCAAAGTATGAGAATAGAAAATTCAAGTGGTAAAGACAAGTAAGACTTTAGTAAACCTCAAGAGATCTAAGGTTTGTATATCAAAATAGGGGAGTAAAAAAATAATTTCATAATAACATCATGTTACTGATAAGGATCAAATTGTATGTAGTTTACGGTTGTTACAGTTCAAGGAATGTCAATAGCGATTTGACCTTGAGCACAACATCTCTATAAAATGAAATCCTGAGACCATCAATATGGAAAGAAACTAGCAGTTATAGTATTCATGGATTTAAAGATTGCAAATGTGAAAGATAGATAAATAATATGGAAATGAGTATGAATGAAGGATAAGAAATAGATTTAAAATGTAAGAAGTGTGATTTGAAAAAAAGGAGTAGTGCAACATGAGCAAAGTGTAATCTAAAATAAATTCTTACAGTGATAGCTAGAATGATGTATAATCTATTCTTACCTTGAATGTTTCAATGTTAGGGTGCTTATTCCATATGACCAAAATGAAAAGGATAAGTAAGAAGAAGTTGCAATGCATAATAAGAGAAATTAGAGAAAACAAATGGCTTTCAGCACTACGTGGTTTTTTTTAAAGAAGTATAGTTTGTTAAGGCATATCAAGGGATGAAAATTTGTTGTACAGATAACTTCAATCATACATGTGCAGGAAATATATTAAATTGGAATGAGTGTTATGGTTTTAATCATTCATATCAATAGCCTGACTCAGTTTTATACAATTATTGTTACTTCTAGTCTTATAGTTTATGAGTGCTTTTCTATGAGATTGACAAAATAGTAGAATTCAAAATAGAAAGGTGAACTGTCTTTAATAACTCTGATGTGATGTAGAAAAATAAGTATAGATTGAAGTGTATGAATTTAGATCATGGGATCATATTACAAGTACTGAGGTAACACCTCAATAGGGTATGGAATGATTAAAAGTGGTTACTTATAATTTTTCTGCTATCATTGAGAAGGCTTGCTTTAAATTTGTTGTGATTAGAAGATAAACAAAGGACTTAATGTTGAAAATAACATTCTAATGTGAAATACAAGAGTATAGTGACACGTAAGTATTTATGTTTCGAGGATGAAACTTTCTAGGGGGAGAATTGTTATGACCGCATTAGTGATTAATTGGTAAACCAAGTTTTACCTAAATGATTACATTTTTAATTAGATATAACATCATTTAAACTTTTTTAATGATGGTAGCTCAATTGTGATGTTTCAAACCTAATATGCAACTTGAACCATTCTTATAATTTGAAGAATTAGGGTTTGAGAAATGTACACCCTAGACTGCAAAAATTAGGGTTTTTAATAGTACATGAATATGGAATTTGATATGGATATATAGATAACAAGTAAATCCATTTCTTTGGATAGATATCTACTCAAATATCATCAAATTGTATCTAATAACAATCATTATCATTAATCTGACTATCATCATATTCCTTGCTAACATCACAAGCAATCTAGTAGCATAAGCATCCCTGACATCATGAATATGTCTAGTAACATAACATTGCTATCAATATTGGCATTTCAAATAAAGGGAACAAATCTATATCATAAGTAGAACTAACATCATAGCACAATTAACTGCATAGGCATGATTAGAAGTTTAAGCATTTCTAATTACATAGGCATGGCTAGCAATATTAAACATAGCTAGCAAAATCATCTTAACCATCATTATCAGTATATTTGACAACATAAGCATGTTTAAACCATTAGCATAACTACACCATAAGCATATCTATTATCTCGTATTGTACTATACATGATCTCAGTGAAAAGAAAGCAAACAAGGGTTATCATCCAATATGAAGTGTTGTGTATAACCTTATACAGATATGCTAGATGGTTGTATTACATCTTTTATTATGCCCTGGGGAATTTGAATCGTACCATTCAAAGTCACACCGACCCTTGAGAAGGGTTATTCGGTTCCATACAAGATCTAGGAGTGTCGATATCCTAAGATCTCTTCCCATCGATCAGTACGAGTAAAAAGGTAGTGACATATCAGTCAAAGTTGCTACCACAATGACATATAGTCAAGCTTCTAACCACTAGTCTACCCTTGGTACAGGTCAAGGCACTAGAAACCAGGGTATACAAAACCCAATCACTGAGGTACAACTGCATTTGTCCTTTAATCACATCATGTTATAATCACTGAGAAACGAATACAGCCATTCTCAATCACATCAGATGTATGAGTCATGACCATAGCCAACCTCCACAATTTGCATTATGGATGACAAGGATATATCCTCAACCTGCCACCCCCACATACTCAATAGTATGTGCTCCAAGTTTCCCTTAGGAATACTCATTTTACCATACAGCAAGTTCTGACAGTGAAGATGGCTCTACAGCGTAGGGCACTACATGATTAGAGTTGCACTTGATTGGTTATGCCAATTGGGTTAATTAAGGCTGCATCAAGCAAGTGGACATACAAACCTAATTAACTTCTAGCAAGCATATAAATATCACAACATTTAAAAGATATAAAACGTGTGAAACGTAATTTCTCATCTCATCATCACATGGTACTATTCACTTGCCATTCATGAGACCATGCTAGTCATCATACTATCACAAGATATAAATCCTTTTCACAATATCATAGGGTATCAACCATTATCAACATAAGAGGATTACACCTCATTAAGGGCTCAACCATGCCCAAAGGTCATTAAGACCATCATACTATCACAGGATATAAATCATTTTCACAATATCACAGGGTATTGACCCTTATCAACACAAGAGGATTACACCTCATTCAGGGCTCAACCATGCCCAAAGGTCATTAATACCATCATACTATTCCCTACAAGATCATCATTATCTTTGCATGCCTTATAACAAGGCTCAACAACATCACTTACATATAATACACCAGATCAGCACAATATTGCATTAATGAGCTAGGAGATATTTACAAACAATCATAGTAGGGTTATATTAACATTAAGAACATTCCTTTATCACATCAACATGCAAGGAATCTAGATATGATTAACACTCATCATATTCATAATGCACATATTTAGCATAAGAAAGTATCAACCATGTGGCTATGATAACCACCAATTAACACATTAAGGTGATGATCATGTTAAGGAGGTTATTCCACCATCATTCCATCGTATAAGGATGTTAAACATGAATACTCATATTTATTTATTTGCATTAGAGTTAGGTTCTACATGATAAATTATATCAATGTTACTAATCAGCACTTATACCCAAACCCTAACTCACGGCATCCCCATTGGATCATGAATGCATAAGGTGAAGCATCACCATCACATTCCATACTATTCTCAAGTATGAACCCACACATAAATCAAGGTGTAACCATCGAGTTATAGCATACTAGGGTTTCAACAATAGTTATTGAGTATTTCGTGATTTTATTAGTCATTTCAGGACTATTCATACCCAATTACCATTATTTAGTTATATTAAAGCTAAATATAAAAAGCTATACCTCATTAGGGTTACATATCAACACAATATATTTATCATCCCTTCTATTCATATGAGTGAATAGGTAAGACTACCTTATTAAGTGTAACCCTCCATTTGTTCCATCATCATTCAACCCATATCACCATACCACAATGTCACCCAGAACCATTGGATGTTAAAAAGGTAAGACCATTGATTGTTTACATAAGTAAACACCTTGGATAAACCACCTATGAAGTCCTTGATTTGTTCTCTAGAAAGAGTCACCATCTAACCCTAGACATCCCTTGATTAACAACACAAAAAGTTCCATTGAGAGTAGGGTAAAACCCACAATCGACTATTCAATCAAAACAAGCCATCCATTGTCAACAAGTAAGCTCCTTAAGTTGATCATATAAAGGAAACCATATAAATCACATTATTAGGACCAACATATCACATTAGACATAATTCCACCTTATTGGAGGAATAAACATTATATCTTGACCGTTGGGTCAAGTTCATATGTTAAAACCATCAATTACAGTATAGGTTCGACCATTGCATCAAGTAACCCAAGAAACCATTGGTCTAAGCCTTAATTGATGCTACAACTACAAAGCTTAACTCACTATAGGTTGTAGAGACCTGATCCACCATCATTAGTGACCATTAAGTCACCATAGGTTGTTATATAAACACTATATTCATTAATCAGTATCAAATATTAAGCTAATGTCATCATTGATTGATAAGATCAATAGGGTGCTTAATGGTTGATCATTAAACTTCTAATTGATCCAAAACCTGACCTAAGGGGGTGACCATAGGTTTTCATCATCATCTGACACCTTTGATCCCGACCATTAGTTGTCATGAAGACAACACCATAGGGTTGTTGCAATGGTACCATCATCGGGTCATGGGTTTATAGAAGAAATCAGCTTTAAACCCTAAAATTGACCATTGGTTGATAGGTGATTAGCACCATAGGTTGTCAAAGCAACCTGATACAAGTCATATTATACCTTAGGAATAACGTACACATGATCACAGGTTCATCTAGAACTAAAATTAGAATAGGGAACATTATAAAAATCAAAATCCAAGTCAAGCATAACGTTTTAGTGCATGAATCATCATTTTCAAGCAAGAACATGAGCCAGAAAGCTTATGGTAAGCAATAAACATCGAGAAAGTTATAAAACGTGCCTCTAATGAGAATATGAAACCCCACACAGAAGAAAACTCAAGAAGGTAGGGGTGGAAAATACAAGTAAAATCTATGAACTCGTCCATCTACCACCTTTCTTCATCAAATGAGCAAACCCTAAGCATAAGGAGCAAGAAAGGTAGGGTTTTATATCTTTAGAGAAATTTCTACCATAGAACAACAAGGTTCTGACCTGGAGAAAGGTAAAAGGAAGGATAACAAAGAAATAAATGGAGGAAAGAAGGGGATTCTTACTCTTTCAGGCCAAGATCACTGGAAGGAAGCTTTTTAAGCCCTAAAAGGAAGTCAATTGCACCTAGATCTTTTTTTCCAAGAAGGTCCCCACTTTCTTCTTCCTTGGATAGGAAAATTCATAGATGCACAAAGGGAGAATGAGGTTGGGAGAATGAGGGAAGTGGTGGAGACACCATAGTAGAAATACTCATTAGTGGCATTTTGTGCACTGGCATTTTTTTAAAAGGCCTCTATAGATCAATTTTTATAGGCATTTTAATAATAAATGCCACTAAGTATCTTATCCTGAGTTATACATAATGAACAAAGTAATACTGGATTTTATAAATGTGTATAATGGCCTTTTGAAATGCCAACCCAATTTTTTTTCTCTTTTCCATGTTCACACAAAGTTTTGGCGCCTATTATTTAAATGAGAAACCATTTAGGCGCCATCTTGAAATATGCTAAAAACCCACAAAATATATACACTGTGTTACATTTCTATAAACCATGACTCTTTGGACGCGATTGCACAACAACACATGTCGTCGGCGGATATTCCTTGCATGTGAGACATGTTGCGGCTATCGTCCGCTCCAACTCCACCTACCTCCATTTCCTCTATCATTCTCCAATTCACCCTCCCGTCCCTGTCCTCCAGTCATCTTCCTCCTCTGGCATGTCAACCCAGCCTGATCCCAGCCACGTCTGGCCAGTTATTCTTGCTTGATCCAAATTGTAAGATATCCCAAATTGTGAAAAGGTGGTTCCCATTGCAGTGCACTTTCTTCCTGGCAATGAAGTTTGTATCAAATGGATCGGATTGTTTGAGGGTTTAGGTGGATGAAGCCAGTTAGAAGAAGCCAGAAAACAAGCATATGGGATGATTGTGGTAAACTATGTTCATCATTTTATCTTTGATCTCAATAGATGGAGATGGATGTGCCATCACACTTGCACTATGGTGAATAAGATACATATGCTCTGTTAATAAGAGGTGTTTTCGAGATATGCGGTATGCTATATCTATCGTCGATCTATCACCGAGAAACTACTTGTTTAAAGTCATCACTAACACTGTGTTTCAGTTTTGTCTTTTGAAATGCTGATTATTCACGAGTTAAATCTGTGTTTCATAAATTAATCTTTTTTTATCATGGGAGTAGTGCGAGCGTTTCAAGATGGCGGCTGAATGGTTTCTCATATAAGATTCTAAAGTAAACATCTAAGTACACAAGAATCTTAACATTCAAAAGCATTCATTGACCTTCACATAAATTTTCTATGCATTACATTATCTAATCCTTCAATCTATTGTCGGTCGCAGACTGTTCTGTCTAGATTTTTAGACACAAGTCCCCACAGATGCAGTTAGTGGAGAGGCAGTCTTCCTTGAGCGTGTCTATCTCAGGAAGAATGTCTAGAGGCAGTTAGTGACGCAATCTGCACTCGTCGTCCAGTACATCAGTAGGGCCATGAGGATCGGCGATTGTGGTGCCTTCTTCTGGTTTCTAAAATTAGTCATTGTATTCTCACACAAAGTAAAGTATACCGTTTATTTTTGGTGATGCTAGATTTGCTTGTGACTACCATGTATCTCTTAGATCTTTATTAAAATAAAAACTTGCAAGTGTCGGTTTCAGAATGTAAAATCATCTACTATTACCATATAAAGCACCAACGGATATTGAGTCATTTCCGTCCTTTTGGCATAGTCTGTTATCTCATGGTCTTTGTTTCATCACCACATTGCCTTTTCAATTTTCTTAATCAATTTAATCATAAGAATCCAATATGCACAATTTTGTCAAGCCCGCAAGGTTACAATGGAAGAACACCTAACAAGGTTGACAATCCCAATTTGTTTTCTGGCAGACTTGCTAGGATTCAATTGCTGAGCAGGTTGCAGTAGAAATGTGAGTATAACTGTTAGCTACCAAGTCCTTCTACCTGCTTTTATGGGAGTATGTGCCTAAGGTAACACTGGTAGCACATGCATCTTCCTTCTTGCAGGGCCTACACCTCGTCATCCCAGTAAGACTGAACTACACAGGCCGCATTAATTTTAGCTCCTATACCATATAACTCATGTTTCTTACTGCCTATGTTTCAACGACGATGAAGTACATCAATCATGGTTACCTTTGAGCAAGTTCCTTGGGTTTCAGTTCCAATTGGCATCGATTGTATTGCTTACTAATCCATAATTGTGCAAGAGACCTGTAGGTGGCAGTCTCTTTATAGATGAACACGTTCTGGTATTTTTCTCACCCCCTTATGAGGTTTAATGGTCAAACATAAAATAATGTGTCATGTAGCTCCAGTTTGAAGGCTTTGCTTCATTCATAAGACACACATTTGTCAGTATAGGATATGCAATTGGTCACCTTTGACCTTCTAGATCTAATAATCTGACCTCAATGACCTTTTGTTTAGCGTATGAAGTGGACCTAATCACAGAATTTCTCATACGATCATCATTTGTCTATGATGAAATTGTGTTGGCTCATCGGAAGATTATTCACTATATTTCACATAACGGTTTGCACTGGTGGCCTGGACAGGTTCTCTGGTGCATCCGAGTGTTGATTTGTATTGCTAAAGCTCAACAATTTTAGCCAAGCTGATCTTATACTGTGGCTTAAAGACAACATCTTCTTGAAGGTTGCAAAATATTAGTCAGTTCCTGATTCCTATGCAGGTAAGATGAATGCATTCACACTTCAATTTTTTAATTATTGTCTTGAACATTGACGTAGGCTTTTTTAAGATGATTTTCCTGTGATGCCAACTATCCAGTGCCATCTTAATGTAAGGTACAACAATATATTCATGCTAGTCTTCTATTGGTAGTTATGCACTTACCATGCATGACATAATCCTTTGTGGGGATGGATAACCAACATTTTTTTTGGTTTGATGTTGCTTTCTTTTAGATGTAAAGAACGTAAATGCAACCTATCTTCTTCCTAGCTCCATCGTTGTGCCTCTTGTGATATGATGTTTTGCCATTTCACTAGAAAAATATGTAAAGAATCCACCTAGGTAACAATTTTTTTTAAAAGCATCAAAATTCAGGTAATTTAAAACATGGTAAAGCATGATCTACATACATAAATAGACCAACTATAGGGATGCCATATCACTACGCAACATCATCACATCGTCTTACTTAAATGCCTTTCTTACTTGTTCTTTAATTTCAAAAAATTTGATGCAGACCGTCTGTTCCATATGAAATATTTTCATATTGAGATATATTTTTCTAGATATGAAATCAAGGATTACAAAAGTAATGTTTCAATGTGCACACAAGTATGTCAAAACTTTAAATTGGAGGGAATAAAAATATAATGTCTCAGATAGACTTTTATTAGTCTCATTTTCTTATACAACATAGTTACCAAAAATGTGAAAGGGGTATTTTAAACGAAGCATTGATGTCAGTGGGTAAAAACATCATGATTGTATTTGATTAATATATTCTTTTCTAACATTATTTTTCTATTTGTTGAACAATTTATAATTATTTTCTTTGTTGTTTTTATGTGTTTTCACATGTTATCTTATGTCTAGTTCAATACATACCTATGGTTTGGACTGTTTCATCAAAAGCATACATTGCTTATACATAGCAAAAATTACAACACTTGTGTGAACTGGCATCCATGGCGATCTTGATGCCATCCCATACATTAGCAATGATGTGTTGAGAAAGATTGGTTGAGGTATGACATCCTTGGTGTCTTACAAAACAATAAGAATCTAAACACTAATGTGGCGTAATGTATGCAAGTGGTCGTGTCTTCTTCTCATATTTCTTGCTTCTCCAAAAATACTCCCTCCAAGAAGAAAGTATAAAAAAGTTGTGAGTCTCATTCAAGTTTTTAACCAGGTTTGTTGCATGAACCTATTCTACCATTCTTTCTAATTAACAATATTGTACTAGTTTTTTTGTTTCTACATTATCTATTGGTTGATAAACTTTAGACAAGAATTATTCATCAGGTTAAGATATTTTATAATTTATTATTAGTTTAAAAAAATTAATTTATTAAACCATGGGTTGGTAAAAATAGATATTAGACCTAATGGTGTAGTGGGTAGTGTTAAGAGAGTTTTCAAAATATCAGTGTGGAAGTGATATTGTTAGGCTTGGTTTTACAATAGAATATATTATGTAGAGGTTGGTCTTAAATTTCATATTCCTACCCTACTTTCAAAATTTTGACCTGAACATACTTACAACATGGTCACTGTCAATTACCAATATAAGTTCATAGGAAAAAAAGATCTTGCTAATGAAGAAGGAAAAAATATTTTTGCATAGAGCCATCTATAGGTATTTCTTGATGTTATATTAGATGTTAAAATAGTATTTTGTTAAATAGAAATTATAAAGGATGATCTATTGATTGTGCTGGTTGAAAAATATCTATAGGATATTTGATGTTGAACATTAAAATATATGTCCTTAATATTTTTTATTGATTATAAGATGTAAGATTGATAATGATTTATATAACAAATGTATTCTTCCTTTAATTGATTTTCAATCCCTCCTCCCCTTGCCCATCCTCCTATTCACTCCTTGTACTCCTCCTTTTACTCCTCATACTCCTCCTTCCCCCAATCTATTGTTCTACCCCTCTTTTGTAATCTCTTAACCAACAACATCATCAAAAAAGTATTATGTGTCCACATAAACCTTGTGATGATGTCTTGCTTTGTACCTTTTCTTTAGCATGATGGGAAATGTTGATGCATGTATCGTTGAGATTGTTAGATGCTCAAGTATATATGCCTCATTTATAATTCTACATGCACATGCTTAGTTCTAGTTTGGAAAATGATCTCCATTCATAAATAGAAATACCCAATGAATTCATTAGGGTGATTATCAATGTCACATATTTTTATTCAATGATTCTTAATTATATTATATCTTTTGTAAGTTCTTAACTCATCCTAATTGTAATATAGACAAGTAGTTTGCTAGTTTTGGTGTGAGGAAGTCCTTAGTTGTTGGGGATAGGTTACGAAAAAATAGTATACAGATAAGAGCCCAGACTTAGCAAAAATTTGGTAGAATCCCTTAGGTATAGACATTGTAAAATACGTTTTGTAGCCTTAACATGAGGTTGTACACGATGGACGATACCTTGACAATATATGTACGTAGAATATTGGGTATTGATATAATTTTCTAAAATATGTTTATCATTCAACTAAATATTAATACAAATAACATAACAAACATTGCATGAAATAAATAAGTAGTATTTCGTCCTATATGATATATTGTCAGTCTACTTCATTGCTTGTGACATAAAGCATTCTGGCATGACATTCACATTAGTTTAAAATAATAAGCCTTCAACATTATACACAAATTCTTGAGTCTAGAAATAATTTGTGGTTAGGCTAACAATATTCTCTATTATTGCTTCCTATATTTCCATCTCATGCACTACTTCTCCTCTTGTAGTCACCACTTCAACATTTTTAATTATCTTTGTTTTCCTACACTAACAAATAGATCATATTAACATTAATAGTTTAAATCAAGTAAATTGGGTGTTTTCTGAACATATGCATCTATAAGAACTTTGAATGCCAATCGAGTTGGTGGTTGATGTGATACCCCATATCTCTAGAAAGTAGAAACTAATATCTAGCACCACCACTATGCCACATGTTAGGTTAGACCTAGTTTATGATGCAACTAATACTTTTATTTATTTCAAAACATGTAATAACATGATACTAACTAATATATATATATATATATATATATATATATATATATATATATGTATGTATATATATATGTATATATATAGCACTTGAGAAAGCAAGGAACATAATGTAATCAATTGATGGAATATGATACCCATCAATTAATGGGTCAATTTGATTTCAATAGCATATTTTGTATGAGTATGCAAAAAAGGGGGCCATTTAGTTAAATGAAAAATGCAAGAACCCTAACAAAGCACCATATAGAATTTGACAAAGTAAAACATTGTAGAAAAGCAATAAAACCCATATTATTAGAAGTGACATTTAGCTACAATAAGAACATAATTAGGCAAGCTTCTAAAGGCATATACATTAAAGGCATAAATCACTATTTCCTAAAGAGTAGAAGATTAAAAAAGGGAAAATAGAATCATGCATCAAATTTTATATGATTTGGAAGAAAAATAGTATTTAAGACCAGAAAACACACCTAAAAAGGGATGATGCTTATTATCATCTTCAAAGTCGGTAAGTATTGTAGCTAGTAGAGAAAATATACAGCCTTAATATTTGTTTCATGATAGCCTTAGAGGGGCTTGTGTCTGACATCAAAAATCCTTGTTGTTGAGATGAGAATTACATGGAGGATGGAGACATCACTATGACAAGTTAGAAGAAAGAGAATCATTTCTTGCCACTACCTCCATGGATTGAGGGAGAAACAAAAGTTCCTATATCGTTGTAGGGTGGAGAAGGTGGGTGAAGATGATAGGATTCCATCAGTGCACCAAAGAAGGTGGAAGAAGGTTGAATCTAGATTCAATTACTTTGGGTGTTCTAGAGATAGAAAATGGAATGAAAATAGTTCCAAGACAACAACCATGTTGACAATGTCTTCTATGCAACCTAAGAGTCATCCATGTTCCTTCATGTGTTGTTTTTCATGTAAATTTAGAGGTTGATACTACTCAAATGCTTATTTCAACCTTTCTCAAGTATGTAGTTTGATTAAATAAAAGCATTCACTCTGATAACAAGAGAGGTTTTTATAAATTGAAAAAAGATAACAATTGGTGTTAATATATGGTTCTAGGAGATAAACAAATAATTTGCAATAGCATAAAGGCTACATGGTTTCAAACATTTGAGATGAGATCAGGGCCAAGTGCAGACGTTTTAAGTGGAAAATGGGTTACACGACAACCTCATGTTGATATGCTACCATGCTAACATGTGATGAACTCTTATTCTACACCATAGTGACGACTTGCTCAATGAAAACTCCTCTTCCAGCCCTACCTATGTAAGGTCTTGCAATTATTTTTGAAGTCCAAACCATAATAGATAAAGTCATATATAAATCATTAATTAAGGTGTTATATTGTTGTTAGCCTCATATCTACAAATACTTTGTAAAAGGATTATTATGTTTTTTATTTCTGAGCTCAAATCGTATTGGTTTCATAGATGTAATGTTTTACTACAAACGTTGTACTATCCAGATTATAAACAATCAATTACATTATTTTTCAAGGGATGTCCATACAGGATGGAGCCAGAGGCAAGAATATACTCTCTAACGTAATTGCATGAATGATTATACAGTTGATTTTGAATATGTCTTTCACCTAATATCAATTTAATAGAAATATGAATGACTACCATCATCTATTTGGCATATATGGAGCTTTGGATGCATTGTTCTTGAAATGGAAACTTCAAAACCACCATGGGATCAATATGAAGGGGTAACTAGTTATACAATTATGTACTTCTTTTACTTAACCCTATCATTCTATTTCATTTGTGACTGTATGCAAGTCTTGTGGCACCTCGGATACGATCAAAATGTAAAGATTCAAATAATATCTTTATTTTCTCTTACCAAGTTTATTTTCATGCATTTTCTTCTTTATCTTAAAGTTTTACTTGGTATTAGGCTTGTGTGTGTTTTGTTTAGTATTTTCTTGATTTTAATTAATTTCTCTTGAATGTCAAGAAGAATTGTGCACATAAAATTAGAACCATCCAATATGTTGAATTTCACTTGAACTTTATCTGGATTTTGCTAAAATTTGTAGGTAGATAGGTTGGGAGAGCTCATGTGTATTTATAAACCATCATGTTCAGAGTGATTCTACTACCAGTGGCCTTACTATATCTTGTGGAGCTCAAAATGTAACAACATTTTCTTTAATGGCAGGCATGGTTTCTTTTGTAGGTATTACTCTATCTGAAGGTAGTTCCATCGATATGGATCGAAGTAGGAAATTCCTCTTGTAACAACATTAAAGAAAGGTTTACTTCCATCAATTTTCTTTAATGGCATGGTTTTTGTTGTAGGTATTAATCTTTCTTACGCATCCACATAAGACAATGATATTGTCCTTGTCTAGACTTTATCCAAAGAAGAATATGGCTGCCCTCCTGTAAGAGTTCATAGAATGTCATCCAATTAGAAAGCTTGTTAGTCTTGCAATAAATCTCAAACTAATTTTATGTAGAACTCAGAAGTTATTAACTGTTGATATCTTTGTGTAGACATCGATTATGAGGAACTTCGAAGATCCAAGATTGAATTGAACCATTGTATGTATTGGAGATGGACACACCATCCTTTATCACCTCACCTCCCACATTGACGTCAAGTTCACTAAGATTCTCACCAAGATTGGCAAATGTTCTGGTAACGATCTCGACAAGGATCCAAAGTTCTTAAAGAATGGTGGTGCAAGGTTTATGAAAATGATTCCCACCAAGACTACATTCTTACCGTCAAATCAAAAATCCACAATATGCAAATTTGAGATCATCAAATTCACATGTATGCTTTTCCACTATGTTAAGGAAGATGGTCAAAGGATGTAGAAACTAATATCATATGTAACAAAATTTTGTATAAGATAGCGTGTTGATCTGTTGTATGAAATAAAATGGGCAAGGTAGTATGTCCTCCCCATGTAATTTTCATTTGATTATATATAAACTGATTGATCTTCATAACTATATTTTTATCAATGTGCGTCAAACTGGAAGTAGTATTCATTCAAAACTATAGGTAATAAACTGAAAAATGGATCATGAAAAGCCATGACAATGAAATTAGATACAACACTTATGCTAGTATAGTGGCATTTGTTGTGACATTATGTACATCAAGAACAATTTCATACATCATCTTAATACACAATAGTGGCATTTGTAGAAAAGCCAATTGATGTTATAGTGGCATTTGTATAAAATCCAATGGATGTTATAGTGTCACTTATGTGGCATATATTGAAATCCACTAAAATTCAACATTTAGTGGTATTTATAATTTATGCCACTATCTCTCTAGTGACATTGGTACTAGAGGCATTTTTTTAAGTGTCAACAAATGCCACTAAATACTTTTAGTGCATTTATAAACTTTTAGTGGCATTTGTCAAATGCAACTAATGGGTATATTTGTTCTAGTGAGAGAAAATGTCTCGTTTTGGTGCTTGGGGATAAGTATATGAAACTTTAAGATAAAGAAAAAGAAAAGGTTGAAGTTCTAGTATCTTTCCAAGTGTCCATGGCCTTAAACCAATAAGAATATACAAGAACACACACAAGTAGCTCCCCCACTATCCATAAAGACATTCTTATCCCTCGTTTCTTGAATTTCCAATAAAAACAAATAATTCATTAGTTGATAGCTACTAAATGTAGCTCATCCATGAAGGGATAAACCCTAAAATACCCTTGGAGAAAACACCTTCAAAACAAGGATTAAATAGGTTCCCCATGGCTCAACAAGCTCAAGGATGATGAGATAATATCCAAGGAACGTAATTCAATTGATAAATTACAAATAAAACCTCTGAATTGGGTAAATTGCAGAAAAGTTCAAAATGTGCATAAAATTACATAACTTGCTCAAACAGTGTCCAAATTGGACCAAATTTGAAACTTAAATTTTTTTTATGATTTCAAATCATATCAAAAGGTTATATTAGGGTTATAAGAATTCAATTATGATAATTAATCTTATTCAACTCATTAAGCAAGTTTAGGGGGCTTAAAACTATAAACCCCTAACAGGGATTTCACCCCTAAAATCCAAGGTAAATAAAGATGGGTACTTCCTTTGCACCTAATTCTATTACCTTCACATGGTTACTTTAATATCATGGTGATGTCACATCATTCATACATATCTCATCTTGAATCAGCACAAAAACTCCAAACTCATGCTTGCTAGAATTGTCACACATAAGTAAAGTTGTTTCAACATTCTTAAGGTTTAGCAAAGATGTTAACCATGCTATTAACCATTCCTAAAATACTTTGAGATGTCATCATTCAAAGCTTGGTACAACTTGTATGACATGACTGGCACACTTTGTTCCTCCTATTCATAAATTATATTTGTACATTGGTTAGCCTAAAGGACATAACACTAAACTCATCATGGTCATGGAATTATGTCATCCAATATAACTCTTATGCATTGATATTTGATCATAGGTTTATCTTAAAGGAACACAATATCACATATCTATTAAACAACAACCATCTATCCTTGATAGTGGTCTTGCCCTGCTATCATTAAACCATACACAACACTATAGAATCACTTTTGTTTTTCCTTCAAAAAACATTTATAGGATCATCATCAAATATATCTCTCTCTATCTCTACATGAGAGGAATACTTGGAATGTTCATTTAATAAACATCTCCAACCTTTACATATTTCTCATATTATTGATACATCTTGGATACTAGGATTCATTACCTTGGTATCCACCTCATGTGCTATAAGGAACTCACATCCTTATATCATCTACTTTTACCAACATAACAAATATCAAGACATATAAGAGTAGTCTTCCTAATCATCATAAACTTTATGATCTTGGAACCATAGTCCAAACAACCTTATGTTATAATAAGCTATCCACCCTCATGTTTACAATGAATTCACACATACCAAGTGGCAATGATCCACTTGAAAGTTGTGCCCTAGAAAGGAAAGACGCAAAGTGAAACACACTTCCCACATCATAGCAACATTGTTCAAGGGTCACTAGCAAAAAGGTAACCAATTCTATTTTCATTATGCAGGTTAGAGCTTCTAATGTATCATTTTACCTTTTTCATTTTGAGTTCCTTGCCATTAGCATAGGAATCATCATGATTAACATATATCATTACTCATTCCTTGATGACTATTTATCACACTTGGGTATATTCTCTTATTTTATTATATTTTTTAGACACTTATAAATAGGTAAATCATCATATTCCACATTTTCTTCATTAAACATGGATTGCCTGCCTTAATTTCTTTCAAACACCATGCTTATTTTACATTAACACTTTCTTACACACATAGATTGGTCTGAGATTAACTCAGGTTCTACCTTATTCCTTTGTCATTGTTCTCATTTATCTTCTCATTTTATGCTTATCATTGGAGTTCTCTCCATCTTATGGGGATTTCATACCTTGAATAACTTTATAAGCATAGACTTATCTGTCTTTTACTTTATTATCTTCTTGAATCACATCTTAAAGAACTTCTCTTTTCCTTATTTGTATTCATATTTAGATTTCATGGTGTTGTATATTTCTCTTATAGTTACCAAACATTCAAGTTTTGATAGATAATGATGCAATTCTCATCTTCTTTAAGGTAGGATTGAGATATTCACACCATGATTTCTTATTCATTATGCTCTTTGGATTGTCTCAAAATGACTAGTTGATCAGAGTAATCATAAAGATAACAATCTAAGAGTTCCATACTTACCTTTTCTTCAATAATTGAATATCTGGCCAGGGCACCCAAATACTGAGATTGGGCAGTATGCACCATATTTTATGGCATATTCCTAATTTTGACCTCATCTTAGTCCTAAGTCATAGTGTCCCTGTAGACTTGATGAACCTAAAGATTTGATAGCAACTTGTGAGAATCCATTACACTAAACGAGATTCCTCAAAAGATAAAGTAAAATCGATCACTAATTAATCACATACCCAAAAATATGGGTAAATTAAAACTAATTTCAACATCAACACCCACTCAAAAACATTTGCATAAGAGCCCAACATGTATCCATACTATGCCAAGAATTTGATACAAATTGGTATACCTCCTTAGCCACAACATATATACATAGGAGAACAATATTCGTATATGTCATACAAACAAGCATTGTCATGCTAACAAAATTTAGATTCGTTTGAAACACCATATACAAACTTTTTCTGCCCAGACCTGAGAGTACGGGGACGACTCTAGGACACACTAGACATCTAATCAACTTTCTCAAATATTAATTACTATAGCTCCTCTTTGCTACCACATGTTTGTTTTTTTCACTTCCGATTACCTAAAAAAAATGTGGCGAACCACAAGGGTGAGACCCAGTCCCAGCAAGAGATATAACCTCCAACAATGCTTATTGATTACAACATTTTAAATAGTAGATAAATAAGCAGTTAGAGTATTTAATAATCAATTGAATAGATTGAACATTTCAAGTATACTGAATAGATTAAGAAAATCATCTTAGCAACAAGTATGATCATCAACGCATATATAGATAACAAATAAATCCATTTCTTTGGATAGATATCTACTCAAATATCATCAAATTGCATCTAATAACAATCATTATCATTAATATGACTATCATCATATTCCTTGCTAACAGTACAAGCAATCTAGTAGCATAAGCATCCCTAACATCATGAATATGTCTAGTAACATAACATGGCTATTAATATTGGCATTTCAAATAAAGCAAATAGATCTATATCATAAGTAGAACTAACATCATAGCACAATTAACTGCATAGGCATGATTAGTATTTTAAGCATTTCTAATTACACAGGCATGGCTAGCAATATTAAACATAGCTAGCAACATCATCTTAACCATCATTGTCAGTATATTTGACAGCATAAGCATGTTTACAACATGAGCATAACTACAACATAAGCATATCTATTATCTCTTATTGTACTATACATGATCTCAGTGAAAAGAAAGCAAACAATGGTTATCATCCAATATGAAGCATTGTGTATAACCCTAAATAGATATGCTAGACGGTTGTATTACATCTTTTATTATGCCCTGGGGAATTTGAATCACACCATTCAAAGTCTAACCGACCCATGCGAAGAACTATTCAGTTCCGTACAAGATCTAGGAGTGCTGATATCCTAAGATCTCTTCCCCTCGCTCAGTATGAGTAAAAAAGGAAGTGACATATCAGTCAAAGCTACCACCACAACGACATATTGTCAAGCTTCTAATCACTAGTTCGCCCTTGGTACAGGTCACGGTACTAGAAACCAGGGTATACAAAACCCAATCACTAAGGTACAACCACAGTTGTCCTCTAATCACATCATGTTATAATCATTGAGACACGATCGCAGTCGTTCTCAATCACATCAGATGTATGAGGCATGACCATAGACAATCTCCACAATCTTCATTGTGGATAAAAAGGATATATCCTCAACCTGCCACCCCCACATACTCAATAGTATGTGCTCTAAGTTTCCCTTAGGAATACTCATTTCACCATCCAGCAAGTTCTAACACTGAAGATGGCTCTACGGCACAGGGAACTACATGATTAGAGTTGCACTTGATTAGTTATGCCAATTGGGTGAATTAGGACTACAACAAACAAGTGGACATACAAACCTAATTCACTTCTAGCAAGCATATAAATATCACAACATTTATAAGATATAAAATGTGTGAAATGTAATTTCTCATCTCATCATCACATGGTACTATTCACTTGCCATTCATGAGACCACGCTAGTCATCATACTATCACAAGATATAAAGCCTTTTCACAATATCACAGGGTATCAACCATTATCAACATAAGAGGATTACACCTCATTCAGGGCTCAAACATGCCCAAAGGTCATTAAGACCATCATACTATCACAGGATATAAATCCTTTTCACAATATCATAGGGTATTAACCCTTAACAACACAAGTGAATTACACCTCATTCAGGGCTCAACCATGCCCGAAAGTCATTTAAGACCATCATACTATTACATGCAATATCATCATTACCGTTTCATGCCTTATAACAAGGCTCAACAACATCACTTATGTATAATACACCAAATCAACACAATATTGCATTAATGAGCTAGGAGATATTCATAAACAATCATAGTAGGGTTATATTAACATTAATAACATTCCTTTATTACATCAACATGCAAGGAATCTAGATATGATTAACACTCATCATATTCATAATGCATATGTGAAGCATAAGAAAGTATCAACCATGTGGCTATGATAACCACCAATTAACACATTAAGGTTATGATCATGTTAAGAAGGTTATTCCACCATCATTCCATCATATAAGAATGTTAAAAATGAATACTCATCTTTATCTATTTGCGTTAGAGTTAAGTTCTACATGATAAATTATATCAATGTTACTAATCGGCACTTATACCCAAACCGTAACTCACGGCATCCCCATTGGACCATGAATGCATAAGGTGAAGCATCACCATTACATTCCATTCTATTATCAAGTTTGAACCCACACATAAATCAAGGTGTAACCATCGGGTTATAGCATACTAGGGTTTGAACAACAGTAACAGAGTATTTCATGATTGTATTAGTCATTCAAGGACTATTCATACCCAATTACCATTATTTAGTTATATTAAAGCTAGGTATAACAAGCTATACCTCATTAGGGTTACATATAAACACAATATGGTTATCATCCCTTCTATTCATATGAGTGAATAGGTAAGACTACCTAATTAAGGGTAACCCTCCATTTGTTCCATCATCTTTCAACCCATATCACCATACCACAATGTCACCCAAAACCATTGGATGTTAAAAAGGTAAGACCATTGATTGTTTACATAAGTAAACACCTTGGATAAACCACCTATGAAGTCCTTGATTTGTTCTCTAGAAAGAGTCACCATCTAACCCAATATATCCCTTGATTAACAACACAAAAAGTTCCATTGAGAGTAGGGTAAAACCCACAATCGACTATTCAGTTAAAACAAGCCATCCATTGTCAACAAGTAAGCTCCTTAAGTTGATCATATAAAGGAAACCATATAAATCACAATATTAGGACCAACATATTACATTATACATCATTCCACCTTATTGGAGGAATAAAAATTAGATCTTTACCATTGGGTCAAGTTGATATGTTAAAGCCGTCAATTACAGTATAGGTTCGACCATTGCATCAAGTGACCCAAGAAACCATTGGTATAAGGCTTAATTGATGCTACAAATATAATTATTAACTCACCATAGGTTGTAGAGACATGATCCACCATCATTAGTGACCATTAAGTTACCATAGGTTGTTAGATCAACACTATATTCATTAATCAACATCAAATATTAAGCTAATGTCATCATTGATTGATAACATCAGTAAGGTGCTTAATAGTTGATCATTAAACTTCTAATTGATCCAAAACCTGACCTAAGGGTGTGACCATAGGTTGTAACCATCATCTGACACCTTTGATACCGACCATCAGTTGTCATGAAGACAACACCATAGGGTTGTTGCAATGGTACCATCATCGGGTCATGTGTTTATAGAAGAAATCAGCTTTAAACCCTAAAATTGACCATTGGTTGATAGGTGCTTAGCACCATATGTTGTCAAACCAACCTGATCCAAAGGCATATTATACCTTAGGAATAATGTACACATGATCATAGGTTCATCTAGAACTGAAATTAGAACAGGGAACATTATAAAAATCGAAATCCAAGTCACCAATAGCTTTTTAGTGCATGAATCATCATTTTCAAGCATGAACATGAGCTAGAAAGCTTATGGTAAGAAATAAATGTGCAGCAAGTTATAAAACTTGCCTCTAATGAGAATATGAAACCCCACACAGAAGAAAACTTGAGAAGGTAGGGTAGAAAATCCAATAAAAAGCGATGAACTCGTCCATCTAGCACCTTTCTTCATCAAATGAGCAAACCCTAAGCATAAGGAGCAAGAAAGGTAGGGTTTCAGAGCTTTAGAGAAATTTCTACCATGGAACAGCAAGGTTACGACCTGGAGAAAGGTAGGAGGAAGGATAACAAAGAAATAAATGGAGGAAAGAAGGGTATTCTTACTCTTTTAGGCCAAGATCACTAGAAGGAAGCTTTTTAAGCCCTAAAAGGATGTCAATTGCAACCCTAGATCCTTTTTTCAAGAAGGTCCCCACTTTCCTCTTCCTTGGACAGGAAAATTCGCAGCAGAACAGAAGGAGAAAGAGTTTGGAAGAAGAAGGGAAGTGGTGGAGAGAAAATGGCTCGTTTTGGTGCTTGGGGATAAGTATATGAAACTTTAAGATAAAGAAAAAGAAAAAGTTGAAGTTCTAGTATCTTTCCAACTATCCATGGCCTTAAACCAATAAGAATATACAAGCACACACACAAGAAGCTCCCCACCATCCATATAGACATGACTATCCCTCACTCCTTGAATTTCCAAGCAAAACAAATAATTCATTAGTTGATAGCTACTAAATGTAGCTCATCCATGAAGTGGTAAACCCTAAAATACCCTTGGAGAAAACACCTTCGTACCAAGGATTAAATTGGTGCCCCATGGATCAAAAAGATCAAGGATGATGAGAGAATATCCAAGTAACATAATGTAAGTGATAAATTGCAAATAAGCCTATCAATTGGGTAAATTGTAGAAAAGTCCAAAATGTGCATAAAATTGCATAACTTGCTCAAACAATGTTCGAATTGGACCAAATTTGAAACTTAAGCTTGTCTTATGATTTCAAAGCATATCACAAGGTTATATTAGGGTTATAAGAATTAAATTATGATAATTGAAATTATTCAACTCATTAAGCAAGTTTAGGGGCCTTACATTCTCACTCTTCCTCCATAAATCTCTATTTCTAGGGTTTCCAGGTTGAAAGGAAGAAGAAACTGGTGATTTTCCAGGGTTTTGATATGGATTCGATAATGTTAGAGATGGGATGTCTTTTTAAGGTATTTCAAACCTTAGGGTGAGTGGGTACTTCCTTCAAAAAGTAGATCGCATGAAATTATGATAAATCATAAATAATCTTCAATTCTCTTGTATGTGACAGTAAACCCTAAACTGCCTTTTAGTTCTAGCCTTTACAATATGGTTTGGAAAGGAATATTTTTTTTATTTTGTTGAATTTCAGATGATAAAACCATATAATAAATATATATTAACAATCTTAAAGAGAATTCCTAAAGTAATTGCAGAGGTTATAAGAACATACTGAAATTTAGGGCTTTCAGATATGCATGAAATTGCTAAATAATTAAATAAATAAATTTGCCTATTTGAATCTCCTTGTTTATGAATTATTGTTCATCTAAATGTATAGTACATATATGTGAGATACTATCTTGTATTTCATGTGATGCTATTAGTGTTTGCTTGATATCTCAGTAAAGTGGGTGAACCCAAAATGAATGGAAAGTTGGAAATTTGTGAATAGATATTGTGAAATTTATTTGATGTGATTCTCTTTGTCATCATAGACTTTCTTTATTCAATGTTATTCTTGATGCATGATATCTCATTGATGGTGTGGACACCCTAATTCAGTTTGATTCTAGGGTTTTACATATATGTTGATTATATGTCAATTGTTGCAAGTAGACTTTTATTAGTGAAACATTGTTATGCATAAAGTCCTTATGTGAGTTGTGTGATTTGTGAATGAGGTGAATGAGAACCTAAGGATAGAGCATTCAGTGAAGAAAGTATTTTCAATTGTGTTCTTTAGTGAGATAAGTGGTTTTTTACTATTGCTCATTTTACAATACATATTGATGATAACATATGAAAAGGACTATTTATGAGGTCAAATTAAGAATTGTTGATTTGATGATTGAACTATAAATCTAAAGAGTGAATTAGACTTTTATATGCCTTGAACACTATAGAATCCTTCAGATGAGGCTTGAGCTGTCAGGAGGAAACAGCCTCCTGACCGAAGGTCCCACGTAGGTTGAGGTAAGTCGGAGCACATCATTGTGGGGTGTGGGGGTCTAGGCCAGTGAGGGCAGACTCCTTTAATGATTGGTATCCAGCACCAAGTGGCGATGTTGGTGGTACCTGAGATATGAGTTGTGGAAATCAGTGGACATCTTCGGTAGGTCCGCTGGTGTACAACATGCCTGAGGGCTTGACTCACCGCCTAAATACCCAGGTTGAGAGGTGGAATCTCATATATTCGACCGCTCCCATTAGCCATCGAGAGGCAGATATGTTGAGGCCCACTACAGACAGGGTCTTGCTTGAGACAAAGTCTTAGGAACCCATGCATGATTCTAAGCCTTGTACAGTGAGATTGTAGCTTGATGTGATTCTTCCACATGTTGGGGTACACCTCATGTCGATTCAGGGCATAATAACATGAATGAGAGTTAATCAAGTGTATTTAGTTATTCAATTATTCCTTGTATGTTTCTGAATTACTAAATATTTTGTGATTGTTTAAGAATGCTCAATCATTGATTTACTCTTTGCAGACATCTTGAGTAATCTCTCATATTTATGTTGTGAATGATTGGTCTCTTTAAAGATTATTATTGTTCTAATTGATGTCAATTGCTCAATAGTATATATGTAATTATATAAGTGTTTTAAATTGTTTCCTTGAAGTACTCTTTCACTGAGCGAGTATGCTCACCCCTCTACTCACAAATTTTTAGGGATAGCTCATGGAGTGGAGATGTCAATGCATCAGAATAGATCTACCACAGGAGTTAAGTATGATATTAGTTGAGTTCATTCAGTCCCTATCACTCTAGGTCCTTTTGTAGAGTTGAGAGAGAATTGTAAATTCTACTGTGTAACTTTTATTCCTTAATTGTAGAGCATGTATCTGATTATCATGTCATATGTATAGGGATGTGTGGGAAACAGAATGAATGTTTAGATATATATCTTTATTTTTGGCATCACATGAGATTAATCAACTCTTATTTTCCTTTATAAAGTTTGTTTATGTGATTGGATGCGAGAAAATAAAAAGTTTGAAATCAAAGAAAAAGTTGGGAGTGAACTTTTTATTAAGTATAATCCTCAAGCTATGCTCTAATCTCATGATTAGTGGTAATTTCGGGATGTGGGTGTTACAACTTGGTATCAGAGCTTAGGATGAGTTGTTAGGGACCTTTAGGATTCTAAATCAGAGTCATAAGTGTGCATGTTAGGAGGTGATATGGCTATAGCTCTGGGAAGTCTAAGTATTTGAATACCCTAGCATGGTATCTGAATACTTAGGTTGACTAGTCTCAAGCTACTCTATTTATTCTTCTCTAGATGTCCTAGCCAGGTATGTAGAGGGAGGATGTGCTAGAGAGAAATACTAGAAATACTAGGGTTAGAAGACTAGAAAATAACAAGGAAAAAGAGCATGAAGGTAGGATGCAATACAACATTTCTTTTATATTGTTTTAATTTAAGATCAATAGAAATGCTCTTATATATTTGAATTCAGATTATCAGTTTGCAATATATATATATTGTTCTTTTAGATTATTGCATATCATGAATTTTCTTCAATTATTTTTTATATTATTTCTATCAAGTAGACCAGAAGTTATGTTCAAATGAGTTTGCCCTAAGTGGATATTCTTTCCACATGTTTGAGATAAATAAGAGTTGGTTAATCCTGAGTAGCTCTTGCCTTCAGGACTACAAGTTTGTCCTGGTCTAACTGGAAGGATGTGTTACTTTGATCTAGTGACTCAGGGGTAACTTTGGACAAATTGGAACTTAGATTGTAGTGAGAATGTATATACACTAAGATGTTGAAATATAAAGGAAGGATTGGAATAACTAAGAATCCATTGGAGCTCATTAGTAAGTTCCAGATTTGGGGCTTTAGATAAGAAACCCTTAATTGGGAATAAAGGAAGAGGGAATATAATTAAAAGACATATATTAGTATATAACATGCCAAATGAAAAAGGAAGGATAGATAAAGAGAATTGAACCATATAACTAATTGAGGCACTTTATTCATTTTATATCAAGGTAAGATAAGAGAAAACTACATAGGAAGACAAAATAGAAAGTATCAATTATGATGAATGAATCATATAATCAAGTAAAATACATTTATATACTCTACAACAAGGGAAAATAGGATAAAAGAGTTAGTATGCAATAAGTAAAAAGAAGTGAAGTTTAGAAGAATGAAAGTGAAGATAACTAGATGAACATATAGTTTATAAGACTGGGATAAGAAACTAAGATGAAACAAAAAGGAACTGAATGAAATGATGAGTTTATTTTGGAAAGGAGGGTTACATGATATAATAGAGAGCGTGGAATGTGTACTTCTAATGTAAAGTTCAATGCATAATCCATACTAGCTTTTGATTCAAAGTCTCATTATAAAGTAATAACCTAGTATCCATCAGATGTATTCAATTGATTCCTAGTGATGAAATGGAACTAGTTTGTAAAAGAAGAACAAAGGTGTTATTAGACAAATGAACAAGTCATATAAAATTAAATTGTAACAAAGGTGTAAAAAAGACACACATGATCTTTGCTGATGATGTGTTATTTTTCATGGCGGGTACCTCAAAGAACCTAAGGAATGTCAGAAGGATGATGAAACGGTTTGGAGAGCTTACCAACTTGTACATGAACACCATTAAATCCAATGTTTTCCTATCACGTTCTTGCGACAGGAGATGGGGAAAGTTGAAAGAAGCCATTGGAATATCGTTGGGCAGATTTCCTACCAAATACTTGGGGATTCCGCTCTCGGGAGGAAGGGGAAAAGGGAAAGATTTTGTGGAGTGTGTGGATGATCTCAGAAGGGTGGTGGATAAGTGGTCTGCCTTAACCATCTCCATGGAGGGTAGGGCGATCCTCATTAAGGTTGTTCTTAATGCGAAGATGGGATATTGGTGTGGGCAGACTGAGTTACCCGCTTGCATCTTGGATAAATTCAGAGCGATAGCTGCGAGCTTCTTGTGGGGTGGGGGTGTTCATGCAGTGAAATGGCAGACTGTTTCTCAACCTCTTCATGCGGGGGGTTTGGGGATGTGTTGCCCGTATGATATCGCCTGGGGAGCTGCTGCTAGAAGAGTGGATTGTTTCCTCAATTGCCCGGATACTCCGTGGGCTGCTTGGCTGAGAGAGAGGTATGGGAACCTGGGTAGGGAGTTGAAGACTGGTGACTCGAGTGTTTGGGTCAGAATGAATAGAATCTTTGAGGAGCTGAAACCTTTCTACCAGCTACAAAGCCAGACGGCTCCTGAGGAGAAAATTAAACCTTGGAGGATCAAGAAGCTGCTTCTGCAAGCTAGGTGGGTCGAGATCATCTGGTTAAAGCCTAGATGCCCAAAGTGGAGTTTTGGGGTGTACAGAACAATAATAAGAAGACTGCCCACTAGAGATCGGATTATTAGATGGGGTAGGGAGTGTGATCCTTTGTGCTTACTTTGTAACAATAGCACAGAAACACATGAACATATCTTCTTTGAATGTAATTTCTCGGCCTACATATGGAGAAGAGGATGCTTGAAATGTGGTTGGGGGGGCATGCGCCTTGGATATGGATGTTGCCTTGGATTGGATGCTTGAGAAGACCGCAGGTAACCACAAGAATAGAATTTTTGGGGGGTTTGTTCATCACATCCCTCATGTTTCATGTGTGGGGTGAACGTAATAGTAGGTTGCATGGTAGAAGACCGAGAGATAACACCACCATTTTTGATGTTATTAACAATAGTCTTGGTTGGTTCCTTAAAGCTAACCCCAAGAGCATGGTTGGGATGGATACCATGACTCTGAGAATGGGGGGGGACTATTGTAAAAGCATGTACAGTATTTGGGGTTTTTGATACGTCCCCTATATTCCGTTTGAAATAGTAATATTTTACCTTATCCAAAAAAAAATTTGTATGTAGAATGGGGAAACATGATTGAAATAGAAACTATTGCTGACCTATGCTTGAGCCATTTGACTTGAAATAAAGGACATGTAATGTATTAAAAATAAGATGAAACTAGTAGGGAGAATATTGATTTAGAATTTCAAGTTCACACTAGTAAATGGATAAGAAGAAATATTTGAAACATGGAATACATAATCATAAACATGAATGACCAAGTTAATTAGAGATGACTGGTGGAATAGTATCATACATTAAGAAGATTACGGAAAATAAAAAGAGGGGTTTTGAACATGGGGGAGTAATATAGAGTATAAAAGATAGAGCTTGTGAGATTCAAGAAAGTGCTAATTATTCAAGCATCCTTGTTGATAACTAATTAAACCAAGATACGAGAAATGTGTTGAGTGAATGCTTGAAAATAAGAATTATAAATCTCAAAAAATCATCTTCACTTTAGTATCCTCCCTAATGAGAGTAATGTGGGGATGAACTAGTAAGAGAATGAATTCTTAATGATACATAACCACCATGGTAGACACGCCTATTGAAAGTATTAATGACACATAAGACGAATATGAAACCCTAGTAGGGTAAATGAAGAAGGTGACTTACTAGAAATGTCAAGTATGAGAAAGAAAATTCAAGTGGTAAAAAAAGGAAGACTTTAGAAAACCTCAAGAGAGCTAAGGTTTGCATATTGAAATACAGGAGTAAAAAAATCATCTCATAATATCATCATGTTATTGATAAGGATCAAACCCTAGCTAGTTTAGGGTTGTAATAGTTCAAGGAATGTCAATAGTGATTTGACCTTGAGCACGAACATCTTTATAAAATAAAATATTGAGATCGTCAATATGGGAAGAAAATAGCAATTATAGTATTCAAGGATTTAAGGGTTGCAAATGTGAAAGATAGATAAACAATATGGAATGATTATGAACAAAGGATAAGAAATAGATTTAAAATGTTAAAAGTCTAATTTGAAAAAAAGGAAAAGTGCAACATGAGCAAAGTGTAATCTAAAATAAATTCTTGTAGTCATAGCAAGAATGATGAATAATCTATTCTTACCTTGAATGTTTCAGTGTTAGGGATGTTTATTCTATATGATCAAAATGAGAAGGATAAGTAAGAAGAAGTTGTAATGCATAAGAAGAGAAATCAGATAAAACAAATAGCTTTTAGCAATATCTAAATTTGTTTCAAAGAAGAATAGTTTGTTAAAGGCATATCAAGGGATGAAAATTTGTTATACATATGACTTCAATTATACATATGTGAGCATTATATTAAATTGGAATGAGTGTTATGGTTTTGATCATTCATATCAGTAGTCTGGATCAGTTTTATAGAATTATTGTTACTTCTAGTCTTGCAGATTATGACTACTTTTCTATTAGAGTGATAAATAGTGAAATTCAAAGTAGAAAGGTGAACTGTCTTTAATAACTCTGATGTGAAATAGAAAATTAAGTATAGATTGGAGTGTATGAATTAAGATAGTGGGATCGGATTACCAACACTGAGGTAACACCTCAATAGGATATGGCATGACTAAAAATCATTATCTATATGTAAGGAGGTGGGATCACCTCCTTACTAAAGAAAAATTGAAGAATAAAACATCCATTCCAAACACACTCAAAGGTATGCTGGAATAGGTGTAACATTTTAAAATTTCAATAAATGGTATTCAAAACAACCAAAGTATAGCAGCGGAATAAAAATCTTGACTATATTCAATTTATCACAAGGTTATAACAAAAGTACATCATAATATCCCGTAAGGGTTTACATGTATGATACAACATAAGGATCTAAGTAGAGGGAAATCTAAACCATAACAACTTTGTCTACGACCTTTAACTCCTTAAGCTAGTCCAACACTTCATGCCTTATCATCCAAGTCATTCACCTAGGGTTAGAAGCATACCCCAGCAAAAAGAGAAAATAGATGACATTAGCAAAGGTTGGTATGTGCATACTAAATAGGAAAATTGAACTATATATGAAATAAAGGACAACAAATATAAAAGGCTTCCCATAGAAAGGATAAGGACCACCCGAATGGGTATCAAGAGAAAAGGAATTGAAATCATATGATAACAAAAGAATACTTTTCGTTAATAAAACATAAAGATTATGCCACACAAGCACATATAAAGAATTAGGGAACACACCCCATATCATCAACTTGCATGCATGTGAGATAAACATAGCCCTAGAACAATATAAACACAAAGGAGGCCAAGTCTCATAAACTTGAAACATGATAGAGAAAGGAATATTGCCAATCTCCCAAATATATAAAACATGGGCCAAGAATCACACATCGTGCCCTAGGTATGAGGTTCGTTTCCATCCCAAAAGAGCAGGAAATATCACATCTGCTCGGCAGGAAATAACACATTTGCCATAAAAACCAATGCAATTACACTACTATAGTGATATTGAATCACAAAGCATGTTAAATGTAGAGGCAAGTAGAAAGTATAGTCAGAATATATAAACTAGTCACCACATAAGTGACCAACATATACATCCATCTCATAAGTGGGCAAAAGACATCACATGTCATCTTTTAGAGTTCCATAATGAACAAAGCATAAGATAAGATTTTAAAAGAATATCCATGATCACATGATCAATATCAAATAAGGTAGTTAACATGAACCATGATTTTCAAAAGAAAAGGCATTGTGTATAGGCTAATGTCCATAGGACAAAGAGAATGAATAAGAATAGGTGAATTGCTCAACATAGAAGAATAAGGGATACATCATACCTCAACTTCAGAGTCTGAACAGTCCAAGTCAAGCCTAGGCCTCCAAAGAACTATAGGGAAGGAGGGTATGTCCAATAAGTAAGGTTCCCAAGATTAGAGAGGCTAGTTTCTCCAAAAAAGCTCCAAACTCGAGAAAGAAGCACCTTCTCCACTTTAGAGGTGAAAACCCCTAACAAAAGAACATGAAGATGAGGTGTTTATGGGTTCTAGGTGGGGTTTAACCATGGAAATCCATGGTTTTGACTTGTAGGAAAGTGGAAGGAAGACTTACAACATGAAAATAAGGAGGGAAAGGAGGATACTTACTATTTTTGGTCAAAATCACCGAGGAGCTTAAGAAATCCTAAATAGAGAAATTTGGAACCCTATGAGCCTTCTTCACCAAGGTAGTCAACTACTTTTACCTTGGGATAGCACCTTCATCGAAAACTAGAGTAGGAATGATGCTCTAAGCTAGAGGAAATAAAAGAGAGAAAGCATTTTTGAATTGGGAGTTGGGAAGGGATAGATATGGCTATATAAAGAAAGAGGTCAAGTATGAGGTGTCTATGAGACTTTCCATGTGTCGTGTATAAGGGTGTCCATGGAAATGCAAGACTTTATGAATAAGGAACAAGTAAAGAAAGAGGTGTAAAGTTACTTTCCATGTGTCCAATGCGAAAGGTTCCCACGGAGATGCAAACCTTTATGGATAAGGAAGAAGTCATGCATGAGGTGTCTATGGAGCTTTCCATGTGTCCTTAGCCTAGGGATTTCATGGCCATGCAAGAGGACAACTCATAGAGGCTTCTTGAATATCAAATGTCAGGTTATGGACACTTATAGTCCATCCCAACCAACCTCCAACCAAAGAAATAACCCCATTGGTTGATAGCTTCTAAAGATAAGCTCATTTATAAAGAGAGTAATCCCTAAAATGCCCTTGGAAAGAAATACCTTCAAACCAAGGTGCAACTAGGTGCCCTATGGTTCAAAAACTCGATAATGGTAAGGGAATATATAAGGATTATAATTCCTGTGACAATTTGCAAAGAAAACCTCCCAATTGGGTAAATTGTAGAAAAGTCCAGAATGTACCTAAAATTGCATAACTTGCACAAACAACATCCAAATTGGACCAAACTTCATCCACAAGTTATCTTTGATGTGTTGAATATGAATTTTCCTTTATTTATATACTTTTAAGTTATATAATCACAATATTCATTACTTATGCCTTTTACTCATTTTCTCTCTCCTAAACTTATCCTAATATTTCAAGGTTGTTCAAATTAGATGAAATTTGACATGTATGCTAATTTTGATATGTAGATTTCGAATTTGAAGTTTGTTTCCACTTTTGAGACTTCTTTTATGAGATATGTCATATGGCCCATTAACGGCCCATTATCTAAATTATTCATCCAATTAAGTTCCTTATCTTCATATTACCACCAAAATGAGTTATGTGGCATATTTTATGTATCCATTATAAACCTAAGATTAATGTTAGAACATTAGGTTATATTAAGGTGATCAATACATGCATTAGCTCATTGGGGTTATAATAAACATCTATATAGGTCTAACATTCAACCTTGTTTGGCTAACTCCAAAATGTCAACTTCCAGGGTAGGGTTTGAGATCTAGTATGTTACAGCACACCACCCTTTAAAGGGATTTCATCCTTGAAATCAAAACATCCACATATAAGAAAACAACTTATTCACCACCCCTTAAAGGATTCATCTTTTTAAGTCAAAAATATTCTTTAGGTACAAAAGGTTCAACTACACTTCCTTACATCCAACTACATAAGCATCATGCAAAAAAAACATTACTTGTAAAGACTAAGTATGAAGTATGGGTTAATTTTCTCTTGTCCATCCTCAAATAGGTCTTTACACCTGCTAAACTAGTTCAACATATTAGGGTCCCTAAAGATAAATCTTATAGATGTCTAAGGCTACTAATGCATAAAATCATGCTATTTCGGACAATTCATATCAACTCAGGCCAGGCCGGTATCATATGGATTCAAGAGTCCTCGTAAACCAAGCTAGTGGTGCAGAGGAAAATATTGCCAGCCCCCAAATCCTGATCCTTTCTAGACACCTTTGCTTTCAACTTCATGTCCTAGTAGCTGCTTGAAGGCCAAGCTAAACAACCTCAAGTTACTATGGTTACTTATGCATCTTTTAGTTGTAAGTATTTTAAGGATCTATTCATCATTATTCTAATGTGAAACAATATGATCCTAAATCAACCCTTCATCATCTATTGATCAACTCCAGGGAAAACATGTCACTTAAAGGTAAGGAAAGTATTCTAACTAGGGAGACAAAATTGAAATAGTCAGATTTCGACTACTATGGGCTCTGATACCATGCTCTAAGGAGGAGGGATCACCCCCTTACTAAAGAAAATTTGAAGAATAAAACATCCACTCCAAACACACTCAAAGGTATGCTGGAATAGGTGTTACATTTTCAATTTTCAATAAATGGTATTCAAAACAACCAAAGTATAGCAATGGAATAAAAATGTTGACTATATTCAATTTTATCACAAGGTTATTACAAAAGTACATCATAATATCCCATAAGGGTTTACATGTATGATACAACATAAGGATCTAAGTAGAAGGAAATATAAACCATAACAACTTTGTCTCCAAGCTTTAACTCCTTAATCCAATCCAAAACTTCATGCATTATCATCCAAGTCCTTCACCTAGGGTTGGAAGCATACCCTAGTAGAAGAGAATATAGATGACATCAGGAAAGGTTGGTATGTGTATACTAAATAGGAAAATTGAGCTACATATGGAATAAAGGATAGAAAATATAATAGGCTTCCCATAGAAAGGATAAGGACCACCCAAATGGGTATCAAGAGAAAAGGAATTGAAAGCATATGATAAAAAAGAATACTTGTCGTTAATAAAACATAAAGATTGTACCACACAAGCACATGTAAAAAATTAGGGCACACACCCCATATCATCAACCTACATGCATGTGAGTTAAACATAGCCCTAGAACAATATAAACACAAAGGCAGCCAAGTATCATAAATTTTAAACCTGATAGAGAAAGGACTATTTCCAATCTCCCAAATATATAAAACATGGGCTAAGAATCACACATCTTGCTCTGGGTATGAGGTTCCTTTCCATCCCAAAAGAGCAAGAAATTTCACATCTGCTCGGCAGGAAATAACACATCTGTCATAAAAACCAATGCAATTACACTACTCTAGTGCTACTGAATCACATAACATGTTAAATGTATAGGCAAGTAGAAAGTATAGTCAGAATATATAAACTAGTGACCACATAACTGACCAACATATACATCCACCGCATAAGTGGGAAAAATACATCACATGTCATCTTTTAGAGTTCCATAATGAACAAAGCATAAGATAAGAGTTCAAAAGAATATCCATGATCACATGATCAATATCAAATAAGGTATTTCACAAGAACCATGATTTTTAAAAGAAAAGACATTGTGTATAGGCTAATGTCCATAGGACAAAGAGAATGAATAAGCATAGGTGAATTGCTCAACATAGAAGAATAGGGGATACATCATACCTCAACTTCAGAGTCTGAACAGTCCAAGTCAATCCTAGGCCTCCAAAGAACCTCTAGGGAAGGTGGACATGTCCAATAAGTAAGGTTACCAAGCTTAGAGATGTTGGTTTCTCCAACAAAACTCCTATCTCAAGCAAGAAGCACCTTCTCCACTTTAGAGGTGAAAAACCCTAACAAAAGAACATGGAGATGAGGTCTTTATGGGTTCTAGGTGGGGTTTCACCATGGAAAGCCATGGTTTTGACTTGGAGGAAGTGGAATGAAGACTAACAACATGAACATAGGGAGGGAAAGGATGATACTTACTATTTTTTGTCAAAATCACCAAAAAGGAGCTTAAGAAATCCTAAATAGAGAAATTTGGAACCCTAGGAGCCTTCTTCACCAAGGTAGGCACCTCCTTTTACCTTGGGATAGAACCTTGGTAGAAAAAAAGAGTAGGAATGATGCTCAAATCTAGAGGAAATAAAAGAGAGAAAGAGTTTTCAAATTGGGAGTTGGGAAGGGATAGATATGGCTATATAAAGAAAGAGGTCAAGTATGAGGTGTCTATGAGACTTTCCATGTGTCATGTATAAGGGTGTCCATGGACATGCAAGCCTTTATGGATAAGGAACAAGTAAATAAAGAGGTTTCAAGTTACTTTCCATGTGTCCAATGTTAAGGGTGCCCATGGACATGCAAACCTTTATGGATAAGGAAGAAGTCAAGCATGAGGTGTCCATGGAGCTTTCCATGTGTCATTAGTCTAGGGTTTTGATGACCATGCAAAAGGACAGCTCATAGATGATTTTTGAATATAAAATTTCAATTTATGGACACTTATAGGCCATACCAACCGACTTCCAATCAAAGAAATAACCCCATTGGTTGATAGCTTCTAAAGATAAGCTCATTTATAAAGAGAGTAATCCCTAAAATGCCCTTGGGAAGAAACACCTTCAAACCAAGGTGCAACTAGGTGCCCAATGGTTAAAAAACTCGAGAATGGTAAGGTAATATATAAGGATTATAATTCATGTGACAATTTGCAAAGAGAACCTCCCAATTGGGTAAATTACAGAAAAGTCCAGAATGTACCTAAAAATGCATAACTTGCACAAACAACATCCAAATTGGACCAAACTTCATCCACAAGTTATCTTTGATGTGTTGAATATGAATTTTCCTTTATTTACATATTTTTAAGTTATATAATCACATTATTCATTACTTATGCCTTTTACTCATTTTCTCTCTCCTAAACTTATCCTAATATTTCAAGGTTGTCCAAATTAGATGAAATTTGACATGTATGCTAATTTTGATATGTATATTTTGAATTTGAAGTTTGTTTCCACTTTTGAGACTTATTTTTATGAGATATGTCATATGGCCCAATAACAGCCCACTATCTAAATTATTCATCCAATTAAGTTCCTTATCTTCATATTACCACCAAAATGAGTTATGTTGCATATTTTATGTATCCATTATAAACCTAAGATTAATGTTAGAACATTAGCTTGTATTAAGGTGATATATATATATGCATTGTCTCATTGGGGTTATAATAAACATCTATTTAGGTCTAACCTTCAACCTTAGTTGGCTAAGTCCAAAATGTCGACTTCCAGGGTAGGGTCCGAGATCTAGTATGTTACAACACACCACCCCTTAAAGGGATTTGATCCACAAAATCAAAACATCCACATATAAGAAAACAACTTATTCACCACCCCTTAAAGGATTCATCTTATTAAGTCAAAACTATTCTTTAGGTACAAAAGGTTCAACTACACTTCCTTACATCCAACTACATAAGCATCATGCAAAAAAAATGTAACTTGTAAAGACTAACAATGAACTATGGCTTAAATTTCTCTTGTCCATACTCAAACAAGTCTTTACACCTGGGAGACTAGTTCAACATATTAGGGTCCCTAAAGATAAATCTTATAGATGTCTAAGGCTACTATTGCCTAAAATATGCTATTTCAGACAATTCATATCAACTTAGGCTAGGCCAGTATCATATGGATTCGGGAGTCCTCGTAAACTAAGCTAGTGGTGCAGAGAAAAATCTTGCCAGCCCCCAAACCCTGATCCTTTCTAGACACCTTTGCTTTCAACTTCATGTCCTAGTAGCTGCCTAAAGGTCAAGCTAAACAGCCTCAAGTTACTATGGTTACTTATTCATCTTTTAGTTGTAAGTATTTTAGGGATCTATTCATCATTATTATAATGTGAAACAATATGATCCTGAATGAACCCTTCATCATATGTTGATCAACTCTAGGGAAAACGTGTCACTTAAAGGTAAGGCAAGTATTCTAACTAGGGAGATAAAACTGAAATAGTTAGATTCCGACTACTATGGGCTCTAATACCATGTTGTAAGGAGGTGGGATCACCCCCTTACTAAAGAAAAATTGAAGAATAAAACATCCATTCCAAGCACACTCAAAGGTATGTTGGAATAGGTGTAACATTTTCAAATTTCAATAAATGGTATTCAAAACAACCAAAGTATAGCAGCGGAATAAAAATGTTGACTATATTCAATTTATCACAAAGTTATTACAAAAGTACATCATAATATCCCGTAAGGGTTTACATGTATGATACAACATAAGGATCTAAGTAGACGGAAATCTAAAACATAACAACTTTGTCTCCAAAATTAACTCCTTAAGCTAGTCCAAAATTTCATGCCTTATCATCCAAGTCCTTCACCTTGGGTTGGAAGCATACCCTAGCAAGAAGAGAAAATAGATGACATCACCAAAGGTTGGTATGTGCATACTAAATAGGAAAATTGAGCTATATATGGAATAAAGGACAAAAAATATAAAAGGCTTCCCATAGAAAGGATAAGGACCACCCAATTAGAAATTCGGGAATAGATATTGTAAAATTCATTTGAAATGATTCTCATTGACATCATAGACTTTATTTATTCAATGTTATTCTTGATGAATGATATATTAGGGTGTGGAAACCCTAATTCAGTTCAATTATAGGGTTTCATATATATGTTGATTATATGTCAATTGTTGCAAGAAGTCTTTTATCAGTGAAACTTATGATGCATAAAGTCCTTATGTGAGTTGTGTGATTTGTGAATGAGGTGAATGAGACCCTAAGGATAGGGCATTCAGTGAATCAAGTGTTTTCATTATGTTATTCAGTGAGATAATTGGTGTTGCACAGTTTCTCAGTTTATAATATAGATTGTTGATAATTTATGGAAAGGACTGTTTATGAGGTCAAATTAAGAAATGGTAATGTGATGATTGAACTATAAATATGAAGAGTGAATTAAACTTTTAAATGTTGTGAATATTGTAGAATCCTTCACATGAGGCATGTGATGTGTAGAGGAAATGGCTTCCTGGCCAAAGGTCCCATGTTGGTCGAGGTAAGATGGAGCAGGTCATTGTGGGGTGTGGGGGTGTAGACCAGTGAGGGTAGACTCCTTAAATGATTGGTATCCAACACCAACTAGAGATGTTGGTGGTACCAGAGATATGAGTTGTGGCAATCATTGGACATCTTTGGTAGGTCCACTGGTGCACAACATGCTTGAGGGCTTGACTCACCGCCTGAGTACCCATGTTGAGATGTGGAGTTTGAGATATCCGACCTCTCCCATTAGCCACTGAGAGGCAGACATGTCGAGGTCCACTATCGACAGGGTTTTACTCCAAACATAGTCTTAGGAACCCGGGCATGCTTCTAAGCCTTGTATAGTGAAATGGTAACTTGCTTGGATTCTTCCACATGTTGTGGTACGCTTCATGTGGATTTAGGGCATAATAATATGAATGAAAGGTTAATCAAGTGTGTTTAGTTACTAAATTATTCCTTATATGTTTCTTAATTACTAAATATTTTGTGATTGTTTACAAATGTTCAATGATTGATTTACTCTTTGTAGTTGTCTAGAGTAATTTGTCATATTTATGTTGTGAATGATTAGTATCTTTAAAACATATTTATTTTCTAATTGATATCAGTTGCTCAATAGTATATATGTAATTACATAAGTGCTTTAAACTATTTCTTTGATGTACCCTTTTGCTGAGAGAGCAGGCTCACCCCTCTACCCACATTTTTTTAGTGATATCACATGGACTAGAGATGTCAATGCATCAAAATAGATCTACCACAGGAGTTAATTATAAGATTATTTAAGTTTAGTTTGTCCCTGTCACTCGAGGCCCTTATATGGAGTTGAGAGAGAGTTGCAAACGATAATGTGTAATTTTGATTCCTTAATTATAGAGCATGTATCTGATTATCATGTCATATGTACAAGGAAGTGTGAGATATAGAATGAATGTTTAGATATATATATATATATATTTATTTTTGGCATCATATTAGATTAATCAACTCTTAATTTCCTTTGTAAAAATTGTTTATGTGATTGAATGTGAGAAAATAAAGAGTTTGAAATCAAAGAAAAAGTTGGAAGTGAACTTTCTATTAAGTATAATCCTCAAGTTTTGCCCTAATCTCATGATTAGTGGTAATCATGGGATGTGGGTGTAACATCTTGGTATCAGAGCTTAGGTGATTTTTTAGGGACCATTAGGATAGTAAATTAGTCATAAGTGTGCTAGTTAGGAGGTGATGTGGCTATAGCTCTAGAAGTCTTAGTATTAAGATATTGTGGCCTGGTATATGAATACTAAGGTTGAGCAGTATCAAGCTACTCTATCTAGTCTTCTCTAGATGCCCTAGTCAGGTATGCAGAGGGAGGATGTGCTAGAGATAAACCCTAGAAATACTAGGGTTAGAAGACCAAAAAATAACAAGGAAAAAGAGCATGAAGGTAAAGTGCAATACAAAATCTATTTTATATTGTTTGATTTGAGATCAATAGAAATGCTCTTCTATATTTTAATTCAGATTATCAGTTTTCAAAAAATATATATATATATATGGTTCTTTTAGATTGTTGCATATCATGAAGTTGCTTCAGTTATTGTTTATATTCTTTGTATCAAGTAGACCAGAAGTTATGTTCAAATTAGTTTTCCCTAAGTGGATATTCTTTACACATGTTTGAGATATATAGGAGTTAGTTAATCCTAAGTAGCTCTTGCCTTCAAGACTGTAGGTTTGGCCTGGTCCGGCTGGCAGGATGCATTACTTGGATTTAGTGACTCGTATTAACAATCTAATCAGAGTAAACTTTGGACAAATTAAACTTAGATTGTAGTGAGAATGTATATACACTAAGATGTTGAAATATAAGGGAAAGACTGTAATAACTAAGAATCAATTTGAGTTGATTAGTAAGATCCAACTTTGGGGCCTCATATAAGAAACACTTAGTTGGGAATGATGGAAGAAGTAATATAATTGCAAGACATATATTAGTATGTAACATGCCATTTGAAGAAGGAAGGATAGAGAAAGAGAACTGAACCATATAACTAATTGAGACACTTTATTCAATTTGATATCAAGGAAAGATAAGAGAAAACTACATAGGAATCCAAGATAGAAAGTATCAATTACGATGAATGAATCTTGTAATCAAGTACAATGCATTTATGTACTCTACAACAAAGGGAAAATAGGATAAAAGAGTTAGTATACAATAAGTAAATAGCAGTGAAGTTTAGAAGAATGAAAGTGAAGAGAACTAGAACATGTAAATTATAAGACTAGGATAAGAAACTAAGATGAAACAAAAAGGAAGTGATGGAAATTATGAGTTTGGTTTCGAATGGAGGGTTACATGATATAATGGAGACCATGGAATGTGTACTTCTATTGTAAATTTTAATGCATTCATCCTTACAAGATTTTATTCAAAGTCTCATTATCGAGTAACAACCAAGTATCCATCATATGTATTCAATAGGTTCCTAATGATGAAATGGAACTGGTTTACAAAAGAAGAACAAAGGTGTTGTTAGACAAATGAACAAGTCAAATAAAATTAAATTGTATGCAGAACGAGACAGCTTGATTGAAAGAGAAACTATGTCTAACCTATGCTTGATCCATTTGATTTGAGTTAAAGGACATGTAATGTGTTAAACATAAGATGAAACTAGTAGGGAGAATATTGATATATAATTTCAAGATCACACTGGTAATTTGATAAGAATAAATACATGCAACATGGAATACATAATCATAAACATGAATGAGCAACATAATCATAATAGATAAGTAGAAGTTAAAGATGATGGGTGGAAGAGTATCATACATTAAAAATATTATGGAAAATCAAAAAAGGTGCTTGGAACATGAGGGAGTAATATAGAGTATAAAAGAGAGAGCTTGTGAGATTTAAGAAAGTGCTAATTATTCAAGTATCCTTGTTGATAACTAATTAAACCTAGATATGAGAAATGTGTTAAGTGAATAATTAAAGATAAGAGTTCTAAATCTCAAAATCATCTTCTCTTTTGTATCCTCCCCAATGAGAGTAATGTGAGGATGAATTGGTAAGAGAATGAATTTTGAATGATACATAACCACCATGGGAGACATGTCTATTGAATGTATTAATGACACATAACACAAAGATTAAACCCTAGTAGGGTAAATAAATAAGGTAACTTATCAGAAATGTCAAGTATGAGAAAAGAAAATTCAAGTGGTAAAAACAAGGAAGACTTTAGTAAACCTCAAGAGAGCTAAGATTTTCATATCAAAATAAAGGAGTAAAAAATGATGTCATAATAACATCATGTTATTGATAAGGATCAAACCCTAGATAATTTAGGGTTGTAATCATTCAAGGAATGTCAATAGTGATTTGACCTTGAGCACAAAGATCTCTATAAAATAAAATCTTGAGATCATCAAAATGGGAATAAAATAGCAGTTATTGTATTCATGAGTTCAAAAGCTGCAAATGTGAAAGATAGATAAACAATATGGAAATGAGTATGAATGAAGGATAAGAAATAGATTTAAAATGTAAGAAGTGTGATCTGAAAGAATAAGAAAAAAGTGAAACATGAGCAAAGTGTAATCTTAAATAAATTCTTGCAGTGATATTAAGAATAATGAATAATCTTTTCTTACCTTGAATGTTTCAATGTTAGGGATGTATTCTATATGATCAAAATAAAAAGGATAAGTAAGAAGAAGTTGTAATTCATAAGAAGAGAAATCAAAGAAAACAAATGGCTTTCAGCAATATATGAATTTATTAGAAAGAAGTATAGTTTGTTAAAAGCATATCAAGGGATGAAAATGTTGTTTTACATATGACTTTAATTATAAATGTGCGGGAAATATATTAAATTGGAATGAGTGTTACGGTTTTAATCATTCATATTAATAGTTCGGCTCAGTTTTATACAATTATTGTTACTTCTAGTCTTGCAGCTTATGAGTGCTTTTCTGTTAGAGTCACAAAATAGTGAAATTCAAAATAGAAAGGTGAATTATCTTTAATAACTTTGATGTGATGTAGAAAAATAAGTATAGAATGAAGTGTATGAATTAAGATAGTGGGATCAGATTACTAGTACTGAGGTAATAGCTCAATAGGGTATGATATGATTAAAATGATTATTTATATTTCTCTTTCTTATTATTGATTGTGACGTAGAAAATTCTTCTGCTATCATTGAGAAGGCTTGCTTTAAATTTGTTGTGATTAGAAGAGAAACAAAGGACTCAATGCTGAAAATAACATTCTAATGTGAAATACAAGAGTATAGTGACACATAAGATTTCAAAAGTTTAAAAGAAATCTTGAATGTACTTTGTTTGCATATTTTGTGTTTGGAGGATGAAACTTTCTATGGGGGGATTGTTATGATCACATTTATGCTTAATTGGTAAACTAGGGTTTACATGAATGTACTAGTCACCAACCTACTCTCCAATAAGGTTTAATTCATTCATCCTTACTAGCCTTTGATTCAAAGTCTCGTTATAGAGTAACAACCTAGCATCCGTCAAATGTATTCGATAGGTTCCTAGTGTTGAAATGGAACTAGTTTGTAAAAGAAGAAAAAAGGTGTTAGACAAATGAACAAGTCATGTAAAATTAAATTGTATGCATAATGGGATAGCTTGATTTAAAGAGAAACTATGTATGATCTATGCTTGAGTCATTTGATTTGAAATAAAGGACATGTAATGTATTACACATAAGATGAAACTAGTAGGGAGAATATTGATTTACAATTTCAAGTTCACATTAGTAAAGGGATAAGAAGAAATAAATGCATCATGGAATACATAATCATAAATATGAATTAGAAACATGATCATAAGAAATAAGTAGAATTTAAAGATAATGGGTGTAAGAGTATCATACATTAATAAGATTATGAGAACTAAAAAAAAGGTTTGGAACATAAGGGAGTAATATAGATTATAAAAGACAGAGGTTGTGAGATTCAAGAAAGTGCTAATTATTCAAGTATCCTTGTTGATAACTAATTAAACCTAGATACAAGAAATGTGCTAAGTGAATGCTTGTAGATAAGGATTCTAAATCTCAAAATCATCATCTGTTTTGTATCCTCCCCAATGAGATTAATGTGGGGATGAAGTGGTAAGAGAATGAATTCTAAATGATACACAACCACCATGGTAGACACGTCTATTGAATGTATTAATGAAACATAACATGAGGACAAAACCCTAGTAGGGTAAATAAAAAAGGCAACTTATCAGAAATGTCAAGTATGAGAAAAGAAAATTCAAGTGGTAAAGACAAGGAAGACTTTAGTAAACCTCAAGAGAGCTAAGGTTTGCATATTGAAATAAGGGAATAATAAAATCATGTCATAATAACATCATGTTATTGATGAGGATCAAACCCTAGATAGTTTAGGGTTTTAATATTTCAAGGAATGTCAATAGTGTTTGACCTTGAGCAGTAACATCTCTATAAAATAAAATCCTGAGATCATCAATATGGGAAAAAATAGCAATTATAGTATCATGGGTTTAAAGGTTGCAAATGTGAAATATAGGTAAACAATATGGAAATGAGTATGAACGAAGGATAAGATATAGATTTAAAATGTAAGAAGTGTGATTTGAAAAAAGGAGGAGTACAACATTTGCAAAGTGTAATCTAAAATAAATTCTTGCAATAATAGCAAGAATGATGAATAATCTATTCTTTCCTTGAATGTTTCAATGTTAGGGATGTTTATTCTATATGATCAAAATGAGAAGGGTAAGTAAGAACTTGAAATGCATAAGAAGAGAAATCAGAGAAAACAAATGGCTTTCAACAATATGTGAATTTGTTTGAAAGAAGTATAGTTTGTTAAAGGCATATCAATGGATGAAATTTTGTTTTACATATGAATTCAATTATACATGTGTGAGCAATATATTAAATTGGAATGAGTGTTATGGTTTTAATCATTTGTATCAGTAGTATGGCTCAATTTATACAATTATTGTTACTTCTAGTCTTGCATCTTATGAGTGCTTTTCTATTATAGTAACAAAAAATAATGAAATTCAAAATAGAAAGGTGAATTGTCTTTAATAACTCTGATGTGATGCAGAAAAAGAAGTATAGATTGAAGTGTATGAATTAAGATAGTGGGATCAGATTACTAGAGTTGAGGTAACACCTCAACAGGGTATGGCGTGATTAAAAATGGTTATTTATATTTATCTTTCCTATTATTGATTGTGACATAGAAAATTCTTCTACTATCATTGAGAAGGCTTGTTTTAAATTTCTTGTGATTAGAAGAGAAACAAAGAACTCAATGTTGAAAATAAAATTCTAATGTGAAATACAAGAGTATAGTGACATATAAGATTTCAAAAGTTTAAAAGAAACCTTGAATGTATTTTGTTTGCATATTTATGTTTCAGGAATGAAACATTTTTAGGAGGGGGAGAATTGTTATGACCACATTTGTGCTTAATTGGTAAACTAGGGTTTACCTGAATGACTACATGTTTAATTAGATTGAACATTGTTTAAACTTGATTAATGATGTTAGCTCAATTTTGATGTTTAACACCTAATAAGGAACTCTAAACATGCTTTTAATTTGAAGAATCAGGGTTTGAGAAATGTAAATCCTAGTTGGCAAAAATTAAGGTTTTTGATAGTACATAAATATGGAATTTGATCAGGATAGCAGTGTGGTAAATGATTTTTCATATTTTCTATGTAACTTGGATTTATTTAAATTATGGATATTATAAGTATTACTCAATCATGCATGCTAGTGAAAATTTCATAATATTTTGATGCTCTTTGAATTTGGTTCTCAATCAAACTATACTTCGACCGACCATGCTGACAGAATGTTGTTCAACAGTGTAGTGTTATATTTTTAATTATTTATTGGTAACTCAGAATTATTTGAAATTTTTATTGCTGCTCTGAAATTACATTACAGATATCATGATAAGTTTTAACAAATGTTGGATAATTTTTTACCTCTGGAATAAACAAATTATGGTAAACTTTTTATGACAAAAAAATCTACTAAAATAAGAGAAAGTATAGTGAAGGGCCAATGTGCAAATTACCCAAGAACCTCAATTGCTCTATATGAGAAAGCGAGAACCATAGGAATCTCATATTTCTTGATCCATTCCAATGAAACAAAATCCTAGAGAGAGAGAGAGAGAGGATCTAGGCTTTTGAGAGGAGAAAGTGGTGGAGATGTTGACTATTTGAGATATGATGAAATCAAGTAAGTTTAGCTTCTTTGCATAGCCTTTCATGGGGAATCTTCTTTCACATGTCAAGATTTCATCCTCCTCTGATTTGATTCAAAATGATATCAAATCTCTCCTTATTCTCATTCTTCCTCCATAAATTTCCATTTCTAGGGTTTTTGAGTTTAAAGGAAGAAGAAACTGGTGATTTGCTAGAGTTTTGATATGGATTCGAGAATTTAAGAGAGGAGTTGTGTTTTAAGGTGTTTTCACACATTAGGGTGAGTTGGTACTTACTTTAAATAGTATATTGCACAAAATTATGATAAATCATCAATAATCTTCAGTTCTCTTGTATGCAACACTAAACCCTAAACTGCCTTTCAGTTCTAGATTTTGCAATATGGTTTGAAATGGATTATTTTTCTCATTGTGATGAATTTGTATGATAAAAATTTATTATAAATACATATAGATCATCTTAAAGAGAATTCTTAAAGTAATTGTAGAGTTTATAAGAACGTACTGAAGTTTAGGGCTTTCAGTGTGCTTGAAATTGCTATATAATTGAATAGAGAAATTTGCCTATTTGAATCTCCTTGTTTATGAATGATTGTTCATCTAAATGTGTAGTACATATATGTGAGATAATATCTTGTATTTCATGTGATGTTATCAGTGTTTGCTTAATATCTTAGTAAAGAGGGTGAAACCCTAAATGAATGGAAAGCTAGAAATTTGCCAATAGATATTGTGAAATTCATTTGAAGTGATTCTCTTTGACATCATAGACTTTATTTACTCAATGTTATTCTTGATGCATGATATTTTAGTGATGGTGAGAAATCCCTAATTTATTTCAATTCTAGGGTTTCATATATATGTTGATTGATGCCAATTGTTGAAAGCAATCTTTTATCAGTGAAACTTTATGATGCATAAAGTCCTTATGTGAGTTGTCTAATTTGTGAATGAGGTGAATGAGACCCTAAGGATACGAAATTCAGTGAAGCAAGTGTTTTCAATTGTGTTCGCCAATGAGATAAATGGTGTTGCATAGTTGATCAGTTTACAATACAAATTGTTGATAAATTTTGGAAAGAACTGTTTATGAGGTCAAATTAAGAAATGTTGATGTGATGATTGAAGTATAAATCTAAAGAGTGAATCAGACTTTTAGATGTCAGAACACTATAGAATCCTTCATAGGAGGCATGTGATGTGAGGTGGATATGTCTTCCCAACTGGAGGTTCCACGTAGGTCGAGGTAAGCCGCAGCGTATCATTGTGGGGTGTGGGGGTCTAGGTCAGTGAGGGCGAACTCCTTGAATGATTGGTATCCAACACCAACCGGATATGTTGATGGTACTTGAGATATGAGTTTTGGCGATCAGTGGGCATCTTTGGTAGGTTCACCAATGCACAACATGCCTAAGGGCTTGACTCACTGCCTGAGTACCCAGGTTGAGAGGTGGAGTTTGAGATATGCGGCCACTCCCATTATAATGACCACATTTGAGCTTAATTGGTAGATTGAACATCGTTTAGATTTGATTAATGATAGTAGATAAATTTTGATGTTTCAAACCTAAGAAGAAACTCTAACTATGATTTTAGTTTGAAGAATTAGGTTTGAGAAATGTAAGCCCTAGTCGGCAAAAATTAGGGTTTTGATAGTACATGAATATGGAATTTGATCCGGATAGCAGTGTGGTAAATGATTTTTCATATTTTCTACAAATTTTGTATTTAATTTAATTTTGGATATGATATGAACTCAATCATGCATATGGGAGAAAATTTTCAGAATTTTTGAGTGTTCTTTGAATGTGGTTCTCGGTCGAAATATACTTTGACCAAAATGCTGACAGAAGGCTTTTCAGCAGTGTAGTGTTTTATTTTAAATTATTTATTAGTAATTCCAAATGATCTGAAATTTTAACTAGAGATCTGAAACTCAATAATAAAAAACATGTAAAATTTTAATAATTTTTGGATGCGTTTAGACCTTATCAGTAGATGAATTACAATAACTGACATTTTTGCATAATTCTGGATAGCAGTGCACTATTCGATTTTTAATTATTTAATCGAAGCTTAGAATGATATAAAATTTTAACTGAAGCTTTTTAGCTTCATTATACATAACATTCTAAATTCTAATAATTTTTGGAGAAGGTTTGATCTCTAAAATACACGAATTACAGAAACCTTTTCATGACAAAACAATCTTCTAAAATAAGAAAACATTTAGTGAGGGGTCAAAGTGCAATTGACCCAAGCAGTTCAATTGCTCTATATGATCAACATAACACACTAGAAGATCTCATAATTCGTGATTCATTCTAGAGAAACAAAATTGTAGAGAAAGAGGGAGAGTTAGGGTTTGAGAGGAGAAATTGATGGAGATGCTGACCTAGGATTTTACGGTATGAGGAATGATGAAATCATGTAAGTTTAGCTTCTTTGCATAGAATTTAATGGTGAATATTCTCTCACATTTCAAGATTCCATCCCTCCTCTGATTTGATCCAAAATCATATCAAAACTTCTCATTTTCTCACTCTTTCTTCATAATCCCTCATTTTTAAGGTTTCTGAGTTGAAAGGAAGAGGATTTGGGTGAATTGCTAGGGATTTGATATGAGATCAAGATTTTTAGGGATGAGCTATGTTTTTAAGGTGTTTTCACACCTTAAAGTGAGTGGGAACTTCCTTTAAACAGTATATTGCATGAAAATTTGTTAATTCATCCATAATCTTTAACTGCTAGTATGAGACTACAATCCTTGAATTGTCTATTTGTTCTAAGTTGTTGCAAAATGATATAAAATGGATTCTTCCTCTGTTTGGATGAATTTCAGATGATAAAATCATATTATAAATGTATACAATACATCCTAATGAGAATTTCCTAAGTATTCACATAGGTTATAAGAGTGAACTAAAATATAGGGAATTTGTATATGACTAAAATCGCAGCATAATTAAATAGAGAAATTTGTTTATCTGGATCCCCTTGGTTATGAATGATTGTTTATCTAAATGCATAATACATATATGTCAGATGCTATCTTGGATTTCGTTTAAGGTGAATAGTGTTTGTTTGATATCTTAGTAAAGAGGGTGAAACCTTAGATGCGAGGAAAGTTGGATATTTGCAAATAGATATCATGAAATCCATTTGAAGGGATTTTCTGGACATGGTAGACTTTATTTATTCAATGTTATTATTGATGCATGATATCCTAGTGAATGGCATGGAAACTCAAATTCAACGAAGTTGCAAGGTTTCACACATATATTGATTTTATATGATTTGTTGATAGTAGTCTTTATTCAATGAATGTTTATGTCGTATGAAATCTTTATGGGAGCCATGTGAATAAGTTGTTTCCTAGTGAGAGGTGACAAGATGTGTGATGGCCTTGTGAGCCATGAGAATACTTGTACAACCAATGAAATGAATACCTTGGTTCAAGGACCTAGAGGTAATGGTTACCTGTTACAGAGGTAACAATGCTATTGGATGATCTAAGGGTTTGAATACCCAGATTCAGTAATCATGACAATGATGTGAAGGGATGAGAATTCCCAGTAATGTGATAAGGGATTGAGATCCCAGGTATCATCTGTTTTAAAGATTTGAAAAGTACATGATAGATGTATTACACCTTTCTTTGTAGCATTTGTGGTGATTAAAAGAAACCCTAAGGGTAGGGTGTTCAATGAATCAAGTATTGTGATATCAATGTTCTCAGTTATTATTAATAATTCTTGTCATGATAAGTAATTAACTCTTAATTGAGTTATGAGATGCACAACTCAAAATTTGGGTTGATATGCACGATTCTAGTGTGTATGTACCAAGTGTACATGAAATCTCTTTATTTAAGAATTTTAGTCTGCCTGCATGTATAGTATGTTGATTACTCTGTATATTACAGTGTTTTGAATATATTGCTGTCAAGTTTAGAATGATATACATGTTGTATTATAACTTCAAATAATAGGTGTGGTACCATAGAGATATCAGAGTCAAGTATAAGTAAGACAAAGGTTCAATGTAGAAAGATCTTTCTAGGAATAATAAAATAATAGACTTAAGAGCCCTGATCACCGTAGAATCCCTATGAGAGGTATGTGTCTTAGAGATGAAATGACCTAACCCTGGCGGTGCGTCTAGTATAGGGGGGTCGGAACATACCAACAGGTGGTATGGGGGATGAAGCCCTAGTGGAAGTCTCCTTAAATTATATTTTGCAGTGTCCAACATCAACCAGAAGTCCTGGTGGCACTAGAGTACAGAAAAGCCAAGATGTGGCTTGACTCTCCGCCTGTGTGCTCAGGTTAGAGGAGGAGTCCAGTTTAGGCTAGAGAGCCATTTCCCTGTTGCAGATCAGGACAGTAGTCAGACTTAGCATTTCCTGGGTGTGTCCGCTAAGTCTTGTACATTGTGATTGTAGTACACTACGAGTCTTCATATGTAGAGTACACTGCATATGGTCTATGCATAATAAAATGAATGAGAGGTCAAACAAGTGTGTATAGTTATTCAATTATTCTTTGTATGTTTCTGAATTATTAGTTCTCTTTATGATCAATGAAGAATTTCATATATTGATTTACTCTTATAGATATTTAGAATATCATGTCATATTTATGATTGTCAATTATTAGACTCTCTAAAGGTTTCTGCTGTTATAAACAATATCAATTGCTCAAAAGTAAATCTGTAATTATATCAGTGCTTTAGACTGTTTCTTTGAAGTACTCATTCACTGAGCGAGTAGGCTCACCCCTCTACTCACAATTTTTAGGGAAATCATATGGACTTGAAGAAGATATCATTGCATTAGAGTAGATCTGCCACAAGAGTTAAGTCTGAATATAGTTAAGTTTAGTCGGTCCATGTCACTCTAGGTACTTATATATATGTGAGAGAGTTGTAAATGATGTTTTGTATGTTTTTTTCCCTAATAAGAGAGAATGCAAATGATTGTCATGTCATATGTACATCGAAGTGTGAGAAACATAATGAATGTATGGATGTGTATCATTAATGTTGAGATTACATTCGAGAATAAAAGTTTAATTCTCTTGTAAAGTTAGTTTATGTGGTTCAATGTGAGAAAACAAAGAGTTTGGAAAATAAGAAAAAGTTAAGGGTGATCTTTGTATTACGTTAAATTCTCAATTTATACCCTAATCTCAATATTAGTGGTAATTGTGAGATTGGGGTGTAACAGCTTTGGTATCAGAGCTTAGGCTGAGTTGTCAGGGACCATTAAGTTAGTTAGTTAGAGTCATAAGTGTGGCAGATAGGAGATGTTATGATGTTAGCTCTGGGGATTTGAGTATTTGGATATCCTGGCCCGGTATCTAAGTACTTGGATCAACCAGTATCAGGCTACTCATTCTATTCTTTCATGTATACCCTGGCCAGGTATACAGTGGAAGGATGGGCTAGAGAGGAACCCTAGAAATATTAGGGTTAGAAACAAGATAAGTAACATGAATTAAGAGCATAAATATAAAATGAGATAGAACTTTCATTTTGTTTTGTTGTTTTATTGGAGATGAATAGAAATGCTCTTATATGTTTGAATTCAGATATTCAATATTTTGAAATATATATGGGTCTTTAAGATTTGTTGTACACTATGCAGTTGTAGCATTTATTGATTATATTCTTTGTATCCAGTAGACTAGAAATGATCTTTGAATGAACTTTCCTAAGTGGATATTCTTTTCAGATGTTTGAGATTAATAGGAGTTGGTTAATCTTAAGTAGCTCTTGGCTTCAGGACTACAGGTTCGGCCTGGTCTGACTGGCAGGATGCATTACTAGGATCGAATGACTCATATTAACAATATGATAAGAGTAGACTCTGGATAAATTAGACCCACATCATAGTGAAAATGTACATACACTAAGATGTTGAAACATATGGGAAAGATTAGAATAGCTAAGAATCAATTGGAACTGATATCTGAGACCCAACTTTGGGGCCTCATATGAGAAACCCTTAATTGGGAATAAAGGAACAAGACATAAGGTATATATTAAGTTTAATGATTAGTATTATATGAACTCTAAATATGAAATATGGAAAAGATATGAGAAAAGTATGTAAGGACCAAGATAGTAATAATCAATCATGAGGAATGGACTATATAATCAAGTACAATGTTTTTATGTACTCCAAAGCAAAGGGAAAATAGAAGAAAAGAGTTAAGTAGACAATAAGTAAATATAAGTGAAGAGTCTTCAGAAGAGTTAAAGTAAACAGAATTAGATGAACATGTAAATCATAAGACTAGGATAAGAAACTAAGTTAAAACAAAGATAAATGTTGGAAATGATGAGCTTGATTAAGGAATGAGGGTCATGATATAATTGAGAGCATGGACTATATATCTTTATTGTGAAGTTTAATACATGCATCCTTACTTCCTTTGGGTTCTAAGTCTTTATAGAACAACAAACTAGTTTCTAAAAGAAGAGAAAAAGTGTAGCTAAATAAATGAATAAGTAATACAAAGGTAGACTATATTCAGGAAGGAAAAAAACTTGATTGAAAGAGAAACTATGTTTCACCCATGCATGAGCCGTTTGATTTAAAATGAAGGACATGTAATGTATTAAACATGAGGTGAAACTAGTAGAGATAATATTGATTCATAATTTCAACTTTACATTAGTAGAAGGATAAAAAAATGTGCAACATGGTATACATGATCATACACATGAATAAGTAACATGATCATAAGAGAAAGTTAGAAGTTAAAGATGACAGGTGGAAGAGTAGTATATGGTAAGAGGATTATGGAAAGTAAGGAAGGGTTTGAAACATAATGGAGTAATATAGATTATATAAGAAAGAGGTTGTGAGATTCAAGAAAGTGCTAATTAGTCAAGTATCCTTGTTGATAATTAATTAAACCTACTTATGAGAAATGTATTCATGAATGTTTGAAGATAAGAATTTTAAGTCTCAAAATCATCTTCTCTTTCATATCTTCCTTAATGAAAGCAATGTGGGAATGAAGTGATAAGAAAATGAATCATATCTAATGTATAACCACCATGGTAGAGGCATCTAGTGAATGTAATAATGACACACAATATGATGATGAAACCCTAGAAGGGTAAATTGAGAATGTAATCTATCTGAATGGCCAATTAAGATGAAGGAAATTCAATTGATAAGATAAGGAAGACTTTAGTAAAAACTTGTGAGATCCAAAGTTTTAATTTCAAATTAAAGGAGCAAAGTCACACCAATAACGTCATGCTACTGATAAAGGATAAACCCTAGAATGTTTAGAGTTGTAGTAGTTCAAGGGTTGTCACTAGTGATTTGACCTTGAATATTGGCATCTCTATAAAACAAGATCATGAAATTTGCACTATGAGAAGTAAACTAGCACTGATAGTAATCCTAGCTAATCTGAAAGGTAGATAAACAATATGGAAATGATTTAGAGCAAAGGATAAGAAATAGATTTGAAATATAAGAGGTGTGTTTTGAACAAAAGGAGAAATAAAATATGAGTGGTGTGATATGAAATAAATTCTTGGAGTAATAGCAAGAATGATGAATAATCTATTCATACCTTATATGTTTCAATTTTAGGGATGTTTAATCTACATGATTAAAATGAGTAGGATAAGTAGAAAAAAGTAAGTAGTAATGAATGAGGAGAGAGATAAGAGAAAACAATGGCTTTTAGTAATATGTAAATTTATTTTTAGAAGTATAATTTTTTGAAGGTATATTAAGGGATGTAAATTGGTCCTACATATGATTTCAGTGTACATGTGCAAGCAATATGTTAATTAAAGGTGTCTGATAGTTTAAGTCATTCATACCAGTAATCCATCTTAGTATTGTACAATTGTGGTATGGTGATATGGGTTGAATGATGATGGAACAAATGGAGGGTTACCCTGAATAAGGTAGTCTTACCTATTCACTCATATGAATATAAGGGATGATAACCATATTGTATTGATATGTAAGCCTAATGAGGTGTAGCTTATTATACCTAGCTTTAATATAACTAAGTGATGGTAATTGGGCATGAATAGTCCTTGAATGACTAATACAATTATGGAGTACTCCATTACTATTATTGAAACCCTAGTATTCTATAACCCGATGGTTACACCTCGAATTATGTGTTGGTTCATACTTGAGAATAGTATGGAATGTGATGGTAATGCTTCACCTTATACATCCATGATCCAATGGGGATGTTGTGAGTAGTAATGTGCAATTGTTGTTGAATCTAGTCTTTTAACTCAAGACTATTTTGCTATTTGAGTAGCACAATAGTAAAATTCAAAAGAACATGGTGAACTCTCTTTCTTGATTTAGAGGTAATACATAACAATAGTACATATTTAGCAATATGAATTGAGATAGTTGGATCAGATTATCGATGTTGAGGTAACACCTCAAGAGTATGAAAATATTGAAATGGTTGTTTCTCTCTCTATCCTATGATTGATTGTGGCATAGAGAATTTGTTTGTTATCATTGAGAACTATTTCAAACATGTTGTGATTTAGTAAAGGAATAAAGGACTTAATGTGGAAAATTACATTCAAGTATGAAATATAAGAATATAATGACAAGTAAGATTTCAGAAGTATAAAATAAACCTTGAATGTACTTTACTTGCATATTTATGTTTCGGGGATGAAACCTTTTGGGGGGGGAGAATTGTAATGACCACATTTGTTCTTAATTGGTAAACTATGGTTTACCTGAATGATTACATGCTTGATTAGATTGAACATCGTTTAGACTTGATTAATGATAGTATAACAATTGTGATGTTTCAAACCTAAGAATAAACTCCAACTATGATTTTAATTTGAAAAATTAGGGTTTCAGAAATATTAAACCCTAATCGGCAAAAATTAGGGTTTTGATAGTACATGAATATGGAATTTGATCAGGATAGTAGTGTCGTAAATGATTTTTCATATTTTCTAAAATTTTTGTATTTAATTGAATTTTGTATATTATATGGATAAATCAAACATCCATATTAAAGAAAAATTTCAGAATTTTTGAGTGTTCTTTGAATGTGGTTCTCGGTCGAACTATACCTTGACCAAAATGCTGACAGAGTGCTTTTCAGCAATGTAGTATTTTATTTTTAATTATTTATTATTAACTCCAAATGATCTGAAATTTTAACTGGATATCTGAAACTCAATCATAAACAACATGTAAAATTTTCATAGTTTTTGGATGCGTTTGGACCTTATCAGTAGACGAATTATAGTAACTGACATTTCTACAGAATTCTAGATAGCAGTGCACTATTCGGTTTTAAATTATTTAATGGAAGCTTGGAATGATCTAAAATTTTAACTGAAGCTTTATACTAAATTATAAACAACATGCTAAATTCTCATAATTTTTGGAGAAGGTTTGATCTCTAAAATACACGAATTACAGAAACCTTTTTATGACAAAAATCTACAGAAATAAGAAAAAGTTTAGTGAGGGGTCAAAGTGCAATTGACCCAAGCAGCTCAATTGCTCTATATGATCAACCTAACACACTAGAATCTCTCATAATTCGTGATTCATTCCAGAGAAACAAAATCCTAGAGAGAGAGGGAGAGTTAGGGTTTGAGAGGAGAAATTGATGGAGATGGTGACCTAGGGTTTTGCAGTCTGAGGAATGATGAAATCATGTAAGTTTAGCTTCTTTGCATAGACTTTAATGGTGAATCTTCTCTCACATGTCAATATTCCATCCCTCCTCTGATTTGATCCAAAATGGTATCAAAATTTCCCCTTTTCTCACTCTTTCTTCATAATCCCTCATTTTTAGGGTTTTCGAGTTGAAAGGAAGAGGATTTGGGTGAATTTCTAGGGATTTGATATGAGATCGAGATTTTTAGGTATGAGCTATGTTTTTAAGGTGTTTTCACACCTTATGTGATTGGGAACTTCCTTTAAATATTATATTGCATGAAAATTGGTTAATTCATCCATAATCTTTAATTGCTAGTATGTGACTACAAACCTTGAATTGTCTATTTATTCTAAGTTGTTGCAAAATGATATGAAATGGATTCTTCCTTTGTTTGGATGAATTTCAGAGGATAAAATCATATTATAAATGTATACAATACATCCTAATGATAATTCCCTAAGTATTCATAGAGGTTATAAGAGTGAACTGAAATATAGGGAATTTGTCTATGACTAAAATCGCTACATAATTAAATAGAGAAATTTGTTTATCTGGATCCCCTTGGTTATGAATGATTGTTTATCCAAATGCATAATACATATATGTCAGATGTTGTCTTGGATTTCATTTAAGGTGAATAGTGTTTGTTTGATATCTCAGTAAAGAGGGTGAAACCCTAGATGCGAGGAAAGTTGGATATTTGTGTATAGATATCGTGAAATTCATTTGATGGGATTTTCTTGACATGATAGACTTTATTTATTCAATGTTATTATTGATGCATGATATCCTAGTGAATGGCATGGAAACTCAAATTCAACTCAGTTCCAAGGTTTCACACATATATTGATTTTATATGATTTGTTGATAGTAGTCTTTATTTAATGAATGTTTATGTCATATGAAATCTTTATGGGAGCCATGTGAATAATTTGTTGCCTAGTGAGAGGTGACAAGATGTGTGATGGCCTTGTAAGCCATGAGAATACTTGTACAACCAGTGAAATGAATACTTTGGTCAAAGGACCTAGAGGTAATGGTTACTTGTTACAGTGGTAACAATGTTATGTGATGATCTAAGGGTTTGAATACCCATATCCAGTAATCATGCTAATGATGTGAAGGGATGAGAATTCCCAGTAATGTGATAAGGGATTGAGATCCCAGGTATCATGTGTTTTAAAGATTTGAAAAGTACGCGATAGATGTATTACACCTTTCTTTGTAGCATTTGTGGTGATTAAATGAAACCCTAAGGGTAGGGTGTTCAATGAATCAAGTATTGTGATATCAATATTCTCATTTATTATTAATAATTCTTGTCATGATAAGTAATTAACTCTTAATTGAGTTATGAGATGTGCAACTCAAGATTTGGGTTGATATGTACGATTCTAGTGTGTATGTGCCAAATGGACATGAAATATGTTTATTTAAGAATCTTAGTCTGCCTACATGTATAGTATGTTGATTACTCAGTATATTACAATGTTTTGAATATACTACTCTGCCAAGTTTAGAATGATATATATGTTGTATTATAACTTCAAATAATAGATGCGGTACCATAGAGATATCAGAGTCAAGTATAAGTAAGAGAAAGGTACAATGTAGAAAGAGCTTTCTTGGAATAATAAAATAATAGACTTAAGAGCCCTGAACACCGTAGAATCCCTATGAGAGGTATGCGCCTTAGGGATGAAATGACCTAACCCTGGTGGTACGTCCAGTATACGGGGGTCGGAACGTACCAACAGGTGGTACGGGGGATGAAGCCCTAGTGGAAGTCTCCTTAAATTATAGTTTGCAGTGTCCAACATCAACCAGAAGTCCTGGTGGTACTAGATTATAGAAAATCCAAGAGGTGGCTTGACTCTCTATATGTGTGCTCAGGTTAGAGGAGGAGTCCAGTTTAGGCCAGAGAGACATTTCCCTATTGCAGATTAGGAGAGTAGTCAGACTTAGTATTTCCCGGGTGTGTCCGCTAAGTCTTGTACGGTGTGATCGTAGTGCACTACGAGTCTTCATATGTAGAGTACACTGCATATGATCAGGGCATAATAAAATGAATGAGATGTCAAACAAGTGTGTACAGTTATTTAATTATTCTTTATATGTTTCTGAATTATTATTCTCTTTATGATCAATCTATCATTTCATATATTGATTCACTCTTATAGATATTTAGAGTATCCTGCCATATTTATGATTATCAATTATTAGACTCTCTAAAGCTTTCTGCTATTATAATTGATATCAATTTCTCAAAAGTATATCGGTATTTATATCAGTGATTTAAACTGTTTCTTTGAAGTACTCATTCACTGAGCGAGTAGGCTCACCCCTCTACTCACAATTTTTAGGGAAATCACATGGACTTGAAGAAGATATCATTGCATTAGAGTAGATCTGCCACAAGAGTTAAGTCTGAATATAGTTAAGTTTAGTCGGTCCCTGTCACTCTAGGTCCTTGTATAGATGTGAGGGAGTTGTAAATGATATTTTGTATGTTTGTTTCCTTAATAAGAGAGAATGCAAATAATTGTCATGTCGTATGTACATGGAAGTGTAAGAAACATAATGAATGTTTGGATGTGTATCATTAATGTTGAGATTACATTAGAGAATAAAAGTTTAATTCTCTTGTAAAATTAGTTTATGTGGTTCAATGCGAGAAAACAAAGAGTTTGAAAAAGAAGAAAAGGTTAAGGGTGATCTTTGTATTACGTTAAATTCTCAATTTATACCCTAATCTCATGATTAGTGGTAATTGTGAGATTGGGGTGTAACACCCATTATCCGTCGAGAGTTAGACGTTTCGAGGCCCACTATAGATGGGGTCTTACTCAAGACATAGGCTTAGGAACCCATGCATACTTCTAAGCCTTGTATAGTGAGATTGTATCTTGATACAATTCTTCCACATGTTATGGTACACCTCATGTGGGTTCAGGGCATAATAATATGAATGAGAAGTTAATCAAGTGTGTTTAGTTACTCAATTATTCCTTATATGTTTCTGAATTACTAAATATTTTGTGATTATTTAAGAATGTTCAGTGATTGATTTACTCTTTCTAGTCATCTAGAGTGATCTGCCATATTTTTGTTGCAAATGATTAGTCTCCTTAAAGCTTACTATTGTTCTAATTGATATCAGTTGCTCAACAGTATATTTGTAATTATATAAGTGCTTTCAATTATTTCTTTAAAGCACTCATTCACTGAGCGAGTAGGCTCACCCCTCTACTCACAAATATTTAGGGATAGCACATGGACTGAAGATGTTAATGCATCAGAATAGATCTACCACAAGAGTTAAATATGAAATTAGTCAAGTTCAGTCAGTCTCTATCACTCTAGGTCCTTGTATAGAGTTGAGATAGAGTTGTAAATGATAATGTGTAACTTTGATTCCTTAATTATAGAGCATGTATCTGATTATCATTTTGTATGAACAGGGAAGTGTGAGAAACATAATGAATGTTTAGATATGTAGCTTTATTTTTGGAATCATATTAGATTAATCAACTCTTAATCTTCTTTGTAATTTTGTTTATGTTATTGACTGTAAGAAACAAAAGAGTTTGAAATCAAAGAAAAAGTTGGGAGTTAACTTTCTATAACATATGATCCTAAACTTATGCCCTAATCTCATGATTAGTGTTAATTGTGGGATGTGGGTGCAACAACTGATGGTTTAGCTGGAAGTCATAAACTAAAGGACAATAGTCAGTCTTGCCTACCAATAACTCAGTTGAGCATCACCCTTCTGATGGCTTGGAGGAAGTACCACCCTTCTAAAGACGACCGACCACCCATCAACGTATGGTCCAGCAACATCCATCAACAGAGGTCTTGTCATGCCCTCCTCTTCTGATGGCATGTCTATAGGTGACAATTGAAGATCGGACAGACCATACCAATCAATGGTTTTTCGACAACCTTTACCTACTAGTGGTGGCGCGACATACACCAGTCACAATGTTAGTTAAGCATGTGTCATGTGGCACGTTCCCGTAAGACTTGGGGTGCACGTGAAGCTCATCTATGAGAGCCTCGAGACCCATATCAATCTCTATAAATAGTGCACCCCTTGCTATAGAAAAGGGGTCTCTCATTGCTGAAGTTGAGGATGAAGTGTTGCCACTATGCTTGCTATCCATCAATCTCCACTGGCAGCCATCAGTTTGTCACAAACAAGGACGAAACTCCAAGGTTCTAGCGTACCTTCGTCATCCCCAAGAAGTACCAAAAGCTCTCTTCCAGAGAATAAGGATGACGGAGTTGATGCCCACCATCCACCTCACCATCACTACCTCCTGAGATGAGAAGGAGGTCTTCCCTGAGCTTCAGTACCCCTTTTTGTGGCAACTGTATTCGAGTCTCCTTCCTCCTCCTACTCTCCTTGTCTCTTATCCATCCACTTTCTCCCATCTAGTCATCATGTCACCTTAAATCTAAAATGTGACTCACCACCATGAGTGACTAGTCCATAAACTTGGGTTGGGAGTAGCCACTAAGACTCACCCAACATGTAAATACTTATATCCATTGAGTATATACTCTTAGCAATGTTTATCTACATACTCTTATTCTTAATGCTTCACTTGCATGATTAGCTACCATCTTATGATATTCAATTGTTAATGCCTCGAGAGAGTAGTATTAACCTATATCTAAGAGTTTTGTAGTATGGATGCATGAGAATTTTGGAATGTTAAATCTAATGATCATATGATTTTATGTTGATTGTTTATTTTCCATCTTGATAGAGATACAACCTTATAATCTAGATCTATCCTAAGATCAAAAGAGGAGGGAATAGTCACTTATGATTATTGCTTGTAAACTTGCTAAGGGTATACAATGGGCATGGATGTTGCATGTTGGTGAGAGATCTTAGATGGTAAAACCCAATCCAAATTTTTCATTCATATTATCTTATCCCATTTAACATTCTTGTTTCATTTTGTTTGATCTTTGTCTTACTTTACTTTTTTGTTATCTTCTATGTTGAAACACCAATGTTCCGTAGGCAACACTTATCTTACTTTTTGGTTAGTGTAACTGTAAGGCCTAAGGATCTAGATACTTACCACCCTTTTCCATGTGTTTGAGCCCGACTTACTGCATCGGTCCTTATTATTATTGTTTTGGGTGCCTAAGTATCAGGTTATAAATTTAAAGTTTGTTTACTCTAGATCTGCTCCTTTTGAACACATGATTTTAGGCCATCATATTCACCTCAACATAACCATTAAAGGTACTATCATCACCATTCTAGCTCGTTCAAAGCTTTAGGGTCCCTTAACTTTGATCACTACGTGAACGGAGTAGGGGATATTCTAGTTGTCACTTTCTTATTTTCTAAGCACCAAAGAAGGTCAATTGGTGGTGGTGTCAAGGTGTTTAGGCATGGTAGGACATGAAGGGGAGTAGGAGTAGCATCCATGTATGGAGTGTAGTGTGTCACAACTACTAGAGGTGAGGTGCTAAGAAGACCATACACCTACCAAATTACTTGAGACCTATACCCTATTGGTGTTGTTCTAATAACAATTCTTAAATTGGGTACAACATTTAACATTTCTAAACTGGCTTTTGCACAAGGATGACATGTAGTTTGGTAGGAGCAGGTGTTGGAATGTCGATGCTTTCTCTTTGACCTTTTAGATATAATTGGAGGGGATGTCACAATGTCCTTGTATGAGCCTGGGCAATGCCCATCGTTATGCCCAATACCATGTAGGAGGAGAAATGGCCAGGGGGATCATAGTGGATTTTGATTTTCCTTGCCTTCCCGTAGGGTAGGTTCACCATTACAACATAAGGGGGGACACTTATCTTCCAATATATCAATTGAAATGAGTGTAGCCAATCTTCACTCAAATAGACCTTTTACTAAACATGTGTGGGGTGTCCACAACATGCACAAAGATGATCACTGCCTATGCAGACCAATGAGTGTTGATCTCATGTGGGGATGCCCACACAAGGGCGGTCTTCAGTTCTGTGCATAAGAGGTCGATATATGGTGACCACTTGCTTGTCAGGTTTAGTTGATGGTCAAAGAACCAAGGTCCAACTTTGATGGTTTTCTTCATGTTATTGTCGTTGGCGAACCTGGATAGGATGAGCCCGCACTCCAAGCAGAACACCTCCATTCGGCCCCTCTGCCTCCAAGATCTGACCATCCATCTATGAAGTTGCTCTAGGATAGGCTTCCTCTTTTAGAGAACTTGTACTATTACCAAATGATGGTGATCGTCAGTCAATCTTCGTGACAATGAGTTCATGGGATCAAGTTTATGGTTTTTTGTCACCCCTTCTTGTAGAACAGTGCTCGAAGATCACCTGATGCCCATAGTATAGATTAGGTGTTCTTCGTTAGCGATTTGCCGATGAGAGTATTGACCGTGGCCTATGCCATAATGACGTCCACGCCAAGGGTGGACCAAAAGGTTGGAGGTGGGACCTCGTTAAGAGATCTGGGCCTGCTATTGTTGTGGGCTGGGAGGGTTATCAGGGTAGAGTGGAAAGGGGTTGGGATTGGGTGGAGACGGGTAGGCAGACGAGGTTGTTGCTGTGGAAGGTTTTAGAAACAAACTGGAAGGAGTTTTGAAATACTCGAAATATATGTCTGGAATCCAACACTATCTTGCTGGTATTGTGTTACTTTAAGGACAGACATAACGAGGCCTTCACGAGTTTTGGAAGAGAGAGAAGGATCATGATTTGACAAAGATTTAAAAGAGTACAAAGCAAGTGAATTTGTGGTGTACAATGAAACGAGATAGCTATGCGGTCCTGGTTGATGTCGGGATGCTTCCAAAAGAAAAAGAGGTAGAGAGACGGCTAGAGAGGACAACGATCAAACTGGAAGTCCACAAGCAAGCGGATAAGACCGGGAGCTATTTGTGCATAGTGTGATCGGATCTCAATGGACAAAATTCGCGAAGGACGGAATACGGTGCGGAGGGAAAGGATGTAAATTCCAGAGTGTTGGAACCGTCAAATCTTCAAAGCGCATGCCAACTAGCACAGAAATTCATGAAAGGTTACTTTCAACCACCTGAATTTTCAGTATCTACAATAATTAGCTCTCATGATAAAACCTAAATGATATACAGTGAAATTTTAATGCCGAAAGTAAGAAATGTTCCAGAAAAACAAAATTAATTCAAGAAACGATTTGGGAATCAAGCTAGCAACCGAGACTAAAAAGATACTAGAAATAGGCACATCCCATCAAGCCGCAGTGCAGTTATTTCTCTTATTTGTTTGTAATTCATTTATAATAATCCATTTTAAAAATTCTCGTTAATGGTGTGAGGAGGAGGAGAGGTTTAGTTCCAATACAAATCGCAATACATGGTTTTTAGTTATTGCTATAGATCTTCTTCTGAGTGTCCCAACAGGTTTCGAACCATAACCTATGTTACAATCTGCCTTTACGAATTGAGTTAGCTGTTAAGTGCTTATTGCATTCCATTTCAATGAACAATCCTTATCATGATTTATATTTTTTACGTGGTGACGCACATATGCAAACTCCACCTAACCGTGATTTAGATTTCTGTGTAGTAATGTGTACTATTTGTATATTAGTTGCATTAATTCTTTGTACGTTGATACAACTGTAAAGATACATCATTATTAGCTACAGCAGTCTAAACTTTTGTATATGGAAATTTGATTCTTTTACAATCTGTGTATACTTCAGATATTTTTCTTTGTGTAACTTCTTATTATGAAAATTGTAGTAGTTAACAAGCAATAGTGTACTAATGGCCTAATCAGGACATGTAATATTTCAACTTTTATCATTGCCAACGTTATGTATCATGTGTGTATAAAACAAATATTGTGTAGTTTGTAAGTAATTTCAAGTTGAAAAATAGGTACAAGCACAGTGTTTCCTAATATTTCCTTTTGTTTATATAATCACAAATTTATGTCTGGAAAATATGCGTTTGACTGGGAAGGATACGAGAGAACAACCAAGTAACATTCAAAGTGTTTTTCAATTATAAAACGACTTTCTGACATAGACTTTGAACGCCAAAATTAGTAGATGATGCTCATAATAGAATAGTGATTGGCGCGTTGACTTTTTATGGATAACAAATCAATAGAACCACAACCGATAGAAGGATGCCCATAAATGGTTAAAAAACTACAGTATAGCAAGCCAATTTGTACTTTGTATTCAAATGTTCCTCCATTTAAGCCCGTTCCCAAAAGAATCTGCATGCAGTCAGATGTAATCTTCTAGAAGACAAGGCAGAATTTTGGTTGGCTTAAGTATATTTTTTAGGTAGTCGTGAACAAGCGTGCATTAACCAAAGTAGCACCTAAAGGAAGATAGGTCATCTTGAAAACCTGGAGACTCTAAAATATGACGAGATTTGTGGAAGTTTAAGTCCAAAAAAATACCACACGAGATACAGCTCAAGCATGTATAATAAAAGTCATGACTGTCTACGTCGACAAAGTCAATAACCACCAAATAAATAACCAAACAGAGAACATGATTGGCGAAAAGACCACAAAATTCTATTAGGCAACCTCAAGAAAATTACAAGGATTGTCGCTCCCTCACAATTTTGTGCCCACAATAGAATATCGTAACTCACTCTTGTTCTCTCCTCTCTTTGGCTATCCTTTGTGGCTTCCCGTCTTTGGCACACGATGTTATCCTATATTGGCACACCCAAAGTTATCACACGCTGGAACCCCCACTCATCATCGCATCGTATTCCATCAGTCTACCCCTATTTATAGATAGGGACTCCTGGTAAAAAGGTACAAGAGGATTCGGCTATTTTATAGGGATTAGGAAATGACAATACAAGAGGATAATGAAATAATGTCTTGTACTCCAAAAATAACATTAATTGCACTTTTCTAATAGTGTTAGATATTATTTCTTATCCAATTAGGATAAGAGACAAAATCATAACAATCTCCACCTTGCATCATATCCTCTGAAGTTGCTCCTCCAAGAAGTCTACCCCCAATCTTTTTCTATACTTCCGTCCTCAAAAGTTGTTTCCATTTCCAGAAGCGTATTACCATGCACGCCTGCATGGAGAGTGTGTCCACACATGGCTATCCAGACCCTTCATGTGAGAGCTCCTCCAGATGTACAGCTTGAAAAACTGCACTGCCTCTACCTACGGTTGGAAGAACTGCATCCTTCGCACCTTTGGCCCCCATGTCATATGGTTGTGTATTCTTTGATCTACGCTCACTTGAAGACACTGTGTGGTTAGTTCTACTACGTCTTCCTCTTTCTAATAGTTGACAGTTTTGCCTCTACACCTGTCGAAATTTGCAGCCGATTTTACAATCTCGCACCAGATTGCCCGTGAGAGTTGAATACATGTAGTAATTTTTGGATTCATGACGCCCGCCACCCATGCTACTGCTTCATTTACGCCTTCCATGTCGGTAGACCTCTCCTCAGCCAATCTTCTTTTGGTTAGAAAAAATTCAACCAGTTGATAGAACCAGATAGCATTCATTGTCGCTTGTCCCTTGCAAGTGAATTGCACGACTCCACCTCGTGTTGATATTTCACAACATGTGGATTCACTCCCGCCAGGTTGCATAACGATGTTTCCATCAAGACTTACTACTGGATGACCTCCAACATTAGTTGTCGATGTCGTCATGCTTTTCTGTGCCCCCAATGCTTTCTGATCGTCTCGCATGAACTCTGTTTTGATACCACTAGAAGATATTTGTGAAAGCTTCAAGCCCAAGAAAAATACCAGACGAGATACAACTCAAGCATGCACAATAAAAGTCACGATTGCCCACGTCGATAAAGCCAATAACTACCAAATAAATAACCAAGCAGAGAACATTATTGGTGAAGAAGACCGCAAAATTCTATTAAGCTACCTCAAGAAGATTACAAGGATTGTCGCTCCCTCACAATCATGTGTCCACTATAGAATCTTGTGACCCACTCTTGTTCTCTCCTCTTTTTGGCTATCTTTTGTGGCTTCCCGTCTTTGACACACGATGTTGTCCTATGTTGGCACACCCGAAGTTATCACACGCTGGAACCCACACTCATCGACACATCATATTCCAACGGTGTCTATCCCTATTTATAGATAGTGACTCCTGGTAAGAAAGTATAAGAGAATATGGTTATTCTATAGGGATTAAGAAATGATAATACAAAAGGATAAGGAAATAATATCTTGAATTCCAAATCTAACATTAATTACACTTTTCTAATATTGTTAGATATTATTTCTTATAATTATCTAATTATGATAAAAGACAAAATCCTAACAAAATACTCCCAACCGCCAAAACCCTACACCGCCCATCCATACACCCCCACGTCTTAGATAAGATTCTTAGAAAGAAAACAGCATATATTTAGTGATCCGTTGTATATTTGAATCTAAAAGCCAGCGGCGAAGCGCTGCCTGTAACATTATAGCAGATACAAGCATCAAAAAGTTATCGTGTCAAAGTAGGCTGAATGGTTTTCTGAGGAGTTGTCACCCTCAGGGCCCCGGTTAGCGACCCGGACTTAGTTGGGCTACCAAGCAAAGATAATTTCCCAACACACCATCGACCTATCACACACAGCCAACATGGACGCCAACTCAACTATACAATTGCACACTTGAGGGAATGGGGACCCAAGGGTCACCCACTACTTTGCAATAATCGTGTCCTTTTCCAACCCAATAATAAATTCGTTGCAGTTCAATTAATATGGGAAAGGAACATAACCTTAAATATTTTCCAGTATAATTACTCAACGGTCTTCGTAGAGTAGTTGTCTAACAACGTTTTATAACATATCTATGGCTCCTTTAATTCGTGGGAGGCTCTTCGAAAAGACCATTATTTCAATTGAACCAAGAAAAGTTATTTGGCTAGATGAAGATTTTATAAATCACTTGTTAGGTGGGTCAACTTGTAAGTTTCATCAGTTAGTTACCCGTTTGTAGCAGCACGATAACTAGGTATAGCATCCGAAAGGAGGTTTATAGTAACAACTAAAGGTTGTCTTTTGCGGTTATGTGATATTTTGTTTTCTCCTCAAAAAGAGAAAAATTCACAAAACTTCTAGTAGAAGAAGAGAGTCCATGTTTTTTTAGAACACTTATAAAGGGTGTGGCATGCAAGAGTCTGAGGGAAAACGTGGCTTAAATTTCTCTCAAAACCAATGTACTAGCTTTTAAGAAGGGAGGGGTGCATGAGTAAGATATCATTTTACATTGTATGTAGTGTTATGACACATGTTGATGCCTCCAATGCTTTAGGAATGATGACTAGGTACTCATCATATCTAGGAGAAGGTCAGAGGACATTTGTGGAGTTGAACCTTAATTATTTAAGAAGGAATAAGGGTTTGATATTTGAAGAATTAAGTATACAATGTTATATAGATGTAGGATTTCAAAGTGACAAAGATGATTGTTGATTGCAGTATGGGTCAATGTTCTCCCTCACAGAGAATTTATCACATATAAGAGTTTTAATCAAGAAATAGTGGTTTATTCTACAACATAAGTTGGATATATTGTTGCTTATATTACAACAAAGGAATCGGTGTGGATGAACAAGTTTATTAATGAAATTGGAGTTATGTATAGTGACTATGATAGATCTCTTGGGTTAGAAAATAAATCTAGATCACATCAGTATTATAATCACATACTTCAAAACAAATGAGAAGGGAGTTGTGAAGATTTTATAAGTGTCAATAGAGAAAAAATATTGACTTTCTTACAAAGCTACTAGCACTAGATAAACATGGCGGCCATCACAAATCACTCAATATTATATGCTTGAGTGATTCCACTAATGCATGTGCGAGATTATTGGTATATGTATGCCTTAGGAGCCAATCCTTAGATGATTGTATGCATATAATTACGATTTCAATCGATAAAAGGAAACTTTTTATTTTACAATGTTTGTTTTGGTAAATGTTGAAGGAACATGACAAACGTCCATGTATGTTTGATTTCAAGATATAGAACTTCAAGTATGCGACTTTAATCAGGAGACTATATTGATGTTGTTGTACCCAGTTCAAACAATCCTAATGAATCATACGGTCATGGAAACACTGGAAAAAGGAAATCAAAATGATAAATCGATAAAGATCGGAGTTGCCACTCAATTTTATCATAAAATAAGGAAAAATGAAGATGGGTGTTGGAATCAGTGGGAAAATATATAAAATCTTGATTTTGACTCCACCTGAGGACAGATAAGAATGGTATGCATTAATTTAGAGATCAAATTCATTGATCCTATTACAAGTGAGGAAGGTGCTAGTATCCCTATCTCGCCCGATAACGGTATTGTAACCTCTTTAGTTTTCTCATATTAAATAAAGTGTTTGAGGTTGTTGTTAATGAAAATGGTTGAAAATGATAAAAAAAACATATATTTTTGTGCTGATAGACCTTTGTGGTTGGAGACAATCTTGGATTTCCCATCATAGCCCTAAAGGTCCTAGCTTTTAGGCATGTTGTGGTCCCAATCATCTCAGAACCTCTCCTGATGGAGATGCATCATTAGTGGTTAGGACCGATGCGTAGAAAGAGAGAAAAATGTGATAGAGCAAGATCTTAGATCTATAAAGTGACATGCAAATATGAATAGTAATGAATACAAAAGATCAGAAGCAGTAGTTATCGATATGGATATAATAAAAAAACAACAGTTATTGTTGAGAAGTATATAGTGTTAACAAGAGTAGTTGGTGTCAGAGGAAGGATCTTTTGATCACATGCAGAAAATGAAATAAGGAGATAGTCATTTCTCTATATTCATGAGAGGTAAAAGGGGTCTGGAGTGGTGGGTGTGGGGGTCTAGTTATAGGTAGAATTTAGGGTTCAGGGTTTCCAATTAGAAGTTCTGGAAAGGCGGCAGATCACGTTGATGTGTCGTGAGGTGTGGCTTGCAGTTTGAGGCCATCTTTCACGTGGTATTAGTGAATTGCTTTGATCTGATCAGTACCCTAAGCTAGATAAGGCCAATTTTCTGATTTTTTGGATATTTTAAGAATGTTCTGGAGAAAATTATGGAAAAGGTAGATTTTGAATAAAAGACAATAAGATAGTGAAGGAGAGAGAAAATGCATCAATTCATGATTATCCTTTATTATTATCCAAAAGATATGTATTTTTGAGTGGGTAAAGGAAACTGAATTATTTGCGTGAAAATGGAATATTTTATTTGAGATAATTCAATAAGGAAATTTATGAAAAAAAGGCTTATGAAAAGCAGCTAATGAGAAAATGCCATGAATTCATGGACAAAGGCTTATAATAAGTGGCTAATGCGGAATTCATGGAAAAAGGCTTATAAAAACAATTAATGAGAAAAGGCAGAAAATGAAATAATTCATATAGAGAATTAATATTTAAGCATGAATTTCTACTGAGTGAACAAAAATGGGTTCTCAACAGTTTGCCCCTCTCAATGAAAGGTATGTGATAAGAGTGAGAACCTCAGGCTAGCGCCAAGTCTGACCCATAATTTTGGGCACGAAAGGACAAAAAGGTTGGTCTCATCAAAGATGTTCTAACAAACCTTGTGGAGGATGGAAAGTGAAAGTGATGTCTATTAATTCTCTGGATGAATTAATGAGGAAAATATTGGGCATAAATGATTTCTCCATATTTAAGGCAGCCTTCAACATAGATAGTTTCCTATATCTGACAAATCATTTATTCCCCTGGAGTTCTAATGATCCTAAGAGGTTTTTGTTCACAAAAGTGACTCCCATCATCGATCCAATTCTTAAACCAGTGCATGTTTGATTCTCCCACTAACTATGCCTCAGTGAGAAAATGTGGATGTGAAAATGCGGATGTGATTTTTTGGTTTGTTAGAGATATTGAGATCGGTAACTGTAATAATTGAAACCATGGCAACTGCTTGAATGTGAAAAGATCTTAAAAAGTATTCATCCTCTCTCTTTTCTTTCTATGCATTTTATTTTATTTTATTGCCAATGGAGGATTGCACCAAATTGGGGTTAATACCACGGCCCTAAAAATCGGGTGAGTTCGCAAATATGAAAATAGGGCTTTGGTTGCTCAATATTGATGATTAGGGTGTCAGACAAGATCCCATTTGTAAGATGACCTTTTTGTCCAGTGATTGTACTAGTTAATTGTCTACTCCCAAGAGCATGTGTAATCTTGGTAGGGCAAAGTTCATTGGAAGAGTGTTAAAAAAGTTGAGATCAGGTTTTAGGTGATCTTCCAACATTAAGGTAGTCTCCACGATGTGTTCCTCTATTGGTCCATCGTCTGTCCCCTAGGTTGTTGATGAAAAATTATCCTCAACTCTCTAGTTATCACTTGATTTAATCAAAGTTCTGTTAGACTACATCCCCACTAAGAAAAGTTCATCAAATATGGAAATGATATCATAGGTGATCATCTGAAAGATCCTACTAGATGTGGGAATTAGGAATATTGATGTGACGTATGTTGCCAAACATCGATTAAGATTAATGTGGAAGCAGTCGTTAACAGCGGATTACTGAAAATCACTAAAAATTAAAACCATTTATCAAGAGATCCATTCACAGGAAAACTCTTTCATTTAGAACCAAAGTAAATCATTACATACTGGTTCATATATACATGTCGTGTCTCATTGCTTCTTGAGGCATACAAGCATTCACTACTTTGTCTCATCTGTACACAAGTAGTATAAGAACCTCGAGGCTTGAAGCCCAAAATCTTAGATCGAATTATTAAAAGCACTAACTCCTAGGACCCGAGAGTACAGAGACGACTCATAGGACTAACTTATACAAAAAACCAAACGGCCAATATCTCCACCTGATGGATCACTGTTGTCCTTACTGTTGTTGTTGCTGCTCTTCCTCTGCTACAGAGGTTCTTCCTCTTTGTCTACGTCTACCTAAAAAAAATGTTGGATTCCACGGGGGTGAAACAATTATAAAAATTGCCCCAGTGGGAGATATAACTCTCCGCCAAAACATTATTATTGTAGTTTAATAGAAATAAACTGAGCAGTGGAATCATAAGCTTAACAGCAGTTAATTTAATATCTATGCATATTAGAGTGATATTCTCACTTAAGCTTTTCAATTGTAACTTGATAAACAGCATGTCTAATTTTCAATAAAGAATTGAAGGACATTTATAACACTTATCCATCTAGGATATAACATCAACCAGTGATTCTCGTATTTCAATATTATGCAAATACGCTACACGGCTGATTACATTCTTCAAGCATAGTTAAGCTCTGAGGAGATGAGGTATATCGCACATACTCCAACCGACCATTGCTAATTTGAAATCGGTACCATACATAGGTCAATGGAAGAGCCGGATTCCCATGACCTCCCACATCCCGGTCAGTACGGGACCACAAGCAGGACTATGTCAACTGCTCAAAATAGCTTTCTAGGGTATACTGGCAACTTTGCTATAGAGTTACAGCATCAACTTCACTCTCATCGGCAATCGAGAGATTTAATGTTTATCTCGATAGACCCGACATTAAATATCATTGGGAGATTAATGATACATTCATCCCAACCATCGAGAGATTGTGATACATCCATCCCAACACATGAAGGATTGAGAGGTTTAATGGTTACCTTCCATCAATCTCTTCACCAGGATGTAAGGATATTTTTGCCCATTTACCCCCTGCATATTCATAATATGTGAATTCCAGGAAATTCCATAGGAAAACCTGTTTCACCATCACCAACTACTGATGATGATGGATCTATGGTCAGAGCACTACATGAACAGATTTCACTTGATTAATTAAGTACATTTTCATATTCTTTTAGCATCAGCCAAGTTCTCAAACATAACTTATTATGACAATGCTATAAAGAGACATGTACTATTTTCATCAATTACTTGTCAGTCTTTAAAAGACATTGGGAACTCAGTCCCTCTTTTCAATACTGGGAATTCTCATCCCTTCACAATCTCATTATCACAATCATATGGTTCTGGTATTCAAACCCTTAGCTCATCATTGAGCATTGTTACCACTTTACCAGGTAACTATCACCTTCTACATCATCTGACCAAGGTAAACATGATACTTGCTATTACACACATCACTCATGGTACTTGAGGCCCATTAACTCTCTTGTTACCTCTTACCAGGCAGCAAGGTATATTATGGCACACAAGGCCCAATAAACAATAGTGAATTAAACATCATAGCTCATACCTGGCCATGATCACCATTTTAGAATACCTGCATGGTTAGTGCAGATGATAACAGTAGATTCAATTACATATCAGTACCATGCAGAACAAATATGGATTCACTATTCAAGAGTAACACCACTATTCCCTTACTAGGGTTAGGGTTTCCCATTTCATGTCATTTGGGAACATTCATCCCATTACCCAAATCAAGGTTATGGTTTATCACCATATTGCCCAAGATTAGGGTTTCATAAAACATTACATAGTATCACCCTGGATTTGAGTTCCACATGTTGGCTAAATTGGACATTATTATAATCCCTTTGTTTCGATGATGACAACCATTTCATTCTTGTGGATCTAACGTGCTACTTGAGTGTTGTAGGAATTAGGTGGATGACAAACAACTAGGAAGATCTATATGCTCAAATTGCTTTAATTCATGATTGTAATCAAATGTAAAAACTTGTACAAGTATATAATGTACAAGTACTTAGATATCATGTAAATCAAGCGTTTAGATCTTCCCTAGTCAATCACAACACTTAGATAGGTCATCCTCTACAATAGTGTCACAACTGCACACTCATACACACACTTAGTACTTAGTTTAAAACATTGAAACAGAGTCATTCTCGGTCGACAAACTTCTCGACCGAGACACTCTCGGTCGACAAACTCTTCGACCGAGAATGACCCAGGTAGCTGTTAGACACAGCAGACAAAGTAGTTGGGAGTTGGATCAGAACGTTGTAAACACTTGCTCCAGAACGTCCCTCGGTCGACAAATCCTCGACCGAGAAGGACTCTCGATCGACAATTTGTCGACCGAGAAGAGTTTTGTCTGCACTTTTCAGAGTTAATTAACTAGTCATTGTTAAAGCAACTAATGGATACCTAACGACTAGTTGAGCACTTAAAACCCCCTAGAAAGTGTCTAGAACGTCCTTAAGCATTCATAGGCCATTCCTATAAATAGGACAAGCCTTAGGACACCCTACACACACTTGTGCAACACTTGAGCATAATACTTGCAATTGGTTATTCATTCTTGTGAGCAATTGAGCAACTCCAACATTGGCTATTCATTTCCATTGCTCAAATTTCGTGTCCTATAGGCTAGCATCTCCTACCCACTACACTAACACTTCTATATATATTTGTTAGGAGATCAAAATTCTTGATATAGGAAATCAAGCCTTGTGCTACAACGGTATTGTAATTTCTATTCTTCCTTCTTGTTCCTTTATATTGTTTGTACTCTCCTTGCTACTCCTAGGGTTGGAGGTTGTGGATTGGAGAGGGTTTGACTTCTCAAGTGGAGAAGGGTCTTCTCGGTGGAGAATGTGGACTTTGGACTACTTCAATAAGGTTGTCTCAACGGGAAGCTGCTTCAAGAGGAAGGCTACTTCAAGGGGGAGCTTGAGGTTAGTTCAAGGAAGGCTGCTTCAAGGTTGGTGAGACTACTTCTAGGTGAAGGCTGTCTGAAGGGTTTGGTGAAAGTATTTGTAATTTTATGTAACATCCTTGCGAGGTAATAAAATTTAAGTACTTTCAAAATCCCGGTTGGGTAAGAAACCGGGTAGTGGATTGACTGCCTTAGTATTTGCTAAGGTTGGAACCACTCTAAATCCTTGTCTCCTTGTCCAATATTTTTGTGGTTGTTTGCTTTGGTTGAATTATCATTAAAATATCTATAAAACCCTATTCACCCCCCTCTAGTGGTTTTTCAATTGGTATCAGAGCAGGGCTTCAAGGAACTCTAACAAAGTCTTGAAGAATGGGTGACGGGGTACTCAACAACCTCAACCTACAAGGGACACTCGTGGCTAGACCTCCACCTTTTGATGGCACTAACTACACCTACTGGAAAAGGAGGATGCAATTCCACTTCCAAGGAATTAGCTGGGATCTATGGAGAATGGTATCAAATCCATATGAATTCCCTCAAACAGAGTATGCAACTTGGGATGCTAATATGGTAAGATCAGCCCAAATGAATGCAAAAGTTGTAAGTATACTTTATTGTTCAATTTCCGTTGGTGAATTCAATATAATATCAAATTGTGAAACGGCATATGAAATATGGCATAGACTCTCCATAACTTATGAAGGAACTGTTCAAGTTAAGAACTCAAAAATCGGAATGCTTAAGCAAAAATTTGAACAGTTTTGTATGGATCAAAATGAATCAATTAGTGAAATGTATGCAAAATTTTCTTCTATTGTGAATGGTTTAAATGCTTTAGGTAAAGTAATCAGCGAAGAAGATCAAGTATCAAAAATCCTTAGGTCTCTTCCTCTCAAATACAAGCCCAAGGTTACTGCTATTGAAGAAGCAAATGATCTCACCCGGCTAAGGATGGAACAACTTATTGGCAACCTAGAAGCACATGAGGCAACATTAGAAGAGGAAGAAAGACAAGAACGTGAACTTCAACCAGGGATAAAGAAGGACATTGCATTCAAAGCATCAACTAAGATCAATCATGACACAAGTGAAGATGATAGTGAAGAAGAAACTCTCATTGTAAATGGTAAGTAGTATAAAAGTTTTAAAACTAACAAAACTTGTAGTATTTCTTCTTCCAGGTGCTTTGAATGTGGAAAAAAGGGACACATGAAAGGTGATTGTCTAAAATTTAAGAAAGGAACGAAATCATCTCACAAAAAGAAAGAAAGAACATATAAAGCTGCTTGGGATGATTCAAGTGATGATAGTGATGATGGAAAAGAAGAAGTAGAATGTCTTATTGCTACAACAAATGAAGAAAAAGAAGAAGAGGTAAGTCTTTTTGATCTACCAAAAGAAGATCTAATTGCTAGTCTCTAAGATACACATGAGAAATATATTGAGTGCAAGAAGAAATTTAAGAAATCAAATAAAGAGTTACATGCTAAACTTCTTTCTCTCACATCTAAAAATTAAGATCTCAAAAAGGGTATTGAATATTATGATATTAAGCTTAAATATGTAGAAGAAAATTGCAATCTTCTTTTCCTAGAAAAGTTAAACTTGCAAACTCAAGTAAATGATCTTCAAAGACAATCTATTTTGTGTACACATCTAGATTATGATATTATTGTGAAAAACAGAGATTCTTTATTATCTAATCTAGATCAAGAAAAATTAGACATCAAGAAGAAAATGGATGAGATTATGAAGTTACAACAAAAAGTAAGTAGCTTGAGTAACAATAATATTCTTGATAATATCTTAAATGATTCTTATCGTCAAATTGGAAGGAGAGGACTAGGTTATAATACTAAGGGAAAATCTTGTCAAAAACCTAGTTGGAGAAGGACACAAGTGCTAGAGAATCAATCCATGTACGTACCCAAGAACAAATCAACTCCTAGAAAGAGAAATGAGATTGACTCTATTAGTTGTCATTATTACTTGCGTCTTGGACACTACTCTTTTTCATGCCCATACAAGAAAAGGAATGATGATCTAGCTTGGGTTCCTAAAACTTAGAGGTTTAAATTTGACTAGTTGATATTTGACCTAAACTGATTCTTGATATACAAATGTCATATCTCAACACAATCGAGCTTTAACTTTCATATTATTGTTTTTACTTGGAAACAATTACTGAAAACAGTTCTGAAACAGTACAGAAACATTCTCGGTTGAGAAACTGTTCGACTGAGAACATTGTCGATCGAGAAATAGTCGACCGAACATGTTACTATTTTCAAGTTTGCAACAAATCTAATAAAACTTGTACAAATAGCAGCATTCTCGATTGAGAAAAACGTCGACCGAGATAAATTTGGTCAACAAACAGTTCAACTGAATCAAGTTCTGTTGAACCTATTTTCAATTAATATAGTTTGCTATCAATTTGTTATTAATGATTGATTTAATATGCAAATCAAGAATAAATCTTGGAGACCATCTTTGAAACAAGACATATTGATCTTTTTTTTTGCATCATGAATTAAGGTATAGCATTATGAGTATGAAATCCTTAAACATATTGCAAAAGTGTTATATGAAGACTGATTTTGAACAAACCTTATTCATTGATTGAAAAAGTTTATTAAGCATGTTCATTTACATGGTTTGTCTTAATATTGAAAACTTATGAACCTGAATGAGATTATTTTAGTTTATTCTCTACATGGTTTAGCTTAAAACTGAAAAATTATGAACTATGTTGGTTTAATCAAGGAAATTATTGTTTTATCATAATCCACATGGTTTTTCCTAAGTATTCCTGGTCTATCTATATAAGAACCATGTGTATTGAAATAAATGATCATAATCATCGTATGTATATGTTTCTATCTTGATCATTGTATTGTGGATATACTTCTACTGTTCTATCATACTTATTGTGCCATGATCATTATGTTTCATTGGTTTGTCTAAAATAATCTGTGATCCATATATACAAACCATGAATGGATATTTTTTTATCATTGTGATTCAGCTCATATGAAGATTCCATTTTGCATAAACAGTAAAACTTCATGGCACAAATGCATTTTAAATTGAAAATCTGCAGAAATTATACTTCACATATAAGTGTTCAAATTGGAAATCTGTAGAAATTGCCTCTTGGTTGAAATCAAGTTTGACCAAGGGGCGCTATGGTCGAAGTCAAGGTCGACCTAAAATAAGCTTGACAAAATTCTTATTTGTACATCATTTTACTGCACTTAATATTAGCATATTGAAAACAAATTTTTTAGTGCATAACTTTTTATGATCTATTATTTATTGTGACCTTAGAATCCTTAAAACATCTTGATTATAAGATTAAGGGGGATCTCACAAAAACTATCTTGACTATAAGATTAAGAAGGAGCTTAAAAAATTTTGAGAACGTCATAAAGAAAAGATGAAACATGTATTTTTAATCTTGGTTATGAAAATAAAGGAATATAAATTTCATGAATGTGATATATCTTGTTCTTAATGGAATTCTCTAAACAAATCAGGGCTTAACATCCCGTGCATTTGGTTATATATACTTTTCATGTACTCTACTATAAGATTAAAAGGTTCTCATGTCATTTTCAGGGCTTAACATCCCTTGCAAAATGGATGAGAAATCAATATGTATCCATCATGAGCTTAAGGGAATCTCATATCATTTTCCCATGTAAAATGGATGAGAAATCAAAATACATATGCCATAGATCTAAAAGGATCTCATATCATTTCAAGGCTTAACATCCTTTGCAAATGATTGAGAAACAAATTGTGGCTAAATTCGACAATAAATGGTTTACATTTATATTAATCCCTATTTTTAAAACTGAATATCTTAGTTAGGGGGAGCATAGCATAAAATTAAGGGGGAGAAATAAAAGTCATACAAAATGATTTTCTTGGATATCTGTTTGAAATGACAAAGGGGGAGAAATAATATAAACCGAAAACATAAAGTAAAATGAGTTTCATAAAACTCGGGCCAGTACACACTTGCAAAACAAGAGAATGTCTACAAAAGGTAAACTTCAGGTATGAAACTCATATGATTTATATTTCCTTATTTTATATTTAGGAAATGTTTGTCATCTTCAAAACGAGGGAGATTGTTGGCTAAATTGGACATTATTATAATCCCTTTGTTTCGATGATGACAAACATTTCATTCTTGTGGATCTAACGTGCTACTTGGGTGTTGCAGGAATTAGGTGGATGACAAACAACTTGGAGGATCTATATGCTCAAATTGCTTTAATTCATGATTGTAATCAAATGTAAAAACTTGTACAAGTATATAATGTACAAGTACTTAGATATCATGTAAATCCAGCGTTTAGATCTTCCCTAGTCAATCACAACACTTAGATAGGTCATCCCCTACAATAGTGTCACAACTGCACACTCATACACACACTTAGTACTTAATTTAAAACATTGAAATAGAGTCATTCTCGGTCGACAAACTTCTCGACCAAGACACTCTCAGTCGACAAACTCTTTGACTGAGAATGACCCAGGTAGCCGTTAGACACATCAGACAAAGTAGTTGGGAGTTGGATCAGAACGTTGTAAACACTTGCTCCAGAACGTCCCTCGGTCGAAAAATTCTTGACCGAGAAGGACTCTCGATCGACAATTTGTCGACCGAGAAGAGTTATGTTTGCACTTTTCAGAGTTAATTAACTAGTCATTGTTAAAGAAACTAATAGATACCTAACGGCTAGTTGAGCACATAGAACCCCCTAGAAAGTGTCTAGAATGTCCTTAAGCATTCATAGGCCATTCCTATAAATAGGATAAGCCTTAGGACACCCTACACACACTTGTGCAACACTTGATAATAATACTTGCAATTGGCTATTCATTCTTGTGAGCAATTGAGCAACTCCAACATTGATTATTCATTTCCATTGCTCAAATTTCGTGTCCTATAGGCTAGCATCTCCTACCCACTGCACTAGCACTTCTATATACATTGGTTAGGAGATCAAAATGCTTGATATAGGAAATCAAGCCTTGTGCTACAACAGTATCGTAATTTCTAGTCTTCCTTCTTGTTCCTTTATATTGTTTGTACTCTCCTTGCTACTCCTAGGGTTGGAGGATGTGGATTGGAGAGGGTTTGACTTCTCAGATGGAGAAGGGTCTTCTCGGTGGAGAAGGTGGACTTTGGACTACTTCAAGAAGGTTGTCTCAACGGGAAGCTACTTCAAGAGGAAGGCTACTTCAAGGGGGAGCTTGAGGTTACTTCAAGGAAGGCTGCTTCAAGGTTGGTGAGACTGCTTCTAGGTGAAGGTTGTCTGAAGGATTTGGTGAAAGTATTTGTAATTTTATGTAACATCCTTGCGAGGTAATAAAATTTAAGTACTTTCAAAATCCCGGTTGGGTAAGCAACCGGGTAGTGGATTGACTGCCTTAGTATTTGCTAAGGTTGGAACCACTCTAAATCCTTGTCCCCTTGTCCAATATTTTTGTGGTTGTTTGCTTTGGTTGAATTATCATTAAAATATCTATAAAACCCTATTCACCCCCCCTCTAGTGGTTTTTCACCACATCACATTAAACATCAGGGTTTATCATAAAATCACCCTTAGTTAGGGTTTCTCATAAATTTCACCCCAGAATAGGGTTTACATTTAATAACCCACAATTAGGGTTTACTATTCATCCCAATTAGGGTTTCATATTCCATTACACATAATTAGGGTTTATTGTTCATCCCAATTAGGGTTTCATGTTCCATTACCCATAATTAGGGTTTACTGTTCATCCCAATTAGGGTTTCATGTTTCATTACCCATAATTAGGGTTTACTATTCATCCCAATTATCTCTAATTAGGGTTCACTAAACATCCCAATTAGATTTTCTATTCAAGTACCCATAATCAGGGTTTACTATTCATCCCAATTTAGGATTTTACATCACATTACCCTAAATTAGGTTTACACATATCATCACCCTGGATTAGGGTTACACCCTTACCTTGGATTAGGGTTTCACTTAAATTTGCCCTGAATTAGGGTTAGGGTTCAATAACCTTGTCAATTAGGGTTTATGCTCATGATTAGGGTTTCATGATCTCTTTGCTAAGGATCATACCCTTAATCACCACATGAATCATACTCATGTATAAATTCCATTTTATCATCCTCTCAACTTGATTAGGTTATATTAACCCTTCAATCAAGTACATACAGTTATGATTGACATAGTGTACTAAGTTATTATTCGTATAAGCAATTAGGGTTTATCCCTTTAATGGTACTAATCATTTAGGTGCTTTAAGGATTTCAACCTTTGTACCTCCATTGATTACCATCACTATCAATCATTCGATCATTGGAAAAATCATCACCTACAATTTCCAAATGATTGAATCACAATAGTCCACCATTCGGTTTTGGGGCTTCATCACCAAACGGTTTTGAAACTGTTTGACTCCAAACGGTTTTGAAAACCGTTTGACCCCAAACAGTTTCAAGACCGTTTGGGCTCAAACGGTCTCAAGACCGTTTGGGCTCAAACCAGCCTCAAAACTGCATGGGCACTAAGGACCATTTCCAATCAAATTAAATGTAATTTGCACCATTGAATTGGCCATCAATTAGGCAATTGAAAGATTCATCAATCATCACCATTGGATCTCTATCCATCAATCATGAATCAACCTTAAACCCTCCAAATGGTTTTGAAACCGTTTGGTCCCAAACGGTTTCAAGACCGTTTGGGCTCAAACGGTCTCAAGACCGTTTGACCCAAATTATCTTGAAATCGTTTGAAACAATCATGGATTCTTTGATCAACTCAATTAGGGTTTCCAATTAGAAGATTGTACATACATTGAATCAATCAATTAGGTCCATTGGATCATCATCCAACATGCACTTGAGTTCAGACCTCAAACGGTCAACCTAACCAAACGGTTAACCCTCTCTTGTGGTTTGGAGTCCAAATCACCAAACGGTTTGCACACTGTTTGGTCCCAAACGGTTTGGTGAAACCGTTTTGACCAAAAGTCCAAAACCGTTTGCAACTCAAATTTTTTGAGATGTGTGCTTGTGATGATTTCATCACCATCAACCTTCATCCCCACAAAATCTACTGCCATACCCATGGAAGTTGCATCAATTAATCAAAGGTATTGCAAGAAAAACAATTGAATCAATTGAGTTGAGAAATTGAGTTCAATAACAATAGTTAAGGGTTCAAGTTATATAACCCACCTTCAATTGAGCTTCAAAGATTGGAGCTTCATGTCAATAATGGTGGAAGAAGATTTTGCAACTCCCCCAAGGCTCGTCCTCAAGTTTTGAAGAAAAGAAGAAATTATGCATTGATTTATGATTGCCACCATGAAATCAAGATGAAAGAAGGTCAAGAAGCTTACCAACAGGTTGGGGGTCGTCCTACTGGTCCTTCAAAGCTTCCTTGGTCGCTTTTCAAGCAAAGGGTTGAAGTGAATCCGAAATTCCCCTTTTACTCCATGGATAAAGGAGCATATATGTGAATTTTATTGAAAAATCATTTAGGAGAGAGAAAGTAGGAATTATCTCCCCCATATTCTTGAAACTTTCCCCCTTCCTTTCCTTAGGGACGATTCTATCATCTTTTCCTCTTATTCCTCTCAATTATCCATCTTTTAAAGAAAAGCAAATTAAGCACCTTAACCCTTTTTATATTAATATCCATAAGTGAGTGGATATTTCTTTTTCTTATAATAAGGTGAGTGGGTTTTTCACCTCCTTGAGATATTTCATGGCCCTTGCAAAGCACAAGGACGTCCACACATATCCGAATTCAACCATTTCAATTTTGGTTGAAGGTCCTTCAATTATTTTATTTATTCTTGCATTAATTTGAACTAGGGTTTCCATTTATGCTTAAATCTTGATTATTTTAATATCAAGATTCTCTCTCCTTCAAAGAGATACAAATGAGACACCCCTCTCATTTTCTTTTCTCCACATGATCCCAAGAAATAGTAGGGACCATTTTGAAGTGGTAATTTGCATATTGAACCCTAGGTTTTGGGTAAATTGCACATTACACCAAAACTAGGTTTTAATGCACAAACATTGCTTTATCAGCTCTTTCTTGGTATTTAGGCTATCACAAGCCATACCTATGCATCATCTTCACTCTCATGATGCTTCAACATATGAGGAACATATTATCATGCACAATTTGCAAATAAACCCCTCAACTTGGGTAATTTGCACTTTAGTCCAAAACAAGCAAAACATTGATTTCAACAATATTAAAAAAGGACTAAAATTGCAATGTAAGTTCCTCTTAAGCCTTAATTATTTTTCAAAAGATAAGAGCAAGCATATAATCACTTTTATTAAACAAAACACCTAGGGTTAAAACATAACCCAGGTCAGGGATGTTACAAGTTTATCCACCCCTTACAAGGATTTCGTCCCCGAAATCATCAATGAAAACATCAAGAGAAAAGAGAAGAGTACTTCCTCCTCATCTCTTCCTCTAGATCCCATGTAGATTCTTCAATGCCACAGTGATGCCAAAGAACTTTTACAAGACAAATGTCTTTCTTTTTCAACTTCTTGATTCTTCTGTCAAGAATCAACACAGGTCCTTCAACATAAGACATATCATCATTTAGTTCTACCTCCATAGGTTGCAGAACCAACTTTGTGTCAGGATGACACTTCCTCGACATGGAAGTATGGAACACCGAATGCAATATATGCAACTCAGGTGGTAACTCCAGCTTATAGGCGACCTTTCCCATCCTCTCAATGATTGGGTAAGGCCCCATAAATCTAGGAGCTAACTTTCCCTTCTTTCCAAATCTAAGGATACCTTTCCAAGGTGAGACCTTGAGATACACTCTATCTCCAACTTGGAATTCTAAGGGTCTACGATGCTTATCAGCATATGATTTCTACCGATCTTGGGCAGCTTTCAACTATTGTTGTATAACTTTAATCTTCTCAGTTGTTTTCTGAACCAGCTCAGGACCCAAAAGTTGGTACTCTCCTATTTCATACCAACATAAGGGAGATCTACAATGTCTACCATAAAAAGCTTCATATGGTGCCATATTAATACTATGTTTATAGCTATTATTATAAGCAAATTCTATCAAACTCAGATGTAGATCCCAACTTCCTACAAACTGAAGGACACATGATCTAAGCAAGTCCTCCAAAGTTTGTATAGTCCTGTCAGACTGTCCATCTGTCTGAGGATGAAAGGTTATACTAAACCTTAACTTTGTACCCAAAGCTTTATGCAGTTGTTCCCAAAAACGACTCGTAAACTGGGGACCTCTATCAGAAATGATAGTAGCTGGAACCCCGTGCAAACGCACTATCTCATCTATGTATATCTGTGCAAGCTTCTCAGCAGTGTAGGTTGTTTTGACAGGAAGAAAATGTGATGTCTTAGTCAACCTATCAACTATCACCCAAATGGAATCATGACTTTTGGCTGTTATAGGAAAACCAACCACAAATTCCATGGTTACATGATCCCATTTCCATTGCAGTATAGGCAGAGGTTGCATTGTTCCTACGGGCTTTTGATGTTCAGCTTTAACCTGCTGACACATTGGACACCGCATAACGAACTCAGAAACATCTTTCTTTAATCCAGGCCACCAATACATATCTTTTAAGTTATGATACATCTTGGTTCTCCCTGGATGCATAACATACATTGAAGAATGAGCTTCTTCCAGGAATAACTTTCTTAAGTCATCGGCATCGGGTACTATCATCCTACCACGATAACAGACTACCTGATCCTCTGACTCATGAAAGTCTTCCGTTTCTCACTACCATACTCCGATCTAATCTGCTGAACTACAGCATTAGTTTGTTGTGCTTCTTTAATCTATTGTCTCAGAGTTGGTTTTATGTGCATCTCAGCTAACAACCCGGCTAACAATGATACTTTTAGCTGTACATTGTTTTGCCTCAAGGAGATAAGCATATCTCTCTTACAGCACACTAAGGAATTCAACTATGCTTTTTTTAAGGCTGGTGTTGTTGATTTTCTACTTACTGCATCAGCAACCACATTGGCTTTCCCTAGATGATAATCAATTGTACAATCATAGTCATTGATTAACTCCATCCAGCGGCGTTGCCTCATGTTTAGCTCATGCTGTGAGAAGATATACTTTAGGTTCTTATGGTCTGTGAAAATCTGGAATGTTTTTCCATAGAGATCATGTCTCCAGATCTGCAAGGCATGGACCACAACAGCTAGCTCTAGATCGTGTGTCGGATAATTCTCCTCATGTTTCTTAAGCTGTCGAGAAGCAAAAGAAATCACTTGTTTATCCTGCATCAACACACATCCTAAGCCATTCTTAGATGCATCACAAAAGACTATATACCCCTTCCCTTGCTCAGGTGGCACTAACACAGGAGCACTTGTTAACCTTTCCTTCAACAATTGGAAAGATTGTTGACACTTGTCATTCCAGACAAAAGGAATCTCCTTCCTGGTCAACTTGGTTAGGGGTAAAGCTATTGAACTGAAGTTCTTAATGAACCTCCTATAATAGCCTGCCAGTCCAAGAAAACTGTGTATCTCCGTCGGTGTCTTAGGTTGTTCCCAATACAGGATAGATTCTACTTTCTTAGGATCAACATGAATACCTAAAGCAGATATTACGTGTCCAAGAAAAGAAACTTCTGGTAACCAGAACTCACATTTGCTAAACTTAGCATACAACTTATGCTCACTTAGCAAAGTTAGAGCCTGATGAAGATGTTGCTCATGTTGTTGAGCATCTCTACTATATATCAAGATGTCATCTATAAAGATGACTACACACTGATCAAGAAAAGGTCGAAAGATTATATTCATGAGTTCCATAAATGCAGCCGGTGCATTAGTTAGTCCAAACGACATAACTATGAACTCATAGTGACCATACCTTGTCCTAAAGGCAGACTTAGGTATGTCACTCTCCTTAATACGCAACTGATGGTATCCTGACCTCAGATCTATCTTAGAAAAGACAGTTGCACCACGCAACTGATCAAACAAGTCATCAATCCTTCGTAGAGGATACTTGTTCTTTATGGTTACTTTATTTAACTGCCTATAGTCGATGCATAAACGCATAGACCCATCCTTCTTCTTAACAAAGAGGACCGGAGCACCCCATGGTGAAGTACTTGGTCAGATAAAACCCTTCTCAAGCAACTCTTGCAGTTGTTTCTTGAGCTCTGCCATCTTAGCAGGTGCCATTCTATACGGCGTTTGTGCTATTGGTTGCATTCCTAGGATTAGATTAATTTCAAAATCAATCTCTCGGGGCGGTGGAACACCTAGAAGTTATTCAGGAAATACATCTTCAAATTTCCTGACTATTGGAACTTCAAAAAGATGAGGGCTCTCCATTGTGGTATCAACCACATGGGCTAAGAATGTGAAGCATCCTTGTCTCATCAACTTCTCAGCTACCATAGCTGACACAAGACATGTTGGAATAATCTTTCTATCTCCCTGAAAGATCCATGTGTCACCATTATCTATGAACACATCCTGCTTGGAACCACAATCCAAGATAACTTTATACTTCTCTAAGGTGTCCATCCCAAGAATTATATCGAACCCGTGCATTTCAAGTGGTATAAGATCCACCCAAATGCAATGTTCAGAAAAGGAAAGATTGTAGGGAGAACATACCTCCCGCAACACTGCAGATCCCAACAAAGGGGTTTCTAGCAACAAACTATCTGCTCTATGACTGAAAATCATGTCGCAGTCATGAATCACTTCTCGAGTGATAAAAGAGTGTGTAGCACCCAGATCAATTAACACAGATACGAAGCAGGATGAAGACATATCAAAATAAAATAATTCCATCTGACCTGTCACAACCCTGGGATTGACAACTGCTTCGGGCTGATTCGTTGCATAGAATCTAGTTGTTGCTTGTTGTTAACCCTGTTCTTGATTGTTGGATGTTGATGATCCATCTTGGGATGTTTGTCCACGTCCTCTAGCACCACTGCCAGACTGCTACCTCTAAGAGCCTTGCTGACTCTGCCTCGGTTGTTGGGTCACATTCCTGACTTTTTCAGGATAGTCCCTCACCACATGGCCTTCTCTCCCACATCTATAACAGGTTACATTTCCCCTCTGTGGTCTGGTTGGTCCTATTACTAACATCGAGGCTGAGTTGTGAGCTCCCTTCGGTGGTAAACTACGGCCTCTACCCTTACTTGACGTCCATTGCATCTGGGTATTGAACCTTGGTGGTGGTGTAGGCACAAAATACCTTAGTTTCTTATAACTTCCAGAACTCTGTCCTTGGAACTGTGGGTACTCTTTCTTACCCTTGGTCTATCGCTTCTCAATCACAAACCTTTTTATTCGTCTTACAGACTCCACAAAAGTGGAAAACCTCTCCTAGTTCTCCAGAGCAGACACCGGAGTGGTCAATTCAACATTCAACCCCTTCTCGAATCACCGAATTCTATCCTCATTTGTAGATGCCATATGCAGACAAAACCACAACAGTTCCATGAACCTAGCTTCGTATTCACTAATGTTCATTTTTCCTTGCCTCAACCTCTCAAATTGAGAGATTTTCTCATCTAGATACGTCTTGGGAAAGTATCTAGCGATGAATTCATGTCGGAATTCATCCCATCCAATCACAACACCAAGTCTTTTGCCTTCCTCAATGGTCCACCAGTGGCCAGCACTCCCTTTTAGGAGATATACATCATGCCTCACCTTCTCATCATCAGGAATCATGAGGATTCTGAAGGCTTTCTCCAGTTCAGTCAACCATAGGTCAGCATCTGTTGGGTCGGCTGTACCATCATACTCTATGGCTCCTACCCTCCTGAGCCATTCAAAAGACTTGCCGGCTCCATGTCTTTCATCATGGGTTGGTGCCCTAGGTGCAGGTAATGACATCCTATCCGTCATATGGGTCATAGCTGCTATAAACTATCCAAACATATTTTGGAAAGTTAGATTCCCCATATCATCTTGGTTGAACTGGGGTTGATCAAGTACATGCTCCTCCCTATCTTGATCTCTTGCACCTCCTCTTGGTGCAGCAATGCTGCTTTCAGCAGCATGTTCATCATGTGATCCAAATATCTTTAGTTCTTCTTCTCCTCCTATATGAGCAGAAGATACTATTAGACAGACTGGAAGACACTAGAACGTACTCAACAACCTTAATCCTATGTCTCTGTAGACTCAGCGAACCTAGAGCTCTGATACCACTAAATTGTGATGTCTGTTGCCAAACATCGATTAAGATTAATGCGGAAGCGGTCGTTAATAGTGGATTACTGACAATCACTAAAAATTAAAACCATTATCAAGAGATCCATTCATAGGAAAACTCTTTCATTCAGAACCAAAGTAAATCATTACATATTGGTTCATATATACATGTCATGTCTCATTGCTTCTCGAGGCATACAAGCATTCACTACTCTGTCTCATTTGTACACAGGTAGTATAAGAACCTCGAGGCTTGAAGCCCAAAATCTCAGATCGAATTATTAAAAGCACTAACTCCTAGGACCTGAGAGTACAGAGACGACTCATAGGACTATCTTATACAAAAAACCAGACAGCCAATATCTCCACCTGATGGATCACTACTGTCCTTACTGTTGTTGCTGCTTCTCTTCCTCTACTACAGAGGTTCTTCCTCTTTGTCTACGTCTACCTAAAAAAACGTTGGATTCCACGGGGGTGAGACAATTATAAAAATTGCCCCAGCGGGAGATATAACTCTCTGCCAAAACATTATTATAGCAGTTTAATAGAAATAAACTGAGCAGTGGAATCATTAGCTTAACAACAGTTAATTTAATATCTATGCAGATTAGAGTGATATTCTCACTTAAGCTTTTCAGTTGTAACTTAATAAACAACATGTTTAATTTTCAATAAAGAATTGAAGGACATTTATAACACTTATCCATCTAGGATATAACATCAACCAGTGATTCTAGTATTTCAATATTATGCAAATACGCTACACGGCTGATTACATTCTTCAAGCATAGTTAATTTCTGAGGAGATGAGGTATACCGCTCGTACTCCAACTGACCATTGCTAATTTGAAATCGGTACCATACATAGGTCAATGGAAGAGCCAGATTCCCATGACCTCCCACATCCCGGTCAGTACGGGACCACAAGCAGGACTATGTCAACTGCTCAAAATAACTTTCCAGGGTATACTGGAAACTTCGCTATAGAGTTACAGCATCAACTGCACTCTCATCGGCAATTGAGAGATTTTATGTTTATCTCCATCAACCCGACATTAAATATCACTGGGAGATTAATGATACATGCATCCCAACCATCAGGAGATTGTGATACATCCATCCCAACACATGAAGGATTGAGAGGTTTAATGTTTACCTTCCATCAATCTCTTCACCAGGACGTAAGGATATTTTCACCCATTTACCCCCCACATATTCATAATATGCGAATTTCAGGAAATTCCATAGGAAAACCTGTTTCACCATCACCAACTACTGACGATGATGGATCTATGGTCAGAGCACTACATGAACAAATTTCACTTGATTAATTAAGTATATTTTCATATTCTTTTAGCATCAGCCAAGTTCTCAAACATAACTTATTATGACAATGCTATAAAGAGACATGTACTATTTTCGTCAATTACTTATCAGTATTTAAAAGACATTGGGAACTCAGTCCCTCTTTTCAATATTGGGAATTCTCATCCCTTCACAATCTCATTATCACAATCATATGGTTCTGGGTATTCAAACCCTTAGCTCATCATTGAGCATTGTTACCACTTTTCCAGGTAACTATCACCTTCAGGTCATCTGACCAAGGTAAACATGATATTTCCTATTACATGCATCACTCATGGTACTTGATGCCCATTAACTCTCTTGTTACCTCTTACCAGGCAGCAAGGTATATTATGGCACACAAGGCCCAATAAACAATAGTGAATTAAACATCATAGCTCATACCTGGCCATGATCACCATTTCAGAATACCTGCATGGTTAGTGCAGATGACAACAGTAGATTCAATTACATATCAGTACCATGCAGAACAAATATGGATTCACTATTCAAGGGTAACACCACGATTCCCTTACTAGGGTTAGGGTTTCCCATTTCATGTCATTTGGGAACATTCATCCCATTACCCAAATCAAGGTTATGGTTTATCACCATATTGCCCAAGATTAGGGTTTCATAAAACATTACATAGTATCACCCTGGATTTGAATTCCACATCACATCAAACATCAGGGTTTCTCATAAAATCACCCTTAGTTAGGGTTTCTCATAAATTTTACCCCAGAATAGGTTTTACATTCAATAACCCACAATTAGGGTTTACTATTCATCCCAATTAGGGTTTCATATTCCATTACCCATAATTAGGGTTTATTGTCCATCCCAATTAGGGTTTCATGTTCCATTACCCATAATTAGGGTTTACTGTTCATCCCAATTAGGGTTTCATGTTCCATTACCCATAATTAGGGTTTACTATTCATCCCAATTATCTCTAATTAGGGTTCACTAAACATCCCAATTAGATTTTCTATTTAAGTACCCATAATCAGAGTTTACTATTCATCCCAATTTAGGATTTTGCATCACATTACCCTAAATTAGGTTTACACATATCATTACCCTGGATTAGGGTTACACCCTTACCCTAGATTAGGGTTTCACTTAAATTTGCCCTGAATTAGGGTTAGGGTTCAATAACCTTGTCAATTAGGGTTTATTCTCATGATTAGGGTTTCATGATCTCTTTGCTAAGGATCATACCCTTAATCACCACATGAATCATACTCATGTATAAATTCCATTTTATCATCCTCTCAACTTGATTAGGTTATATCAACCCTTCAATCAAGTACATGCAGCTATGATTGACATAGTATACTAAGTTATTATTCTTATAAGCAATTAGGGTTTATCCCTTTAATGGTACTAATTATTTAGGTGCTTTTAGGATTTCAACCTTTGTACCTCCATTGATTACCATCACTATCAATCATTGGATCATTGGATCAATCATTGGATCATTGGAACAATCATCACCTTCAATTTCCAAATGATTGAATCACAATAGTCCATCATTCAGTTTTGGGGTTTCATCACCAAACGGTTTTGAAAACTATTTGACCCCAAACGGTTTCAAGACCATTTGGGCTCAAACGGTCTCAAGACCGTTTGGTCTCAAACCAGCCTCAAAATTGTATGGGCACTAAGGACCATTTCCAATCAAATTAAATATAATTTGCACCATTGAATTAGCCATCGATTAGGCAATTGAAAGATTCATCAATCATCACCATTGGATCTCTATCCATCAATCATGAATCAACCTTAAACCCTTAAAATGATTTTGAAACCCTTTCGTCCCAAATGGTTTCAAAACCGTTTGGGCTCAAACGGTCTCAAGACCGTTTGACCCAAATTATCTTGAAATCATTTAAAACAATCATGGATTCTTTGATCAACTCGATTAGGGTTTCCAATTGGAAGATTGTACATACATTGAATCAATCAATTAGGTCCATTGGATCATCATCCAACATGCACTTCAGTTCATACCTCAAATGGTCAACCTAAACAAATGGTCAACCCTCTCTTGCGGTTTGGAGTCCAAGTCACCAAACAGTTTGCAAACTGTTTAGTCCCAAACGGTTTGGTGAAACCGTTTGGACCAAAAGTCCAAAACCGTTTGCAACTCAAATTTGTTGAGATGTGTGCTTGTGATGATTTCATCACCATCAACCTTCATCCCCACAAAATCTACTGCCATACCCATGGAAGTTGCATCAATTAATCAAAGTTATTGCAAGAAAAACAATTGAATCAATTGAGTTGAGAAATTGAGTTCAATAACAATAGTTAAGGGTTCAAGTTATATAACCCACCTTCAATTGAGCTTCAAAGATTGGAGCTTCACGTCAAAAATTGTGGAATAAGATTTTGCAACTCCCCCAAGGCTCGTCCTCAAGTTTTGGAGTGAAAGGATTGGCTAGGGTTGAAGATGGAGTGAAGAAAAGAAGAAATTATGCATTGATTTATGATTTCCACCATGAAATCAAGATGAAAGAAGGTCAAGAAGCTTACCAACAGGTTGGGGGTGGTCCTCCTGGTCCTTCAAAGATTCCTTGGTCGCTTTGCAAGCAAAGGGTGGAAGTGAATCCGAAATTCCCCTTTTACTCCATGGATAAAGGAGCATATATGTGAATTTTATTGAAAATTCATTTAGGAGAGAGAAAGTAGGAATTATCTCCCCCATATTCTTGCCACTTGCCCCCTTCCTTTCCTTAGGGACGAGACTATCCTCTTTGCCTCTTATTCCTCTCAATTATCCATCTTTTAAAGAAAATCAAATTAAGCACCTTAACCCTTTTTATATTAATATCCATAAGTGAGTGGATATTTCTTTTTTTATAATAAGGTGAGTGGGTTTTTCACCTCCTTGAGATATTTCGTGGCCCTTGCAAAGAAAAAGGACGTCCACACATATCTGAATTCAACCATTTCAATTTTGGTTGAAGTTCCTTCAATTATTTTATTTATTCTTGCATTAATTTGAACTAGGGTTTCCATTTATGCTTAAATCTTGATTATTTTATTATCAAGATTCTCTCTCCTTCAAAGAGATACAAATGAGACGCCCCTCTCATTTTATTTGCTCCACATGATCCCAAAGAAACAGAAGGGACCATTTTGAAGTGGTAATTTGCATATTGAACCCTAGGTTTTTGGTAAATTGCACATTACACCAAAACTAGGTTTTGATGCACAAACATTGCTTTATCAGCTCTTTCTTGGTATTCAGGCTATCACAAGCCATACCTATTCATCATCTTCACTCTCATGATGCTTCAACATATTAGGAACATATTATCATGCACAATTTGCAAATAAACCCCTCAACTTGGGTAATTTGCACTTTAGTCCAAAACAAGCAAAACATTGATTTCAACAATATTCAAAAAGGACTAAAATTGCAATGTAAGTTCCTCTTAAGCCTTAATTATTTTTCAAAAGATAAGAGAAAGCATATAATCACTTTTATTAAACAAAACACCTAGGGTTAAAACATAACCCAGGTCAGGGATGTTACAATTGATATGTCCAGGACATGATTGGTGTAATCTTAGGTTGTGATCTTGGATCTTAAAAGAATTGGAAATATGAGCATGGGATTGGTTTGTTTTTAGATCATGATCTGAGAGCATAGATTGATTTAGAGATGAAGGCATGATTAGTTTAGTGTTAGGTCATGAGCTAGGAACATATATGGGATATAAGACAGATATCCATATTTTGAGTGTTTTAAGATTTCAAAAGTACTTAAAATAGATAAGGTTGGGTATCAGACGAATTTCTAGATTTAAGGTGGAATTTATGACTAATGACTATATTTATCAGTTGTCTACTCCCTAGATCATCAACGAACCATTTGATGAGTTCCAAGATGCTTATAGGATCTTCAAAAGCATCATCTCATTGTTTTCATTCTTTGAAAGTTCTCAAGATGAGTGATATTGGGAACTAGACATATATCCTAGGTTATGGTGGAATTTACGACCAATGGTTGTATCCATTTAATCATCTATTCCTTAGAGAATTTACAATTCCTATAGGATAAATTTCATGGGAAGAGTTCTAGAAAAGTTAAGATCAGGCATCAGGTGATTATCCATCATTTAGGGGGGCCTCCACAGTGCGTTTCTCCACTAGTCTATATTCCATAGAGTGTCAACGAGTGATTATCCCTGACTCTGTAGTTCTCACTTGATTTGATCAACCCTCATTTTAACTACATCCCCACTAGGAATGGTTTGTTCTTGAAGTGATATTGAGTCTGATTAGATATGAAGATATAAGGCTCTCATTAAAGTCTTAGAAAAAGAGATCAACAGACATGGTAATGAAAGAACATGATCGTTTGAAAGTTTCTACCAGATGTAGGAATAAACATGGCATTAGGATGTCATCCAACAAGTTATAGGTTTCTTGTTAGGACCTTTGAAAGCAAAGTCTTGACTGTTGTAGATCAATAAGAGTGATCAAGATGGATATGTTGGATATCAGACAAGATTTTAGATTTGAGGTGGCCTTCACAAATAATGATTGTATCTTTCATTTGTATAATCCTTAGAGCATATTCATGTATCGATGAGATTGATAAGATTAGTCAGATTCATAAGATTGGGTTATAGACAAATTTCTTGATTAATGTGGCCTTCATGACTAGTGAATGTATCACTCTATTGTCTATTTCTGAGATCGTTTCTTATTTTTTTCAAAAGTGCTTGAGATAGATAAAGTTAGGCACCAAACAAGTTTCCATATTTAAGGTGGACTTTATGACCAATGACTATATCAAACAATTGTCTACTCCCTAGAGAATTTCTTGAATATAAGATGGTTCAACATGATAAGAGTTGGATTTTCCTACTGTATGCAGGGATTTGATTGAGGTGACATTATGTTGATAGGGCTTTTGGAAGGAGTGACTGCTCGACTATAGGCATATGTCGGGTGTGCCTACCTAAATGTAGGGCTTGGTTCAAGGATAAACCTATTCAAAATATGGTATGAATGTGGACGTCTATTTAGGATAGGACTTGGTTTATGAAGAATGCCTATTCGAGTGGGACTTGTTAGATATATCAGGTTCAATGGGTGTATGCCTATTCAGAATAGGACTTTTGAATAGATGTATATCTAAGTATAGGGATTTGAACCAATTACCTACCTGAACATAGGTACTTTGTTCAAGAGAGATTCCTATTCATGATAGTGACTAAAAACAGGGGCCTACTTGAGTGTATGGCTTAAACTTGAGGAAATGCCTATTCCGAACAGGGCTTGGATAAAGGTTCATGTTGGATGTAGGGCTTAGACTAGAGGAAATGTGTATTTGGGATAGGGCTTGAGGAGATGCCTACCTGGATGTAGGGATTGAATTTGAGGAAATGCCTATTTGTGATAGTTCTAGGGGATATGCCTACCTAAACATAGGGCTTTTAAAGGGATGCCTGCCATGTTGTAGGGCTTTGTTGGGAGTGTCAATATGGAATAGGGCTTGAGGTTATGCCTACATGAATGTAAGGCCCTAAAAAAGGGAGTTTCCTATTCAATGTAGGTCTTTCTGAAGAGGGGATTTCTATTTAAGATAGGGCTTTCAAAAATGGAGATAACTATTCAAGTTAGGACTTGAAAGCATGGATGTATCAGAGTCAAATTAGATCACAGACTTTTAAACTTGAGTAATATGAAGCGCAATCCAGGATTCGGGATTTTGATGATAGTTAGGCCTCAATTGTGATCAGTAGATTAATTTTTGAGTGCCTACATGGTGTAGGGATTAGGTTGTGTAGATGCCTACCTAAATGTAGGTCTTTGAGAAAAAAATGCATATTCTCAATAGGACTTGAGAATAGGGTTGCCTACTGATAGTAGGGCTTAAGTGTAGATGCCTACATGAGCATAAGGGTTTTTGGTTAGAAGGGAAGGATCCTATTGAGGGTAGGGCTTTGAAACAAGAAATGCCTATTCTAGATAGGGATTTGCAATTAGGGATGGTAATTTATCCACTTCACCCATCACTGAATCGATCCAATCCCAATCGAACTGCTATATGCAGGCAACCAATTATGTGAGTGGATGATGGTTTGATCATCCATCTCTTGTAGTATTTGGTATGGGTTATCCTAATAGTACTACAATGATGTCACCCCTTTTTGCCAGCCCTATGGAAACATCATGTCCTTTCTCCATGTTCTTCATTATAGTCTTGTAGCTAGGGAAGGAAATTTCATGACAGGATCACACCTCTGAGGTAAATGGTTTTCCGTTGCTCCATTGACAATGGAAGCAAACACCTTAGGACAGTGTCTACAAGGTTGCACTTCGATGCACTACCACTATCATGTCTCATATTGTCCTAGTTTGTAACACTAATAGAGAGGAATACATCACAAGTACTATCAAAGAGGAGACACGACACATGAAACTATTCATAGCTGGATAAGAAGATGACATGCTGTCGATGGAGGAACATGTGGGTTGCATAGGAAAGCTCTCTAAGATTTCAAAAAAGCAACAAACTCCATGTTTTATATGAATTTGAGGTAGATGTAGTTGTCACAACTCTGACACCGGTGTATCCAATGATGTTGCCTCCCCTGGTGGCTATTGGGTGACAAATCCTTTTCCGATCGTGTCAATGAAGGTATTGGTGCTCAATAGAGTCAGTCAGACTACAATAGTGGGGTTTCCTATAGTGGTGGCATCGATCCTAGCCATGAAGATGCATGCTTCACCACCCATCTTTGGTCCTCTATTAAAGTATGTAGATTGTAGCATAGGGAAATAGTATACCATGGAAGAATGGATTCTGGCATCAGATTAAAGATGAGAACAAGCATGTATAATGAAAAACATCATAGTAGATGTCATTGCTATTTTAAAGTTTTTATTTACTCCATCAATTTTTTTAAGCAAATGCAGTGTTTGCATTGCTTCCCATGTAATTCCAATGGTTACCTAGAATACCATGGACAACCGCACCAATTATCTATTCATCCACTTTACGTATGGGTCAGACAACTGATTAAAAAATCATGGTTGAGGACGGGTGGTGGGTGGTGGATGCGGACAACTGTGCTTTGTCATCCCTATTTGAAATTGGTAAGTGCCTACTCCTAGTGGGGCTTTGAAAGTGTAAAGTGGCTATTCAGGATAGAGCTTCTGAAACCAAGGTTCTTATGTAGGGTAAAACTTTTGAAAGTGTGAAGTTCCTATTCAGGATAGCGCTTATGAAAGCAAAGTGCCTACTCAAGGTAGGGGTTTTGAAAATCCCTATTCGGGATAGGGGTTTTGAAAGGAAGGTGACTACTCAGGGTAGGGATTTTTTAGGAAAGGTGCCTACTCAGGGTAGGCCTTTTGAAAGTGTAAAGTGCCCATTTAGGATAGGACTTCCAGAAGAGAGGTGCCTACTCAAGATAGTTCTTTTTGAAGGGTTCCTACCTGGGTGCAGAGCTTAATATCAAAAGAGGTTCCTATTTAGGATAGGACTTTAAGTAGATTTCCTACTCATGGTAGGGATAAAAAGGTCATTGTTTCTTCATGATAGGGCTTTGAAGAGGATTTCCTACTCAATGTAGGGATTTAAGAGTGAGTGCCTATTTAGGATAGTGCTTTTGAAAGCAACGTTCCTGTTTAGGGTAGGGCTTTAAAATACATGGTGCAGTTCAGGGTAGGGCTTTGGGAATAAATTTTCCTACTCAAGGTAGGGTTTTTTAAGGTGAGGTGAATGCATTGAGAATAAATATTTGAGGATGTTAGGTGCCCACTCAGGGTAGGGCTCAAAATTGTAGTTCTCCAACTTAAGGTAGAATTTTAAATGGAAGAGTACCTACTCGGGGTAGGGCTTGAGATGAGGAGAGCTTGTTTGGGATTGCCTATGAAAATGATGATTGCCTACTCTAGGTAGGGCTTGCATGTGGTTTGGTAAAGTTTAAGGTCTTGATCTAGAACCCAAACAAAGGTTGTCACCAAAAAGGAGAGAGTTTATTTAGGAAAAAGGTATGTGGTTCAGTTTAAAGTCTTAGTCTAGGACCCAAAAGAGATTGGATATAAAGCACATGATTCATCCAAAATTAAGTCACGGTCTAGGATCCTAAAAAGGTTTGAAAATATAATTATGGGTTTGGTTCAGTTTCACATCATGATCCAAGACCACAAAAAGATTGACATTGACCATCTACAGAAATGGTCATGGTTGAGGATGCCTAGAAGAATGTAGGACTTTTAAATCAAGGAAAAAACTCAAGAAGTTTTCTATGGCATACAACTCATAAAAACATAATTAACTAATGCGGAAGCGTTCATCAAGCAGCGGATTAGCGAAAATCACTAAAAATTAAAACTTTTTGCAAAGAGATCCATTCACAGGAAAAACTCTTTCATTCAGAACCAAAGTAAAACTTTACATCCTGGTTCATATATATACATCTCATGTACTTTTGCTTCTCGAGGAATACAAACATTAACTACTCTGTCTTGACTGTACACAAGTAGTATAAAACCCTCGAGACACTAAACCAAAATCTCAAAATCACTAACTACTATTCTGAGGACCTGAGAGTACAGAGACGACACATAGGACTACTATCTATATGACTTGACAGACAATATCTCCACCTGAGATCTCACTGCTATCTGTGCTGCTGTTGTTGCTATCCTTCACCTACTGAATGTTTTCTGTCTTCTCGTCCGCATCCACCTAAAAATGTGGTTCCCACGGGGGTGAGACAATTATAAAAATTGCCCCAGCGAGAGATATAACTCTCTGCCAGTAACATTATTATTGCAACTTAAGAAGATAAATATGAACAGAGGAATCATATTTATTAGACAGCAGATATTTTAATGTCTAAAAGATTATAACATTATTCTATATCAGAAGCAGTGCAACTATAACTTGATAGGATCAACATGTCACTTGTTCTTTATTGAATATAAAGAACATGTATAACATCTATTCAAACTATAGAATCATTACCACTGCATTAACTTTCTTCAGGCTTAGATCATATATCTAAAGCCTAGCATTATCATTGTGGAGTCATGGACCGTAGCCATACTCTTATCACAAATGTTGGGATCTTAATCCCTCATTTCAACACTGGGAATTCTCCTCCTTTCACAATTTCAATACCATAACCATGAAATCATGGGTATTCAAACCCTTAGCTCATCACCTGAGCATTGTTACCTCTTTCTTAGGTAATAACACCTTTAGGTCATCTGACCAAGGTAAGTATCATGCTTTCTACACAAGCATCCATCATGGCACTTGAGGCCCATTAACTCTCTTGCCACCTCTTACCAGGCACAAGGTATATTATGGAACACAAGGCTCAATAAACAAATTTAAATTAATAACACATCATAGCTCATACCTGGCTATGCCCATCATCTCATGATACCTGCATGGTTAGCACATATGATAGCAGCACATCAATTATCTATCAACACCATGCAAAAACAATATATATTAATAATTCAAGGGTATTATCCTTAATCCTTTACCAGGATTTGGATTTCTATCACACATAGCTCATCAGAACACTGTACATCTTATCACCTTTCACTAGGCAACAAATTTATTCACATGGCTCACAAAACCATTCACATCTTGTCACCTCTCACTAGGCAACAACTTATTTCACATGGCTCACAAGGCCATTCACATCTTGTCACCTCTCACTAGGCAACAACTTTATTCACATGGCTCACAAGGCCATTCACATCTTGTCACCTCTCACTAGTCAACAACTTTATTCACATGTCTCACAAGGCCATTAAGCAGTATACTTGTTATACAAGTATTTAACATGCCTTACAAGGCTTATGTAATAAGAGAAATACAACCTTCCCATCATTAGGGTTAGGATTTTCCTTTCTTATCGATTAGGTTTCTCTCACATATCATTACCCTTTTAGGTTTTCAAGATCATATTATCAATGATCAAACCCTAATTCATTGCTCCCCACATCTAGGAGCCAACATTTATACCATAAGTATTCAATCATACTTATTTATTCTCATCATTTATCATTAAATGATTATCATCACAAGGTATGAGTTTCTCTCTCATCCTTATGTTGGGAATTAACAAAACGACCATGTTAGGTCACTTTCAATTCAGCTCTAAGTCAAGCATAGAGCACCACGGACGTGTAACCAAAAACGGTCGTGCAAAGAGAAGCCACCAAAGTCGTGCTACCTTGCACGGTCGTGCAAAGGGAAGATACCACGGCCGTGCTGCCTTACACGGTCGTGCTACAGGAGTTTACCTCAAGAATCATATTCAAGTATGAATTCTATTCTTTCATTTAGGAATTAGGGTTTCACATACCATCTCCCTTCCTTAGAATAGAGATTGCGTATAGCATCACCCTTCATTAGGGTTTCATATCACATTGCCCATAATTAGGGTTTACTATTCATTCCCAATTAGGGTTTCTCATAAAATCACCCTCAATTAGGGTTTCACATGGATACACCCTCAGTTAGGGTTTCACATGGATACACCCTCAACTAGGGTTTACTATTCATCCTAATTAGTGATTTCACATGTAGACAACCTCTTATTAGGGTTATACATGGAATCAACCTCAATTAGGGTTTTCATCATGTATTGGATCCATGAATTTGTTATGCATTATTAATTAGTACCATTAAGGTATATCTCACCTAATTACATTAGGTTTCCAAAAAGGTTTGATCAATTGGACCTTCAATAACATGAGGTATCCAATTGAATTAGGGTTTCCAATGTTGATTCCTTCAATCATTGAATTCATGGAACCAATCATCAATTGGACCTATATTCATACTTAAATTGAGTTTGATAAGTCAACCTTCAACTAATTTGACCCTCAATTGACCCTCAATTGATCATCAATTAGGGTTTGATTCAATTGAATTAGGGTTTGGAATCGATGATTCAACAACACTAATCAATGTAAGACTAGTTGCTTTGAAACCATTGAACCATCATCCAAATTGGGTATGACCTGACCCCAAACAGTCTTGAGGTCGTTTGGATGACCTCCAAACGGTCTTGAGACCGTTTTCCCATCATATCACTCAAATCTAAGCAATCCAATTGGGGTTTGGTTCATTGGATTGATCACCAAATCAACATTGCATTGTATATCAGCTTAGTACCTTTAGACCTTCAAACACCTAACCATACTCAACCCTAGACCTCCAAACGGTCTTGGGTGACCACAAAACGGTCTTGCGACCATTTGGATGAGCTCCAAACGGTCTTGAGACCGTTTGGCTCATCCAACCTTTGGACTTTAGTGAAAAATCATCATGGATTGGTCTATCGAGTTGATCAACAAATCAGCATTGAGTTGCAGTATGATTTGGTACCTTTGGACCTTAAATTGGTCAACTATACTTGACCCCAGACCTCCAAACTCTCTTGGGGTGATCCCCAAACGGTCTTGAACCCGTTTGGATGATCCCCAAACGGTCTTTAACCCGTTTGGGCTAATCAACCCAAAATCTCAACTTAACTCATTGGAATTTCAGCACTGTTTTCAATTAGGGTTTGCCTAATTGAATAGCATTCAACCCACGATTCCTTGGGAGTTAACACCTAAAATTTGGAGATTCATTAACCAACATAATTATGAACAGGAATCCCAAACGTTCAACGCTTGGTCAACTCACTCAAACGGTCTTGAACCCGTTTTCCCAAGAAGGTCAAGTTAATCAGGTTGAAAATCAGCACTTAATTCAATTAGGTTTTCCTAATTGAGTAGCCTTCAACCTATGATTCCTTTTGCGTTAACCCCTAAACTTTGGAGGGTTATCAATCAACATCATTATGAACAGGAATCCCAAACGGTCAATACTTGGTCAACCATATCAAACGGTCTTGAACCTGTTTGCCCAAACAGGTCAAGTTATTCAGGTTGAAAATCAGCACTTAATTCAATTCGATTTGTCTACTTGATTGGCCTTCAACCTATGATTCCTTTGGCGTTAACCCCTCAAATTTGGAGGGTCATTATCCTACATAATTAGGAACGAGATTCCCAAACGGTCAACGCTTCGTCAACTCCTTCAAACGGGTTTGAACCCGTTTGCCACCAAACGGTTTGCAACCCGTTTGGTCACCAAACGGTTTTGGTGAAACCGTTTGGTCCCCAACTTTTGAGATCGTTTGCTCCCAAGATATTTGTTGAGGTGCTTGCTTATGATAATGTCATCATAATCTTCCTTCTTGCACCCAAGAACAGCAACCGTTCTTGATGGAATTTGCAGCAAGAAACAAAAGTGTATCAAATTGAAGAAATCAATCAACAAAGCATAGAAGATTGATGCAATAGCAATGTTTGAGGGTTTAAGTTATAAAACCCGCCTCCAATTGAGCTCCAAAGCTCCAAGATCACGCCATTAATGGTAAATGAAGCTCTAGCAACTCCCCCTAGGATCGTCCTCAAGCTTTTGATTGCAAAAGTTGGCTAGGGTTGAAGAGGAGATCGAAATAAGAAAGAATCCATAATTTATTTTTGATTTCCACCATGGAATCAAATAGAACGAAGGTCAAGAGCTTACCAACAGGTTGGGAGGCGTCCTCCGGCTCCTCCCTAGCTCCTTGGTCGGTTTTGCAAGCAAGGGAAAGAAGAAAATCCGAAATAGCCTTTCATTTGGCTTGAAAAAGACACTTTTATAAGGAAATTGATGAGAGAGAAAATGCATTATTAAAATGCATTAAATTCCAAAAATATGGCCGCCTCTTCCCCGTCAAATCCCTTAAGGACGAGGCACTTTCCTTTGCCTTTAATTCTCCTTCATTATCCTTAATTTAAAGAAAAGAAAATTAAGCACCTTAATGCTTATTATATTAATATCCATATGTGAGTGGGTTTTCTTTTTCTTATAATAAGGTGAGTGGAATTTCACCTACTTAGGATATTTTCATTCCTTATCTTGGCAAAGGAACGTCCATACTTATTCAAAATCAACCCAAAACATTTTGGTTGAAAGCCCTTCAATTATTTTTATTCATTTTTGCCCTAAATCAAATTAGGGTTTTCAATTAGGCATTAATCTTTATTATTTTAATATCAAGATTCTCTCTCCTCCAACTTAATTCAAAAGAGGCACCCCTCTCACTTTATTTTCTCTACATGATGCAAAGAAACATTAGGGACCTTATTGAAGTGGTAATTTGCATATTGAACCCTAGGTTTTGGGTAAATTGCACTTTTCACCAAAACTAGGTTTTAATGCACAACATTGCTTTACAAGCTTAATCTTGGTGCCCAAGCTTGTGAAAACTATACCACTACATCATATTTATTCTTATGATGTCTCAATATCAGAGGAACATCTTATAATGCAACATTTGCAAGTTGACCCCTCAACTTGGGTAATTTGCACTTTAGTCCAAAATAAGCAAACATTGCTTCAACATTGTTCAAACAGGACCAAAATTGAAACATAAGTTTCTCATGAGCCCTAATTACTTTTCCCAAGATAAGATTATGAATCTACTTAACCTTATTAGGAAAAACATCTAGGGTTAAATCATAACCCAGGTCAGGGATGTTACAAATTATAAACCCCTAACAAGGATTTCATCCTCGAAATCCCAGACAAAAGGAGGAACAAATTTTTCATTAATCATGCCCTCAAGTCTCCACATATCATCTTAATATCATGGAGATATCATGAACTCTGTGATTTCACACAAAGCTCCTTTCATTAGCTCAACCTCATCAATGTTTATGCAGAGCATAAACCCCTAACATATGATGTCCATATTATTGAAAGGAAAAGGCATAAAAGAACATACATCTATCATCACCTAAGAATATTATCAAAGGGGTAAAACATATATGTCTAACAAAGATAATTACTCACTAATCCTTTAACAAACTCTATGTAATTGGGAATGTTACATAGCATTTTCCTTTTTGTTTAGGGTTGGAATTGCACAAAGCATCTTCCTTCATTGGAATTGCACAAAGCATCTTCCTTTATTGGAATTGCACAAAGCATCTTCCTTCATTGGAATTGCACAAAGCATCTTCCTTTATTGGAATTGCAAAAAGCATCTTCCTTTATTGGAATTGCACAAAGCATCTTCCCATATTGGAATTGCATAAAGCATCTTCCTTTATTGGAATTGCACAAAGCATCTTCCCATATTGGAATTGCACAAAGCATCTTCCTTTATTGGAATTGCACAAAGCATCTTCCCATATTGGAATTGCACAAAGCATCTTCCTTTATTGTAATTGCACAAAGCATCTTCCTATATTGGAATTGCACAAAGCATCTTCCTATATTGAAATTGCACAAAGCATCTTCCTATATTGGAATTGCACAAAGCATCTTCCTATATTGGAATTGCACAAAGCATCTTCCTTTATTGGAATTGCACAAAGCATCTTCCTATATTGGAAATGCACAAAGCATCTTCCTTTATTAGTTGGGAATGTTCACATAGCTCTTCCCTTTTGATTAGGAATGTTCACATAGCTCTTCCTATTAGTTGGGAATGTTCACATAGCTCTTCCCTTTTGATTAGGAATGTTCACATAGCTCTTCCTATTAGTTGGGAATGTTCACATAGCTCTTCCCTTTTGATTAGGAATGTTCACATAGCTCTTCCTATTAGTTGGGAATGTTCACATAGATCTTCCCTTTTGATTAGGAATGTTCACATAGCTCTTCCTATTAGTTGGAAATGTTCACATAGCTCTTCCCTTTTGATTAGGAATGTTCACATAGCTCTTCCTATTAGTTGGGAATGTTCACATAGCTCTTCCCTTTTGTTTTCATTATACTCTCTAGATTGTTTCAGAATGATTGCTTGATCAGGGCAATCAAAAAGATACCAATCTAAGAGTTTCCATACTCACTTTATCATCAATAGTTGTATACCTGGCCAGGGTTTACAAATACTGAGATCAAGTAGTATGCACTTACATGCTATCATATTCCTTGCTTTTCATATCATTATACACACATGATTTTCCCTTGTTCCAACATGACAAAGTCATTTAGGAACTCTTTTCAAGCTCAAACTTTCTATATTAAGGACTGATAACCTAGATTCTAAAGCTAGTATCTAGTCCCCTATATGCATTATTGTTGCCCTAATCTGCCCAACAAGAGCATGATCATAGGATTCTCTATCCTAATCAGGTCTTAATGGGGATTCTCAAGCACTCATTCTATTCTTGTCTGAGCCCTTGCACCTCTTCTTGGTGCAACAACATTGCCCTTAGCAATGTGTTCCTTGTGTTCTCCAGTCATTTTCAAGTACTTCTTCTCCTATGTGAGCAGAAATTCTATGAAATAAATTGGAAGACACTTAGAACAGACTCTACAACCTTAGTCCTATGTCTCTATAGACTCAGCGAACCTAGAGCTCTGATACCACTAAATTGTGGCATACAACTCATAAAAACATAATTAACTAATAAGGAAAGCGTTCATCAAGCAGCGGATTAGCGAAAATCACTAAAAATTAAAACTTTTTGCAAAGAGATCCATTCACAGGAAAAACTCTTTCATTCAGAACCAAAGTAAAACTTTACATCCTGGTTCATATATATAAATCTCATGTACTTTTGCTTCTCGAGGAATACAAACATTAACTACTATGTCTTGACTGTACACAAGTAGTATAAAACCCTCGAGACACTAAACCAAAATCTCGAAATCACTAACTACTATTCTGAGGACCTGAGAGTACAGAGACGACACATAGGACTACTATCTATATGACTTGACAGACAATATCTCCACCTGAGATCTCACTGCTGTCTCTGCTGCTGTTGTTGCTATCCTTCACCTACTGAAGGTTTTCTGTCTTCTCGTCCGCATCCACCTAAAAATGTGGTTCCCACGGGGGTGAGACAATTATAAAAATTGCCCCAGCGAGAGATATAACTCTCTGCCAGTAACATTATTATTGCAACTTAAGAAGATAAATATGAACAGAGGAATCATATTTATTTGACAGCATATATTTTAATGTCTAACAGATTAGAACATTATTCTATATCAGAAGCAGTGCAACTATAACTTGATAGGATCAACATGTCACTTGTTCTTTATTGAATATAAAGAACATGTATAACATCTATTCAAACTATAAAATCATTACCACTGCATTAACTTTATTCAGGCTTAGATCATATATCTAAAGCCTAGCATTATCATTGTGGAGTCATGGCCCGTAGCCATACTCTTATCACAAATGTTGGGATCTTAATCCCTCATTTCAACACTGGGAATTCTCCTCCTTTCACAATTTCAATACCATAACCATGAAATCATGGGTATTCAAACCCTTAGCTCATCACCTGAGCATTGTTACCTCTTTCTTAGGTAACTAACACCTTTAGGTCATATGACCAAGGTAAGTATGATGCTTGCTACACAAGCATCCATCATGGCACTTGAGGCCCATTAACTCTCTTGCCACCTCTTACTAGGCACAAGGTATATTATGGCACACAAGGCTCAATAAACAAATTTAAATTAATAACACATCATAGTTCATACCTGGCTATGCCCATCATCTCATGATACTTGCATGGTTAGCACATATGATAGCAGCACATCAATTATCTATCAACACCATGCAAAAACAATATATATTAATAATTCAAGGGTATTATCCTTAATCCTTTACCAGGATTTGGATTTCTATCACACATAGCTCATCAAAACACTGTACATCTTGTCACCTTTCACTAGGCAACAACTTTATTCACATGGATCACAAAACCATTCACATCTTGTCACCTCTCACTAGGCAACAACTTATTTCACATGGCTCACAAGGCCATTCACATCTTGTCACCTCTCACTAGGCAACAACTTTATTCACATGGCTCACAAGGCCATTCACATCTTGTCACCTCTCACTAGGTAACAACTTTATTCACATGGCTCACAAGGCCATTAAGCATTATACTTGTTATACAAGTATTTAACATGCCTTACAAGGCTTATGTAATAAGAGAAATACAACCTTCCCATCATTAGGGTTAGGATTTTCCTTTCTTATCGATTAGGTTTCTCTCACATATCATTACCCTTTTAGGTTTTCAAGATCATATTATCAATGATCAAACCCTAATTCATTGCTCCCCACATCTAGGAGCCAACATTTATACCATAAGTATTCAATCATACTTATTTATTCTCATCATTTATCATTAAATGATTATCATCACAAGGTATGAGTTTCTCTCTCATCCTTATGTTGGGAATTAACAAAACGACCATGTTAGGTCACTTTCAATTCAGCTCTAAGTCAAGCATAGAGCACCACGGCTGTGTAACCAAAAGTGGTCGTGCAAAGAGAAGCCACCACAGTCGTGCTACCTTGCACGGTCGTGCAAAGGGAACATACCACGGCCGTGCTGCCTTACACGGTCGTGCTACAGATGTTTACCTCAAGAATCATATTCAAGTATGAATTCTATTCTTTCATTTAGGAATTAGGGTTTCACATACCATCTCCCTTCCTTAGAATAGAGATTGTGTATAGCATCACCCTTCATTAGGGTTTCATATCACATTGCCCATAATTAGGGTTTACTATTCATTCCCAATTAGGGTTTCTCATAAAATCACCCTCAATTAGGGTTTCACATGGATACACCCTCAGTTAGGGTTTCACATGGATACACCCTCAACTAGGGTTTACTATTCATCCTAATTAGTGATTTCACATGTAGACAACCTCTTATTAGGGTTATACATGGAATCAACCTCAATTAGGGTTTTCATCATGTATTGGATCCATGCATTTTTTATGCATTCTTAATTAGTACCATTAAGGTATCTCTCACCTAATTACATTAGGTTTCCAAAAAGGTTTGATCAATTGGACCTTCAATAACATGAGGTATCCAATTGAATTAGGGTTTCCAATGTTGATTCCTTCAATCATTGAATTCATGGAACCAATCATCAATTGGACCTATATTCATACTTCAATTGAGTTTGATAAGTCAACATTCAACTAATTTGACCCTCAATTGACCCTCAATTGATCATCAATTAGGGTTTGATTCAATTGAATTAGGGTTTGGAATCGATGATTCAACAACACTAATCATTGTAAGACTAGTTGCTTTGAAACCATTGAACCATCATCCAAATTGGGTATGACCTGACCCCAAACAGTCTTGAGGTCGTTTGGATGACCTCCAAACGGTCTTGAGACCGTTTTCCCATCATATCACTCAAATCTAAGCAATCCAATTGGGGTTTGGTTCATTGGATTGATCACCAAATCAACATTGCATTGTATATCAGCTTAGTACCTTTAGACCTTCAAACACCTAACCATACTCAACCCTAGACCTCCAAACGGTCTTGGGTGACCACCAAACGGTCTTGAGACCGTTTGTATGAGCTCCAAACGGTCTTGAGACCGTTTGGCTCATCCAACCTTTGGATTTTAGTGAAAAATCATCATGGATTGGTCTATCGAGTTGATCAACAAATCAGCATTGAGTTGCAGTATGATTTGGTACCTTTGGACCTTCAATTGGTCAAATATACTTGACCCCAGACCTCCAAACGCTCTTGGGGTGATCCCCAAACGGTCTTGAACCCGTTTGGATGATCCCCAAACGATCTTGAACCCGTTTGGGCTAATCAACCCAAAATCTCAACTTAACTCATTGGAATTTCAGCACTGTTTTCAATTAGGGTTTGCCTAATTGAATAGACTTCAACTCACGATTCCTTGAGAGTTAACCCCTAAAATTTGGAGAGTCATTAACCAACATAATTATGAACAGGAATCCCAAACTGGAAACACTTGGTCAACTCACAAACGGTCTTGAACCCGTTTTCCCAAGCAGGTCAAGTTAATCAGGTTGAAAATCAGCACTTAATTCAATTAGGTTTTCCTAATTGATTAGCCTTCAACCTATGATTCCTTTTGAGTTAACCCCAAAAATTTGGAGGGTTATCAAAAAACATCATTATGAACAGGAATCCCAAACGGTCAACGCTTGGTCAACCATCTAAAACGGTCTTGAACCTGTTTGCCCAAACAGGTCAAGTTATTCAGGTTGAAAATCAGCACTTAATTCAATTCGATTTGTCTAATTGATTGGACTTCAACCTATGATTCCTTTGGCGTTAACCCCTCAAATCTGGAGGGTCATTATACTACATAATTCTGAACGAGATTCCGAAACGGTCAACGCTTGGTCAACTCCTTCAAATGGGTTTGAACCCGTTTTCCACCAAACGGTTTGCAACCCGTTTGGTCACCAAACGGTTTTGGTGAAACCGTTTGGTCCCCAACTTTTGAGATCGTTTGCTCCCAAGATATTTGTTGAGGTGCTTTCTTATGATGATTTCATCATCATCTTCCTTCGTGCACCCAAGAACAGCAACCGTTCTTGATGGAATTTGCAGCAAGAAACAAAAGTGTATCAAATTGAAGAAATCAATCAACAAAGCATAGAAGATTGATGCAATAGCAATGTTTGAGGGTTTAAGTTATAAAACCCGCCTCCAATTGAGCTCCAAAGCTCCAAGATCACGCCATTAATGGTGGATGAAGCTCTAGCATCTCCCCCTAGGATCGTCCTCAAGCTTTTGATTGCAAAAGTTGGCTAGGGTTGAAGAGGAGATCGAAATAAGAAAGAATCCATAATTTATTTTTGATTTCCACCATGGAATCAAATAGAACGAAGGTCAAGAGCTTACCAACAGGTTGGGAGGCGTCCTCCTGCTCCTCCCTAGCTCCTTGGTCGGTTTTGCAAGCAAGGGAAAGAAGAAAATCCGAAATAGCCTTTCATTTGGCTTGAAAAAGGCACTTTTATAAGGAAATTGATGAGAGAGAAAATACATTATTAAAATGCATTAAATTCCAAAAATATGGCCGCCTCTTCCCTCTCAAATCCCTTAAGGACGAGGAACCTTCCTTTGCCTTTAATTCTCCTTCATTATCCTTAATTTAAAGAAAAGCAAATTAAGCACCTTAATGCTTATTATATTAATATCCATATGTGAGTGGGTTTTCTTTTTCTTATAATAAGGTGAGTGGAATTTCACCTACTTAGGATATTTTAATTCCTTATCTTGGCAAAGGAACGTCCATCCTTATTCAAAATCAACCCAAAACATTTTGGTTGAAAGCCCTTCAATTATTTTTATTCATTTTTGCCCTAAATCAAATTAGGGTTTTCAATTAGGCATTAATCTTGATTATTTTAATATCAAGATTCTCTCTCCTCCAACTTAATTCAAAAGAGGCTCCCCTCTCACTTTATTTGCTCTACATGATGCCAAGAAACATTAGGGACCTTATTGAAGTGGTAATTTGCATATTGAACCCTAAGTTTTGGGTAAATTGCACTTTTCACCAAAACTAGGTTTTAATGCACAACATTGCTTTACAAGCTTAATCTTGGTGCCCAAGCTTGTGAAAACTATACCACTACATCATATTCATTCTTATGATGTCTCAATATCAGAGGAACATCTTATAATGCAACATTTGCAAGTTGACCCCTCAACTTGGGTAATTTGCACTTTAGTCCAAAATAAGAAAACATTGCTTCAACATTGTTCAAACAGGACCAAAATTGAAACATATGTTTCTCATGAGCCCTAATTACTTTTCCCAAGATAAGATTATGAATCTACTTAACCTTATTAGGCAAAACATCTAGGGTTAAATCATAACCCAGGTCAGGGATGTTACAGTTTCTTTCCACCAATCACATGGTTGATGAAATATAGGTCAGGCTTCATTTGTGAAGTCTTATGCAAGTTGTATGGACTTTTAAAATCCTCATCTTCAACTATTCTGGAGGTAAGGAATATCATAGCAAAATATTTGATGGTGATAATGGTTTGGCATCATGGTATCATATAAATCAATTTTTCTTTGGTAATGTGGCATTGGTATTACATTTTTAATAGGTCTCTAGAGGCATTGTGAAAATTGATCAATATATCTTTTTTTGAAGGTAGAGACTTGAAGGTGATCTGTGGTTGTGATCAGCAGAGGTTGTGTCATGATAATTCTGTTGCGGGAGAAGTAGTCTAAGGAGACATGAGCTCATTTTAGTTGGTATGTATTGATTTGGGTTCTTTGGATCAGATGTCCTTTGCCAATTTAGTAACTAATTATGTGGAGAGCATGCCATGTGAGTCCCTATTGATTTATAAGAGCTACCCTCATTCATGGTTTGTATGTCAGTCTTGGAAAGCAAGTAAGGTTCTCAAGAGATGGTGGGCTTTGTTGAAATCTTTCTCTAGATACATATGTAAGGAATTATGGCATTAGATTTGAGTTAGACTTTATCTCTACACTAAGCAATTCATCATGTATTTAATGTATACAACCTTCTAACAACGGTTCCTTAATTGACTCTACTAGTGAAGATATTTCATGATTGTCAAAGGAAACCTTCTTACTATTGGAGTGATCTATGATACTAACTCAAATTCATCCACTATCATCTGAGATTTCCCTTCTTCATTGATCTTTGTCGAGGCAAGGGGTTACCGTGATTTCAATTATGGTGGTAGCATTTTACCCCATTGTTTTATTCTAAATTTTGAATCCTTCTTTTGGCTTTAATATAATCATGTTAGTCAACATGAAGTCATTTTTGAGGTTTATTCAATTATATATTAACATATCATGGTTTGTGGATTCTTAAGTTGATATTTTCCATGAAAGATGTTACGATATGACCCTTAGAGGGGTTCCTTCTTTTAGGCTTAAGCTGTTGGTCAACATTCAAGTTCTTTTGGACCGAGACCCCTTTGGTGAGTTAGTGGTAACCCATGTTAGTCAGGTGGAATATCATGAGATGTAAGGTGTATTCATGTAATCATTATTTCTTATTTGATGGCGAATGACAACCTACACTGATCACCCTAAATTCCACTTTTCAGTACTTGAGTTTAAGGTGATTTCAAACCCCAATCATGTTTCATATTGTCCAATGTCTTTTATGAATTGATTGATTCTTCCCTCAGTATTATCGTATCTAGATGTATACTAGGGGAAGGTTTGTTTAGGGTGTATATGATGATCCATTGGCTTTTGATTTCATGTTTGTACGACTGAAGTTGTGCTAAGTAACGAGTATTCAAGCGGCAATTACCTACCCAGTTAGGTTAAGGCAAAAGGTATATGAGATACCCCCTATGGGATCTTCTCTCAACACTTATTGGTGTATGAAGTATCACACAAGCATGTATCCACCTTGTCAGGTGTTCTACAGACTTAATTGTTCATCATTTCAATCATTTCACATTTAATTCCACAGTCATTTATGTTCAAAACCTTACAATGAGAGATTTTGACTCCTAAAAGGGAGTTTATATGCTCCATTGGTCATGGATTTCATCTTAATAAGCAATTTACAGTAAGCATATATCCAAGTTCAGATGCCCTTTGGGCTTCACATCTAATATGTATTCAGTTATTTCTTTGACGTTGTGGACATCGATGCTCAGAATCTTAGGATGGGAATTTGAATTGTGGATTAATGGGAGCTTCTTAGAGAAGGTTGCCCATTTGTGGTCCCCATGCTAGATCATCATGGAAAATGGTGAGATGTGAACAATTTCAAATATCCTTATCATCTAGTCCACATGTTGTTTTCTTATTTCATTACCAAGATTGTTTTCATAATTAAATAATAAAGTTCATGGAGGGAATGGATCCAAATTTTGTTTTCAAGATGTCCTGACTTTATGCACTTGTTCCAGCTCGCCTCTAGGGTGGTTAGTTTAAGAAGACCTAGATGAGGAAATTTGTGGATTTTGAGATGTCATGTCATCATGCATGTTTAGCTTTATATGATTTCACTAGTTGGGTGATTTTTATGGGTCATATTAGGTTTGTGAACCATTAAGACCTTAAGATAATGGCCCTGCTCCTTTCTTCTAAGGCCCTATGGTTTGACTTTGACCCTTTGTCTTCAGGGTGTATAGAGGATGCATCCATGCATGTAAGTAGATTAAGTGGATTTTTTTATTTATTTTGATGTTTTCTCATTTTGACTGAGTCTTTTTTCATTCTAAATTTTTGAATTTTTTTTCATTTTTGATAATTTTTGAAGCAAAATTATCTAGATATATCCTTCATGATCCTCATACTCTTTGTGGCTCGTAATAGTTGTGTGTATCTGAAACGACCGCCACCAAACCGACAGCCAAATCGTTACTAATTATGCGGAATAACCATAAACAACGGATTAACAAAAATCACTAAAATTTAAAACCAATTCGCAAAGAGATCCATCTCCTGGAAAACTCTGAATGAAAGAACCAAAACTTTATATACATCAGTGTTCACATTGTACATACACTGTACCATCTCATCTCGAGGATAACATATAACAGTTGCTTTATCAGAACATATACTGAAGCAACATAAAACCTCAAGGCATACAAGCCAAAATCTCAAATTGTTCATAAAACCATCACACACTAAATCTGAGGATATGAGAGTACAGAGATGACATATAGGACTTCTATCTACAAGACACGATAGACAGTACACTCAACCTGAGATGTTACTACCATCCTTGTTGTTGATGCACTTCCTCTACAGAATGGTCTCTACCTCCTCGTGCACGTCCACCTAAAAATTGTGGATCCCACGAGGTGAGACAATTGTCCCAGTGAGAGATATAACTCTCTGTCAACAATGTTATTATCACAATTAAGCAGTATAAAACTGAACAGAGGTTCTTTTATATCAAAAAGTAAGGTTAATCACTATGGATAAACAGATTATAACATTCTCATCTCTTAAAGCATTGTAACTATTTATGATAGAGTGGTAAATCATTTATTCACCTTATAAGGAATATGACAAACATGTGTATCATTTAACGTCTCAAGCTTATCTTGTGATAATATTATCATGGTATAACATCCATGAATCATTCTCAATTCTATCTATTAGCCTCAGCCCATTTGCTAATCAGATATTGGATTATAACAATCTTGTAAGAGTTTAGCCATGTATTGGATTGTACCAATCTTGATAGAGTTCATCTAGGTATTGGATTATGCCAATCCTGAGATCACAGTCAGATATTGGACTATGCCAATCCTGAGATCACAGTCAGATATTGGACTATGCCAATCCTGATAGAGTTCATCCAGGTATTGGATTATACCAATCCTGAGATCACATCCAAGTATTGGACTATGCCAATCCTGATAGAGTTTGGCCAGGTATTGGATTACACAAATCCTGAGATCACTGTCAGGTATTAGACTATGCCAATCCTGATAGAGTTCAGCCAGGTATTGGATTATACCAATCCTGAGATCACAGCCAGGTATTGGACTATGCCAATCCTGATAGAGTTCATCCAGGTATTGGATTATACCAATCCTGAGATCACAACCATGTATTGGACTATACCAATCCTGATAGAGTTCAACCAGGTATTGGATTATAGAAATCTTGAGATCACAACCAGGTATTGGACTATGCCAATCCTAATAGAGTTCAGCCATGTATTGGATTATACCAATCCTGAGATGACAGTCAGGTATTGGACTATGACAATCCTGATAGAGTTCAGCCAGGTATTGGATTATACCAATCCTGAGATCACAGTCAGGTATTGGACTATGCCAATCCTGATAGAGTTCATCTAGGTATTGGATTATACCAATCCTGAGATCACAGCCAGGTATTCGACTATGCCAATCCTGATAGAGTTCATCCATGTATTGGATTATACCAATCCTAAGATCACAGCTAGGTATAGGACTGTCCCAATTCTGAGATTACAACCATATTGCTAAGGATCCCATAGTAGTTGGGATACCTTTATGTTTCCCTTTCACAATCATTATGGGATATCAAACCCTTAAATTCATCAATGAATACCACATCACCTTTACTAGGCATTATACTCTGGGGCAAGCCATCATATCTATTCACATTCTTTATGTAATACAAGTATTCCTCTTATCTCATTTAAGCATATTCAAAACACTACAACCCATATTTGGCTATAAGCATAAAGCATGTATAACCAAGATTTCATTATTATTATAACCATTTAATATTATTATGATGTTACTGGGTTTCCATTTCCCCTAGTTTATTTTGAACATTACCATTTCTTACATGAGACTTTTATAAACATCTTGTCACCTCTCACTAGGAAAAAACTATTCACATGGCTCACCAGGACCATTAAACATCTTGTCACCTCTTACTAGGAAACAACTATTCACATGGATCACAAGGCTCATTAAACATCTTGTCACCTCTCACTAGGTAACAACTATTCACATGGCTCGCAAGGCCATTTAAACATCTTGTTACCTCTCACTAGGCAACAACTATCTCTAGGTCATAAGACCCATATAATTGGTATTATATGAAACATCATAGCTCATGCTTAGCTATGCTCATTATCTCATGCTACCAGCATGGTTTCAATATGGTTAGGGTTTCCCTTTATTAACCAATTGTAGTTTCAAATCATATCACTACCCTTCATTATGGTTAAGGTTTCCCTTATTAAGCCGACTAGGGTTTTCAAGTATATTCATCAAGAATCACAACCCTAATTTAGACTCCACACATATTAGGAGTATCAATGTATACTCATAACATGAGTATTAAACAAGTATAAGTTTCTCTTTCATCCTCACTAGGATATTGATTAGTTCATACTCCATTAGGTTGGCTCAATCCTTCTCTCAAGGTAAATTGGCCCATATTTATCAAAATGCCTTAAATCCTTCATGTCTTAAAGTATCATTTACATAGCATACTACATGTATTACTCAATCAAGTGTATTGAATTGAGGTGCTTTCACCCTATCGGGCAAAGAGGTGTGTACTTGCTTCCATATTGGGTAAAGAGGTGTGTGTGTGCTCCACACCATAACGGGCAAAGATGTGTTTGTGTGTGCTTTACACCATATTGGGAAAAGAGGTGTGTGTATGCTTCACACCATATCAGGCAAAGAGGTGTGTGTATGCTTCACACCATATCGGGCAAAGAGGTGTGTGTATGCTTCACACCATATTGGGTAAAGAGGTGCATGTATGCTTCCATATTACCCATGAGGTGTATCTTGATCACTATATCATTAATGAGGTGTGTGTGTGTCACCATATTGTGCATAAGGTTTACGCTTATCACCATATCATTCTAGAGGTGTATAACCATCACCATCTAGGGTTTCAACATCATATCGGGCAAGAGGTGTATCCCTCAACATCATATCGTGTTAGAGATGTGTATGTGCTTGACATCATATTGTGCCTAAAGGTATATTTGACCTCTTATAGTGCAAGAGGTGTATACTACATCACCATATCGTGCAAGGAAGTATAAACTCATATCCATATTGTTTTAGTGATGTAGGTGCATCACCATATCGGGTTAGAGGTGCTTGCTTATGTGCTTGAACCTGATATCACTTTATAAGGTGATACCATTACCTTCAAGCTCTAGACCTTCTATCTACTTGTTATAGTTCATGGAAAACAGTATTAGGTTACTACTAGAGCTCATGGATTCATCAATTATGCAAGAAAATTCTATTTGAAAGTAAATCATTTACTAAGGCAAGACTGATGATAAATAATAACATAATTGAGTTCAAGTTATATAACCCACCTCAAGAGCAACTTCAAAGATCCAAGATCCAAAGATTCACGTTCCCAAGGTTTTAGGTGAGCTTCTTAAAGGTCCAAGACTTGAACTCCTCAGCCCTATGCACGATACCTCACTACTTGTGGCCGATATCCCTCACTTATGGTTGATATCCCTCACTTGGTCGATATCACTTTTCTATGGACAACACCAAGTCTCTATGCACGATATTCCTTCACCTTTGCACAATACCAAGCGTCTATGCACGATATCTAAGAGAAATGGGGTGATAGATTTCAAAAAATTCCACTAATAGGTGAAAGGAAGGGTATATATACTTGAGGTTCATGAAAACATGTGTATATGAGGTGTCACCATTATAAAACTACTAGGTTCCACATGTCCATGCATGGTTGACATGTGTCCTTGCATGAACTAATATTTATATTGACATGAAAAACACTTGCGGATAATCTAGAGATGATATTTTGGCCATTATTTATCTTGTTTGATAAGATATCTCATCTTTATCTTCATAAATTATGCAAACCGATACAACTTTTGCAAGGAGCATCTAACTCATCATGGATCACCTCCTTGAGGTAATTATCTCGTAATGGAAAAAGCCAAGAGTTCAAAAACCAATATGGGATCCCCTCTATGGCTCCTTGGTCGATAGGCAATCCCATATGGACTCTACAACCCGATACAAGCTTAAATTAGGGTTTCACATACAATTCTTTCTTGGTCTTTTCATCACCAAGAGTATCATACTCAAATATGATTCAAACATGGTTCCTCATTCTTTCTATCTCCTATAAATGATACTAGGAGGGAGTAGGGACACTCTAGAGGTGGTAATTTGCATATCAACCTGCATTTTGAGTAAATTACAACTAGCACCAAAATTGGTACACAAGTCACTAGCATTATTCAAACAAGTTCAAATTTGGAATTTAGGCTTTCCACAAGCCACCACCTAGCATAATTCTCTTTCTTATGATTCTAAAACTCTTAGAGAACATTCAAAATGTGACAAATTTCAATATATCCCCTCATCTTGGGTAAATTGCATTTTGGTCCAAAACAAGAAAACATTGCTCAAACGTTATTTAAACAGGACCAAATTGGAAACGTAAGTTTGTCAACTGATAAAAAAACTCTTTAGAGGAGTATATTAAAGTTCTAAGCAACTTATTTATCCAAAACAAATAGGGTTAACTCATAACCCAAGTCAGGGTCATTACAAGTTATAAACCCCTAACAAGGATTTCGTCCCCGAAATCCCAAATGAAGGAAGATAATTGTCATTCATGCATCATATCATCAAGTATCCACATAAAATCTTGATTTCATGGAGATTACATAGAACTTTGATCATCACAAAATCCTTCCATTCAAGTTCATCATAGAATCTGTCATACAGGACACATATTCAACTGTCCTTTTCATTATTGATTGTAGTGTCAATTTTGTGCCAGGTAACACTTTTATTAGTCAGAGAAGAATTATACATGCCTTATATAACCCAAGTGTCAAACCTTACTGATTTGTTACATTCTCAACTTACAACTTATGTGATAAGATTCTTGACCTTGGGATTTTTCCATACTTCCTCACTTAGTTTAGCATTTCACCTTCAAGGAAAGATTAGAGTCACATTCTGTCACCCACTTGGAACTACAAGTCTTATCCTACATCTACTGTGCCACTCTAATCTGCTAACACAACACTAAACTTTCTTATGACTTATACCAAATATCTAGTTAGTTGTTTATTTTCTTGTCATAAGGAGGCTACTTATCAAGAAGAACTATCTCAGAAGTAACTCCAGATGTTATATGTATAAGCTGCCTCAACAGATCTAGTTAGGGATATTCTAAGGAATTATATTTAGCTTGATAAGATTTTTCGCAAAATGATTCTACAATTGTTCCTTCAACTTATACATCCTTGCTTATGTCATGTTTATTCAGAGCATAAACCCCTAACATATGTTGTTCATATCATCATACATAATCGAATTAATCTCAAAGTTACCCTTTCTAGATGACCAAACACTATTCATCTTATCATGAGTCATGTTCTCACTATTTCGTACCTTTAAAACTTCTTGGACACTAGAATTCCTTACCTTGGTATTAGTTATATGTGTTAAAAAAACACATCACATCCTCATCATTCCCATCCTATGTAGTTATTTACCAAAACCAAACGTATTACTTATCACATATACTTGTCTTAGAACTGAAATCCAAAACTAGATGATACTTTTCATAGTATCCATCTAAAAGATTACTTTCTAATCCATGCACATCAAGTGTCATAAGACTTACCTAATTGTCATGTCCGTGAAAGGAAAAGCACAAGGAAACATAGTCCTTTTTATCACCCCATCATAATCTAAGGTTGTTTATTAAAGAAAAGAGATTATCACCTTCTTTGAGTATTATATGAACTTTCAATTGTTCATGTGTCATTCAGTCTTGTTTCCTCTTAGGTTCCTTGCCTTCAACATAGGAATTATAAAGATGATTACATGTCATCATCCCTTTAGCATCGTCATCATCATGATTACTAGATCTGGATATTCAAACCCTTAGTTCATCACTGAACATTGTCACCTTTCATTAGGTAACAGTTACCTCTAGGTTCTCAGACCAAGGTATACATTATACCAAACATCTTCTTTTGTTTATAAGTTGATCTGTGATTAACTCAGACCCCTTCGTATATCAATTAGGATGTGGTAGAAATATTCGTGCCACATCTCCTACTTCATTATGCTCTTTAGATTGTCTCAAAATGACTACTTGATTAGAGTAATCAGAAAGATAGCAATCTAAGAGTGTCATACTTACCTTGCCTTCAATAGATGAATACATGGCCAGGATATTCAAAAACTAAAATTAGGTAGCATGCATTTGTTTTATATTATGTTTCTTACTTTTAACATCTCTTTAAATTTTAATACTTAGTATCTCAAATTTTCTCTGGGTGTTTCTTTTACATCTCTTCCCTTTATACATGAAGAGAGAAATTTCAAAACATATAAGAAAATATTGGACTGAATATAGATTCTCATCCTTCTTATCTCTTCCTCATGTCCTCATAGGACTAATTAAAAGAAGCTCAAAAATAAATACCTTCTTATGATTATCAGATAAAATCAAGAGAAGACATATCAGAATGAAAAAGCTCTATCTGACTGTCATCCCTCGCGGTCATCTACCACTTTAGGTTGACTCAAACATAGAGTCTAGATGTTTCACGTTGTTATTTTTTTCCTTTTTACACTATTGGGCTATAACTTTCATAAGCCCTACTGAGTCTGTCTCGGTTGTTGGGTTATTCCCTCCCTTTTTTTGAAGAAAAATGGTTTAGTATGCTTAACATGACCATATCTATAACATGTCTTGTCCTCGTACCATAGTCTTATCGGTCTTATTACTGATGTAGAAGCTAAGTCAGGAGTCCTTACAGGTGGAAATTTAGGGCTTTTGCCTCTACTTAGTGACTTCTGCCCAGGTGCACTAGGCATTTATTGCACTGGTGGTACCAAAAATGTTGTCTTTTTAGAACAACTAGGCAAATGTTTCTAGAATTATATAGACCTTTCCTTAATTCTCAGCTTATTGCCCCTCTTTGGGCATTGCCATCACAGATGTACTATCAGTTTATACTTATGGTAGAGTATATTTTCTTGCCATATGTTAATCCTTCCCACATTTTCCACTATTCCAACATGACTATGTCATTCAGGAACCCTTTTAGAACCCAAAGTTTCTGCATTAAGGGCTGGTAACCTAGGTTGTATTACTAGTATCCTATCCTTTATATGCATCATTGTTGTCCTATCCTGCCCAACAAGAGCATAAAAAGTAGTATTCTCTATCCTGATTGGGTCAAGATGGAAATTTGCAGGCACTCATTCATCTCTTGCCTGATCCCTTGCACCCTTTCTTGGTGCAACAACATTGCTCTTAGCAACGTGCACCTCGTGTTCTCTAGTCATTTTTAAACTTCACCCTTTCTTTTACATAAGCAGAAGTCACTATAGGGTATACTGGAGGACACTAGAACAGACTCAACACCTTAGTCTTATGTCTCTGTAGACTCAGCGAACCTTAAGCTCTGATACCAAACTTTAAAACAGCCGCTACCAAACTGACAGCCAAATCGTTACTAATTATGCAGAATAACCATAAACAACAGATTAACAAAAATCACTTAAATTTAAAACCATTTTGCAAAGAGATCCATCTCCTGGAAAACTCTTAATGAAAGAACCAAAACTTTATATAAATCATGGTTCACATTGTACATACACTGTACAATCTCATCTCGAGGATAACATATAACAATTTCTTTGTCAGAATATATACTAAAGCAACATAAAACCTCGAGGCATACAATCCAAAATATTAGATTGTTCATAGAACCATCATACACTAAATTCGAGGACCTGAGAGTACAGAGATGACATATATGACTTCTATCTACAAGGCATGATATACAGTACACTCAACCTGAGTTGTTACTACCGTCCTTGTTGTTAATGCACTTTCTTTGCAGAATGGTCTCTACCTCCTCGTGCACGTCCACATAAAAATTGTGGATCCCATGGGGTGAGACAATTGCCCCAGTGAGAAATATAACTCTCTACCAACAATGTTATTATCACAATTAAGCAGTATAAAACTGAGTAGAGGTTCTTTTATATCAAAAAGTAAGGTTAATCACTATGGATAAGCAGATTAGAACATTCTCATCTCTAAAAGTATTGTAACTGTTTATGATAGAGTAGTAAATCATCTATTCACCATATAAGGAATATGACGAACATGTGCATCATTTAACATCTCAAGCTTATCCTGTGATAATATTATCATGGTATGACAACCATGAATCATTCTCAATTCTATCTATTGGCCTCAACCCATTTGCTAATCAGATATTGGATTATAACAATCTTGTAAGAGTTTAGCCATGTATTCGATTGTACCAATCCTAATAGAGTTCAACCAAGTATTGGATTATGCCAATCCTGAGATCATAGCCAGATATTGGACTATGCCAATCCTAATAGAGTTCAGTCAGGTATTGGATTATACCAATCCTGAGATCACAGCCAGGTATTGGACTATGCCAATCCTGATAGAGTTCATCCAGGTATTTGATTACAATAATCCTGAGATCACAACCATGTATTGGACTATGCCAATCCTAATAGAGTTCGGCCAGGTATTGGATTATACCAATCCTGAGATCACAACCAGGTATTGGACTATGCCAATCCTGATAGAGTTCATCCAGGTATTGGATTATACCAATCCTGAGATCACAACCAAGTGTTGGACTATGCTAATCCTGATAGAGTTCATCCAGGTATTGGATTATACCAATCTTGATATCACATCCAGGTATTGGACTATGACAATCCTGATAGAGTTTAGCTAGGTATTGGATTATACAAATCCTGAGATGACAGCCACGTATTGGACTATGCCAATCCTGATAGAGTTCAGCTAGGTATTGTATTATACCAATCCTGAGATCATAGTCGGGTATTAGACTATGTCAATCCTGGTAGAGTTCATCCAGGTATTGGATTATACCAATCCTGAGATCATAGCAAGATATTGGACTATGCCAATCCTGATAGAGTTCAGCCTGGTATTGGATTATACCAATCCTGGAATCACATCTAGGTATTGGACTATACCAATCCTGAGATTACAGACATATTGCAAAGGATCCCATAGTAATTGGGATACCTTTATGTTTCCCTTCACATTCATTATGGAATATCAATCCCTTAAATTCATCAATGAATACCAAATCACCTTTACTAGGCATTATACTCTGGGGCAAGCCATCATATCTATTCACATTCTTTATGTAATGCAAGTATTCCTCTTATCTCATTTAAGCATATTCAAAACACTACAACCCTTATTTGGATATAAGCATAAAGCATGTATAACCAAGATTTCATTATTATTATAACCATTTAATATTATTATGTTGTTACTGGGTTTCCATTTCCCCTAGTTTATTTTGAACATTACCATTTCTTACATGAGACTTTTATAAACATCTTGTCACCTCTCACTAGGCAAAAACTATTCACATGGGTCACCAGGCCCATTAAACATGTTATCACCTCTTACTAGGCAACAAATATTCACATGGCTCACACAAGGCTCATTAAACATCTTGTCACCTCTCACTAGGAAACAACTATTCACATGGCTCACAAGGCCATTTAAACATCTTGTTACCTCTCACTAGGCAACAACTATCTCTTGGTCATAAGACCCATATAATTGGTATTATATGAAACATCATAGCCCATGCTTAGCTATGCTCATTATCTCATGCTACCAACATGGTTTCAATATGGTTAGGGTTTCCCTTTATTAACCAATTGTAATTTCAAATCATATCATTACCCTTCATTAGGGTTAAGGTTTCCCTTATTAAGAAGACTAGGGTTTTCAAGTATATTCATCAAGAATCACAACCCTAATTTAGACTCCACACATATTAGGAGTATCAATGTATACTCATTACATGAGTATTAAACAAGTAAAAGTTTCTCTTTCATCCTCACTAGGATATTGATTATTTCATACTCCATTAGGTTGGCTCAATCCTTCTCTCAAGGTACATTGGCCCATATTTATCAAAATGCCTTAAACCCTTCATGTCTTAAAGTATCATTGACATAACATACTACATGTATTACTCAATCAAGTGTATTGAATTGAGGTGCTTTCACCCTATAGGGCAAAGAGGTGTGTGCTTGCTTCCATATCGGGTAAAGAGGTGTGTGTTTGCTCCACACCATATCAGGAAAAGAAGTGTGTGTGCGCTTTACACCATATCGGGCAATGAGGTGTGTGTATGCTTCACACCATATCAAGCAAAGAGGTGTGTGTATGCTTCACACCATATCGGGAAAAGAGGTGTGTGTATGCTTCACACCATATTGGGCAAAGAGGTGTGTGTATTCTTCCATATTACCCATGAGGTGTATCTTGATCACTATATTGTTCATGAGGTGTGTGTGTGTGTGTCACCATATCGTGCATAAGGTTTATGCTCATCGCCATATCATTCTAGAGGTGTATAACCATCACCATCTAGGGTTTCAACATCATATTCAGAAAGAGGTGTATCCTTCAACATCATATCGGGTCAGAGATGTGTATGTGCTTGACATCATATTGTGCCTAAGGGTGTATTTGACCTCATATCGTGCAAGCGGTGTATACTACATTACCATATCGTGCAAGGAAGTATAAACTCATATCCATATCGTTTTAGTGGTGTAGTTGCATCACCATATCGAGTTAGAGGTGCTTGGTTATGTGCTTGAACCCGATATCACTTTATAAGGTGATACCATCATCTTCAAGCTCTACACATGTGTTCTACTTGTTCTAGTTCATGGAAAATAGTCCTAGGTTACTACTAGATCTCATGAATTCATCAATTATGCAAGAAAATTCTATTTGAAAGTAAATGATTTAACTAAGGCAAGATTGATGACAAATAATAACATAACTGAGTTCAAGTTATATAACCTGCCTCAAGAGAAACTTCAAAGCTCCAAGATCCAAAGCTTCACGTTCCCAAGTTTGTAGGTGAGATTCTCAAAGGTCCAAGAATTGATCTCCTCAGCCCTATGCACGATACCTCACCACTTGTGGTCGATATCCCTTACTTATGGTCGATATCCCTCACTTGGCTGATATCACTTTGCAATGGGTGATATCACTTTGCTATGGTCGATACCAAGGATCTATGAACGATAATCCTTCACCTTTTCATGATACTAAGACTCTATGCACGATATATAAGAGCAAGGGGTGATAGATTTCGAAACATTCCAGTAATAGTTGAAAGGAAGGGTATATATACTTGAGGTTCATGAAAAAGTGTGTATATGAGGTGTCACCATTTTAAAACTACTAGGTGCCATGTGTCCATGCATGGTTGACATGTGTCCTTGCATGCACTCATATTTATCTTGACATGCAAAACACTTGAGGATAATCTAGAGATGATATTTCATCCATTAGTTATCTTGTTTGATAAGATATCTCATCTTTATCTTCATAAATTATGCAAACTGATACAACTTTTACAAGGAGCATGTAACTCATCATGGATCACCTCCTCCAGGTTACTAGCTCATCATGGAAAACTCCAAGAGTTCCAAAACTGATATGGGATCCTATCTATGGATCCGTGGCTGATAGGCACTCCCATATGGACTCTACAACCCGATACAAGCTCAAATTAGGGTTTCACATACAATTCTTTCTTGGTCTTTTCATCACAAAGAGTATCATACTCAAATATGACTCAAACATGGTGCCTCATTATTTATATCTCCTCTAAATGATACTAGGAGGGAGTAGGGACACTCTAGATGTGGTAATTTGCATATCAACCCTACATTTTGAGTAAATTATAACTTGCACCAAAATTGGTACACAAGTCACTAGCATTATTCAAACAAGTTCAAATTTGGAATTTAGGCTTTCCACAAGCCACCACCTAGAATCATTCTCTTTATTATGATGCTAAAACACTTAGGGCACATTCAACATGTGAAAAATTGCAATTTATCTCCTCATCTTGGATAAATTGCATTTTGGTCCAAAATAAGATAACATTGCTCAAACATTATTTAAACAGGACCAAATTTGAAACATGTTTGTCAAATGGTAACAAAACTCTTTAGAGGATTATATTAAAGTTATAAGAAACTTATTTATCCAAAACAAATAGGGTTAAATCATAACCCAGGCCAGGGTCATTACAGTATTAGTGCTATTTGGCAAACTTCTAGCTTGAATGGATGTTCAATGAATGTTGTGATTGCATCAACTGGTGTGTTCCTGCTATGCAAGGGATTTAATTAATTATGTGGCTACATCTAGATCTTTGGCAACATGCTCTAGAGTGATTTTTTTAAGGGAGTCCACTTGGACATAGTAAGAGTTGTAGTTGTAGCTCTTTCGTAGGGGATTGGGAGAACTCCTTATGATTGGAAACTTCACCACATGCTCAATCAATGGAAAATGCTACTGAGAGAGCCCCTAAGCATGTGATTTGTCTCTTTAGCTTTGACATTGGCATCTCCTTCTTGATGTCAGTGGAAGATATAGTTGCTTCTGAAAATGCATCCCCTTTCGTCATGCCTTGAAAACCAAGCTTTGTGATCTTCTGGTGGTGACTTCTAAAGGCATCAATTTATGCTATCTTAACCTCTAGATCTCCTAGTTTTTACATGATTATATCATACTGTGATTAAAAACTTGTCAGATGTCTAAGAAAACTGTGACTGTCAATGTTGTGACTGATCCTAGATGAGGTGGGTACCCCTAAAATCTTAGAACTATATGATAGTTCTAAGGTGTTGATTGGGGGTACATAGTGGAATTGACTGCATAAGATCTCTTCTTCTGTGTTGGGATTGTAGTCTACTGACCTTTTTTAGATTTTGGCCTCCTACCTTGATATACAATGACTTTTGGTTGTTCACTAGATACTTCTGTCTGATCATCTACTTGGTTGTTCTGCGGAGTGATTGTGTGTCATAGATGTCTCCTATTGTAGTTACTCACATGTAACCCTCTTGTACTGGTATACCCTTGGTTGAAGTCATACAATATGGTGTAGTTGTTCACCCTACATGTTGTATGGTGGTGATAATTGTGCATGACCTACAAAGGGCAATGCATGTGTTTGTGGCATGGCTGACCCATTTCAACTTTGCTTTTCTACTTGCCACCAAACTCAAGTGCCTCTGTGTCCTATGGTTCATCATCCCATTGTGACTGCTGGATGGATCTTATGTTGACTTGAGTCTTCAATTTGTCGTGAAAGTCTTCAACCAGTGTTCATCATCTCATAGTGTTCTAGTGTTCATTGTTGTTTACCATCTCAATAAGGTCCTTTTGAAACTATCAGTAAGTGTTCTTCTTCCTAAGACTTATGTGATGTCCTCCTCTATGAAGATGAAATGATTGGTTGTTAGGATCGGTATACCAATTGGGAATTTGCCCTTGTATAGAAAGGAGTTGAAAAGGGAAGAAAAATCATTGTAAACAAACTACACATTGTGTTAGAAAAGAGGCTTCAAAAGATGACATTCATGTTTTTTGTCCGCAACATTCTTGACAGGGATCAATAGAGTTTGCTCGTTGTGTGGAAGTGGGTGTTGAAAAAATGATAGAGAAAGGTATGATGCTCCTTTCATGGAGAAGGGGGCAAATATCATGTCGATATATGAATCACCCTTTGTTTCAAAAGGAATAGTTCATGTATCAATGTAGATTGTTAGATCCCTTATATGAAAGAGATGAACATGCCCTATATTGAGTCATATGGAAGGATTTTTTTTTCAATATTGTCATGAGGTATGTCTAGTAGCATCATGATAAAGCATGAAAATTGTGGTTGTTGGTTTCACAGGGGTGAAGTTAGGATGGTACCCAGGGATAAGGTGACCCACTTGAGGCCAAAGAGTGCGGTTGGGAATCAAATGGTAAGGTTTCTCTCCTTATGGGATATGTTATGAGAAACTTTTCATAAGGAGAAGAAGATACAGGGACAAGGTGACCCTCTTAGGGACAAGGACTATGGTTGAATACATGTGTGTGGGCTTCCTTTATCCTTAGAGGAGATTTTATGAGAGAAACACTCATCTAAAAAGGGATATCCAGGTACAAGGAGATCCTTTTGGGCCAAAGACTGTGGCTGGATATTGATGGATGTGTGAGATTCCTCTCCCTTAGGGATATTCTATGAGATAAATGCTCACAAGGAAATGGGTATCTAGGAACAAAGTGACCCTTTTAGGTCCAGAGACTGTAGTTGAATACTACCATGTGAGATTCCTCTCCCCTCAGGGAGATCTTATGAGAGAAATATTCACATGGAAATGGATATCTAGGGACCAGGTGACCCTTTCGAGGCCAAAGATTGTGGGTGGATATGAGAGTGTGAGATTTCCAACTCCTTAGAGAGGTTTTATAAGAGATCACTCACAAGTAAATTGGTATGTAGGAATAAGGTGACCCTTTCAGACCAAAGATTGTAGCTGGATATGGGTGTCTGAGATGCTCTCTCCTCATGGGATACTTTATGGGAAAAATACTCACAAGGTAAAAGGGATATACAAAGACAAGGTGATCCTTTTCAGGACCAGAGATTGTGGCTGGAAATGGGTGTGTGAGATTCCTCTCTCCTCAGGGGATATTTTATGAGAAAAATGCTCATAAAGAAAAGAACATCTAGGGACAAGGTGACCCACTCTGGGCAAAAGATTGTGGCTGGATATGGATGTGTGAGATTCCTCTCTCCTTAGGAGAGCTTTTATGAGATAAATATTCACAAAAAGAGGTTTGTTAGTTTAGTTTTTGGTCATGGTATGGGACTGTAATATATGAGCACGAAAGAAGGTGATGGCCCCATTCTAGGTCATAGTCCAGGACCGTATGGATATGTGCATGAAAGTAGGATAATGGCCCAACTTTAGGTTGTAATGTGGGACCATATAAATGTGAACAACGATCAAGCAGAGTGATGGTCCAATTTTAGGTCATAGTCTGGGACCATGGTGTTGGGTAGGAAAATATGGACGGACCAAGAGTTGTTGGGTGACATCTTAGTCGAGCTAGAAAATCTTTTGGATCAAATAGAGTTGGTATGCTCGGGGTACAAGTCAATATTTGGAGGTTATATCCAAGACTGAGGACTGAGTAGCCTTTCGGAGTAATTGTGAAGCTTTGTTTTGAAAGGATCAGCTGAGTTAGAGGTTCTTCAGGGAAGTATGTTCTTGAATAAATATGGGAATGAGTAGCTCATGGTCGGAGTGATTAAAATCTAGCTGTGATTTGATTGTGAGAGCGCATAACTTATAGGTAAAATTGGGCAACCTTTTGATGCAAGGCTAAAGCTATCAAAATGTCAAGGTAATCTGGAGAAGCCTGCCAAAAAGGATGGCTCTTTGGATCATGTGGGATAGAAGATGACTATTGAAAAGAATTCAGAGTATTTGAATAGAATTTTGTCAACCTTTATGTGGATATCAAAGGTTTCATATATGATTGGTGGCTCATGAAAAGAGACCATAGTCGAGAAACCTTTCGACATGTAGAAAGTTATAAGATTTTTAAAAAGGATGTCAAAGTTTGAAAAGATTTTCTTTTATTTTGTTTGAATCTTGAGAGAATTTTCAATTTTTTTGAAAGATGGTTCAACTTATTTGAGTTTTGAATACCGGTTCAACTTTGTTTTGTTTTAAAGACATTTTACAACTTTATTGAGTTTTGAAAATATTCCTTTCTTCTTCAACTTTATTGATGTTTCAAAATATGGTTCGAATTTTTTTCATTTTAAAGCATTTTGCAACTTTATTAAGTTTTGAAAATGTTCCTTTTTTTTCTTCAACTTTGTTGAGGTTTAGAAATATGGTTCAACTTTTTATGATTTTGCTTGAAAAAAAATTAAGATTGTTATTTTTTTTATAAACAGATTGCATTATATCATTGAAGCCATACGACATCTACAAAGAAACATGCCATGACACTAGCTCGGGAACAAGGGCATAAACACATATAAAGATGAGATTGGGAACTAATTACATGCTACCGCTTGAATTATGGGTTGACGCGCATAAAAGCAACTTTTTGATAGAAACCCTCCTCAATCTTGATCATCTTCCTACCTGAGAAATCCCCAAATAACCGTACATAAACTAGAACAACACATCCCAAAGTGAACACCATACAATTTCTTTGATTTGTAGTGTGTCGATGAGAACTGATCCACCAATATGTAAGCAAAATGAAGTATCCAGGGGAAACCCCAACACTGGATAGAGATATAGGAATAACCTAGACTCTACCCCTATCCATAAATGGAGGAACATCAGCAAGGATGGAGAAAGGAGCCACTGAGTGGTGGGAAAAGAGAAGTAACCTACCTGGAAACCTAAAACTAGAGAATAGAAAGAAACAAAAAAATACTGGAAAGAAAGTAGAAAAAAGAATCAGGACAGGGAGAGAGGACCCCGATCCAGTAGGGTTGTCAGCGAAGTGGAGAGATCTATGGGGTGGTAGCCTGACTCACCAGGAGATATGCACATTCATCCACCAACTACGGTGTTCACCACACCCTAACCAGCAAAGAGGCCTCGCCAATCCCCAAAAGCCAAAGTTGTGGGAGGGAAGGTCGACCACCAACGCTGATGCAGGAACCGCCAGTAGACGCCACGATTCTGTCGAACTTCAACTGCTAAAATCCAGCAGGGGTCAGGGCGAGGTAGCCTAGGGGGAGATGAGTAGGGCTTTCCGGCCGCCACCCCCCCCCCCCCCCCGAGCGGACAAAACGTGATTCTGAAGCCCTAGCTCGGTTGCCCAGTCGCCAGAGCCCTAACGTGAGTGCGAGTCTTGTTTGTTTCCAACTTGTTCAAGATTGTTAATTTTGCTTGAAACAACTGTTCTTTTGAAAAAAAAATTATTTATGGAAAAGATGTGTTCTCTTTTTTTATAAATATTTTTCTTTTATATCATTTTTGAAAAAATATATTTTAATAAGACATTTTCTTTTGGTTTTTTGAAAAAAAAATCTTCTTTTTGTTTTGAAAAGACTTTCACTTTTTGTTTTCAAATGAGTTTTTTTATATTTTTTTGTTTTAAAAAGACTTTTCTTTTTTTAAGAAGAGTTTTATATTCTAAAAAGAGTTTTCTATCTTTTTTGGCTTTAAAAAGATTCAATTTTTTGTTTTCAAGATATGTTTTTTGGAAAAAATTGAAGGTTAGTCAATCAAGATTATTGAATGAAGATTGTTGGATGAGAGAGATCATTTGAGATTGTTGGAGATCACTCAAAGAATTTCAAGTTTGAAAATATTATGTATTAAATATTGTTGATGATTGGGATTGTTGAAAAATCATTTGGGTTCCTTTTAGATCATCATAGATTGTGATATGAGATTGTTTGAGATCTTGTGAGATCATAAGATTGTTGATATGAGATTGTTGTTTTGATGAGATTGTTATTTTGATAAGTTTGTTTTAAACATAAGGATGTTAGCAAATGGAAAACAATCTATGTGTGATGACTACAATCTTAAGAGTAAACCTTTCAACAATATTAGAATTAGCAAAGGATGCAACAATCAAGAAAATTATAAAGCAAGCAGCCACAAGATGCATATGTAGAAGAGAAAGTACTCCTTTTTAGCCCATGATTTTAGATACGAAATTATGTCCTCACTCAAGCATGAGTTGTGTAGGAGGGTCAACACTTATCTTCTTTATGACATGATGGCAGTCATCTTGGGGGTAACCTGGGTTCTTTAGATATGAGTATTGATCTCAATACACTTCTTGATTACATTGGCCATAATCAGTCGTGAGTGCTAGGAGAGGGGTTTTTTGCAAGTTCTTTGTACGTATAGCTTAATTTTGCATCAGTACCTTTACTAACACTCCAAATCCACTTTCAAGGATCCGCCGTGAGTGCTAGAACTTGTTACATAATGCATGAGTTTATAGGTGTGTATTCCTCCAAAGTTTTTCTATTGGAGGAATAGAGAAATACACCTTCTTTATTAAGATCAAGGAAAACAAAAGGAGGTAATGAAGAGAAAAAACTTTCTTTTGCTAGTGGAATAGAGTTTTGTTGTTTCTTAGGGTAAAAAAATTCAATCTATTTTGTGGCGGTTCTACCAATTTACTATTGGAAAAAAATTGAACTCTAAATTTCACTAAAAATGAAAAAAAAGAGAAATGAGAGGAAAAATAGAAACCTTGATTGATAGGAAAAATATATGATGACAAAAATGGAAAAAGCAACTCAAATTGTTGACTACCCAACGGAGTTGCCAAACAATTGTACCAGGCCCCAAAAAGTCTCAAAAGATCCTAAAGCATGAAAACAATAAAAAAAACTAATAAATAGAGAAATCTCATACTCACCACCCTATTACTTTCACAAAATAAGGGAAAATGAAGATGGATGTTTGAATCAGTGTCATAAAAACTTGGTTTTGACTCCGCCCAAGGATAGATAAGAAAGGTATGCATCAATTCTAAGACCAGATTCTGTGATTCTATTACGAGTCGAGAAGGTTTTAGCACCCCCATCTTTATTGATAATGGTATTGTAACCTTTTAATTATTTTGAATAAAATAGTAATTATTGAGGTTGTTGTTAATGAAAATAGTATACAATGAGATAAAAGAGATTTTTATATTGTAGGACCTGTGGGGCTGGAGACAGTCACATCTTTCACACCATATCCCTAAAGGTCCTAGTTTTTAGGTGTGTTGTGGGCTCAATCGCCTTAGGACCTCCCATGATGAAGATCAATCATTGGTGGTTAGACTTAAGCATAGGAAGAGAGAGAGGTGAGAGATATTTTATAGAGAAAGATTTTATATCTTTACATTGATGTGCATATATGAACAATTATAAATATAACACTTAAGAGAAAGCAATAGTTACTAATATGGATATAACATCAAAGAAACTATTATTGTTAAGAAGCGTACTAAAGTTAATAGGAAAAATGGATATCACACAAAGAATCCTTCAATCACATGTAGAAAATAAAAGAGGGTGATGGTCATTTTTCTTGCTTTTAAGAGAGAGGAAAGGGCCTGGAATATGGTCTTGTGGTGGTCTATTTTGAGATGGACTTTAGGGTTCAGGATTTCCAACAAGAGGATTTTAGAAATTATATTATGAAAATAATTTATCTTTTAGTCATAAAATTTAGAAAGTACCTATATAGGAATATTATAGATCTTATAATGCTCCTATGGTCAACATTTAAGGCAAATATGATCTCATATTCCCCCTCAAAGCATTTGGGAAAGTTTCTTATATGATTGTTAATAGATATTTATCAAGTTATTATCAAACCTATGGTTCAGGGTGATTTAATGTGTCATACAAACTTTTTTCAGAATAGAAGTCAGATTTCTATGTTAGTAGGTTTGGGTTACATCTCTTTCACCTGCATCCCTATGTTTGTGGGACTCCTATGATCCCGAAGAAACCCACCTCATTTGGACTCTGGCTCGTCCCTAGATCCCCACCCATATATACGTACCCCCTCACGGATGATCGGGGATCATCCACAATATGTGAAAATCCTTGTTGTCTTTCCCTAGACGACTCTCCTCACCATAGTCGTGGTCGACCATACTGCTACTCATCACGTTCATCAGCAAGTTTGACTCCGCCCAACGTGAATACAGTGAGGGAACCACCATTGATTTCCACCAGGTTTGGTTTCACTTTCTTCCCCGCTTCCAATCTGGTTCAACATGTTGTTTTGCCTGTTGCATATATGTGACCTTATGTGTGGCATGTTTTGGTGGATTTTGGCACAGGAGTTTTATTCGTTGTTTCTAACCGATATCCATGATTGGGTTCACGATTAATTAAGGAACTGCTTTTTGGCTTCAGGTCTTCCTTCATGTGTCACTAGAGTCGTCGTTGGTTTGTACCACCTCACTTGTGTGTTTGGTGTTATTTTTCAACCTCCCGGTCATCGTCAAATCCAAGGTATGGATCCCTAACATTGGCATGCTTCAAGGAACTCAACAGTTGCTTCGTCTAGTGTCCTCTTTACTTGGGTTTGCATTGGGAACCACAAATCCACAGTTTGGTTCCTTGACCCCACGCTCAGTTGAGCAAGATGATAACATGACAACTTCACGATTTTGCCCTTGTAGATCTTATTCAATGGGTAACACGAACATTGGTTGTCCTGACTTTTTGCAAGTTATTGAAATTAAAATCATATCATGTCACACCTATGGTTTATCAAGTTGTGATTGGTCTATCTTCAATTAATCACAACTTCCAATTGGTAACTCATACATGACTAACCTTTATATGAATTTTAGTCTATTTTTTGAGATCTAGCTAATGGTCTTGGTTTTAGAGCCTGATTTGACTTCGAGTCTCCCTCTTTTGGTCAAGAACCACAAAACCCTAGAACTAAGGTGAATACAATTATTAATGAATGGTTATTAAATGCATAGGGTATTTAGGGTTCATCAACCCCAAGAACATGATTAGGGTTGCTTCAACCTAAATGGAGTGATTAGATTTCTCTTCAAGAGGGGTCAGTGGTTCATTCCCATGAGTACTCATACTTATCAAACCCGATATATTTACATGCTTCTTAGATAAGATATTATGATTTATGTGTTCTAATATTTTTAGATAAACAAATTAAAGTTGTATAACTTCATGATTTTGTTCTCACGTTTAACAAATATCTCAATCTGATATATGCTATTAAGAATTCTTAGAATGACCGAGATTCATGAACTAGCAGTTGCTTCCTCTGTTTACTTGGGTTTGCATTGGGAACCACAAATCCACAGTTTGGTTCCCTGACCCCACGCTCAGTTGAGAAAGATGATGACATGACAACTTCATGATTTTGCCCTTGTAGATCTTATTCAATGGGTAACATGAACATTGGTTGTCCTGACTTTTTGCAAGTTATTGAAATTAAAATCATATCATGTCACACCTATTGTTTATCGAGTTGTGATTGGTCTATCTTCAATTAATCACAACTTCCAATTAGTAACTCATACATGACTAACCTTTATATGAATTTCAGTCTATTTTTTGAGATCTAGGTAATGGTCTTGGTTTTAGAGCTTGATTTGACTTCGAGTCTCCCTCATTTGGTCAAGAACCACAAAACCCTAGAACTAAGGTGAATACAATTATTAATGAATGGTTATTAAATGCATAGAGTATTTAGGGTTCATCAACCCCAAGAACATGATTAGGGTTGCTTCAACCTAAACGGAGTGATTAGATTTCTCTTCAAAAGGGGTCAGTGGTTCATTCCCATGAGTACTCATACTTATCAAACCCGGTATATTTACATGCTTCTTAGATAAGATATTATGATTTATGTGTTCTAATATTTTTAAATAAACAAATTAAAGTTTTATAACTTCATGATTTTGTTCTCACGTTTAACAAATATCTCAATCTGATATATGTTATTAAGACTTCTTAGAATGACCGAGATTCATGAACTAGGTTCATGAGAAAAATTAAAGGATCATGTTATATTAAGATTTCCTAATAATGATTCATGTTAATAAATATGACAAAAAGATAAGATACAAAAGTAAGATTGTCATACTTCCATGATTACGTTATATAACCATGTACATAAGATTTCGAGTAGAAATATGCTATTAAGATTTCTTATATAGAGAGAGATATGAGAACTAATAATTTATTTATTTTTAGAGAATGATTAAGATCTAAGAATCAAGTACATGATAAGTTTATAAGATAGATTAAAGTCATGATTATGTTCCAACATAATATGTTATTAAGATTCATGATCTGAGTCATGATAAGAATATGAGAACATAATGCTTTAAGATTTATGATGTAACTCCATTAAGATGTATGCTTTAGATATCATGATAAGTTTCTATAAATATTTATTTATTAAGATTCAAGATATTAGTTCATGATAAGACTATAAGATCAGAATGTATTAAGATTCAATTAAGATCAAGTTTAATAAGATGAGGTCAGAGTATGGAGTTAGACCCATGCCTTAGTGCAGGTCAACTCAAGAGACATGACCCATTCCCTTTGTGCAAGTCATGTGGCCCACGAACCCTAGTGTAGGAAAATATAAGAGAAATATGACCCATTCCCTTTGTGCAAGTCATTTGGCCCAGGCCCTTAGTGAATTTAGATACATAACCCAGGTGTTGAATGTAGGTTATGTGACCCAGGCACCTTAGTACAGGTCATGAGACTCGAGTACTAGAGTACATGTATCCAGAGTAAGATAAATAAGAAAGACAAGAATGAAGTTAAAGAAAGAAGAGATATTTATGTTTTAGATTTTATATAGAGTTCAATGACTTCATGTTTATAATGTTCAAGAATATTTTGTAGTATCTTATTTCTTCAATAATGCATAGATTAAAGTACTCATGCCACTAAGCTAAAAATCATTTTTCTAATGCATGGCTAGGGATGAGATGTCTGCAGGTGAGAGCAGGAGCGGAGTAGATCCCAAAGAATCAAGTAGAAATAGAGAATGACTCAATCTAGTGGGGTGATAACAGTTAGACGGTCCTCAAACTTAGAGAATTATCTATATGTTTCAATGTTTATAACTTTATAGTAAAGACTGTGTCTCAAGATGTTATGTTAGTTTTTTATGTGATAGGCATTATGTTCCTTTTTTCAAGAGAAACTATGAGAATGTTAAATATTTCTTGTCAATGTGATTAATTATATTATTGCTATGAATGCTAGATTTATGTAATGCCTCCTTGAGTGCATGAGTTATGGATAACTCAGTATTGCTTCCTCTATGTGCATGTGTGTGCTTAGTGAGGTTGATACAATATAGTATCAGAGCAACATTATAGTTTTCCACCAGATAATCTCTCATGTACTTACTTAAGATCACCCTATAAGAACTTAAGTTAGAGTAGAGAACAAATTAGAAAATTAACTAGTAGCCCTATGTATAGAATAAGTAAGTGAAAGATACTAGAATTTAAAGTAGAGATCTAGATAGGAGACATAAGTTTATATATGGATTAGGGTTATGTGTCCATATGGTTTGGACTTTTATGTTAACTCTAGAATTGCATATAGCATGCTCTTTCTTTTTCCCACATTTTTGTGGTATGGGACACAAATTATGGGGTTTTGTAGAAAGGATGTTATATTCACCGTGCTTGTCTAACCCTTTCAAGTGCATGTGGTATGGGACATATGCATGAGGGAGGTTCTAAGATAAGTATGACAAAACATGTCACCTTTAGATATATGATCGGTCAACATGTATCCAAAGGCCACAAAGAAAAATAAGAGTTGACATTAAAATTTTGAGACATGCAGCCACCTAAACCTAATTAGATACATAGTAAGACCAATAATGCATACAAAGGGTAGATATCTTGATATAGATAGTAAGTTGGTTTTAAAGTGGAACCAAGATCCTATCGTAGCTCACTATGAAGAGAAGCAAGATAGTTCATTGCTATATTAGATGATGAGGATGATGTGAGGTAGTCTCAAGCTCGATTAGTGATATATGCATTTGTTAATCAGATTTAGATGTTTATCCATTAGAAGATCACCCTCTGAAGTATGCTAATGAGACATTAATGTAACATCAGAGAGTCAGTGCATATAGGGATATGCAAAATCCTAAGTGGGTAGTACATGGAAATTTTGTGTATCACCCTCCCTAAGAACACCACGTGCACATAGCGGAAGCAACACTGAGTTATGCATAACACGTGCACTCAAGGAGGCATTACATAAATCTGGCATTCATAGCAACAATATAATCAATCACACAAATAGGAAATATTTGACATTCTCATAGTTGCTCTTGCAAAAAGGAACATAATGATTGTCACATAGAAAACTAACACAACATCTTGAGACATAGTATTTACTATAAGTTCTAAACATTGAAACACATAGATGAGTCTCAAAATATAAGGATCGTCTCATAGTTGGAACCCCACCAGATTGAGTCCTACTCTATCTATGCTTAATTCTCTAGGATCTACTCCACTCCTGCTCTCACCTGCAAACATCTCGTCCCCAGCCATGCATTGGAAAAAATGGTTGTTAGAATAAGTGGCATGAGTACTCTAATCTATGCATTATTGAAAGAAAAAGATACTACAAAATATTCTTGAACATTATAAACATGAAGCTAATATTGAACTTTGTATAAAATCTGAAACATAAATATCTCTTCTTTCTTTAACTTAGTTCTTGTCTTTCTTACTTATCTTACTCTGAAGACCTATACTCTGGTACATGGGTCTCATGACCTACACTAAGGTGCTTGGGTCACATAACCTGCACTCAGGGCTTGGGTTATGTATTTGAATCGGCATGCACTAAGGGTACATGACAAATGACTTGCACAAAGGGCCTGGGTCATATTTCTCTTATATTGACCTGCACTAGGGTGCCTGGACCACATGACTTGCACAAAGGGCCTAGGTCATGTCTCTTGAGTTGAACTACACTAAGGCCTGAGTTAAACTCCATAATCTGGCCTCATCTTCTTAAATTTGATCGTAACATGAATCTTAATACATTATGATCTTATAGTCTTATCATGAACTAATATCTTGAATCTTAATACATGCATCTTTATAGAATCTTATCATGATATTAAAGCATACATCTTAATGAAGTTACATCACAAATCTCAAAGCATTCTATTCTCATATTCTTATCATGACTCAAATCATGAATCTTAATAACATATTATGTTGGAACATAATCATGACTTTAATCTATCTTATAAACGTATCATGTACTTGATTCTTAGATCTTATTCATTCTTTGAAATTTAAATTACCTTTTAGTTCTCATATCTCTATCTATATAAGAAATCTTGACATCATATTTCTACTCTAAATCTTATGTATGTGGTTATATCACATAATGATGGATGTATGGCAATCTTACTTTCATATCTGATTTTATTGTCATATTCACTAAGATGAATCATCATTAAGAAATCTTAACTAACATTATTCTTTAATTTTTCTCATGAACCTAATTCATGAATCCCAACCATTCTAAGAAGTCTTAATAACATATCTCTACTTGAGATATTGGGTAAATGTGAAAATGAAATCATGAAGGTATAAAACTTTAATTTGTGTATCTTAGAACATCAGAACACATAAATTATAATATTTTATATGAGAAGCATGTAAATATATCAGGCTTGATAAGTATGGATACTCATGGGCATGAACCACTTAGCCCTCTCCAAGAGAAATGTAATTGCTCCTTTTCGGTTGAAGCAACCCTAATCCCATTCTTGGGACTGATGAACCCTAAATACCCTGTGCATTCAATAACCATTCATTAATAATTATATTCACCTTAGTTTCTAGGGTTTTGTGGTTCTTGACTAAAAGAGGGAGACTTGGAGTCAAATCAGGATCTAAAACCTAGACCATTATCTAGGTCTCAAAAAATAGACCAAAATTCATATAAAGATCAATCCCATATGAGTTGTCAATTGGAAGTTGTGATTTATTGAAGATAGACCAATCACAACTCAAGAAACCATAGATGTGACATGATATGATTTTAATTTTGATAACATGCAAAAAGTCAGGACAACCAAGGTTTGATTACCCATTGAATAAGATCTGCAAGGGCAAAATCGTGAAATTGTCATGTCATCATCTTGCTCAACTGAGAGAGGCTACCAGACCGTGGATTCATGATTCCCCAATGCAAACCAAAGTACAGAGGACGCTGAAGGAAACTACTATTGAGTTCCTTGAAGCATGTCGATCTCAGGGACCCGTACCTTGGTCTGGCGGTGACCAGGAGGTTGAAAACTAACCCGGACGACACCTGGTGAGGTGGTACAAACCAACAACAACTCTCGTGAAACATCAAGGAAGACCTAAAGCAAGAAAGTAGTTCCTTGATCAGTCGTGAACCCAATCATGGAGTATCAGTGAGAAACGATAGCCAAAATCTGCCAAAACATGCCACGCAGAAGGTCACAAATATGCAATAGGAAAAACAACATGTTGAACTAGATTGGAAGCAGGGAAGAAAGAGAAACCAAACCTCGTGGAAATCGTTGAAGGTTCCCTCACTAGATTCACGATGGGCGGAGTCAAACTTGTCGATGAACAAGATGAGTAACAATACTGTCGACTACAACTATGGTGAGGAGAGACGTCTAGGGAAAGATGATGAGGGTTTTCCCAGATTGTGTATGATCCCCGATCATCAGTGAACGAGTTTGTATATATAGGTGAGGATCTAGGGATGAGCCAGAGTCTGAAAGAGTTGGGTTTCTTCGGGATCAGAGGAATCCCACAAACACAGGGATTGATGCAGGTAAAAGAGATGAAACCCAGACCTGCAGACACGAAAATATGACTTCTATTCTGCAAAAAGTTTGTGTGACACATTAAATCACCATGAACCATAGGTTTGATAATAACTCGATAAATCTCTATTAACAATTATATAAGAAACTTTCCCAAATGCTTTGAGGGGGCATATGTGATCATATTTTCCTCACATTTCAACCATAGGAGCATTATAGGATCTAGAATATTCTTATGTAGGTGATTTCTGAATTTGATGGGTAAAAGTTAAATTATTTTCATAATGTAATTTACACCGCTCATGTACATTAGATGCATTATGGTTGCCCCTAACCAAAGTGACTTACCTTTGAGAGTCAACTAGGGTTTATCTTAGTTCATCTGAGTCTATTGGATGAAATTATCCCAATTATGGTTCATATACTTGTTGGTGATTTCATGCAGTAAGGAGAGAGAAGGTTCATTATATATATAATTACCATTGGATTAACTATCATCATGAAGAAGGAAACTATGTCACTCATCTTTATAGTGTTCAAGAGAAAAAAAAAATCGATTTACTTGGGTTATTTTCATTGAGGCTCAGATCTGAATTCTAGTGAGAAATTTCATATAACCCCTAATTTTTTAAAATCTAAAATAGGGATGTTACATAGATAGTTTGGCCAAATGCTTAAAATGGGTGTGGAAACATGTGGTAATGATAGAGACAAAACTTAGGAGAGGATGGCAATAGTAGAGTGGGGACGTAGAAGGAGTTGAAATAATTATTTATTTTTAGATATTTTGAAGAAAAAAGGGTAAAATATATGATAGATCCCTTATTCATGTTAAACTACTTATCCTAAGGTAAATAGCAGGAACGTAAATCGTCACTTCACTTAGGAATAGCTTGGCTAGACTAGCTTGGAAGAGTATAGTCGGGTGTAATTGTGTGAATACTTGATGTAAAATTGTACATCAAATTCCATTTTGTCATTGGACTACACCTTACCAAATAAGTCTTAAGTGTAGTCAAGTATAGAAGGAGTGTAATCACAATGTAAAAATATACAGTAAATCCGTACTTTGTTGTCTAACTACATCTTACCAAATAGACCCTTAAAATTGAGCCAGGTGATGTATTGGACCATCTTTGTGTGAATTGTCTGATCTATTTATTTTATATTTTGATAAACAAGATGTTTAAATAATTTTGATTAATTATTTAATGGATATGGTTGGTATACGAAATAAGTACAGTAACACTGAGATTTTTCTTAGACTGGGGCAAACATTTAATACGGGAACGCAATACATGTTTCAACAAAATCAAAACCAAAAGATAGGGGGACCACCATATATTGCAAAGCGGGCACGACGGAAGAACAAAGGAGACGCGGAATTCCCTGATTACCAACCAGGAACTGAGACCACTTATCCCACGCATGAGGCCAGCAATAGCATCAACAGCCCATCAACTCGTCCTCTTCCTAGCCCCTTCTCTCTCTACTCCAGCTCTGCTCCTCTCGGACAAGGCCAGATTGCTGGCCGTAATCATCAGTCCAGGGGAGAGGGGTGTCTCTTTGTGCGAAACTAGAGGATAGAGATAGAGAGAGAGGGGAAAGGAGGGGAGAAGAAAGAAACTACAGCCATGCCTTCGTCTCATGGAGGCGCCGCCTGCAACAACCATAGCAGCAGCGCCGGTGGCGGCCCTACAGGGGGTAAGACGAGCGTGGTCTGGTTCAGGAGGGACCTAAGAGTAGAGGACAACCCAGCGCTGGCAGCCGGTGTGAGGTCCGGGATTGTCGTGCCGGTATTTGTGTGGGCACCGGAGGAAGAAGGACATTACTATCCGGGAAGAGTGTCGCGGTGGTGGCTCAGCCAGAGCCTCCGGCACCTGGATTCCTCCCTCCGCAGCCTTGGCGCACCCCTACTTACCAAGAGGTCCCTGGACACTGCAGCGACGCTCGTGGACGTTGTGCGCTCGGTCGGCGCCAATCAGCTCCTGTTTAATCATCTCTATGGTAACTTCAGTCTATCCCCTGTGGCACCGTGCTGTCTATTGGTGCTTTACTTTCCTCTAATCTTCTATCGATGGCATCTCGTCGCTTGTGTCATCCGTTGATACCTACTCTCCTTTTGTTGGTTCTAAAAGTATGATCTGCTTCTTGCATATATCTATATTCACACTAGTTACAGCTTTACTGTTTGTTCATGTTTTATATATCTGATGTTTTTTCACCTTTTCTCGTAATATATCGTTCTGTTGTAAGCTGCAGTTCCTGTCCAATATATTTTGGACTGTTTGATTAATCACGATGCCATTTTCTAACCCAAGCTATTGATATTAGGTTGTGCTCTAAGTTTGTTGCTCAGTGTCTGAATTAGCTGTCTTTATGCTTTTCTTCTCCTACCTATCTATCATTTTGCTCGTGCTCATCTCCAGTCTTCTCAAGTTTTCCTTCTCTGTACTATCACTATCTTATTTAATTTCAGAACTTCCTTTGATAGGAATGGATTATAAAGTTCAATATTGAAAGGTAAAGCATCGAAGCTACTGCTTTTATGCATAAATGAACTGTGTACGCATTGTGGTGTTTCGGATCTTCCAAAGAAATTTACTTCACACGCTGCTCTCTGAAAGGATTTGATGTCCTTCCCTTTGGTTTCTGCTTTATCAATAAAACATCAGCAGTGCTAACAACATAGATTAAGTTTGCAATGATTCAAAGTGGCATCTGTTACTTTACATGTGGAAGGACTTCTCAGGGAGATGTTAATTTCTACTTCTCTAGAGATCTTATGCAGAGCTATGATCTATTTAAATGGCCTCTTAGATGTCTTTCAGTACATTTTAGAAGGATCTTTCTTGTATCTACTAACTTGGTATGATTTATTTGTCAGACCCACTGTCCCTTGTGAGAGATCATCGCTTGAAGGAACTTTTGAATGCAGAAGGCATAGCTGTGTCTTCATTCAATGCGGACTTGCTCTATGAACCATGGGAAATCAATGACGATGAAGGTCGACCTTTTTTCACTTTTGATGCTTTTTGGAGCAAATGCCTTAGCATGCCTTATGATCCTCCAGCACCGTTACTTCCACCCAATAAGATAATACCAGGTATGAATATAATCTTTAGTGAATTTTCAATTTATATGCAGTACTGTATGTTATTTCAGTTTCCTCTCATGTAGTTACTCTTTCATAGTCATGATTGACCATCTTACCGTTAGTGCATGGCCTTGATTCTTACTATGTGACAAGAGAAATTGTTGGCTGCCTAATGTAAAAGAGAGATCTTCATGCACAGATCCTAGTTTGGAAAAGATATCTATGCACACGGAATGGAAGTTAGTAAAGGCTTTAATGGTTACTCTTTCATAGTCATGATTGACTATCTTACCGTTAATGCATGGCCTTGATTCTTACTATGTGACAAGAGAAATTGTTGGCTGCCTAATGTAAAAGAGAGATCTTCATGCACAGATCCTAGTTTGGAAAAGATATCTATGCACACGGAATGGAAGGCTGGAAGATAAAGTATCTCAAGCATGCCTGTTTAGTCGCATCTACTTCTTCCACAAAAATGATAACACAAAAAATAACTAACAACCAAGTTTTAGTAGTCCAAGATGGGACACCCCAGTAGTTAGATCTCTGGTTTGTTAGCAAGAGGTCTCAGGTTCAAGCCCTGGTGACAGCATGAATAGAAACACCAAATTTTATTAAAAACAAACCAAATTTTAGTAAGTTTGTATTCACTACTTCTTGTATGGTTATCTATGACTCAAGGGAACCCCCATAGTTGCATTATTTCTCCCCATAAATCTTATATCATTGTGAATCTTCTCAACATCATGTTCGTATATTCACATGCATTCCGACTTAACCAACTGTCAAATACAACACCCATGACTTTCATGTTGCCAATACTTTCTTTGCATTTGTTGAGATGCTCTATGTGCAACTGACTTATACTGGAAGAACTTACCAAAAGTTGAACCATAAAGTCAATAGTCTTCTTTAGATAGTGGGATGCCTTGAATGGGATCTGAGTGTTTGATGACCTAATTACCATCATGTGAAACTACTAAAAGCATTTATGTGACAAATTTATATACAATTCCGTTTTATGTATTTTTATGCACGACTAGTAACATAACCCCTAGCTTGATCTGCATGTATAAATGAAAGTCTTATGCACATCCACCAGTATTCCTAAGCATTACTCATCATCATACGCCTCAATCCAACCATGTTGGTGTCAGCTAATATTCTTCGGCAGTATTGAGTCGTGAAATATGAATTTATTGAAAAAGTCCTAGGTTACATTTTCAAAAAAAGGAGATGAACATGCTTATTGTAAGTTATGTCTATGTTCTATAGAACTTCCAATATAATCTCATTGGGAAAATTCCTAGGATCTTACTTTATATATACAATTTCAAAAAAGAGAAGCATATACTTATTGTAAATTGTGTATATTTCCTATAGAACTTCTAATTGGTGGGAGTCTACTCAGTGATCACACTATATATAGACAAAGAATAGGGGGTAAATGGTAAATAACTAGACATCATTTATGTTAGGGGCCAAAAGTAGAAAACCCATGTAATATATTTTGCTACAATGAATTACCCTATGAATATTGTTTATTCATAGCTTATTTTTCTAATATCTATGAACTGTTACCAATATGTATCCTTTTTCTGGTTCTGATTCAGAAGATTTCCTGTATCACAACTAAATAATCCATATATCATTTATTAGCTTATTTTGGTTAGTTTGCCCATGTATCAAGCGATTATCAGGGAACAATCAAAATCTTTTAAGTTTTAACTCTATTATTAGTATAGATCACATTTCCAAGCTCAAGTATGAAAAAGAATTTGTAGCTGTGAATTTTAACCAATGTTGGGCTTCTCAACAGTGTGTCCTCACTTCATATGCAAGACATCTGTGTTTTTAGGGTATGCCATCCTAGATAAATATCATGCGCTTCAACACAGGAAGAACCTTGATTAGAGATTTAATACTTTAAACTGAAATCATTGAGACCAAAGAGTTTTGTAGAGGACAGTCTTCAAGAATTATATGTATGTGTCAACCAAAAAAAGAAACTTGGGTAAAGAGGATCATATATCTATACTAACTTTGTGTTAGAGATTGTTGGTCTTCTTTACAGAATTATGGGCATGTTTCCCTGAATAAGAAAAATGCTTGTTAATGAAACTTATCTACCTATATTCATAACTTGTTTAGAAAGATTTTCATGTTCTCCTGTTTGAAAAGCAAAGCACTGTCGTCCAGCATGAATGAATTAGAAAGGCATCACAACTTTGAATTATGATGGAGAGGCTCTTATATTCATGGATATAACATTTTTCAGGACTCTGTTTACCATAATAGAGATTGTTGCAAACAAATATTAGATTTATTTTTCAAATATATTGACTATTTGATTGCTCAGATTGTAAAACAATGCCATGAATGCTTCGTTTTCTTCCTTACAGGAGATGTATCTAGGTGCCCTTCAGACGTTATAATTTTTGAAGATGATTCGGAGAAGGCTAGCAATGCTCTTCTTGCTCGAGCATGGTCTCCTGGATGGAGAAATGCTGATAAAGCTCTAGCGAGCTTCATCAATGGACCACTACTGGAGTATTCAGCAAATCGTAAAAAAGCTGATAGTGCCTCGACATCTTTCCTCTCACCGCATCTGCATTTTGGAGAGTTGAGTATACGAAAAGTATTTCACCTAATTCGTATGAAGCAGCTTGTATGGGTTAATGAAGGGAACATAGCTGGCGAAGAGAGTGTTAAGTTATTTCTCAAATCTATTGGGCTACGAGAATATTCTAGATATTTTAGCTTTAATCATCCTTGCAGTCATGAGAGGCCTCTCTTAGCTCACCTTAGGTTCTTCCCCTGGGTAATCGATGAGGGATATTTTAAAGCGTGGAGACAAGGAAGAACAGGTTATCCGCTAGTTGATGCTGGAATGAGGGAACTGTGGGCTACAGGATGGCTTCATGACCGCATAAGGGTAGTGGTATCAAGTTTCTTTGTTAAAGTCCTGCAGCTGCCATGGCGATGGGGAATGAAGTATTTTTGGGATACACTGCTAGATGCAGATCTTGAAAGTGATGCTTTGGGCTGGCAATATATTTCTGGAACTCTTCCTGACGGTCGGGAGTTTGACCGCATAGACAACCCAGAGGTATAGCTAGACCGTACACATTGCTGTTTTTTCCGCATTTATTGCTTTTACTTGGTGATATCATATCAATGGCCATTCGTGTCTTATGATTCTTCAGTTTACATATTACATCCATTTACGATTTTTATTTTGTTACTGTTTTTTGAAACCTGACACTCGTGCTAATTTTCGTTTTTTTTAATACAATTTTTATGTTACAGTATGAGGGTTACAAGTGTGATCCACATGGTGAGTATGTAAGGAGATGGCTACCTGAACTAGCCAGATTACCAACTGAATGGATACATCATCCCTGGGACGCTCCAGAATCTGTTCTGCAGGCTGCTGGAATTGAACTGGGATCCAACTACCCACTGCCAGTTGTTGAGATAGAGGACGCCAAGGCGCGCTTGCAGGCAGCTCTTTCACAGATGTGGCATATGGAAACAGCTGCCAGGGCGGCAGCTGAAAATGAACAAGAAGAAGGTCTTGGAGACTCTTCTGAGATACCTCCAACTGATTTTCCTCAAGAATTACAGATGGACGTTGATCATGAGCATGTGAGAACAACGAATAATCCTATTTCGGTCAGAAGACTGGGCGATCAGATGGTTCCCACTGTTACTTCTTCATTGGTTAGGAGTGAAGGAGAAGCTTCTGTTGGTCCAGGAGAGAGTGTTGCAGATAGCAGACCCGAAGTGCCATCCGATGCAAACTTTGACATGCAACAATTAAGAGAAGAAATCAGTGTTCAAGTAACGCGGAACCTGACAATTCCAGGTCGAAATGTAAACAGGCCAGAAGCGGCCACAGAGTCATCGAGCAGCTGGTTGGGAAGAGAAGGTGGTCTAGTCCCCGTTTGGTCACCTCCATCAACGTCAAGTAACTCTGAGCATATCATGGTAGAAGAAGCTGAAGTAGTCAGTGGTGGATATTTGCACAGGCATTCAAGGTCTCATCAGATAAATTGGCAGCAACTTTCATCAACCAGGTAGATTTGCTTTCATTTTCTTATTGTCAGCGGTTGAATTTAACTCCTAACTGAGAAAGCAACATATATTTTCTTTACTCAAGGATCAGTTATGCTCTACAATTTTTTGAATGTCAAGGAAATCATTTATTTTTTCTGCGTTTTGTTGCTTCATATTTTGTGAAAATCCAAATTTCATGTTCTTATTAAAATTTGTGAAATTTTATCTCTTACAGTTTATATTACATTACTGATGTTTGTTGTTGGTAAACTCAAATTTCTATGTTTGAAATCGTCAAGCTTTGTTTCCGTACGGTTCGCTTTATTTTATGCATTCCTAATAGCTGGATTAATCATCTTGTTGTTTGAAGATGAAATTTTTGGTTGGATTACCCGATGATTGGCTACCTTGATTCCATAACCTCACATGTTTCTTCTTGATTTTTACATTTTACCCAGTCACAATAGTTTTGTGGTTATTTTGCTTATTCTTCAACTATGAATATCACAAAGCCATCCTAAAAGATATCGGAGATGGTTGTCTCTTTATGCTTAAGGAAAATTCATTCATAGGATATTATTAATTTCCGGAACATTTTAATTGATGATATATACAGTTATATGACAGGAGAAATTGGGAGGTAGAACGCACTCATCAAGCAAATACTATCTCGTAGACGACGTCCAGTATTTGTGCATTAATATCATAAGCTGCCGACGCATTTGAGAGCAAGGCCGACTTCCTCGTCTGGGTCGTTGTGTCAACAATTTGTATCAGTCAGCATTTGTATAGTGGATAGAAGTATCGGATATTCTAATAGCAAAATTCCGGAGGAGGTTTGTGAGAACTCACGTCATCTCTTGCCTCCTCTCTTTACGGCACTTCCTTGTAATTTGTCGTTCTTTTGTGTTTATTGGTTTGAATGAAATCGGGGCGTGGGGGTGCTTGTACAGCAAAATATTGTGATGGTAGTGTTAAATGGCATTAAAATGTCCATTCTATTCCTTAAGTTACGAGACAAACACCGTAACTGTATTGAAATGAATGTTCGATTCATTAAATTCATGCACGTGATTTAAATCTTATCAAGGGCGTCTGCATTCTTAGAATGCACCAAGCCGACATGCCTGGTTATAAACATACATGCTATTTGTAGATTCCATATACACGTTCAAATTAGTTGTCAGTCCTTTCTCAACCCAAAAAAAAAACAATGAGGATAAAAACTTTGGCAGAAAAATAATACAGCGGAAGTAGTTCTGATGTAACTACAGATTTTAATATTGAAACTAAGGGGTGGTTTGGATGAGCACTTTAATCCCCGTAGTCTGTGTATGATATTATGAGTAGCCAGTATTTTCGGTAGAGCAGGTCAGGCGGAAAAGGTATTATATCCAAATGAGCATGTGGCCAAGAGATGCAAAAAGTATGACGGCGTAGCTGCAACTGGTGCTAGACCAGTATTTCCAATTTTGGAATACTTTAACACTACCATATTCTGTGCGAATTACTGGGAATAAAATACACAACAGTGCAATCAGTAATTAGTTTACTATGCTAATTATGTATTAACTACTGGGATTTTAAAAATTGGGCAGTTAAACTAGAAATAAGGACATGGTGGTCTACAGACCATCCATCCAATCTGTAATGTTACGATGACCTCTCTAACTCAGAGACGGATCCACAAGGGGCAATCTAGGGTGAGCCACGCCCTCCACACACACACACACACACACACACACACACAAAACAAAAAATATATCATTTTTATGATACCACCTCTTGATCAAAATATTTTTAACATAGCTTACCGCACAAATCGTGACTCTGCATGTTTTTATTTAACCACGCCTTTTGTGTGTATATTTTAAGAGTTGTACTAAGTATATTTGACGATTATATCTGTTACATTTCACACATGTAATAAAATTAATAGTCTTAATATAGCCACTGTAGCATTCTCCAAGTGTGATCCATATATATACAAGACGGGAGCATGGATCGACAAAATCACACTTGAAAAACGTCACAAATAGCATATATCGTTCATTGCAATAACAAAATAACATTAACAAGATATAGAAACATTGCTCATACATATTTTTTTACAAAACTTACAACAAGAAACACGATACATGATATAACTAATAATCTAATTAAGCTTCCTTGGATCATATAAATGACACTCTACTAAGTCTTCAACTCATACGCATATACACCTTGTGGAAGCTATCCCATGCTGTAAACAACTTATGTGCATCTGTAAATAGTCATGCATTCAACAAATTGATTGTAAGTGGTTGCGTTTCAGTAATAATATAAACATAATCTAAAATAAATCTTGATATTAATCTGAACATAAGTATTTTTAGTAACTTCACGATGCATTCTTAACTTGATTAAGTATTCTTATTAGGGTACATACTCAATGAAACTTATTTGATCAGATCTCACAACACACACGAGGTGTGCATGCTTCGCATACTTCTGAAGAGACTGAAAGTGAACATGATTGGGCTTGAACCCAATAAATGTAAACGTCATTGAACATACTAAAAGTGAACAAGCTTGGACTTGAACCCATAAAGTGAAGTGGGGTTTATAAGGCACCAACCTTCTATAAAAAATTTCATGAGTAGGGCCTAGTTATTAATTTTCCATTTTAATCTTATATGATCTTATCTTACTTAGGGTTTTCACCCATAACTACATTACTTATCTTAAACATGAAGAGGTATATTCTTTTAACTGATATAATCTTAACATATAACATGCATGCAATAAATCTTAATAAGATGTGCATTTATAAATACATATTTAAACATTAAAATGTTCACATGATAAAATATATAATATGAACTTAAATCATGACAATGCGAACAAAACGAATGATGCAATATAATGAAACCCAAGTTATGGATCACTTACCTAAATCTAAGAAACCAGATTCATAACCATGACTCCTAACCTAGCTCAATGGATAAATCTCAACAAAAAAGATAAAAAAACCATATATAACTTGCCCTCACTAGACGTACCAGTCAAAATATATAAATTATTTTTTCATTGGCCAATCAGGACTGAGAGAAGTCAATTTATCTTAATCTGGAACCAGATAAATGGGAAACTAAAAAGACGAGTAAACCCTTCAATTATATCAAGGACTTAGAGCATGACAGGGGGCATCTTTATAATACCCCTCTTTATTAAAATTCACTTAATTAGATAACCAAACCAACCTATGACCTAGGTTTATTAATCAAATCGTGACACATTAAACAACATGCGGGGACTTCGTGTCTATTTGTTCTCTAAATGGGAAACTAAAAAGACGAGTAAACCCTTCAATTATATCATGGACTTAGAGCGTGACAGGGGGCATCTTTATAATACCCCTCTTTATTAAAATTCACTTAATTAGATAACCAAACCAACCTATGACCTAGGTTTATTAATCAAATCCTGACACATTAAACAACATGCGGGGACTTCGTGTCTATTTGTTCTCTTCACCCCCAATTCTTGGAGGTCTTCAACCTTGGAGCCATGAACCTACGCCCAGAATGCAAAAAGACCCACAGCTGACTGAGCCCCCCTTACACCGCCGTACCCGACCAACAAGACCGCAAGGTCCATCGTGACTGAAGATGCCGCACACCACTCACCATTTATGAGAATCGGGGCAGTAGCTTGAGAATCTGCCGATGAAACTGGGGAGAGGGATGCCAGAGACCGACTAGCACAAAAATGTTTCGCGGTTTCCACTGAAGGGTACAGAATCAAAAACACGAAGATTCACGGGGGAGAAGGCCCAAAGGTCAACCCACCGGCAAGGCGCCATGGAACCATCTTGTTGACCCAGCGCTTGGGAACAACTAGAGATCAACTGAGGCTGCATAAACAAAGACCGGGGGTTACAAAAACTCATTGTGATCTCAATATATCCAGGAGAAGTCGGAGCTCTATGAGCCTAAATACAGTTACCGGAGATGAAGGTTGTGTTTTCGGTGGTGAAACCAGACACCTCGCCCCAATTTGAAGGCGCTCAAGGGTCCGCTACCAGCAAGAGGTGCTTCCTAAAGCTTGAAGCGCCGCCGAGAAGACCAATGCAGACACAGAGGAAAACCACGATGAGGGTTGGAAAGACGAGAGATTGGGCATCTCTTATATATAGGTTTTTTGGGCTTTAGACTAGGGATCAATAGGCTCAGAAAAACCTTCCAAAACCATTGGGAAACTCAATCCCCAATTTAAATCATCCTATGGTGCAATTAGTTTTGCTCGCTTTTCACAGACTATTTTCCATGTATTTCACGCATTATTGTTCACTTTTATATTATTTATGCATTGTTTATCATTATTAGCATGTGAAATGTTATTGCATCAAATAATAAGTATTTTCACTAAATTATGTCAATTTTTTATTTTTCATTTGGACTTATATTGGTTTTTTTTCATATTTCATGTAATTTGAGCACTTACAAGGCAGCTCGGTGCTACCGACACACAGTCGGTGGTACCGACTTGATGTGAAAATCTAACTGGAAAGTTAAAGAAATTTTAGTGCTACTGAAATACAACTTGGTGCTACCAAGACAAGGTTCGAGGCCACCGAAATGCTAAGTTTGTGAAATTGACTTACGGTTCAGAGAGCATTAGTAACTGAGGTTTATCAACTCGATGCTACCAACACCCAAGTCAGTAGTATTGAATTTCATAAGCAGAAGAAGTCAGAACTCACAAATGGCAACTCGGTGCTACCGAGCCACCTATCGGTCTACCAACACATAGTGAGAGATTAAAGTCAGCTGAGGACTAGGTGCCACCGACATTCAATTGGTATAAACCGACTTTGTACGATCAGTGCAGATTAAGATCAATCCAGATCTGATGACTGAGGCTTAATGATGGACATAGTCTCACTTATGACGTAAGAAAAGTTTGGACATACATATCTACCACGTTCTATTCTATTGCAACCGAGAACGGAAGTGAGAGAGGAGGAGACTAAGGAGATAACCACATCTCAAATGATTCAGGCACCTCCGGAGAGAAGATTTGCAGCCGAAGCATTGCGGATCAAGACATTCGCCAAAGGGGATCTTCTAGACAGGTTTCTCTAGGGATTTACATCAGCTTCTTATTTTTATCACAGTTTCTCTTGTCTTCTTTATGTGTGAGATAGTAGAAATCATGCGGGGCTAATCTCCTTTGTTCCTTAGGACCCCCCCGAGTAACCCAGTTTGGCATCGTAATTGATTTCTATGATTTAATATTATTATTTATTTAAAGTTTGGACTTAAATCTACGATTGCTAAATGAATTGCCTATGCTTGATCATCGTAGTCATTTCCTCAGGCCATTAATTGAATCGGGAGAGGGATTCAGGTTGGAAAGGTCGTATATTTACATAGCTTATATCGTGCTTCAAGAGAGGGCTCATGACTGTGAAGGGTATAAATAAGAGATATCGTTAATTGACCTAGATAATTCTTAGATTGCTACAGGAGTGAGATTTGTCTTAGTATAGGTGTTGTATTATGTTGTAGGAGTGGGTAATACTTGCTACAAGTCCTTCATCCAGGGTTAAGGGTAAATGCTTATTAACAAAATTGAGAGAAATGCAATGAATACCATGGATACACTATAATCCTAAGGAATCCACCAATATGTGATCATAATTCACTTAATATAATTTTCAATTTTATAAATAGTTATAATTAAACAACAATCACCTTTTCCTTAGGTCAGGAGGACTATAAATGGGTAAGGGGAAGGGGAAGGGTTAAGGATTTTCTTACTCTATACTTGCGTACCCACTATTCTCTAACCCACTATCTTAGTGGGTAAGGGTAAGGGTAAACCATTACCCATACCCTCTAACCCGCTACCCACCAAAAACTATGTATAGTATATTAAATATATAGTCATTATTTTGTTTAAGTCTGTGGATTACTATTTATTTTGTGTTCATCATTTCATCAATGCATGATATTTTTATCAACTTCTTGTGTTGCTAATTCTATTTGTATATAACATTAAGTTTGGAGGTGTTTTTAGTAGTTTGATTGGATATGCATCATGTTATATTTTTTTTGTGGTGTTTTTACTTGTTTTAGGACTTATTTGATCGCACTAAGACACACAAGTATACAGTAACAAGATTTAATCATTAATGTACCATTTGAGTACATATTTGTGGTAATTTTATATACTTAATTTTTGCTTAGTTTTGTTGTGTAAAATAACAATTCGGAGGGTATATGATGTGTATATTTGCAATAATAACTTCTTGTGATATATTCTCATTTAATATTATTTTAGTGTATCATTTCTTTATTTTGAGTGACTTATTTGTTCTTACACAATCTTAGGAGTACTACTATTTGTGTATGAAACAACCACTGCATTGATAATATATTTTGAATACATCACAAACCGTGTGCATAATGTTGTAGAAGATTACTTAAAAATAATTTTGAATAGTTAGTAGTCATTATGGAACATCCTAATATTTTACTTAAATACATAAATGTATTAGGTTGGTCATCATTTTTAATATTAGCGCAAAATCCTAGAAGACATATAAATTACCCGCTTCACCCTTACCCTTCACATTTACCCCGTGGATAAGGGGGTAAGGGTAAGGGAAGGGTAAGGATATTGGTGGAGTGGGGAATCACCCACATCCTTACCCGTTACACCTGGTGAGTAATAGTAAAGGTAAGCCCTTACCCTCCCCATAACCTCCCTATTGCAGCCCTAGGCTAAGCTAATTAAGTAACAATTAGTAATAGTCTCTGAAGTACGTTTTCCAGAGTTTGACATTAGACCCTCACATGCATATACTACTTGACGCATATACTTGAATTATGCACACATAGTTTAGGTGTGTCATGTTTTTGACGTTGTTGCCGAAAAAATAGAAACTCCAGTACTACAATTGTTGTGACCGACCACTCTTTTTCTTATTAAAAAATATTGCTTATTTTATTTCTTCAAAATTGTGCTTAAATTGAAAATCTTATATTTGCAATACAATTTACTAGTGTTCATTCTCAACCACTACTATTTCATTTCAGGTACTAGTGCATGGTTTAGACCAGAACCACCGACTACTGGGAATCAACTTTGCAAAGTATAGGCCCAAAGGAACTTAGTCGTAGAGCAAGAGAGTTCGAGGCTTCAGTTGAAAGATTTTTCCATACCCCACCACTATAGAAAAAGTAAGCACATGCAGTATACATGGACCCAAATGTTGAAGAACATATTGAAGAAGGACTTGAAGAACAAATTGTCTAGGAGAGGACTAAAGTATCTTCACTCATAGAGCAACTAGGGCCAATCAAACGACAAGCAGTCAATGTGGGTAGTTACAAGATTGATCCTGGATTGGTGGCACTGATCAAATCTCAGTCATTTCAAGGCAACGACATGGGGGATCATATGGCTCATAACAATAGATTTGTGGAGAGTTGTGATATGCTTAAACTCAACATGGTCTCAATGACAGTGATCTACTTGAAGATATTCTCTTACTCACTTTCAGACAAGGAAAAAGTATGGTTTCTTAGCCTTCCGCCAGAATCAATAGAGACCTGGGATGAAATCATAGATGTCTTCTTTGAGCGATACTTTCCACCCCAAAAGACCAATGAATTGGTTGGAAAGATCCACAACTTCAAGTAGCATGCTGAGAGTCATATTCTGAAGCATGAGAGTGATTTCATAACATGCTCAGGAAGGTCCCTCATTATGGGATCAATTTATATGAGCAGACAAAGGCATTCTACTATAGCCTACATAAAGGGGAGAGGACTAGTTTGGATGACGCAGGAGTAGGTTTTTTCCTAAACAATAAAACTACCAGGTATCTTGAGATCCTAAAGAACATGGCCAAGAATCAGTCATAAGGGGAGGAGCGAGAAGCACCATCAACAATTAGAAGTTCTATGGAATAAAGGGAGTTCACAGAACTCAAATCCCAGATGGACATACTCACAAGAAAGCTTGAGAAAAACTTTGGCACCTCATTTGGAGGTGAAGAGGAGGAGTGCATGTACCTACATCAACAATATTAATTTGATAGGGGTTCAAACAATATAGATAGAATTGAAGACTTGCTAGGAAGGTTGGTGATGCATAATGAGGCCTTATTGCACCAGACAAAAATGTTGCAACAAAATCAAGGGGCTCAGATCCACAATATTGAAAATTATATTTCTCAACTAGCAGTAGAGGTGGCATCCCTTAAGAAGCCCATTCCGTAGGGATTACCTGGGAACAGAGAGACAACTCATCAACATCATCAAGTAAACTTTATCTCTATTCTCATGGAACTAGAGAAGGTTATTGAGGAGTCACTAGATCAACACATTCTAGAGTCAGAATGGGTATACGTTCCAGAAGTTCCATTCCCTCATAGATTATACAGAAGATCGTGAGGATACAGAACACCAATGCATTCTACTCACTCATGCAGCTTCGTCAATATAAGGTCAGTAACAAGCGACAAGGACAACCCAACTTCATCATTTGTGCAAAATAATAAACTTTAAAGTTCCACCATTGCTATGTCCACACCTCCAGCTCTAGATAAGGTGCTCGTATAAAAGAACAGATGAAGGTTCTAATTCATAGTGGAGCAGTCATAGTCAACAAGGAAGAACCCACACTTGAGAAGGAACAACCACAAATCATCTCGTCCATAGGAGACATTCTAGATTCTATCATAGGAGGTGGCGTTTATGCAAGCTTAGGGGAGGAGACCCATAATCTTTCCGTACATTCCTCCTCACAAGCGTGCAAAGAAGCCACATGTGCCATTATCGGATAATCTGAAGTCGAGAAAGGTGGAAAAGCAGTTTAAGAAATTCCTAGATATCTTTGGGAAGCTCCACATCAACATCCCACTAGTGGAGGCGATAGAACATATAACTGCAAATAGAAGATTCTAGAAGGACATCATCAACAAGAAGAGACAGATAAAAGATACATATGTCTTGCATGTTGATGAAGTGGTGAGTGCGATGATCTAAGGAAGACTGTCGATGAAGACAAAGACCCAAGATGCTTGTACATTCCTTGTTCTATAGGCAGGAAACACTTCCAACAAGTACATTATGACTCTAGTGCGAGATAAATCTCATGCCTCTTCGGAAGGTGGGATTGAAGAAATCAAAGAACACTTCCATGATGATCTAGTTGGCAGACAAATCAGTTGTGAGGTCATATGGGATATGTGAGGATGTGTAAGTCAAAGTCGATAAGTTCATTTAACCTATCGATTTTGTAGTTATGGATATGCACGAGATGCAAAGATCCAAGATGTCGTTTGGAAGACCATTCCAAGATATGGATGATGTGTTCAGTGCCATGGGTAGAGGTTACTTGACACTTGGGATAGATGATGATAGAGTGGAGTCCAGACTTCCAGATAAATCGTTGTAACCATGTCATGACAATTCAGGCTAAAGAAAATCACCTTGTCGATCTTAAGATATTAAATAAGGACACTTATGGAAGGCACACAAATTTATTTATGTCATTTACATTTTATTTTGGACTTTTCATTGTTTAAATTTTGTATTTTTCTTATTAGATTTTGAATTGATGTAGAAGGGTACCTTGATGCTTTTGTTAGGTGTGCAGGAAGAGTCAGATTTGGTACTACCGACACTATTGTTAGTACAACCGACATGATTAAAATTTTTGAACAAGGATTTCATAAAAATTTGATACCACAAACACACAAGTTGGTGGTATCAAATCCATGACATGTAAAATTCAGTGAAAAGTCAGTAGCACCAACAACCAAGTTGGTACATACCATCGACTTTTCTCAAAAAAATCAAAGAGCTACAGGAAGAAATTGATACCACCGACACACAATTTGGTGGCATCGATTCATACAACTCAAAGGAGGATATAAGACTTCATATCTCTGTACCACTGACATAAGTTGGTGGCACTGACAAGAGGGATAGAAGTTAGTAGAACTTGATCGAAAGATGTCAATGGGAACATTTCATCCACCACCACCACCACCCTTCTAATCATATGGTACCTCCATTCCACCTCTTTATTTGAATTCTAACTATGGGGACATAGTCAAGTTCAAGCTTGAGGTTCTTAGAATGGCTTTATCAGTTGTATTTTTTATCTTGTTTTAGTTTTTCTCACCTACAAGTGTAGGATCAACAATCTATCCAATGTAATAGTGGATCTTAAGTATCACAATTTCACCTATCATCAAAGCAAAATGTCTTTCATGCTTTTATAATAAAATTTAATAAAAAAATAGAACATCACATCTTGTTAAGTTGAATTTTCAAAGTCTAAGGCAACACCAAGTAGAGAAAGTGTATGCGTCAGTCAGCTTGAGGACACTTAACATGAATGAAAATCTTCATTTATCTAAGATTTGTGTATGACGATGGGGTTTGATCCCAAACCTACCAAACAAGTAATGTGACCTTAATTGGGATTTTTAGAAAGAAACCTAAGGTTACCCTATACACAAGTTGATAGGAGAGGGACATATCATAGCTTAAGATAGGAATTGTTTCTTAAACATGTGATTCCACCCACTTTTCGTGACATTTCATTCACCACATTAAGATGATCAAGTAACCCAAATCATTTTCTCTTGATTGCATTGCATAACATAATAGGTGGCATGATAGATATTCATTTTATTGCATTAGTTAGAAAAAGAAAAAAAATCTTTGTGTAGTGATTTTCATATCAAGTAGTTGCAAAACAAATTTCATATAGCTTGCATTCTCTTTTTGGCATCATTCTTTACATCATGTATCTACATAGATTTCTCTGCCGACATAAAGTGAAAGGATACACATCCATACCCCTTCACAATGAAAAAATGAAAAAGAAAGAAATGCTATATGGAAAAATGACCCGAGCATAATTACAAACTATGCTAAAATAAGAGGGAAGAAAGCTGGAAGAAATGAAAGAAAATCAAATAAAGAGGGAGAAAAGGATGCCTTGAACTTAAATCTAGAAATTATTCAAGGAGAAGTAAATATTACATGTATGCATTCTTTTATTCCACTCTCAACAATCATATGAGATGTTCAGTGCATGCATCATTCCACCACAATAGTAGGCATCATGATTCATGCATTTCTCATTTCCTTCATGTTATAGATTCATCATATTTTGTTTTTCCATAAATGATTCAGAGTTATTTGTCATTCTTTTCATATCCACCTACTTTATTCCATCCATTGATCTATATGGCAGACCATATATATGATTGATCCTCATTCATATCTATACGGGGAACTGCTTTCAACTAGTTTGGCAGGTAAACAAGAGCAATGTATATAGTTAATCACATGGTGCATCAAGTAGATGCCCTATTGAGTATGATATTAACTACACTATTGATAGTGTTTCATTGATTTAAGGGTGGTTTCTTTAATGAACATTTTTGGTCACTGTAGAGTAGTTATTGTTTTAGTGGTTGGTAAGGGTCGGTTCAAGACCGTCAGGCGGGGGTATTTGAGAAATGTAGTTTGTATTGTTTGCCCTCTTGGAAACTTATTCAAAATAGATCCAAAGGTAGTGTTGCTTGAGGGAGAACAACATTTAAGCGTAGGGAATTTTGATGCATTTAGTTTTATTCAATTTTCATAGGTCATTTTTCATGTATTTTATCCATTATTGTTCACTTTTATATTATTTGTGAATCATTTATCATTACTAGCCTATGAAATGTTATTACATCAAATAATAAGTATTTTCACTAAATTATATCAATTTGTCATATGTTGGTTTTTCCACATTTCAGGTAACTTGAGAACTTACAAGGTATCTCGGTGCCACTAACATACAGTCAGTGGTACCGACTTAATACAAAAATCAAAGTTAAAAAAATCTCGAAACTACCAAGATATGAGACGACTCTACCGAGATAGGGTTTGAGGCCACTAAAATACAAAGTCAGTGCAACTGACTTATGGTCCAGAGAGCATCAGTAATTGAGGTTTATCAACTTGGTGCTACTGACAACCAAGTTGGTATTAGTGATTTTCATAAGCAGAAGAAGTCAGAACTGACAAAGTGTCAACTTAGTGTAACCAACCCACCTGTCGATCGTACAGACACACAGTGAATGGTTTGAGTACATCCCGTCGGTGGTATCGACTTTGTGTGATCAATGTGGATTGAAGATCAATCTAGATGCGATAAATGAGACTTAATGACATCTAAGGCCTCACTTATGACCTAAGGAGAGTTTGTCCAGACCTATCTATCACGTTCTATTCTATTGCAACCGAGCACGGAACCGAGAGAGGAGGAGACAAAGGAGATGACCATGTCTTGAACTACATGGACACCTCTAGAGAGTAGATTTGCAGCCGAAACGATGTGGATCGAGACATTTACCAGGAGGGATCTTCCAAACTAATTTTTTCAGGGGTCAACATCAGTTTCTTATGTTTATCACATTTTTTCTTTTCCCCTCTATGTATGTGATATTATAAATCATGCACGACTAATCCTCTTTATTCCTGAAGACTTGTGAGTATCTCATTTTTGCATTGTAATTGATTTTCATGAATTAATATAGTTATTTCTTTTAATTATGGACTTAAATCTATAATTTCCAAATGAATTGCCTATGCTTGGTCACCATAGTCAATTAGTCAGACATTAATCACTTTGGAAGAGGGATTCAGGGTTGGAAAGATCATAGATTTACATAGCTCATATCGTGCTCTGGGAGAAGGCTTACGGCTGTGAAGGGTATAATCTAGAGTTATCATTAATGTGCCTGGCTAATTCTTAAATTACTACCGGAGTGGGATTGACTTAGTATAAGTAGCATATTATGTTGTGGGAGAGAGTAATACTTTCTACAGATCCTTAGTCTAGGGTTTAGGGTAATTGTTTATTAATGAAATTGAGGTAATATATACTATTATGACACTGTAATCCTAAGGAATCTACCAATCTGTGATCAAAGTCCACTTCATTTAGTTTTCAATTCTTGCAATTATATATAATCAAACAACCAATCACCTTTTTCTTATGCCTCACTGATTAGGTTATAGTTAGTAGTAGTCTCTAGAGAGGTTTCCCTAAGTTTGACATTCGAGCATGATAGGCCTATACTACTTAATGTGTACACTTGCATTCTGCACACATAGTTTAGGCATGTTAACCTGTCATAAGAAAAATAGGGCATGACCCCATTGCCATCCCAGAGTACCATCTGGGGAAGCAGGAAAAAGAGGTAAGATCTATGTTGTTGGATGAATCCACGAGCAACATGACTCATCCTGGGTTACAAGATCCAACTCAACTAGAGATAGGGCACGCGACAACCCAAATAGGTTAGTCTTTGACAGAACTAGAAAAAATTGAAAATATTTCCTCATCACATCAAATCAAACTTAAAATATATGAAACTAATCCTATTAAAATGAAGTCAGTGTTATTTGAGTCCCAACTATATTAGAAACTCCAAAAATCATTTTAGGAGTCAAATAAGGTCAAAAACATATCCAAACCAACAATGGCTCACTTTTATCATGTATGATATTATCGTGGGTTTAGAAACCCAAAAGCTTTACCAAAAATCCTAAGTAATTTATTTAGATTTAAACTTCCATAATTCCTAATAAACTATAAGAATATCATTATCTTGCAAAAATTGTCCATGATGCTTATCTCATCATAGTTTTAACTTTAAATTCATTTCATCACATATTATACCCACAAAAGGTATCTACAATACATTAGGCATTTTGATCTAATAAAGGGTGTAATGGTTTACAACTGAAAATGCACACCTATAAAATTGAGTATGTGACAATTCCCCCTCCTTATAAAAGTTTCCTACTTGAAACTTCAGGGATTGAAAATCTATGGGTACTATTACATAAAACCCATCATACAAGATCTTGGGTTGTGCATTACATAATTTAGCGGATAAACTCTAGTGATAAATTTAGAAACTTGATAACTAACTCTGGTCATGCTATCTTTCAAAACTAACACATTTCTACCTTTAATCAAGCATAGTAATGACTCCAATGTGTAGCAATTTTGTCATTTGTCTCATTAGGAAACTCAATCGATCATGTAGTGTTACCTTAAAGTCATTTAGCACTAAGTTTACTGACCAAAAACAACCACTAAAATCCACCGTGTTACTAGGATTGTTATTTGAAATTATTAAAACCATTACTTTCCATTTTTAACCCTAGCATCCCGCATGGTACAAAACCATATGTGAATTATTGTTTTCTCACTTAATATGAAACGTTTATCATAGAAGCTAAGTATACCAATATCATGGTTAGTTTTGGGGATTACAAGACATTTTACTATTATGATTCACTTCTTAAAATTAATTTGTATTGTGCCAAATCCATGAATTTGATTACTATCTAAAACTTCCACTCTCAAACCTAGTTTCAAAACTTCCATGCAAGGTCTATATTTTCATATAATCACAATTAGGATCTAAATAAGTCTGTAAGATTTCCTATACTCAAGTCCTTTCCGCTTATCTTCTAACCATATGATGCATTGACTTGGATTATAAAATGACCTTATTATTCAAAAATAGTGAGTTAACAAAAGTGACTTCTCCACATAAACCTGCACTGAAGTGCTCATTGCTCCGAAAAGCTCATTGAATCCAAGTGATTGTCACACTAGGTGCTCAATAACCTTGGAGGATCACCAAGTTAACATTACTTTCTAAACAATACTCTTAATAACTTTTTTCATCGAACCATGGTAATCTAAACTAGATAAGATGAAGGTACTCTTAGTCACAGTCTTACATTGAAGCCTTTCTTATCCTTGGGAATACTAAATGAAACATTGATAAAATCACTTATTTCTAGGCTCTACCTTATATCACATCACATAGAACCTCATATTATTGTGATCCTAGACCAGTAATCCATAACAACCACATAATTTATACCACACATATCATGTATCATCAATTAAAAATAACATTGCTCATGTGTAACACTAAAGTTATTATGAATACTTTTAGCATTGTCATACTACTACAAGCATCACATGATTCGTATTGTCCTCAAATACTTCCAAAATCAAAGATAAATTGTGACTCAACTTAAGAAAAATGTCCCTCCTTGGAACCAAATTTAAAACACATAGATAGATTTCAAACCTTCATCATACCTAGTAAGAAAAGACCAAATTTTACTTAAATAATTAAAGCAGTAAACCAACAAGGATGAGATCCAATTATTAAATGTATGGCTCTAGAATATCACAATGCTTAGTATGTCCTTACTTATCATACTTATTATAATAAATTTCACTTCCAAACATTGAGATCATGAAACATCCCTAACCGCGACTCATTAACTAGATTTGAAAATGTATTTTTCCCATTACTTAATTTTTATATTAATTATATACATGGACATCTACACCTGGATCTGATCTTATCTAATACACAACATGGTACACATAAACATAGGTTTCTCTTCGTCTTGTGGTGTGAGCCATTGGAAACATAAGTTGCTTCACGACATGATGTTGACAGCTACAAATACCCCAACAACATAATTCAATATCTAAAAGCTAAAATAGAGTCCTACATATAATTTGCTTAAAATTTAGGATTTTCATGCATATAAGAACTTATATTCATGAAACATGATATAGATGCATGATACACCTATCTAATCTTAAACTTTAAATATGTATAAGAACATGTTCATTTAATTTAGAACATTTATATTCATTTACTTTAGAGGTTAATTACCCAATCATTTTCCATCTTAATACACATGTTTTGCATAAATAAGAAACATAATATTGTTCGAACTTAATTCAACCATTATTTCAAGTTCTATATAATCTTTGACACACCTTAAATCTCCATACACAAAAATATTTGGGGCATCCCTTCCTAAGAAATCATTATATCCTTGCTTTCAAGGTTAGGCTTTCTAGATATTAACCATAAGTCCTCAAAGTACTTATAGATGTCATAGCTTAACATATCATTTAGTTAAGAACTTGTAGGAGAGGATACTATTGTTTACCACTCATATAAAAGATTCCCTAACTTTTAAAGAATTTTTTGAATTACTTAATTCTCATTATTCTTGAACTATTTCTAGATAATCTAGAGCATGCATTACTAGATGAACATGCACACCAAGAAATCTTACTAATGCAACTTTGGGTATCCCCAAGAAAGTTACTACTATAAGCCCATTATTCTATTCTTTATGCCAAAGAAGATATTGTAAACCATGATTTGTGGACTTCTACATAATTCTAGTACCATTAGGTTCAAGTGACCACATGTATGGCTTCCTAACATTAACTCTTTATGTCATATCTAGCCACATACTCACAAATATATGCATCTTGAGATGATAAGTCATATTATACTCATCTCCAACATCCTATGGTATAAGTGTCCTATACCACAGACACAAGGAGGGAGGATCAACATAATAAGATTATGTCTCTCATAATATATCCTCTAGGGTTTTTAATTTATCTGCATCCCATGCCACAAATTATTGAGAAAGAAAGAGGACATGCTTTGAGATATAAAGTCAACACTCAAAACCCATTACAGATAGAAAATTAAACCTAGATTTACACATTCCTCCTTAGCTCTTGCATTATATATGTAACAACTTAAATTTCTTAAAAAACAAAATCCTAATGAAGCCTTTCTTTGGTTCCTTCTCTCAAAAGAGTATGAGAATATATACTTCATGAAAAACTTAACCACTTAATAATGTAATACTTACAAAAATATATATTTTCCGATCATTACCAAAGTACTCAAGGGAAATATTAAAACCGTCATAAAATGTGGGTCTAAGATCATTATTCAAGAAACATAAATTGATAGTTGTGTATTAATGCTAGCCATGTATCAGAGGTGAGGGATTTTTACCTAAAAAAATGATATGATCATCATCAAGTCATTCATTATTCCATCATCATCAAATATAATGTATTTGATATTTCATCCTACTTGATCTACCCTTAAAGATCTCCTTAGAAAGGTAGACCTTTAGTCTAGAGTATAAGAACCCAATAATCTAGGATATTCTATACCAGCAAACTCTGATGATCAATTAAATTGGGGATTATGTTAACACACTTCTATATCTATAAGAGGATCTTACTACTGATACTTGGTCTGACTTCACCAAGACTCATATAAGAGGTGTAGACTATAAGAATGTGATAATCTTTCTTGGTGGTCATATATATTATTGCTTTGATACTATTTTAGCATCCCCCAAGTATGATCCATATATATACAACATGGAAGCATGGACCAAAAAAATTACACTTGTGGAACATCACAAATAGCATATATCATTCATTGGAATAATAAAAACAACTTTAATAAGATGTAGAAACATTGATTCTCATAATATTATTTTCACAAAACATACAACAACAAACATGATACATGATATAATTGATAATCTAGTTAAGCCTCCTTGGATCATATATATGGCACCCCACTAGGTCTTGAACTTCTACAGACAGCCACCTCCTGAGAGATATCCCATGCTATAGATAACCTATGTGCATCTACACATAGTCGTGCATTCGATAAACCAATTGCAAGTGGTCGAGTTTCAGTAATAATATGAGAATAACAAAAAAATAAAGATTAAAACTGATATGAACATACTTAATGAATATTAATAACTTCAGGATGCATTCTTAACTTGATTAATCATTCTTATTAGGGAACCTACTCAATAAACCTTATCAGATCTGATCTCACAACACACATGAATTGTGTTGATTTCTGAACACACTAAAAGTGAATATGATTGGGCTTGAACCCAATAAACATATACATCAGTGGACACACTAAGAGAGAAGATGCTTATGCTTGAACCCATAAAATGAAGGGGGCTCATGAATCACCAGCCTTCCATAAAGTTTTCCATGAGTAGAGCCTCATTATTAATTTCTTATTATGATCTGATCAGATTTGATTATGTTACTCAGGGTTTTCACCCGTAATTGCATTATTGATCTAAAACATGAAGAGATATACTCTTGTAAAAGATTTGATCTTAACATATAACATGTATGTAGTACATCTTTATAAGATGTTCATATATAAATACCTCTTAAAACATTAAATTGTTCACATGATAGCATACATAATATGAACTTTAACTATGATAAAGCAAACAAAATTGAATGATGCAATATAATGAAACCCAAGTCATGGACCACTTACCTAATTTCAGTAGGACTAAATGCTAATACTGATGTCAAGTCTTCAATTTTCCTATCATTATAACCCAAATCCTAATTAATATCGCATAAACCTTAATTATGTCAAGTCTTGAAATCTAAGAAACTAGAGTCGAAACATGACTCCTAACTTAGCCCAATGTCTAGATCTCAAAAAGTTAATCAAGCCCATGTATAACTTTCCCTCATTGTATGTACCAATAAAACGATGGTAATTATCTTCCATTGTCCAATTGGGAATTATATAAATTTATTTATATTACTCTAGGACTAGATAAATGGGAAATTAAAAAGATGAGAAAACCCTTCAATTATATAATAGGCTTAGAGTGTGATATTTGGACATCTTTTTAATATCCCTCTTTATCAAAAATCACTTAATCAAATACCAAACCAACCTATGACCTATGTTTATTATTCAAATCATGACACATTAAATAACATATAGGGACTTTGGGTCCCTTCATTCTCCTTACCCCGACTCCTGGCATTCAAGGCTCGAGCTGCTAGGTCTTCAACCTTGGAGATATGAACCTCCGCCCACATCATGAGAAGACACACAAATGACTAAGTCCCCCTTTTTGACAACCTCTATCCAACTGATAATGATATCACACCAAACCACAGGAAAAGAACCATTAAAAATGAATTACCAAAAATTGTTAAAAATTAAAACCATTTTTCCATAATAATCCACTACCAGGAAATTTTTGCCAGAAGGACCAAGGCCATATATACATAAATCATTGTTTGCTTCATACATACATCATTCCGTCATATGACAAAGATATGAGATATCAGTTGCTTTACCAAAACATATACAAAAGCAACATTACACATCAAAGTGTTCTTAGCCAAAATATCAGATCAATCATGAAATCGGACATGAAAAATGTTTCCCAAGGACCTGAGAGTACATGGATGACACATAGGACTCTATTTCTACTAGACACATAACAACAGACTCAACCTAAGTTGCTACTGCTGTCCTTTCTCCTTCTGCCTGTTCTCAACTACACGGTCACTACCTTCTTGTGCGTGTTCACCTAAAAAGTTGTGGAACCCATGGGGTGAGACAACAAGTCCCAATGAAAGATATAACTCTCCACCAACATTAGTAAAATCACAATTTAACTTTTATGAATGAGGGCAGAAGAAACCTTTATTGAGTTAAACATGTGTAACTACTGATTATATGCAGGGTAGAGCAGTCTCATCATCTCATTAGTTAAAATATCTATAATTGAGCAATAGATCATTTAATCAATTTTAAAAGGAATATGAAGCACATGTATAACTGTTATAAACCAAATAGTATGAAATCAAGGCAAGGATTCAACCAATGTTTTCATATTTTATCCTTAAACAAATACACTATACGACTGATTACATCTTTCAACAATTAATCTTATGCCCTGTGGAGGTGGGAATATACCTTCCATGCTCCAACTGACCACTGTGAAGTAAGCATCAGTGCCATAAAGGTCTATGGAAGAGTCGGAATCCACGACCTCACCCTCTCGGTTAGTATGAGAATGATAGAGACAATAGGAGTCAATATGCAATTAGCTAGCCTGGCATATAGAGGCTCTTCGCTATAGAGATACAATGTGTAGCAAGTTCTCTGTTCAGAGTATGATCTTCAGTCAATCGTGCTTATATATTGAGTAACAGTCGCAACCATACTCTTCCTTATTTTAGAGCTACGGTCTATAACCAAACTTTTTTTTAGGAAATGGCTCAAAGCAGATCATGTGAATTAAGGATACAAGGAGATACCTCAACTTGCACCCGGCATATTCAACAATATACACTTTGAGTTAAACTTGTTTCACCATTCAGCAAGTCCTGACGCTAAATGAATCTATGGCCAGGGCAACTACATTTTTAGTTCCACTTGATTAATTAGACCAATTGAAGTGTCTTTTAGCATCAATCAAGTTATAATGTACAAACCACAAACAATTTCTACAAAAGAAAGGGGAAAAGTATTACAACGACAGATATCATCATTTAAACTATCAATCTGATTTACATCACTTCATATCACTGTCAGCCAAAAGGCTATCATCATCACACATCATCATCAAATATCAATTCCTCATATCAGTACCAGAGGATATTACCTCAATTAGGCATTAAACCCTTACCAGGTTCTAAGACCCATCTCATCACACATGGTGATTCATTATTATATCAAAATGCCTCTTTATGCACATAAGCGTTGCTCATGCCGATCATTACTTATACCAATTTAAATGTACTTGTCATAACAACCTTTAACCATTATGTTCAGAAAGAGGATATATCAAAACACATTAAACACCTTTAACTAAAGCAAGCAAAGTAATATAAGATCTCTAGTTTAGGACTAAGCCTCATACTAATTTTACATGTTTTGGGTGTCAAGCCCTTAGTTCATCATTTGAAAAATGTCATTGTCTTTAGGTCATTAGATCTATACACATCATATTTATTGTGCGAGAATCCCTCATGGCTTACAAAGCCTTATATAATATGTTTCATCTTAAATCATCATAGCTCATACCTAGCTATGCTCATTGTCTACATGATTAAGGCTTTATGGTAAAAGCAATATTAAATAATGTAATCATCATGCCTTAGAGAGGATCATTCAAATTCCATTCTTCTCATAATTAGGGTTAGGGTTTCCTCTTATAGACAATTAGGGTTTTCACGTTCATAATTAACAACCACGCTCTAATTCTCATCATAAGAGATATAATATTTCTATAAGTATTCAAGCATACTTAATTTCTCTCATTAAACATCATCAATTGATTATCAACATGAAGTATTACCTGTCTCATGTAAGTTATACAAGTTTCTCTCTCATCCTTACTAGGATATTGTCTTCAACATACTTATTACATTAGTTGAATCCACTTTTATCATCCACACACTTAGTAAAGTGCATCCATCTTATTACTTCATAATGTATCAACTAAGTATAATTAAAGTGTACCGACCCACACTCATCAAAGTGTGTCGGCCTACACTCATCAAGGAGTCTCAGCTTAGGTGTATCGGTCTACATATAAACCTTGTGTCAACCTAGACACATGTGTTTGTGTCGGCCAAGGCACATCAAGTGGTATCGATTTAGAGGTGCTTAAGGTATATTGGCCACAATGTATTCTTGTGTGTCGACCACACTATCACATTGTGTATAAGCCACTCAATCAACTAGTGTGACGACCACACCATCATCTTGTGTAACGACCACACCATCATGTTGGGATATCAACCTCTAGGGTTTGAGTTGTTTCGAGTTAGTCCTCATCAATACCTTTTATTTTTTTCATCTATCGGCCTCACCACTACTTGGTGTGTCATCCAAGACCTCAAGGGATGTATTGCCCACACCTTCACATGGTGTGCCAGGCTAAGTGTGTCACCCATCACACTTGTGTCGGGCTAGAGGGATATCAAATTGTGAGTGTATCGGATTAGGGTTAGGGCTGGCCATGACGACCTATATACTCAACTAAGGCATCATAGTTTGATACTCCATCTTACAAGACATTCCCTTGGTCATGACAGTTTAGTATCATTAAGGCATATCATTTTATGGTTTCTAGCATATCGGCCTAGCTCCCCTAGGTCGTCACGGATTAGCAACATATCGTTTAAGCATCACAAGTCATGATGACTATCCATGTTATAGTGCAAGTGTGTGTTAACTTGGCCATATTCCATATATCGACCTTCCCTATTCTTCAGCCTAGGGTGACATGTTAGACAAATGCAAGGATGATAGTCCTACACATGTAACAAACTGATAGGAGGTTAGGAATTTATGTGTATTGTTTTTCATCCATATACCCTTGTAACGGGTTAGGGTTCCATAAACTAATATCAGTTTGTGCAAAGAGGTTTCCATCATCTTCAAGCTCCAAACCTTCATCCCTTAACATTCTAGTTCATGGGCAATAGCCCCAAATATCCATTAAAACTCATAGAATCATTATTCAAGCAAGAAAAGTCAAAGTAGAGAAGGAATCATCAAGTATTGCATGGTAGAGGATGAATAATAATAAAGTTGAGTTCAAGTTATATAACCCGCCTCAAAATCACCACTAAAGCTTCAAGCTTCAAAGCTCCACATTTCCATGGTAGAAGATGACTTATCAAAAGTACAAGACTTGGTCATAACACCTCTATATGAAAGGAGATCCATAGTAAGGAACTTGGTGAAGAAGGAAAGGAATCATGATCTGAGAAGCATAGACTTTCTAAGGTTAAAGATGATCATGGGTTTACCTTGGGCAAGTTGCTCGGCCTTCCCCTTGATCCTTGAGCTCCTAGGGTCATCCACCAAGTAAGAGATGGTAAAGGAGCTGAAAGGTTTACTAGGAGATGAAAAGAGGAGCTTATATAGATGAGGCTCATGAAAGAAAGTATGTGTAAGGTGTCATAACCATATGTACATGGGTGACATGTGTCCATGCATGGTGAAACCATGAAACAACGTTTATATTGACATGAAAAACTCTTATGGATAGTCCAAGGGTGAGATATAGGCCATTGGGTATCTTGCTTAACAAAATATCACAACCCAATATCACTTTGTGTACAAATCGATACAACTTTTGCAAGGAAGTCTTAAACTGATAGGCTTCACCTATTTGAGGTTCTAGCCCGACATGAATGCTTCCATAAATTTTCTAAACCAATGGGGGACTTCCTCCATGGTTTTTAAACCAATAGGCAACCCCATACACCATTCACAACTCGACACAACCTCACTTAGAGTTGAAGATACTCAACATTCTATGGTTCTTATGTCACCAACAGTGTTATCACTCAATAAAAACTTAAACAAGGAGCCCCCACTCTATCTCCTCTAGATGATACTAAGAAAGAGTAGGAACACTTTAGAGATAGTAAATTGCACATCAACCCCATATATTGGGTCATTTGCAAGTTACACCAAAACTATCATATATAGCACAAATAGTCTTCAAACAAGATCAAACTTAAAACTTGAGCTCTCCTTAAGTCTTAATTACTTTTTAAAAGATTGAGACTACATTATAATGATCTCATTTAGGCAAAACTTCTAGGTTTATCCCAAAACCAAGATCAGGGGTCTTACACCCTTACACCGTCATACACGGACAACAAGACCACAAGGTCTATGGTGGTTGGATATGTCACACACCACTCCCTATCTGTGAGAAACATGGCAGTAGCTCAAGAATTTGCCAATGAAATTGGGGAGAGGGATGTGCATGACTGATTGTGGAACAACATTCCATGGTTTCCACGAAGGGTATGGAAGTAAAAAAACAAAGAATTGAGATGGCCCAAAGGTCATCCCACAGACAAGGCACCATGGAACCATCTTGTCAACCCAATGCTTGGGCAAGTGAGCAGTCAATGAGGGTGTGGAAAGGAAGATCAGGAGTTAGAGAAATTCATTGTGATCCCAATTTGTCTAGGTGAAGCTAGAGCTCTGTGAGCCTAACTATGATGATTGGAGATGAAGGTTGTGTTTGCGGTAGTGAAACCAGACACCTTGCTTCAAATTGAAGGCACTCAAGGGTCCTCTACCGACAGGAGGTGCTTCCTAAAGCTTGAAGTGTCTCCGAGAAGACCCACATAGACACATAGGAAAATGGCGATGAGGGTTGGGAAGATGAGAGATTGGGAATCTCATATATATATATATATATATATATATATATATATATATATATATATATGTGTGTGTGTGTGTGTGTGTGTGTGTGTTTAGGGATTTTAACTAGGGATCAATCGGCTCAAAAAAACCTCCTAAATCCATTGGGACACTCGATCTCCACTTTAAATCAACCTCTCGTGAGACAAACAGGGGCATGACTCAATCACCATCCCAGAGTCCCATATGAATTGGGAAGCAGACAGAGGTAAATTCCACGTTGTTGGATGCATCCACAACCAACAAGACTCATCATGGGCTATGAGATCTAACTCAAACAGATATAGGGTGCATGACATCCCGAATAGGTTGGACTCTGGCAGAACTAGAAAATCTAAAAATATGTCTGCATGACATCAAATCAAACTCAAACTATATGAAATTGACCCTATTAAACCAAAATGTAGAGTTATTTGAGTCCCAACTATATAGTAACTTCCAAAAATCATTTGAAGAGTCAAAAAAGGCCAAAAATATTTTACATTTTGACCATAACCCCTTTTATCATGTAGGACATAATCATGGGTTTAGATTCCCAAAAGCTCAACAAAAACATAAGTTGTTTATTTTGATTAAACTATGGGATGTGTATCCTAAGGATTTTTAAAAATACTAAAATGAATTTCCAATAAACAAATATCATGTTGACAAATTAAATGGAATGTAATACGATGTTAATATCTCTTTAATTTCAACACACACATGACTTCAAATAGAGTCAGTGCACTCGATTGTAAGTACACAACAAAGAAAAACATGATGATCACACATGCACAACTAATCACCTTCTACTTAAATCTTTTACTATTACAAGTCTCATCACTAATCACTCATCACTCTCTAGAATAAGAAAATATCCATTTATCTAAATAGAGACATATCCAAACAAATTCATTAGTATATTGTACCTCACTCTTAATTACATAGTATCTAAAGATATAAAGTTCAATCAAATATCAATAATTATAATTTCATATAAACTTAAGGAGGCAATGTGAATCTTTACATATATATAAGAAATGAAAAAACTTGTATCAACCAAAATTTATCTTTGGCATAAGAAAAAAAGAGAGGAGGAAAAGGCAGGTGGAAGTGCGGGTCAAAGGGGAAGAAAAGGAAGGATAAAGTATACTTTAAATATGATTTTCATCAAATAGAGATAAAAGCAAGGATGAAACATAAAAGAAAAGTTAACAAAAAGCAACCTATACCTATTTATTTTCTATCCTCTCTTCCTCAACTTTAAAATATAAAAGAACAAAGGAAACAATGTGTGGATCTTTCACCTTTATTTTCTTTGTTTTCCATTCATCTACTTCCTTTAGTCATCACTCTTTATTTATCCTGACTTAATAAAAAATTGCTAAGCATTGTTCAAAATGGCGAGTGATGAAGCGTTGTGCTCCCTGCGGGCAAGAAGGGGTGGTTATGGTGATCAGTTGATCTCTGGTCATGGTAGGGGAGGAAGAGGATGTATGAGGGATGACGATGCTCATGCATTGTCTTGGGATGCTGAACCGGATTCTATGTTACAAGATGATCCCAACGAAGAGCATCTACCTACTCAATGTCTCCTTTCATATGTTTTCATGGAAATGCCCAACGAGGCCATGCCTAAAAATCCTTCACCTAAACCAGTTGAAACAACTTCAAAAACAACTAAACAACTATAGGATTGGGAATTCACTTTGAATATTAGAAATTTTAGGGGTTCATCTTCTTCAACCTCATCTAAATTAACAAAGGACAGTATGATGGATCACCCCAAATATCTCCCCTCTGATGTGAATATGTGGTGTAGACATAACCAATCTACTACTGACTTTGAAAGTTCAACCCTGATGTCAGGGTTACCCAAGAGTTTTAGGGATGCAAATTCCAGCCACAGTTCACCATCTTCCATTTTCCTGGATGATGATGAGTTCCAAGAGGTTAATCTAGAAGATATTTTTATAGCAGATTCTGTAGGGAAACTAAAGATACACATTACTGATAATGTACAAACCCTTCTTTATAAACTTTGGTCCTATGCTGTGCTTATTAATTTGATTAGAAGGTCGACTGGTTATCTGACTTTGTGCGGCCGCATCAAACTTATGTGGAAACCAGTGGGTCATTGGAGAATCTATGAACTCACCATGAAAAATTTTGTTGTTCAATTATTTTATTCTCAGGATTACAAATTTGCACTCACTAGTGGCTCTTGGACTATATATGGCAATTGCCTCATGGTCAGCCGCTAGACTCCTTCATTTTTCCCAACAATAGGATTGCCTCAATCCATTACTATTTGGGCACGTATATTAAGTCTTTCGTTTCACCTCTATAACAACTTAGTCTTTCAACACATTGGCCAATTACTGGGTAAACTCTTCCATGTTGATGAACATACCCTTAACTACTCACATGATAAATATGCCAGATTGGCGGTTCAGATAGATACATCTACTCCAATCCAACCTGCTATTCTTATTGAAGGAGTTTCCAATCATGTGGAATATGAAGTTGTAACGACCCTACCTCCCGGTAACCCCCAATTAAGGGAGACCCGAAGGTCAGAGTCGTTATCCCAATTAACAGGATCAAAGGTTCAACATTTAATCAGTAATAATTATGAAATTCTACTAAACTAAACTAAAATATGGTATAAAATAAAACTTTGCATACCTCTTTCAAAAACTTGGATATCTACTGCTATCCACATCTAGAGTCTATTCTAACTAATCCTCCTTTGTACTTTAATTCTTATTTAATTCCACATATGCCACTTTACTGTTTGTCTTTTTCAATCTTGCACCTAAAATGCTAACAAACAAAACATCGGTCAGCATATTGAAATATGCCGGTATGTGGGGACAACCAAAATTTCACAGATATGGCTAACAATCTAAATATCACAATCAAGTTAATTAACAAGCCAATTTACACTTTCAATGTGACATTCTCCACCACTTTTGACCTAACCCTGGCATACCCCTTTCAGGTTTCTCTTTTGCTAATGACTTAAGGCCACCTTCTCAATCCCGAGCTTGGTGCCTAGGGTCACCTCTCATAGTGCCCATTAGTCATTCTATAAAGACCACCTTCTCAATCCTGAGCTTGGTGTCTGGGGTCCCCACTCATGGTGCCCATTGGTCTTCCCTCTTGGGCTTGACCTTTGGCATCATCTATCAGGGTGGCATGTAGGTGCGAGAATACACACTTCTATTATTATTTTAATAATCATATTGACTTTTTGATTTTGCAAGTATGAACATCCAAATTGTTAAGTTGCATTCAATGCGATGAATCATCTGGGAAACTCTTTGGGAAACTGATGCAATTAACCATAATTAACCGCATACCTACCAGGCTGACTTGAGTGCAGAAATAGTCCAACTAAGCAAGTAATCCAGTAACAAACAAGCACAAAAGATGATCCTGAAATGTGCATACAATTTCCTATCATTGATCATGCCATCAAGATCTATTAAACCTAGCTCGCTTCTCAGGGTTTCTAGTCCACGTTTAGGGTTTTCATTGCAATTAGGGTTTCTATTCATTTTTACTCTTTTAAACCCTAATCTTATACAATTACTCAAAAACCCTAATTATCTCATCTATTCTTCACGAAAGATATTAAGGTTACCTTTTAACAACATATAACCCTAATTTCGGATTAAGGGCACAATTAAAATGTCCATTAAGTCTATTATGCCTCTTTTACATTAACACTACCATTTTTATCCTTTTAATTCATGACAATATCATTAGGCCTAATTATCATCTTTGGTTCCTTCCAGATTAACAACTCATAGTTCATTATGATCTAATTCACGTATGAACTTTATTTATCATTAATTCCACCTTTATCCATTAGAAAACCCTAATTACCATATTAAGGGTATTTATCCACAATTAGGAACTTCTATACTCAAAATAGCTTTGAACTATCATATCTCAACTTTATTCTTGAATTTTAATAATTAAAGCCATTAAGAGTCACAATTACTAACATTAGGGTTTCAAGGCCCACTAAAGACCATTTATGTACATGAAACTCTAAATTAAACTAATTACGTGCAAAGTTCATCCTTTTTGTTCTTAATGTACCTTTTTATAATTAATAGGTTAATATCAACTTTAATCATCCATAAAACCCTTCTAAATAGATTAATCATCTCAAAATAGGGTTTCTTAATCATTAAAGCATTAAAGTTGATAACTTCCATTAATTTTCGAATTTCAAGAGTAATTAGCTTCTAAAAATATTTTTACTGAATTCCTCTCATGTTTCTGAGCAACTTTCATATTTTATATGCTTCCATCCGAGCTACCAATAAAAAGATATGAATTTTGCAAATTTAACTTACTTGGGTCAATCAGAGGCTGACACGTCGGCCAACTCATGCAACGTAACTCACTGGTTTGGAAATATAACGGAATTATTCTTATTCCCCCATGTAAGTCACCCACCCTTCATACCCCGAAGGGGTATATTTGTCCAATGTCCAATAGGTTGTCTTCAACCTCTCGATCGTTGCTGCTGCCGCCGAGCGCAGCCCTTGGCGTGACTCTTCCTCCCGATTCTGGACCTGAAACTCACCAGAAACTGCTGCCCCACCTCCGCCGCGTTCTTGTGCACATGGGGTGCCTTCAACTCGCAGCCAAGATGGTCGGTTACTCATGTGCATTGGCTCGAAATTCTTCTTTCTTAAAGCAAATAATATCTCTTTTTAATAATATCAAAAAGTCATTAATGATGTATCACATTATCCTCTTATTTTGTTTTATTTGGATTTTCTCTTTCTTTTTCTTCATTGGGGCTCCTTGGACCCCAAGAAACTCTAATATTTCGAAATCCTTTTTAGTGGATACTCATTATCCTTCTAGATGCATCTATATCCATTATTTCTCATTATCCTTCTTATTTCTTTTTTAAAATATCTCTTTTTGAGGATTTCTCTTCATCTCTCTTTTTATTTTCCTTATTGGAATTCCTTTTAACATTAGGAACCTTATGGATATGAAAATCCATCAAGGATGACTCAATCTTACCTCTTTCTACTTATTTCCCACATTTTATCATTGTTTTCAATTTCTTTCTTAATAAAGAAAATATTTAATTGAGCTTTTCTTTTCTTGTTGCATTATCTTTGCAACTTTGGATTCCTTGGAACCCAAGGAACCCAAGAGGCACGAAATCCACCTTTGTATTATATACTTTTGCCTTCTAGAGGTTTCTACATCTTTCTTTTCTCCTTCTCTTATTAATGATGGAGTTTCGTTTGTCTTATCCTTGTTCTTGGGCCCAATAGCCAATAAAGCCCACAAAACAACCAACAAGGCTATTGTAAACAAATTCCATTTATTCAAAACAAATTATATCATTATTTTTTCAAACATCTTTAATAGGAGAAATTACATTTCTCACCAAAAGAACCCAAAAATTGGGGTTGTAACATCCTTCCCCTCTTATAGGAATTTTCCCCCCAAAATTCCACCAAGCACACAAACAAATAGGATAAGCCTTTCCTTTGTCCATCATGTCTCCCATGTGGCGTCACCCTTTCCATGGTGCTTTCCAAGAACCTTCATCATCTCATATTCTTCCATCTGAGTTCTTTCTTACCTTGGTATTTCGTACCCTCATAGGTGACTCAGGACATTTCAGCCTCTCATAAAGTTGAATAGGTTCAGGACTCATCACATGGCTTGGGTACCTCACATAGTGCTCTAGATCAGACTCATGGAACACATTATACATCATGTTATCATGAGGAGTAAGGCTAAACACAACCATCTCCATTAATCCATCTTAAATGGACCATGCAGCTGGGACTCAGCTCTCTCTTAGCTATAACTTAGAGGGGTCGGATTTCACATCACATACTCTCCCATAGTGAATTGCATGTCATTCTGCTTTACATCAGCTCACGACTCATGTCGCCCTTGGGCTCTCTCTCAGCCATTGCACGATCAAAGTGACTTCATCTGCACACACTGTGGTTCTTTCTTGACCTTCACGAGGTCCCTTCACCAACATCATTTTAATGAAGTGGTGACCGACGCAACCTCCCTTACAGAGCTTCTTTACATCCCAATACTGGCTATGGTGGTTATCATCACATCTTACAGAGGACAAGAATTGTCTCTAGATATCACCCTAAATGAGCACACATGCTCTCATCAGACCCTCTAGTATGGATCATACTAACCATTAGTTAGGGGTGATAAGTTGTACTAGCTTCGAGTTTGTCATGTATCTACTTCCACCTCGTGGAAGTGAATCTTTAGGTTATACTCAAGAACTTTTGAACTCGCATCATGGTGCAGTTGAGCCATCTTTCTCATGTGTAATTCAACCGGATCCGTCCCTTGATAGTATTCTTTCTTTCTCATGTCATCTAGGTAAGGCGATCTACCATAACCCATATTGCATCTTGACCTTCCTTGGTCTAGGGGAGACTTACCACAACATCCATAGTGATGATCTCCCATTCCCTCTCAAGGACTTTTTATCCTTTGTATCACTTACTGGGTTACTGGTGTTCATCCCTCACTTCCTGGCTTGCATGGAGACAAGCCACATGCTACTTCATCTTAAGCATCCAAAGTACTACTGTCACTTACTATCTTAGTAGTACCACGGTGTATGATGCACTTAAAATCATGATCTCTTGTTTTGTCATAATTCCTCAAGATTGATACCTCGAAAACCCTAAACCACTCTAGTCGGGGTTTCATCACCTTCTTTTCCAAAGAAGTGCATCTGAGGTTCTACAACCATCCTTTTATTGCATCAAGGCCTAGGCTGGCTAACCAAACAACTACTACCTTGTTCAACAGATCTCGTTATATCTGAGTGTTAGCCAAACATATCTTCTTTTTTAAACTTAGGGTTAACCTAACAATCTCTTCTATCCTCTAGCTAACTATACAACTACATCTCAACCAGGGCATCCATTACCACTTCACATCCATAGGTGTTAGGTAATGATGAAGACAAACACCTCCATGTATTCCACTTATCATCTCATCTCAGACTCTAAGTCTATCTTCATCAAGAAACTCTGAGCTCATCCTCAACCTTGTATAACTCACAAATTCCACATAGCTCATGATAAAATCATCCTCATAAGATGACTACCTCAGTTCTCTTGATGTTTGTAAACCATCCACATATCGTCCACTCCATAAGGGTATGTTATCATCTCTGTCCTCATGCCTCATATCAACGTTCCAACTCACATCATCTTTATCCTTGGTGTATGGCACACGTACTGTCCTATCTCTCACTCCCATAACAAGAGGAAATAAGCATTTGGGTGCAGTCCAAATACAAAGTTCTTCCTGTTCCAAGAGTAGAGATGGTACATCCCACCTTGCCAATACACCTTCAAATCTAAGTTGAAACATGAAACTTATGTCTCAACATCACAGTCATCTCGATATCAAAGTTACTTATATGGAAAACTAGTCTCAAACCTACTTGGTCACCACACAATCCTTGGTCATCTCCTCTAGGTCTGTAGGGTGCCGACACTTTTAGGTTCATCCCTCTTACCTTATGCATCCACAGAGTGCCCTACTCATCTGCCCTTTGGGTCCCATGAGTTCATGAAGGTGATCAATCTCCTAATCCATGGCCCTCAGACAATGATAGATGTTACCTCCCGACCCTATGGTCATGTGCAACTAGGGAATTAGGCAACTCCTACTTCCATCGGTCTTATCCCTACCTAACCCTAGGATAGACTTAGGATTCTAACATAGTACATGTCCAACTTAGAACCTTACCCAAGTCTCCGTCATCTCTCTCTGCATTCCTGGGCTGACTTTCATCCTTTCATAGGGGTCATGGCGACCTGCTTACCTTGGTCAGGCCCCATACCGGTTACTGGTGCGGTTCCGCTAGAGCTGCAACACACTAGCCAATTTGACCCGACTAGATGCGCCCCACGAGATCAGAACACATGTGATGGGAATTTGCTTTCAAAATTTATAATCCTAACTTAACACCTACTCACACTAAAACACTACACCCGCAAGCGCACGGGGTCGTGTCGTAGTATAGGAAGATGGCAAGTATAGGGTCGATGCACAGGGAAAAGAGGGGGCACTAGAGCTAGGTTAGTTTTGCAGGGTTCCTACTACAGAGACTAGGGTTAAGGGTTTAAAGGTGGTTTTGATTGTTAAACTACTTATGAACAAGCGAGGAATTAAAGGCAAGAATGAAATCTATGTTAACCCTAGGTTAGATTAAGACTAAGCAAGCAAGGAAAGACTAAGCTAGGTATGAAAATGCAAGTTACACTAAGACAAGAAAGAGAGAAGTAAAAGAGAAATTAAAGAGCCACACTAGCATGAACAAGACAAGAGAAAAGTGAGAAGCTAACTAAGCAAGGAAAGAACTAATTAAGCTAAGCAAGCACAAAACTAGGGTTTCAAGCAGTAAAGAGATGTGTGGGCTGTTTAGGGGTATGAACTTATCACTTAAGTTGGGGGGTGAACATTATGATTCCATTTAGATTATCCAACCAAACAACAAGTTAGAGTCTAATGAATTAACCTAAGCTACTAACTGGCCATGGATATGCTAGGTTGTGTATAGGGGAACTAGTCCCTAACACCCCCTACTACCCTTACGAGGCTCAATTGGGTTAGGGATTAGGTTCAATTCAATTAGAGTCTAATCATGTCTAGGTTTCTAGATTAGGCATTCCTAGGGTAGTTAGGGGCCAAGGGTAGTAACGGGGAGGTGAAATTAGGGTTTTGGACCCCAATTCCCACACATTCTAGCCTTGAGAAGGCTCCATGCTAATTGCACCAGAATTATCTAATCTAGATACTTAGATCTCTCACTTAGGTTTAGGGAGGTTGATTAGGATGTAGGAAGATGGGAGGCAACCTAGGGATCCAAGAATTGGACATAGGGGCAAATCCCAAAATTCACACATATAACCAATTTGCCTGAATTCCTAGGTGATTCCACACACAAACAAACAAGCAATCCATGGAGAATGAGATGAAAATAGAATATAATCATTAACAAATGGAATCACAATGTTTACATGTCATTTTCCCCCAACATGGTATCAAAGCAACATAATATCCCCCAAACAGCCCACCCACAGGGGCCTAGCTACTCAAAGAAATGGAAAATACAAAAAGAAAGGAGAAAGAGGTAGAAGAAGCCATGGAGCTCGGTGTAGATGAAGAAGTACTTCTCTCCAGTAGCTACATGACGTTCTCCAAGGTGCAAGGGTGTGAAGTGAATGGGATTATGGGTAGGAACTAGTATAAACTAGTGTTTTGGTGGTGGAAATGGTGAAATGGAGTGGAATGGAGGTGGAAATGGAGTGGAATGTAGTGGATGGCAATTTGGGAACTAGGAGGTGGTGGAAGGTAGCTAGCTTCATGCCCTAGCTGCCACCTAGGTATATATAGGTGTCTAGGGGGTCTAGGGTTAAGTTAGGGGTAAAATGGGGAAAGCGGTAGAAAAATAGGTGGATTTTGTGAGTAGCACGACCGTGGTGGGTAGGGTAGACCACGACCGTGGTGTATGTGCACGGTCGTGGGAATTAAAATAGGCCAAGGTACATGGTTTTTGTCGATTTTGGGCTGAAATTGCCACGGCCGTGGTGGGTTGAGGGTAGAACGGTCGTGCTGTGTAGCACGGTCGTGGTGGGATCTGGTAGCACGGTCGTGCTGCGTGGAACGACCGTGCTACGTGGCACGGCCGTGGTGGGATATGGTAGCATGACCATGCTGTGTGGCATGGCCGTGGTGGGTGGTCGCAGAACGACCATGCTGCGTGGCACGACCATGGTAGAGTATGGTCTACAGCTGCTTCAAAATTGAGATTTTTCCTGTGATTTCTTCTTTTGCAGCACGACCGTTCTGTGTTACCACGGCCGTGCTGGGGGATTTGCTTGCACTTTGAGCTTCAAAATTCATTATCCATGGACTTCTTTGCTTAAGCTTGACTCTTGGCCACTAGGGGTAGGTTGGGGGAGCTCTGGGGCCTTCTTTGGGCCCCTCCATCTCTCTCGTCCATCCAAGTGTGGTCCAAGTACCTGAAAAACATGCAAATAATGTCCATAAGTGCATTTTACACAAAGATGAATATTAAGGGAAATAACATGTAATCTAATATGTATAGATGTGATTGAAATGCAAAATGCCATAAGATGAAGCCCTAAAATAGGGCTGAATCACCACCCCAAACTTGAAACATACTTGTCCTCAAGTATGCTCCAACTCAATCTCTCTACAAATCTTCCACAAATAAGAAATGACATATGCAATGTAAAAGATGATTATTGCTGAATGGTATCAAAGATGACTAAGTACATGCATTCCACCTCTCTCCTCTCATGCTTTCACAATCCAATCATGAAAAGAGCACAAAGCATATGAACTTCAAATATAGCACATAGAATACACAAGTTATCCATATTTCTTCCATAAAGTTCCGGGTAAACCGTTTCATGATGGTGTTAATCAAGGATGACTAGGAGTATTGTTTCACATTTATGCATTCAATCTTATGTTTCAAATCACACCAAAAGACCCACGTGGCTACAAAAAAAGGCAAAATGAGCTAGGTTTGATGTTTCCTAGCTCAATGGGTATGAAAGTGGAAGAAAGGGTTGCGGTAATATTTTTGGAGTGTTTTACACACTCATCTTTTCTTTATTTGAATGCTCTTAAATAGGAGCATCCTTTTATTTTGTTTTTTCTTTTCTTTTCTTTCTTGCCCTTGGTGTAGATAGGGCATATGGTGGATAGAGTGAAGCGGGGAGGTAGAGATGTGGCCACCCCAAACTTTTGGAGGTGGCCAAGGCTGATTATGTGCACTAGGGCATCTTTTTATGAGGCGGAGGGGTATGAAGATGGTGGAAGAAGAGTCGGATCAAAGAGGGGTCATTGGCATGATTTTCCACATAAGACATCCTGCATGAAAGTTAATCCAATAATTCATCCTAGATATCACACCACATGAATGAACAAGATGAAATTGATATATCAAACAAGTGATTCCACAAACACTAAGCGTTCAAAGCTTGCTCAAGTTCACAATTCAGCCAAATCTATCACAATCATGAGAGAGGTGATGCATATGTAAAAAGTCAAACATTGATACCACATAGCAACAAGCAATGGTAATTCACTTGCATTTTTCAAAGGTCATCATTTTTACTTAAAATAATAGAGATTGGGTCAAAGCACACTTTTTTGACAAGAAATCTCAAATTTGGGCAAAATTGGCCAAAACTATGCCAAGTTGCCTCCAATCACATCTAATCCTATATTATTAAACTTAAAGTAGAAAACAAGCAAATCCTAGCCAAAACAAGCAAAAATTACCAAAAATCTACATGATATGCAATGCATGGCAAAAATATCAACATTTTTGAAAATTACGCAAAAATAGCAAGGAAGGAAACTACATGGCATGCAAGTATGCAAAGCAGTAAAGATGACCAAGATAGATAGCAAAAACAAGAAAAAAAGTGGATGTGGCAGGTGAAATGTAAATTGAAACTAGGGCATACCTGCCCTACAACCCCAAACTTTTGAATCATGATGTCCTCAACATGATCCTAGAGTTTAGGATGATAGGGTAGATGATCATGACTCTCTCAAGGCTCTGGCAGTGTTCCTCCCTGTGGTGGAGGATATGTGTAGTAGCTACCACACTAATCTACCTTCAGTGGCTGAAATTGGTCTGCAGCACAGCCGTGGTGGATTCAAGTTGCACAGCCGTGCTGTCTGGCATGGCCGTGCTACCTGGCACGACCGTGGTGCAGTCCTTTAGCAGCTTTTCTCAATTTTGCTTCTGAATCCAGGGACTTGGTATGTTTTTCATGCAAATGACCATGGTCGTATTGATGTGCCACGGCCGTGGTGGTCCCTGTAGTGCTACTCTCAAAATGAGGAACATCAAACACTCAAAAACTTGACCCAAAGTGATTTTTCTTTGAATCCTTCTCTCAATTGTACTCAAATTTCCTTCATTTCACCCTGTTACCACCTGCACATCTTAAAACTAGACAAAAACTATTAAACACAAGTGTGTGTGTGTGTTTTCTTGGAAAGTGTAAAAACAAAGCAATTGTATCAAAAAGTGAAGGTTGGGTCCAAATTTCCCAAACCTATGTGGGTTGCCTCCCACAAGCACTAAGTTTCATGCCTTCAGCTAGGCTTCTTGTTCTTTCACCATCAACCATTATCCAAAAATAAAATGTTTGCACCCCCATCATAGGCAATCCTCTCTAATGCTTTCCTTGATTGATCTTCCTCCCAAGGGTCAGGCAAGCTTTTTGAGTGCTTCTCAACAATTTCCTCTCCTTGGGGATCATCATCATAGATCTTAATCAGCCTTAAGACCTTTAATAATCTCATGCCATAGTTTCTCTCTCTTGAGAAATGGGTCTTCATAGACATCAAAGAGGGGGGTTCAATCATATGGGACACTTACAAATAAGGACTTTCTGGCAAGGGATCTTCACTAAGATCTTTGTCAACTTGATTCCCTCCCTTGATAAGCTTCTCAACAACCTTGCCACACCCCATGATTGAAACCATATCCACTTGTGCATAGGAATTAGGGGGAGCATGTGAAAGTTGTGGTGGTGTCATTGTTGTTAATGGCCTTGGGAATTGAGGTGGAGGAGGGAATTGAGGTTGGAAGGTGAAATGGTGGGAAGGTTTTGGCGATGGAGGTGGTGGGGGTGTGTAAGGCTTAGGATAGCCTTGGAGGTAGGGCAGTGGAGAAAATGGATGGGTTTTTGCATCTTGGCCTTCCATCCTGTCTTCCTCGAATGGCTTGTCACATGCACAAAGCACAACCAAACAAAAAAGAACAAGTTAGTAAACCAATATACACAAAGAATGAAAAGAATGATGAATAAAGAATATCAATGATGAGGGCAGTAGGAAAATTCAAAGCAAAACTAACTAGCTAGGCCGAGCGCCACTAATCCCCGGCAACGACGCCAGAAAGCTTGGTGCGATTCCGCTAGAGGTGCAACACACTAGCCGATTTGACCCAACTAGATGCGCCCCACGAGGTCAGAACACACGTGATGGGTTTTTGCTTTCAAAATTTATAAGACCTAAACTAACAACCTACGTCTACTAAAACACTACACCCGCAAGCGCATGGGGTCGTGTCATAGTATAGGAAGGTGGCAAGTAAAGGGTCGATCCACAGGGAAAAGAGGAGGTACTAGATCTAGGTTAGTTTAGTTAGGTTCCTACTGTGGAGACTAGGGTTAAGGGTTTAAAGGTGGTTTTGATTGTTAAACTACTTATGAACAAGCGAGGAATTTAAGGCAAGAACGAAATCTATGTTAACCCTAGGTTAGATTAAGACTAAGCAAGCAAGGAAAGACTAAGCTAGGTATGAAAATGCAAGTTACACTAGGACAAGCAAGAGAGAAGTAAAAGAGAAATTAAAGAGCTGCACTAGCATGAACAAGACAAGAGCAAAGCGAGAAGCTAACTAAGCAAGGAAAGAACTAATTAATCTAAGAAAGCACAAAACTAGGGTTTCAAGCAGTAAAGAGATGTGTGGGCTGTTTAGGGGTATGAACTTATAACTTAAGTTAGGGGGTGAAATATGAACATTATGATTACATTTAGATTATCCAAACCAAACAACAAGTTAGAGTCTAATGAATTAACCTAAGCTACTAACTGGCCATGGATATGCTAGGTTGTCTATATGGGAACTAGTCCCTAACACCCCCCTACTACCCTTACGAGGCTCAATTGGGTTAGGGATTAGGTTCAATTCAATTAGAGTCTAATCATGTCTAGGTTTCTAGATTAGGCATTCCTAGGGCAGTTAGGGGCCGAGGGTAGTAATGGGGAGGTGAAATTAGGGTTTTGGACCCCAATTCCCCCACATTCTAGCCTTGAGAAGGCTCCATGCTAATTGCACTAGAATTATCTAATCTAGCTACTTAGATCTCTTACTTAGGTTTAGGGAGGTTGATTAGGATGTAGGAAGATGGGAGGCAACCTAGGGATCCAAGAATTAGACCTAGGGGCAAATCCCAATATTCACACATATAACCAATTTGCCTAAATTCCTAGGTGATTCCACACACAAACCAACAAGAAATCCATGGAAAATGAGATGCAAATAGAATATAATCATTAAAAAATGGAATTACACTATTTACATGTCATTTTCCCCCAACATGATATCAAAGTAACATAATATCCCCCAAACAACCCACCCATAGGGGCCTAGCTACTCATAGAAATGGAAAATACAAAAAGAAAGGAGAAAGAGGTAGAAGAATCCATGGAGCTCGGTGTATATGAAGAAGTCCTCCTCTCCAGCAGCTGCAGGACATCCTCCTCCCTCATCCAAGGTGCAAGGGTGTGAAATGAAGGGGATTATGGGTAGGAACTAGTATAAACTAGTGTTTTGGTGGTGGGAATGGTGAAATGGAGTGGAATGGAGGTGGAAATGGAGTGGAATGTAGTGGATGGAAATTTGGGGAGCTAGGAGGTGGTGGAAGGTAGCTATCTTCGTGCCCCAGCTACCACCTAGGTATATATAGGTGTCTAGGGGGTCTAGGGTTAAGTTAGGGGTAAAATGGGGAAAGCAGTAGAAAAATAGGTGGATTTTGTGAGTAGCACGGCCGTGGTGGGTAGGGTAGACCACGACCGTGGTGTATGGGCATGGTCGTGGGAATTAAAATAGGCCAAGTTACAGGGTTTTTGTCAATTTTGGGCTGAAATGGCCATGACCGTGGTGGTCACCACGACCGTGGTGGGATCTGGTAACACGGACATGCTGCATGGTACAGCCATGGTGGGAGATGGTAGCATGGCTGTGCTACGGGGCACGGCCGTGGTGGGTGGTCGCAGAACGGCCATGCTATGTGGCACGACCATGGTAGAGTATGCTCTGCAGCTGCTTCAAAATTGAGATTTTTCCTGTGATTTCTTCATTTGTAGCACGACCGTTCTGTGTTACCACGGCCGTGCTGGGGGATTTGCTTGCACTTTGAGCTTCAAACTTCATTATCCATGGACGTCTTTGCTTAAGCTTGACTCTTGGCCACTAGGGGTAGGTTGGGGGAGCTCTGGGGCCTTCTTTGGGCCCCTCCATCTCTCTCGTCCATCCAAGTGTGGTCCAAGTACCTGAAAAACATGCAAATAATGTCCATAAGTGCATTTTACACAAATATGCATATTAAGGGAAATAACATGTAATCTAATATGTATAGCTGTGATTGAAATGCAAAATGCCACAAGATGAAGCCCTAAAATAGGGCTGAATTAGTTACCTCCATGGTAACACACCCACATGCACTTAGAGATGGTTGTCTATGGGTCTATAGGTTCATTCTCTTACTATGTACTTTTCACTTAGCTTGTCAAGATCCTATTGAGACCTTTTTAGGCTACCTTAAAACCTACAAAACTGGTATACACCCTACAAAAGGGCCCCTCTCCCAGGATGGGAGGAAACTACACCTTGATAACAAAGGTCACAAATGTCCTTATGTTTAGGGTTTACGTCAACATGAGCATGCTTAGCCCTAGAAAGCTACTAAGGCACAAGAACACCACCTAATAAACCATGCTAGGTCATAATTTTTCTCATTCCTCAACTTTAGACCAAGAACATACCTTCCCATGTCAACAACTTAACTGCGAGGGGTTCATCAAACATACCTTAAACTTAAGGGGTTTCCCTTTCCTCTAAACATGAGGAGTGCCATGCTCGAATCTATAAAAACTCAAATCTCATTATGAGCATTAGGTACACCACTTCCCCTATGAGGCCTAGGAACCCTAGGTTCACTTCTTTATGCAACAGCTGTCCAACTGCATGCTCAACATCTTAACCACAAACCAAACATGTATAAGGTATGACATGCACTTCCTGTCATCCTTCTACTCGAGCAACACTTTAGAGTGGAGTCCTCCTCAAGGACAACCAACCAGGTATAAGGCCTAACAACTTGTTACTAAGCCTCTTCAGGGTCTAAGGAACTCTTCTTCCTATCTCAGAAGGTAGACACCTATACCATAGGCACATAGGTTCCAGCAACCTCATCCTCTCTCTAGGTTTTGGTTTCTCTAAAGGCAACCAAGATACCATCAGCCTCCAGGGATCATGTATGAGGAAACCACAACCATCCACTTAGGTCGCCTCATCCTCCACTCCCCATTGTTCCTCACATCTCAGAGTCTAAGCTTCCAACCTTCTGGCTTGGGTCCTGCTCTCTCTCTCTCTCTCTCTTGAGCTAACTCCACAACCAGCCTTACTACTAGAGGTCCTTTCTCAATGAAGGATCAAGCTCACAAGCATACCCCTACATGGGTGAAGCCTATGTTCAAACTTATGTTTGCTCAAGATTATCCATAGCTCTTCTTGCTTTTCTCATAAGCCATCCAACATACTCTCCTAGCCAGGGTTTCAACCTACTACCCACACTACAGACATACTTTGGGTGCATGTTATGCCCTACTCACATACACCCATAGGGTTTCTATAGGTTCTTCACTAACCTCATCATTGAAAGAGCTATCCTTCACTCTAACATGCACGAGCCTTCCTAGGGTTGGGTCACCAAAGGCACTATGTCATCCAACCTCACATGGCTCATAACGTCATGGACATCCAAAAGCATGTCCACACATCTGGTCCATCATGAAATCTAACTCATCATGTCATCTTTCTCTCTAACCACCCCTTAGGGTTAGGGTTAGCATCATCCTTAAAGGATGTGACAGGTCTCTACTTATAATGGAGGTCTCTACCTCCAAGACCAACTCTCTCTACTCATCCTCCTGATAAGAAGGTCTAGCCTCAGGTCTCTCCTGAGGGCATGACAACATATGTCATACGACCTAAGCATGTATCTATTCTTTAGTTTACGCTTAAACTATTAAGCTTATGTCCATGACATATTATTTACATGCTTTCCATTAATTTGGTGGAGGATTCCTTAAACCTTATCAACCTTACCCATACCTCAAGAGAGTGAGGAGGAGAGAGAAAACTCTAATCCTTAAAATCCTTAACAACATTAGAGTTGAGAAGGGATGAACAAGATGAGAGAGTCCTAAAGGTATCTTATTTTGAGTCAGATCCTAAGACATCGGCCAGACAGTCACTAATCCGGAAGTCCTCGTATTCCGACTAGCGGTGCGGAGGAAAATCTTACCATCCCCCAGACGTGATCCTTTTCTAGACACCTTTGTCTTTTGGAAAATCCTCTAATAACTCCCTCGATTCTATGGAATTTGTAACATTTAATAATTATTAAAGATAAAATGAGGAACCTATGCTCTGATACCAAATGTAACGACCCTACCTCCCGGTAACCCCCAATTCAGAGAGACCCGAAGGTCAGATCTGTTATCCCAATTAATAGGATCAAATGTTCAACAATTAATCAGTAATAATTATGAAATTCTACTAAACTAAACTGAAATCTGGTATAAAATAAAACTTTGCATACCTTTTTCAAAAACATGGATATCTACTGCTATCCACATCTAGAGTCTATTCTAACTAATCCTCCTTTGTACTTTAATTCTTATTTAATTCCACATATGCCACTTTACTGTTTGTCCTTTTCAATCTTGCACCTAAAATGCCGACAAAAAAAACGTCGGTCAACATATCGAAATATGCCAGTATGTGGGGACAACCAAAATTTCATAGATATGGCTAACAATCTAAATATCACAATCAAGTTAATTAACAAGCCAATTTACGCTTTGAATGTGACATTCTCCACCGCTTTTGCCCTAACCCTGGCATACCCCTTTTGGGTTTCTTTTTTGCCAATGACTTAAGGCCACCTTCTCAATCTTGATCTTGGTGCCTGAGGTCACCTCTCATAGTGCCCATTAGTCATTCTATAAAGACCACCTTCTCAATCCTGAGCTTGGTGTCTGGGGTCACCACTCATGGTGCCCATTGGTCTTCCCTCCTGGGCTTGACCTTTGGCATCATCCATCAGGGTGGCATGTAGGTGCGAGAATACACATTTCTATTATTATTGTGATAATCATAGTGACTTTTTTATTTTACAAGTATGAACATCCAAACTATTAAGTTGCATTCAATGCGATGAATCATCTGGGAAACTCTTCGGGAAATTAATGTGATTAACCATAATTAACCACATACCTGCCAGGCTGACTTGAGTACAAAAATAATCCAACTAAGCAAGTAATCCAGTAACAAACAAGCACACAAGATGATCCTGAAATGTGCATACAATTTCCTATCATTGATCATGCCATCAAGATCTATTAAACCTAGCTCGCTTCCTAGGATTTCTAGTCCACTTTTAGGGTTTCCATTGCAATTAGGGGTTCTCTTCATTTTTACTCTTTTAAACCCTAATCTTATACAATTACTCACAAACCCTAATTATCTCATATATTCTTCACGAAAGATATTAAGGTTACCTTTTAACAACATATAACCCTAATTTCGGATTAAGGACAAAATTAAAATGTCCATTAAGTCTATTATGCCTCTTTTACATTAAAACTAGCATTTTTATCCTTTTAATTCATGACAAGATCATTAGGCCTAATTATCATCTTTGGATCCTTCCGGATTAACAACTCATAGTTCATTATGATCTAATTCACATATGAACTCTATTTATCATTAACTCCACCTTTATCCATTAGAAAACCCTAATTACCATATTAAGGGTATTTATCCACAATTAGGAACTTCTATATTCAAAATAGCTTTGAACTATCATATCTCAGCTTTATTCATGAATTTGAATAATTAAAGCCATTAAGAGTCACAATTACTAACATTAGGGTTTCAAGGCCCATTAAAGCTCATTTATGTACATGAAACTCTAAATTAAACTAATTACGTGCAAAGTTCATCCTTTTTTTTTTCTTAATGTACCTTTTTATAATTAATAGGTTAATATCAACTTTAATCATCCATAAAACCCTTCTAAATACATTAATCATCTCAAAATAGGGTTTCTTAATCATTAAAGCATTAAAGTTGATAACTTCCATTACTTTTCGAATTGCAAGAGGAATTAGCTTCTAAAACTATTTTTAATGAATTCCTCTCATTTTTCTGAGAAACTTTCATGTTTTATATGCATCCATCCGAGCTACCAATAAAAAGATATGAATTTTTGCAAATTTAACTTACTTGGGCCAATCAGAGGCTGATACGTCGGCCAACTCATGCAACGTAGCTCGCTGGTTTGGAAATATAACATAATTATGCTTATGCCCCCGCATAAGTCACCCGCCCTTTATACCCCGGAGGGGTATATTTGTCCAATGGCCGATAGGTTGTCTTCAACCTCCCGATCGTTGCTGCTGCCACCGAGCCCAGCCCTTGGTGTGACTCTTCCTCCCGATTCTGGACTCGAAACTCACCGGAAACTATTGCCCCGCATTTTGAAATATCCTTCTTATTTCTTTATTAAAATATCTCTTTTTGAGGATTTCTCTTCATCTCTATTTTTATTTTTCTTATTGGAATTCCTTTTAACATTAGGAACCTTATGGATACGAAAATCCATCAAGGATGACTCAATCTTACCTCTTCCCACTTATTTCCCACATTTTATCATTGTTTTCAATTTCTTTCTTAATAAAGAAAATATTTAATTGATCTTTTCTTTTCTTGTTGCATTATCTTTGCAACTTTGGACTCCTTGGAACCCAAGGAACCCAAGAGGCATGAAATACACCTTTGGATTATATACTTTTCCTTCTAGAGATTTCTACATTTTTCTTTTCTCCATCTCTTATTAATGATGGAGTTTCTTTTATCTTATCCTTGTTCTTGGGCCCAATAGACAATAAAGCCCACAAAACAACCAACAAGGCTACTATAAACGAATTCCATTTATTCAAAACAAATTATATCATTATTTGTTCAAACATCTTTAATAGGAGAAATTACATTTCTCACCAAAAGAACCCAAAAATTGGGGTTGTAACAGAAGCACTACCTCTGATATGTTTAACGTTTGGAATGTTGGGTCATCATCAAGGGGAATGCCCCATGCGAACCACAATGGATCCTACTTCTAGTACAAAACCTCAGACATGTTCTGGATTTCTGTGAGTTCCAGAATAAGAAATATGGGAGGTCCAACGTAGCATGAATATTCATTCTTCTCACCAACAACGACCATCTCTGAATTCTTGAACTCCACCAAAGGATGCACAACAAAAGGAATCCAGTTTGTTGAATGTCACACTAGCTACCCGTTTTGTAATCCTAAATGAAGAAAGCACTGATGAGCCTATCCAGCCTAATAATGAGCCAAGTTAACCTTACATAAGGTATGAAACCACAAATGGAAAATGAGTGTTGCATATTTTGTTGATCTTCTTTGTGCTTCCTCATCTGATTCTCTTAAGCAAGGACCATTGGTTCCCTGTGGGTCTTAATGAAGTGGTAACACATACAGTCCATGAAAGAACTCTAGAAGAAGCACAAGTTATGATTATGGTCCCTCCTATCCCCACTGTAACTTCTCTAGATTATAGTGGCAAAATGGGTAGAGAAACTTAGAGTTCTAGTGGTAAGATGAAGTCCTTGCCTTATCAAACTCAAAGTAAAATGAGGTCTCAACTTGCTGACAATGCATTTCTGCATCAAGATATTGATGATGTGTTGTTGTGAACCTTCTTATTCACTCATCATCATGGTAGATATTTTTTGTTGGAATGCCATAGGTAAGGTACTGACCTAACCCAATCTCGACTTAAGGATCTGATCCACATTCATAAACCTAAGATCATGACAATTCTAGAACCTCGTATGTCTAGCTCCTCAGCAGATGATATTGTTCATAATATTGGTTTTATGTGCTTACATCATGCAGAGGTGAGAGGAATTTCTGGTGGTATTTGGATTCTTTGGAATTTGAATGAAACACAAATTAAACTGATTAGGAGTCATCATCAATATCTCCACTATTTCGTATATTCTCATCATATACCACAAATTCGACATCTTCTCTGGCAGCAACTTACTCATTTCAGTTCCTCAATGACACAACCTTGGGTCGTTTTAGGAGATTTCAATGTAATTCTATCCCCTTCTAAAAAAATAGGTAGTAGTTACTTCCATTTTTTGGAATCTAATCTCTTCCATAATTGTTTAATGCAAGCAGATCTATTTGACTTATGTTTTACTAGATTTCCATACACCTTCAAGGAGGGTAATGTTCATGAAAGCCTAGATCGTGTTTTAGTGAATTCACACTTTCTTATCTCGGCACCAAGGTTCCAAGTTCATCATCTAACCAGGATACAGTCGGATCATAACCCTCTACTATTTTTTTCTATTGTTCATCATTCCTTTCAGTCCTTGTTTAAAACTAAATTCAGTTGAAATTCAGTTAATTCTTTCAAGGAGATTATTCATCAACATTGGCCCTCCGATATGGACATCAATGTTATAATACCATCGATTATGCCACTCATTTCTGACTAGGATTCTTCTTATAGAAGAACTCTACAAATAACAAAGCATAATCTACTGAAACAAATAAAATCTCTTCAATAGACTATTGCAGAATGTTACTCCTCTCATCTCGACCTATATTGTACTGACCTACAACAGCAGTTGGACTCACTCCTGACAAAGGAAAAGGTGGATCTAAAACATAAATGCCACATCTCTTGGTCATCTGAAGGAGATGCTAATACTAAATTTTTCCATAGTTATATACAAGCACGTAGATTGAGAAATTCCATCTCTATATTGTTAAATGATGATGATATTGAGATCATTGACAAACAGACTCTGAAATCCTTGATTCTTGATTACCTTAAAGGTCAATTTCATTCTTCATACACATTGTTTGTGTTTTAGTTGCCACAAATTCCTGCAAATCATTCTCTCCTTTGGTTAGCCCAGGCAGCTTATTTGACTCAATTACCAACTGAGGTCAAAATCTTCAATACCCTAAAATCCATGGGACGTAATAAGGTGCAAGACCAAATGGTGTTAATGTAAAATTTTTGATTAATCATTGGGAAGTTATTAAACATTCCGTCACTCACTATGTACAATCTTCTTTGATGGGGTTTCCATTGCCAGATTCATTATGTAACGTTCTAATGGTCTTAATACCAAAGGTTCCACATCCACTGAGATATAATTAGTTTAGGCCTATTTCTTTGAATAGTGTATGCCTTAAATTGATCTCCAAAGTTGTGTTTGATCGGCTCAAACAATACATCAAGATTGGATACTTCCTAACCAGTCCAGTTTCATACCAGGTAGACGCATCACTGATAACATAATCCTTGTTTAGGAATTAATACATAATATGAGAAGACATGGGTCTCGTTCTACAATGGCATTAAGATAGATCTAGCCAAGGCATATGATCATATTTCCTAAAATTTTCTCCTGGATACCATAGTGAAAGTTTGGATTTCTTGCACCTATTATCTCTTATATTATGAACTCAGCATGTGGTGGCTGAGTAAACATAATTTCCTGTGGCAAACAATTGTCTGGATTTAAAGCATCCAGAGGTCTAAGATAGGGTGATCCCTTATCACCCTATCTATTCATGCTATGCATTAATCACCTTAGCCTCTTCATTAATGATGCAGTCAATCGATTATAGTGGATCCCTTGGAAGCTATCGGCTCAAGGCCCTTCTACTTCTCACTAGACAACACGTGCTATGCACAGGTGCCTTAGTAGACTACAATAAAAAATTTATAGATTTAACTTATAAAAATAAAAAGATATATGTACAATACATATATTAGTAGGACTTCTCATACACATATAGATCAATGCGTAATTTCAAATAATAATGGAGAAAATTACATTTAGCCTCCTCCATGGGTTTTCTTATATAGTATAGATGTGTCTCCTAATATAATATATAATTTAAAAAATTATTGACAAAAGTGTGATGTACACACACAAGGACCAATACATAATTTAAAAAAATAATGGAGAAAATTCCATCCAACCCCCTCCATGGGCTTTCCTATATATATAGATGTGTCTTCTAATATAATACATAATTTAAAAAATTAAAGACAAAAGTGTGGTGTACACACACAAGGACCAATACATAATTTCAAAAAATAATGGAAAAAATTGCATCCAACCCCCTCCATGGGATTTCCTATATAGTATAGATATAGATGTGTTTCCTAATATAATGCATAATTTAAAAAATTAAAGACAAAAGTGTGGTGTACACACACATGGACCAATACATAATTTCAAAAAATAATGGAGAAAATTGCATTCAGCCCCCTCCATGAGCTTTCATATATAATATAGATGATTCTCCTAATATAATATATAATTAAAAAAATTAAAGATAAAAGTGTGGTGTACACTAATAGGGAGGAATACGTAATTTCAAAAAATAATGGAGAAAATTACATCCAGCCCCCTCCACAAGCTTTCCTATATAGTATAGATGTGTCTCCTAATATAATATATAAATTTAAAAAATTAAAAACCAAATTGTGATGTACACACATAGACCAATACATAATTTTAAAAAACATTGCATCCAACCCCCTCCACGGGCTTTCTTATATAGTATAGATACAGATGTGTCTCCTAATATAATACATAATTTAAAAAATTAAAGACAAAAGTGTGGTGTACACACACATGGACCAATATATAATTTCAAAAAATAATGGAGAAAATTGCATCCAGCCCCCTCCATGTGCTTTCCTTTATAGTATAGATGTGTCTCCTAATATAATATATAATTAAAAAAATTAAAGATAAAAGTGTGGTGTGCACTAACAGGGAGCAACACATAATTTCAAAAAATAATGGAGAAAATTGCATCCAGCCCCCTCCGCAAGCTTTCCTATATAGTATAGATGTGTCTCCTAATATAATATATAAATTAAAAAATTAAAGACCAAATTGTGGTGTACACACATGGACCAATACATAATTTCAAAAAATAATGAAAAAAATTGCATCTAGCCCCCTCCATGGGCTTTCCTATATTAAAGATAAAACTGCGGTGTACACTAACAGGGAGAAACACGTAATTTCAAAAAATAATGAAAAAAATGCATCTTGCCTCCTCCACAAGCTTTCCTATATAGTATAGACATGTCTCCTAATATAATATATAAATTTAAAAAATTAAAGACCAAATTGTGGTGTACACACTGAGACCAATACATAATTTCAAAAAATAATGGAAAAAATTGCATCCAGTCCCCTCCACGAGCTTTCTTATATAGTTAATTATGGTGTACACACACATGGACTAATACATAATTTCAAAAAATAATGGAAAAATTGCATCCAGCCCCCTCCATAGGCTTTCCTATATAGTATAGATGACCCCTTCACGGATGATATAATTCTTTTCTCAAGGGCATACTTTGTTAATATCGATAAAATTATCAACTGCTTTGAGATGTTTGAAGTTGCTTCTGAGCAATCTAATTCTATATATTAAAGTGTTATTTCATTCTCTCCTTCTGTTAGTTCCTTGATCCGAACTCAAATTTGTGAGCAGGTAGGAATGCAACTGTAAAGAGTGGGACCCGATAGGGGATCCACTCTTCACTGAATTGAAGAATAAGTCCATCCAATCTCAAACATACCAAAAGGTAAGAAGGAAAGGAGGAATTTCATTCATTTCTCAAATGGTACATATTACTGAGCATGATAATGAATAAGCAGCGGAAACAAAACTGTTACACAGTAACAAAATTTTCTTTGTACAATTATTCCTCACCATATAAGGTGGAATGAAAAATAAAGTAAAAGGCATACACCTAAGAACACATAAGGCCGATTGCAGAGGGCAAACCAACTATCCCAAGCTATCCACAATGTTCAAGTCCATATATTCAATCATTTAGCATCTTGTCTTCCAATGTACCTAGACCTGGGTGGAAGGGAACATCACCCAGAACATAAGAAACAACATAGAGGTCAGCAAAGGCTGAGTATGTAATATTGAACACTTTGGGCATTATATTGGTTTATAAGTAAAAAAAGAGATGTTCCCACAAGAAGGGGGCTATTTGCAATTAGGTAAGTTTCAAAAGGAATGTAACAAAATAAATGAGGCCTATTAAAATTCAAAATACAAGCATTAGATGAACATGTCTTGCCATATCATTTAACCAAATCTCAATTGAAGCAATAAATATTTGCATGCATAACAATGTAGACTAAATATACCTGAAATAGGGCCATAACACCATCGGATCATGGCCTAAAAAGTAAGGGTGGAAATGCACACCCCGGGCAGAATACACGCACCCTATATAAGTATGGTTGTACATAAGTACCACTATTCTAAATATTCTAGTCAAACATGTAGCATGCAAAAATAGAGTGGCAAGACTGGCATTATAGTCAATTTCAATTAAAAGACAATCACCGTAGGAGGGGTCCAAGAACCCATATAAACAAGGTGTCACAACAACCAAATGAATGTAATGAATTGAGAGCAGGAAAATATAAATGTTCAAGCAAATGGATTTTTAAGAAATATAAAGGTTCAAGAGATGCCTCATTAAATGAATGTAGGTTTCAGTCAAATATTGCCCAAAATAAAATAAAGGATGTACATACCTTGTCTTACAGATTGATGGTTAAGTCGGCAGTTATGCTTGGTCCCCAAAGTCAAATACTTATCCTAGCAACATATGATATGTTAGTCAAACCAAAATTGGTATATGCATATTTTCCTATTAAAGAATTTCATATTGTTCTTATATTAGTCTGGATCATGCAATGATATAGCATAGCTCTTAATCCTATAAAGTAGTCATAAGGTTCATTACATATATGTCTTAGTTCTTATACCCATCTCGAGATACATAACCCTATGATGTCTAGGTTACATATATGTGCGGATAATAATACATATTCTGTAAAGTTAGGTCTTACAATCTTCCTCTTTCACTATATGTAGCATATAGTTCAAGTATAGTCAACAAGGATTATATGCATATCCACATCATAATCCTTTAAGTATAGCCTTCCCTTGTAATTTTTGTTTAAACATATTATGAATATGCATGGATTTATGTGACTCGTTAATTACCATGTATTTTATCAAAAATATACTTGATATTTATATCTAGGGTTTAGGACCCTAACGTCTTTGGTAATTATAGTTTCTCATTAGGAATCAACTAATGATACATGTAATATGGGTTGTAAAAGGTGAGCCAGTTAATTACATATCTGTGGTAGGTTTCACGGTATTATCATATATAACATTACATATTGCATTGATAACTAATTATGTTCGTCAGTTATAATAAACTAGTAGGATTTCTAACTTGTTTCATACCAGACTAATTACCCTACTGCATACACATACATATACAATTAGTAAGAAATGGTTCAGTTACATATGTAAGCCATGTGACTAAGACATTCTGATTATTATTTTTGTTATTCTCTAATGCAGTAGATGTTATCTGGACTAGTATCTTCAATTGACTTGCTAGAGTCGTAACAAAAACTGAAGAGGATGTTTACCGAACCTTTGATGAAGACTCATGATCTGTAGAGTAGTATTTGACTTCCTCATCATTTCCTATGGATGCTGGTGGACCTTTGGTGACTGATTAGGGACTGAGAAGGCCTCCTAGGATCTATGAGAGATGCATTCTAGTATGAGGTGGCCTAGGCTGACCTGTAGTTGTTTCCAAATTTTTAGAGGCAAACGAGAGACGATCTATGTTGCACATAGTATGGCACGAGGTAGCAAACACCCTTGAGTTCCCTTGTACTGAGGCCTGCAGTGTCGGGGTACTTGTACAGATAAAGCAAGGGTGTGGGCAATGATTTATTTCTCTTGATCTCCTGTGATTGTAAAGGGAGGGTTGAAGAGTCCATCTACTAGATCTGTGATGTGAGGAGTATGACTCATTGGTGGCATGACAAATAGTTGAAGGTTGTTGACGAGTAGGTAGGGGGGAGATTGGCAGGGAGTTCTGGGTGATGTGAATGGTCAGCTACATGCTATTGTGGGTCTGTGATGGCAAGGTCAAACTGGTGGCGTGGTTGAGGGGTGAAGAAAGGAGATAAGGGTAAGGTGGCGTATGGAGATGGTGAGAAAGGAAGAGTAGGGTATAGATGGTCATGGAAGGTCTCATGTGGTCAGAGCTTGATGCCGCAACATGCTTCAGATCCATGCTACTTATCCTTTGGTGGTTGCCTGTGTCACCGGCCGCAAAGACTACTTGTCGGCCGTCGAAGCAGTAGGGCCAGGGTTCCGAGTGGTGGCCATGGTGTTGCAGGTCCATCCGAGAGGATGGTAGCAGCATATCTATGAAGGGAGGGTGTTGCCAAGGTCAACAGCCATGTGGGGATACTACTGTGTCGATCAAGGTTGAAGGGGGGTGGGTGATGGGGTCCTCTGGTTGTTGTCGATTATGGGTTGCTGGCGAGGCAGTCTGCTGATGGCGAGGGACTGCATCTGACCGGAAATGCTTCCACTATGAGGGAGGTTATGTAATGGTGTTACTATAATGACTAGGGATGCTTTTGTCTCAGGGCGGTGGTGGTGATTGAGCAGGAACAATGATGGGTAGCCACTGTCTTGCAGTCATGGTGGTGGAGCACAGGAGGTGGGGGTGAAGGAGAGAAGAGGAGGAGACAAGGAGAGAGTGGAAGAGAAGAGGAAGGGAAGAGGGGTAGTGGAGAGAAGGCAAGGAATCGGGGGAGAAGAAGAAAGAAGAGGCGGAGAAGAGAAAGAAATGGTCCTGCCGGCCGTCTGTGATCCGTAGATACAGGAGAATGTGTTGATCACGTCAATAGGAGGGAGCGGGTCTCACGAGCAAAGAGAACCGGTGGCATGGAAATGTAATTAACATGAATACAAGGGTGTATACTAGTTAGGAATTAAAACTAGTAAATGGTTGGGCAATTGAAGTCCGATCGATACCAAATTTGATAAGTAGACCAATTAACATGTGAGAAATTAGATGGAGCCATCAATTTCACATTTTGAAGATGTTTAATAGTAGATTTCATTATTTGTATATCATACATACATTTAATGTATTTACTCATTTTAACACTTATTAACATTAATTTGTTTCATTTCATCTTACACTCCTAAGAACATTTTATGGTTTCAAATTAGAGTCAAGCATGGTGTTTTCTATATTTGTTCCTTAAGTCTTGTTATTTAGTGTATTATGGTTATTTTACCTTACAGACCAAATACTAAGGGTATTTATATATCCATGACACTAATTATTCTTAATGTATTTTGTATTGTGGGAAAGAAATACGGTATGTTAACATAATGGAATAGGACCTTAGAAGAAGAGAGATTTAATATATATGTATGGATTCGAGTATGTTACAACACTCCACCCCTTAAAAGCAATTTCGTCCCCTAAATCCAACCACTTGAGGTATGGTAAACTGAGTTATAAACTTAATCAAGCTATAAATTTCTAGTATACAAAATGTAGGGGTTCATATCATACTATTCATGTCACATTTATGGTCTACTCTCAAGGTGAAGCCATATGACTCCATGTATCATGCAACCATAAATCTGCTTATGCTAGATGTGGGTCTATAAAAGTTACAACAAGACATGGGATTATGTTAACCAATTTGTATCCATCAGTATTACCTACAATGTTATCGTAGTTTTTTTTTCATTCTTTGATCATGGTCCTCATCATTTTCCTTACCATCATCATCATCATCATCATCATCATCATCATCATCATCATCATCATCATCATCATCATCATCATCATCATCATCATCATCATCATCATCATCATCATCATCATCATCATCATCATCATCATCATCATCATCATCATCATCATCATCATCATCATCATCATCATCATCATCATCATCATCATCATCATCATCATCATCATCATCATCATCATCATCATCATCATCATCATCATCATCATCATCATCATCATCATCATCATCATCATCATCATCATCATCATCATCATTAACAACAACAACATCACCATCTACTTATCATCATTATTGTCGTCATCATCAATACCATCAACATTATCACCTAGAGGGGCAAAAAGGGTTAACTGAGGTCTTATGTATCCAAGGCTTCTTCGTACTAGGGTTTCATGTCCATCATTCTAGTCAAGTACTTCTTCATTCAAAGGGTTCCTCTACAAATCAAACTTCCTTGTGTCAATGACTTGGTTCTAAAACATTTGATAAAATATGAAAACTTTTCCTTTGTACATATAAATTAATAATGGAAATAAGTTTGACGGAATGAAAAAGAAAAAAAATCTTACAATGAAAAATCAAAATTGGCGCCAAAAATCAATTCGAGAACCAAGTCCACCACTTATCCACCAAATGATACCTATAATATTATTCTATCATCATTGCATTCTACAAAAGGGGTCTACTCCTATCACCTAAAAGGGAATATGTCTACATCTCTAATTTGAAGGCATACGAGGGTAACAACTTCTTATTACACACAATCAACATCTATCAAATCCTAATAATGCATGAAATACACCATTACCCATGCCACTCTTAATCGTAATTCAAAATGCCTCATCTTGGGACCTAATGAAGTCATAAGATTACCCAATGTTATAGGATGAATTTATTCCCATCACTAGCTGGTTTACAACCATTGTTCCTCCCATGATAAGGTAACCTATATAGTCAACGTACTCATATCAATCACTAGGTAAACACTTAAGGATTTCTACCAAAAGTTATAACTTTCATCAAACAATTCTCATGTATGAGGCATAACAAGCTCAACGAGATTGGTACCCTACCATTAGATAAATAGCCATGGGGCATAACTATTATGAGGTACTCCATGTTGAGGGAAAGTCATGCCTAACCATAATATAGTTAATTCTAATTATCACATAGTGTCAAGGAATTAATATCAACTCTAGAAATTACATCAGGGTTTTATGTTGTTTTTCACGCATGCTCAACCCAAAATGGATGTATGTGAGGCATGCTAGGTAACAACAAATAAAAGGGGTTAAGGTGAGAACTAAGGTAATTTCAATCTATGATTATTCAATCAACTCACACTTCATAACTCTAAGGAAGAATCCTAGAAAATAGGAAATAGAAACCAAACTCAACAAAAGTCAGTTCCATGTGGTGGCATTTCCACCACCATACAAAGGATACGGGTGACAAGGGTACTAAAGACTGACTCTCATCCACACAGGTGGCTAGGAGAGTGTAGGAAATTAAAATATTAGGGTTGAAAACCATAATTGAGGGTTCTAATACTAGGCAATAGTTGTATCAACAACCTCTAAGGGTCAGAAACCTAATTAAGGGTCAACCTAAGATAACTTGGAATAGTCAAGTCATTGACTGCTTAGGCTCTGATACCATTTTGTAAAGAGTGGGACCCAATAGGGGATCCTGTTACAACCCCAAATTTTGGGTTCATTTGTTGAGGAATTTAATTTCTCATAATAAAGACAAATGAACAAATAATGGATGAATGCATGGATTTTATTTACAATAGCCTTGTTGTTTGATTTGTGGGCATTGTTGGCTATTGGGCCCAATAACAAGGATATTCAATTAATTAATGAATAACTGAGATTTTGATATAAGAAAGGTGTGGAAACCTCTAGAAGGCAAATCCAAAGAGGATTTCGTGCCTCTTAGATTCCTTGGGTTCCAAGGAGTCCAAAGTTGCAAAGAAAAGGCAATAAGAAAAGAAAATAGCAATTAAGTATTTCCTTGTTAATAAAGAAATTGAAAACATTGATGAAGTAGGGAAAATATGTGAAAAGAAGTATAATTGGTTAATCCTTTGTGGAATTTCGTGTCCCAAGGATTCTAAATAATAAAAAGGAATATTGATGAGGAAAATAAAAGGGAAATAAAGAGAAATTCTCAAAAAGGAATATTTTAATAAGAAATCAACATAATAATGAGAAAGAGTGCATATTGATGCATTTAAGGATAATGAGTATTCCTTAACAAGGAATTTCGAATTATTAGAGTTTCTTGGGATCCAAGGAGTCCCAATGGAGAAAGAAGAAAGAGAAAATATCTATAAAAGAAAATAAGATCATAATATGATACAATATTAATGGATTTTGTAGCTTTGCAAAAGAAGAGTTTTTTTGCTACTAAAAGGAAAATATAATCTCGTGGTTAATGGTTTAAAAAGCAAAGAATAAAGAGGATAATGAGAAGGAATTTTCGTATTCCTAAATATCCAAGAAGTAAAGGATATCAAAGGGGTTATGAGGAGAGAGAAGAATACTTCTCCTTGAAGGAATGTGATTCCTTTTAGGAGGGGACTTTTTGCCTCTTAGTTGGGCATCTTAGGGCAAGGGTATCCTCCTCTATAAAAGGGGTAGGCCCCTGGTTCGAACTGAAAGAGAAAACCTACGTCTTCCTCCCTCATCCCTATATTCTTCTTCCTTACTTTCTTCTCCAAACCCTAACTTCGAGTAGCATCACGAATCTGAGAAACAAAAAGGAAACTGAGGGGTGCGATGAAGTACTGGTGCACCACGGTGTCAGGGATCCGCTTCTCCATCGAAACCATGTTCTGGAGTGCGCGCAGCAGCGACATCAAGTCTGCAGTGGCGGCCACTGTGCATGGCTTGGAGAGCAGGAAAAATGGCCACCATGGCCAAGGTTGAGGGAGCTGAGTGTGTGCCATGATGCGGCGGAGGCGGAGGACCGATTTCCGGCCAGAACCACGGCTCAGAGAGCAGGAAATAGAGCCACGCCAGGCTGCAGACCGGCGGCCGTCGGCTTCCAGGGCGTGAGCCAAGGTTGAAGACAACCTAGGGGCTCGATGGACAGAAATGCCCCTCTGGCATGTGAAGAATCGCTGACTTAAAGCGGGGGTAAAAATGTCTTTTCGAAATGTTTTCCCAAAGGGGCGCGCTGCATGGCTATGCTGACGTGTCAGCATGCTATTGGCCAAGTAGATTTTTGCAAATTCATATCTCGTAAACCGTAGCTCGGATAAAGGCAAATAATATATGAATCTTGCTCAGAAAATCGAGAGGAATCTAAATAAAATATAGTTGAAGCCTAATTCTGCTTTCAATTCGAAAAGTAGTATAAGTTATTAACTTTAATGAAATGATGATTAAGAAACCCTATTTTGAAGTGTTTAATGTGATTGGGAGGGTTTAATAGATGATTAAAGTTGATATTAGCCTGTTAATGATAAGAAGGAATATTAGTAAGAAAAAGGATGAACTTTGCATATAATTAGTTAATTTAGAATTTCATATGCATGAATATGCTTTAATAGGCCTTGAAACCCTAATGTTGACTAATTTGACTATTAATGGCTTTAATTGATTAATTTCATGATTAAAGATGGAATATTCTGAATCTAAGACTATTTCGAGCATTAAAGTTCCTAGTTTGTGGATAAATACCCTAAATGAAGTAATTAGGGTTTTCTCATGAATCAAGGTAGAATTGGTGATTAATAACGTTCATATGAGTAATAGAGTATAATGAATTACACATTGATGATAAATAAGAATAATGATCTTGTCATGGATTAAAAGGATAAAAGTGATAGTTTTAATGTAAGATAAGTTTAATGGGTTTAATTGATGGACAATGATGCCTTCAATTCGAAAATAAGGTTAAATGTTGTAAAGGGATAACCTTAATATCTTTTGTGAATAATTAGGGTTTAAAATAGTAAAAGATGAAAGGAAACCCTAATTGCAATAGAAACCCTAAAAATGAAATAGTAACCCTAGGGCTCGAATAGGTCTATTAGACTTGGATACCATGATCCATGATAGAAGATATTGGATGTTTGTTTCAGGATCTTATTGAATGCTTGCTTGCCTTGTTGATTGGACTATTCTATTTCAAGTCTTCTTAACAGGTATGTGGTTACGCTTATGAATAACCGCATTAGTTTTCCGCATGTTTGTCGGATGGTTAATCGCATTGATTGCAATTAAACTGGTTGGATGATTCATATTTGCAAATTATAAAGTCACTATGATTATCACATTAATAATAGAATTATGGATTCTCGCACCTACATGCCACCCTGATGGATGATGCCAAAGGTCAGGCCTAGATGGGTAGACCAATGGAAACCTTGAGTGGTGACCCCAGGCACCAAGAAGGTGGCCTATGATATTGCATGACTAGTGGGCACCATGAGTGGTGACCCCCAGGCACCAAGCTCGGGATTGAGAAGGTGGCCTTAAGTCATTGGCAAAAGGGCACCCTAAGGAGGGTAAGCCAGGGTTAGGGCAAAAGCGGTGGAGAATGTCATATTGAAAAGTGTAAGCTGGATTGTTAAATAATTTGCTTGTGATTATTAAATTGTTAGCCATATGTGCAAACTTTTGGTTGTCCCCACATACCAGTATATTTCGATATACTGACCGACGTTTTGTTTGTCGGTGTTTTAGGTACAAATGAAAAGAACAAATAGTAAAGTGGCAAATGTGGAAATTAAATGAGAATTAACGTGCACAGGAGGATTAGTTAGAGTAGCATCTTCATGGATAGAAGTTTAGAAATCCCATCTTTTAAAAAGGTAAACAAAGTTTTATTTTATACCAGTTTTTAGCTTTAGTTGGTAAAGTTTATTTAATTATTATTGATTATTTGTCGAACCTTTGATCCTGTTAATTGAATAACGACTCTGACCTTCGGGTCTCCCTTGATTGGGGGTTACCGGGAGACGGGGTCGTTACAATTGGTATCAGAGCATAGGTTCCTCATTTAATCTTTAATAATTATTAAATTTTACAAATTCCGTAGAACCCAAGGGAGTTATTAGAGGATTACCCAAAAGACAGAGGTGTCTAGAAAAGGATCACGACCGGGGGCTGGCAAGATTTTCCTCCGCACCGCTAGTCGGAATACGAGGACTCCCGGATCCGCGTGACTGCCTGGCCAAAGTCTTAAGGTATGAATCGAAATAAGATACCTTTTAGGACCCTCTCATCTCGTTCGTCCTTTCTCAACTAAAATTCTATTAAGGACCTTATGGATTAGGGTTTTCTCTCTTTCCCTCACCCTCTTGAGGTATGGGTAAGGTTGATAAGGATTAAGGAATCCTCGATCAAATTAATAAAAAGCATGTAAATAAGATGTCATGGACATAAGCTTAATAGTGTAAGCGTAAAGGAATAGATACATGCTTAGGTCGTATGACACGAGTTGTCATTGCCCTCAGGAGAGACCTGAGAATAGACCTCCTTGGTAGGAGGATGTGTAGAGAGAGTTAGTCTGGGAGGTGGAGACCTCCATTAAAGGAAGAAACCTAGCACATCCTTTGAGGATGATGGTAACCCTAACCCTAAGTGAAGGTTAGAGATAGAGATGACATGATGAGTTAGACCGAGTGTGTGGTTGGACATGCCTTGAGATCGTCATATGGGCCATGAGAGGTTGGATAACCTAGTACCTTTGGCGACCCAACCCTGGAGAGGGTCGTGCCTGTTTGGGCGAAGGGTAACTCCTTCATGGATTAGGTTAGAGAAGAGCCTATAGGGCTGTTACCAGTAGGATATAACTTGTACCCAGAGTGCGTCAGTAATGGTGACATTAAACGAAACCCTAGTCAAGGGATCATGATGGATGGCTTATTAGATAAGCATAAGGGGTTATGGATAACCTTGAGTAAACATAAGTTTGAGTATAGGCTTCATTCAAGTAAGGGCATGCTTAGGAGTTTGATCCTTCATAAAGACAGGACCTCTTATAGAGGGGTTGGTTGTAGGATTAGCTCTAGAGAGAGGGAGCAGACCTCGGCCGAGAAAGTTGGAAGCCTAAAACCCCGAAACTTGAGGAACAGTGGGGAGTCGAGAATGATGCGCCCTAAGTGGATGATAATGGTTGCCTCGTGCATGACCCCTGAAGGTTGATGATGTCTTGGTTAATCTTGAGAGTAACCAAACCCTAGAGGGAGGATGGTGCTTCTGGTACCTAAGGTATAAGTGATTACCTACTAGATGTGATAGAGAGTGCTTTAGACCCTGAGGAGGTTAAGACACCAGTTGTGAGGCTTTATACCTAGTAGTGGTCCAGGAAGAGGAATCAACTCTGAAGTGTTGCTTGAGTAGAAAGATCATGGGAGTACATGACATATCTTAGACATGCTGGATTCCTGGTTAAGAGAATGAGCATGCAGTTGGACACCCGGAGGTGAACCTAGGGTTCCTAGGCCTAAGAGGGGAAGTGGTGTACCCAATGCTCATGTTGAGATTTGAGTCTCTATAGTTTTGAGCATGGTACTCTTAATGTGTAGAGGTAAAGGAAAACCCCTTCGGGTAAGGGTATGTTTGATGAACCCCTCACGAATAAGTTGATCTGATGATGAGGAAAGAAAACGAGTGTGACTTAGCATGGTTTCGTAGGTACGCTTGTGCCTTAGTAGTGGTTGGTTTAAGCATGCTCATATGGATGAAAACCTTAAGGATGGTTGTGACCTTGCTGTCATGGGTTGTAGTTTCCTCCCATACTGGGAGAGGACCCTTTGGTAGGGTGTGTACCAGTTCTGTTGGTTTTGAGGTGACCTGAAGAGGTCTCATAGGATCTTGAGAAGCTAAGTGAAGAGTACATGGTATGAAAATGAACCTATAGGCCCATAGATAACCATCTCTAAGTGCGTGGACGTGTTACCATGGGAGTAACCAGTATGGGGCATGACCAAGGTAGGCGGGTTGCCATGACCCCTGTGAAGGGAAGAAAGTCAGTCACGAATGCAGAAAGAGATGATGAAGGCTTGGGTAAGGTTCTAAGTCAGACCTGTGCTATAAGGGAATCCCAAGTCTATCCTAGGGTCAGGTAGGGATAAGACTGATGAAAGACGGAGTTTCCTAATTCCCTAGTTGCACATGACCATAGGGTCGGGAGGTAACAACTATCATTGTCTGAGGGCCATGGGTTAGGAGATTGATCACCTTCGTGAACTCATGAGGCCCAAAGGGCATATGAGTAGGGCACTCTCTGGATGCATAAGGGAAGAGGGATGACCCCAAACATGCCGGCACCCTATAGACCTAGAGGAGATGACAAAGGATTATGTAGTAACCCAAGTGGGTTCGAGACCCGTTTTCCATGGAAGTAACTTTGATATAATGATGATTGTGATATAGAGACATGAGTTGCACGTTTCAACGGAGATTTGAAGGTGTACTGGCAAGGTGGGCTGTACTATCCCTACTCTTGGAATAGGAAGAACTCTGTATTTGGACGGCCGCCAAATGCTTATTTCTTCTTGTTATGAGAGTGAGAGATAGGACAGTATGCATGCCACACACCAAGGACAAGGATGTTGTGAGTTGGAACGTTTCTATAAGGAATAAGGATAGAGATGTGGAAGGAATGATACATGGATGGTTCGCAAACACTATGAGAGGTAGTGTAGCCAGCTTATGAGGATGTTTTATCAGGAACTATGTGGAATTTGCAGATTAACCAAGGTCGAGTTCGATCACAACGAGTATGAATTTAGAGTTTGAGATGAGATGATAAGTAGAATACATGGAAGAGTATGTCTTCAACGTTACTTAATACCGAAGGATGTGAAGTGGTAATGGATGCTCTGGTGGAGATAGTGCCTTCTGGTTTGGCTAGAAGGGAGTTGTTAGGCTAACCCTACGTTTGGAAAGAAGACGTGTTTTGGCTAACACTCGGATATAATAAGATATGTTGGACAAGTTAATGGTTGCTTAGTTATCCAGTTAGTCCTTGATGTAGTGAAAGGATGGTGTTAGAACCTCAAATTCACTTCATTGGAAAAGAAAGTGATGAAACCCTGATTAAAGTGGTTTAGGGTTTCCGAGGCATCAAGCTTGAGGAATCATAACAATACATGAGGACATGATATACCTTGGTACTACAAAGATAGTAAGTGATGGTAGCATTTTAGATGCATAAAACAAAGTTGCATGTAGCATGTGGCCATGCAAGCTAGGAGGTGAAGGGCGAACACCATTAACCCAGTGCATGGATATATAGTATAAAGAGTTCCCCAGAGGGAATGGGAGTACATCACTATGGATGTTGTGAGTCTCTCTTAGACCAAGAAGGTCAAGATAAAATATGGGTTATGGTAGATCGCCTTACCTAGATGACATAAGAAAGGAAGAGTTCTGTCAAGGGACAGATCTGGTTGAACTGCATATGAGATGAGATGGTTCAACTACACCATGATGCAAATTCAAAGGTTCTTGATGTGACCTAAAGGTTCACTTCCATAAGGTGGAAGTAGATACATGAAGAGCTCAGTGGTTGTACAGTTTATCACCCCATACTAATGGATAGTATGGTCCAGACTAGAGGGTCTGATGAGAGCAAGTGTGCTTGTTCAGGGTGATACAAAGAGACAGTTCTTAAGATGTGATGTTAACCACCATAGCCTTTATCGGGATGTAAGAAGCTATATAAGGAGGGTGTGTCGGTCACCACTTCATTATAATGATGTTGGTAATGGAGGCCTCGTGAAGGTCATAAAAGAACCACAGTGTGTGAAGATGAAGTCGCTTGATCGTGTAATGGGTGAGAGAGAGAGCCAAGGGTGACATGTGTCACAAGCTTATACAAAATAGACTGGCATGCAGTTCACTGTGGGAGAATATGTGATGTGAAAATCCGACCCCTCTAAGCTACAGCTAATAAAGCTGAGTCCCCGATAAATGGGTCCATTTGAGATGGATTGGTGGAGATGGTTGTGTTTAGCTTTACCCAACAGGATAACATGATGTGTAATGTGTTCCATGAGTCCGATCTAGAGCATTATGTGAGGTACCCAAGCCATGTGTTGAGCCCTGAATCTATTCAGCTTTTGAGAGGCTGAAATATCCTGAGTCACCTATGAGGGTACGATATACCAAGGTAAGAAAGAACTCAGATGGAAGCATACGAGATAATGAAGGTTCTTGGGACACACCATGGAAAGGGTGAAGCCACATGGGAGCCATGATGGACATATGAAGGGCTTTTCCTGTTTGTTTGCTTGCTTGATGGAATTTTGAGGGCAAAATTCTCATAAGAGGGGAAGGATGTTACAACCCCAAATTTTGGGTTCATTTGTTGAGGAATTTAATTTCTCATAATAAAGATAAATGAACAAATAATGGATGAATGCATGGATTTCATTTACAATAGCCTTGTTGTTTGATTTGTGGGCTTTGTTGGCTATTGGGCCCAATAACAAGGATATTCAATTAATTAATGAATAACTAAGATTTTGATATAAGAAAGGTGTGGAAACCTCTAGAAGGCAAATCCAAAGAGGATTTCGTGCCTCTTAGATTCCTTGGGTTCCAAGGAGTCCAAAGTTGCAAAGAAAAGGCAATAAGAAAAGAAAATAGCAATTAAGTATTTCCTTGTTAATAAAGAAATTGAAAACATTGATGAAATAGGGAAAATATGTGAAAAGAAGTATAATTGGTTAATCCTTTGTGGAATTTCGTGTCCCAAGGATTCTAAATAATAAAAAGGAATATTGATGAGGAAAATAAAAGGGAAATAAAGAGAAATTCTCAAAAAGGAATATTTGAATAAGAAATCAACATAATAATGAGAAAGAGTGCATATTGATGCATTTAAGGATAATGAGTATTCCTTGACAAGGAATTTCGAATTATTAGAGTTTCTTGGGATCCAAGGAGTCCCAATGGAGAAAGAAGAAAGAGAAAATATCTATAAAAGAAAATAAGATCATAATATGATACAATATTAATGGATTTTGTAGCTTTGCAAAAGAAGAGTTTTTTTGCTACTAAAAGGAAAATATAATCTCGTGGTTAATGGTTTAAAAAGCAAAGAATAAAGAGGATAATGAGAAGGAATTTTCGTATTCCTAAATATCCAAGAAGTAAAGGATATCAAAGGGGTTATGAGGAGAGAGAAGAATACTTCTCCTTGAAGGAATGTGATTCCTTTTAGGAGGGGACTTTTTGCCTCTTAGTTGGGCATCTTAGGGCAAGGGTATCCTCCTCTATAAAAGGGGTAGGCCCCTGGTTCGAACTGAAAGAGAAAACCTACGTCTTCCTCCCTCATCCCTATATTCTTCTTCCTTACTTTCTTCTCCAAACCCTAACTTCGAGTAGCATCACGAATCTGAGAAACAAAAAGGAAACTGAGGGGTGCGATGAAATACTGGTGCACCACGGTGTCAGGGATCCGCTTCTCCATCGAAACCATGTTCTGGAGTGCGCGCAGCAGCGACATCAAGTCTGCAGTGGCGGCCACTGTGCATGGCTTGGAGAGCAGGAAAAATGGCCACCATGTCCAAGGTTGAGGGTGCTGAGTGTGCGCCATGATGCGGTGGAGGCGGAGGACCGATTTCCGGCCAGAACCATGGCTCAGAGAGCGGGAAATAGAGCCGCGCCAGGCTGCAGACCGGCGGCCGTCGGCTTCCAGGGCGTGAGCCAAGGTTGAAGACAACCTAGGGGCTCGATGGACAGAAATGCCCCTCTGGCATGTGAAGAATCGCTGACTTAAAGCGGGGGTAAAAATGTCTTTTCGAAATGTTTTCCCAAAGGGGCGCGCTGCATGGCTATGCTGACGTGTCAGCATGCTATTGGCCAAGTAAGTAGATTTTTGCAAATTCATATCTCGTAAACCGTAGCTCGGATAAAGGCGAATAATATATGAATCTTGCTCAGAAAATCGAGAGGAATCTAAATAAAATATAGTTGAAGCCTAATTCTGCTTTCAATTCGAAAAGTAGTATAAGTTATTAACTTTAATGAAATGATGATTAAGAAACCCTATTTTGAAGTGTTTAATGTGATTGGGAGGGTTTAATAGATGATTAAAGTTGATATTAGCCTGTTAATGATAAGAAGGAATATTAGTAAGAAAAAGGATGAACTTTGCATATAATTAGTTAATTTAGAATTTCATATGCATGAATATGCTTTAATAGGCCTTGAAACCCTAATGTTGACTAATTTGACTATTAATGGATTTAATTGATTAATTTCATGATTAAAGATGGAATATTCTGAATCTAAGACTATTTCGAGCATTAAAGTTCCTAGTTTGTGGATAAATACCCTAAATGAAGTAATTAGGGTTTTCTCATGAATCAAGGTAGAATTGGTGATTAATAACGTTCATATGAGTAATAGAGTATAATGAATTACACATTGATGATAAATAAGCATAATGATCTTGTCATGGATTAAAAGGATAAAAGTGATAGTTTTAATGTAAGATAAGTTTAATGGGTTTAATTGATGGACAATGATGCCTTCAATTCAAAAATAAGGTTAAATGTTGTAAAGGGATAACCTTAATATCTTTTGTGAATAATTAGGGTTTAAAATAGTAAAAGATGAAAGGAAACCCTAATTGCAATAGAAACCCTAAAAATGAAATAGTAACCCTAGGGCTCGAATAGGTCTATTAGACTTGGATACCATGATCCATGATAGAAGATATTGGATGTTTGTTTCAGGATCTTATTGAATGCTTGCTTGCCTTGTTGATTGGACTATTCTATTTCAAGTCTGCTTAACAGGTATGTGGTTACGCTTATGAATAACCGCATTAGTTTTCCGCATGTTTGTCGGATGGTTAATCGCATTGATTGCAATTAAACTGGTTGGATGATTCATATTTGCAAATTATAAAGTCACTATGATTATCACATTAATAATAGAATTATGGATTCTCGCACCTACATGCCACCCTGATGGATGATGCCAAAGGTCAGGCCTAGATGGGTAGACCAATGGACACCTTGAGTGGTGACCCCAGGCACCAAGAAGGTGGCCTATGATATTGCATGACTAGTGGGCACCATGAGTGGTGACCCCCAGGCACCAAGCTCGGGATTGAGAAGGTGGCCTTAAGTCATTGGCAAAAGGGCACCCTAAGGAGGGTAAGCCAGGGTTAGGGCAAAAGCGGTGGAGAATGTCATATTGAAAAGTGTAAACTGGATTGTTAAATAATTTGCTTGTGATTATTAAATTGTTAGCCATATGTGCAAACTTTTGGTTGTCCCCACATACCAGTATATTTCGATATACTGACCGACGTTTTGTTTGTCGGCGTTTTAGGTACAAATGAAAAGAACAAACAGTAAAGTGGCAAATGTGGAAATTAAATGAGAATTAACGTGCACAGGAGGATTAGTTAGAGTAGCATAGAGGTTAGAAAAGGATGAGTATGTACAAATATTGAACACTTTGGGCATTATATTGGTTTATAAGTACAAAAAGAGATGTTCCCACAAGAAGGGGGCTATTTGCAATTAGGTAAGTTTCAAAAGGAATATAACAAAATAAATGAAGCCTATAAAAATTCAAAATACAAGCATTAGATGAAAATGTCTTTGCCATATCATTTAACCAAATCTCAATTGAAGCAATAAATATTTGCATGCATAACAATGTAGACTAAATATACCTAAAATAAGGCCATAACACCATAGGATCATGGCCTAAAAAGTAAGGGTGGAAACGCACACCCCAGGTGGAATACACGCACCCTATATAAGTATGGTTGTACATAAGTACCACTATTCTAGATATTCTAGTCAAACATGTAGCATGCATAAATAGAGTGGCAAGACTGGCATTACAATCAATTTCAATTAAAAGACAATCACCGTAGGAGGGGTTCAAGAACCCATATAAACAAGGTATCACAACAACCAAATGAATGTAATGAATTGAGAGCATGAAAATATAAATGTTCAAGCAAATGAATTTTCAAGAAAAATAAAGGTTCAAGACATGCCTCATTAAATGAATGTAAGTTTCAGTCAAATAATGCCCAAAATAAAATAGAGGATGTACATACCTTGTTTTACAGACTGATGGTTAACTCGACAGGTATGCTTGGTCCCCAAAGTCAAATACTCATCCTAGGAATATGTGATATGTTAGTCAAACCAAAATTGGTATATGCATATTTTCCTATTAAAGAATTTCATATTGTTCTTATATTAGTCTAGATCATGTAATGATATATCATAGCTCTTAATCCTATAAAGTAGTCATAAGGTTCATTACATATATGTCTCAATTCGTATACCCATCTTGAGATACATAACCCTATGATGTCTAGGTTACATATATGTGTGGATAATAATACATATTATGTAAAGTTAGGTCTTACAATCTTCCTCTTTCACTATATGTAGCATATAGTTCACGTATAGTCAACTAGGATTACATGCATATCCACATCATAATCCTTTAAGTATAGCCTTCCCTTGTAATTTTTGTTTAAACAGATTATGAATATGCATGGATTTATGTGACCCATTAATTACCTTGTATTATATCAAAAATATACTTGATATTTATATCTAGGGTTTAGGGCCCTAACGTCTTTCATAGTTATAGTTTCTCATTAGGAATCAACTAATGATACATGTAATATGGCTTGCAAAAGGTGAGCCGGTTAATTACATATCCGTGGTAGGTTTCACGGTATTATCATATATAACATTACATATTGTATTGATAACTAATTATGTACATCAATTATAATAAACTAGTAGGATTGCAAACTTTTTCATACCAGAATAATTACCCTACTACATACACATACATATACAATTAGTAAGAAATGGTATGGTTACATATGTAAACCATGTGATTGAGACATTCTGATTATTATTGATGTTATTCTCTAATGCAGTAGATGTTATCTGGACTAGTATCTTCAATTGACTTGCTAGAGTCATAATGAAAACTAAAGAGGATGCTTACGAAATCTTTGATGAAGACTCATGATCTATAGAGTAGTATTCGACTTCCTCATCATTTCCTATGGATGCTGGTGGACCTTTGGTGACTGATTAGGGACTGAGAAAGCCTCCTAGGATCTATGAGAGATGCATTCCATCATGAGGTGGCCTAAGCTGACCCGTAGTTGTTTCCAGATTTGCTGGAAGAAAATGAGAGACAATCTATGTTGCACATAGTATGGCACGAGGCAACAAACACCCTTGAGTTCCCTTGTATTGAGGCCTGCAGTGTCAGGGTACTTGTACAGATAAAGTAGGGGTGTGGGCAAGGATTTCCTTTCTCATGATCTCCTATGATCATGAAGGGAGCGTTGAAGAGTCCATCTGCTAGATCTGTGATGCAAGGAGTATGACACGTTGGTGGCATCACAGATAGTTGAAGGTTGTCGACGAGTAGGTAGGGGGGAGATTGGCAGGGAGTTCTGGGCAATGTGTGGTCAATTACCTGTTGTTGCGGGTCTGTGATGGCAAGGTTAGACTAGTGGCGGGGTTGAGGGGTGAAGAAAGGAGACAAGGGTAAGGCAGTGTATTGAGATGGTGAGAAAGGAAGCGTAGGGTGTCGGTGGTCATGGAAGGTCTCATGTGGTCAGAGCTTGATGCCACATCATACTTCAGATCCATGCTACTTCTCCTTTGGTGGTTCCCTATGTCACCATCCGCAAAGACTTCTTGTCAGCCGTCGAAGCAGTAGGGTCGGGGTTCCGAGTGGTGGCCATGGTATTGCAGGTCCATCGGAGAGGATGGTAGCAGTAGATCTATGGAGAGAGGGTGTTGCCAAGGTCGACAGTCATGTGGGGATACTACTGAGTCGATGAAGGTTGAAGGGGAGTGGGTAATGGGGTCCTCTGGTTGTCATCAGCTACAGGTTGTTGGCAAGGCGATCTGCTGCTGGTGAGGGACTGCATCTGACCGACAACGCTGCCACTATGAGGGCGGTGATGTAATGGTGTTACTATAATGACTAGGGATGTTGCGGCTCAGGGCGGCGGTGGTGATTGAGCATGAACAATGATGTGTAGTCACCGTCTTGCATTCACGATGGTAGAGAACAAGAGGCAGGGGTGAAGGAGAGAAGAGGAGGAGACGAGGAGAGAGTGGAAGAGAAAAGGAAGGGAAGAGGGTAGTGAAGAGGAGGCAAGGAATCAGGGGACAAGAAGAAAGGGGAGGTAGAGAAGAGAAAGAAACGACCCTGCCGGCCGTCTGCGATATGTAGATACGGGAGAATGCGTTGATCGCATCAAGTGGAGGGAGCGGGTCTCACAGACAAAGAGAACCGGTGGCATGGAAATGTAATTAACATGAATACAAGGGTGTATCCTAGTTAGGAATTCAAACAAGTAAATGGTTGGGCAATTGAAGTCTGATTGATACCAAAATTGATAAGTAGACCAATTAACATGTGAGAAAATAAATGGAGCCATCAATTTCACATTTTGAAGATGTTTAACAGTAGATTTCATTTTTTTTGTATATCATACATAAATTTAATGTATTTACTCATTTTAACACTTATTACACATTAATTTGTTTCATTTCATCTTACACTCCTAAGAACATTTTATGGTGTCAAATTAGAGTCAATCATGGTGTTTTCTATATTTGTTCCTTAAGTCTTGTTATTTAGTGTTTTATGGTTATTTTACCTTGCAGACCAAATACTAAGGGTATTTATATATCCATGACACTAATTATTCTTAATGTATTTTGTATTGTGGGAAAGAAATATGGTATGTTAACATAATGGAATAGGACCTTAGAAGAAGAGAGATTTATTATATATTTCTAGATTCGAGTATGTTACAACAACATGTGGAAGACCTTGGTATCTACTTGGGCGTTCTAGTTGTTCATGGCCGCATAACAAAACATATGTATTCATATATCTCTGATAAGATACATAATCTCCTAACCAGATGGTCTGCACATAATCTTACTTTAGCAAGTCATATATTCTTGGCTAAATCAATTTTAATATCTATATCTACGTATACCATGCATACTATTGTGTTACGTTTATCAATTTGCAACAACATTGATAAGTCAATACAAAGATTTATCTGGCAAAGGAATCAAAACCGTAACCCTCTCTCTTTGGTAGCTTGGGAGCAGGTAATTGCTCCACAACAAAATTGTGGACTTGGCATAGTATCCATGCATGAATGGAACCTAGCCTTACTTATTAAATCAACTTGGGATTTCCTTATGAGTCACACAAGTTTATGGCAATTTGGCCTTCTATTTAAATATAATTCTTATACTACTAATTCTTGGTACCAAATAACGCCATTTTGGAGAGCATTTTCTAAGTTGAAGGAGTTAGTTCTATATAATACCACTAGGGTTGTGGGTAATGGAAATGATACTTCAGTATGGTTTGATAATTGGATTCCATTAATCAAAGATCAACATATTCATCTGAATTGACAAATTCTGATTGAGTTATAGGATTTAAAAGTTATCTCTATGGTTAACCTTTTGGGAGAATGAGATGAAGATTTTATACATATATATTTCCCTTTTGAAGTTTCCAAGTGCATTCTGACACTCCCATCTCCAAGAAACTTCTTCTCATTTGATTCGTGGGATTGGTCTTTAATAGACAATGGAAATTTTACTATTTCCTCTGCATATCAGCTACTAATGGAAGGAAATTATAGAACAATTATAGGTCCTTGGTCTCAGCTATGGAAGTTAAAAGTCCCTATGAAACTAAAAGTTTTCCTTTGGCCAGTTTGTCATAACAGATTAATGACAAATAGCCAACGAGTTTGTCATCATTTTTCACCAGATCCTACTTGTAAAATATGTGGTAATCCTTATGAAGACATTCTTCATGTTCTATGGGATTTCTATTGAGAACATGATGTCTGGATTCATCTAAGAATTATGGAAATTTTCCTGAACTTCTTCACTCAACCCTTAATTCCTTAGATTCAGACAATGCTTTATTCTACTTCTAACTACATGGTTCATAATGTCATGACTCACTACTAGTGATGGTTATCTAGAAATGCATTCATTTTTAATAATGAATTACATTATGTATCTATGATTGTTAACTTGAGAAATTGGTTATCATATTATATCTCCGAAGCCTTTGGTCAAGTACAGTCAGATATTTCTTCTCATCTGGGGTCCATATCCGAGACCTAGAAAAATCTGTCAGCCGAATAGGTCAAGGCTAATATTGATGCATCTCTTACTCATGATCAATTTTCAATTGTTGTTGTTGCTAGATCTTCAACTGGATCATGGATTCGTGCTTGGTCTAAGACCATCTACATGTCTTTAATTTTAGAAGCTGAAATTGTTGCTATCTACATGGGCCCATTGATGATGATGGAATTTCAATTCAACCATTTAATAATTGAGATAGACAGTGTTCTCACCTTCTCCTTGAGATCTGCACATGATGACAGTGTTCCCCTAACTGCTCGATCGACGCAATCAATTGAGTTACTATTCAATCTCTTTGCTGAAGTAAGATTTTCACAAAGTGTAATAGGTCGCATAATAGGTTGCAGATTCATTAGCCAAAGCTCAACGACATCATACTGCACCCTTGAATGTGTATTACCATCCCCTTTAGGGTTTCTCTTTTTCATCATTGTAATTTATTTATCATGATGGTTTAGTTGTGCTAGTGTAATTGATACAAGAAGCATTTCAAATGCTTCCTATTTAATGAAACTCGATTTCCCAAAAAATTGTTCTTTTTCTTTTCTCCTAAAGTTTTTCACATACCAAACATAAAATTGCAATCTTAGAAAAAAAATTTGTTACCCAATATGCTATTCTCGTATCCCATCCTTTATAGTACAAAAACATTTTCTAGATCTTTTTGTGTGACACCATCCTCTAAACATGTCATTTTGAATTTGGGTGCATGTGCTATATTAACAAGATGAGTTTTTTCCATTTTCTATATAGTTGGTTTTCCTTATATTTAATCAAGGGATGTTGAAAATAATAGTATGTTGTTGATACACAAATTATCTAGTTTGAAAGAGACATGGTCAAATCATTTATGATACACAACTTTAGACATATAACCATATGTACTACTTTTATATAGAGAACTATATCATACAATTGACTTGTGATTTTTATGTGGTATAAGTAAAATATTTTTGTGTGTTAGAGGCATATATTAGATCTATTTTTAGTTTTATCGAATTGAATATTAATTTACCCTCTACTAGAGTCAAGATTTTGTCATTAACTACACTAACTTAGCCCCCAAACCATAGATTTTTCATTCTGGCACTGGGTGATTGATCTTCCTATGCTGCAAGTTGTGGAAGCAGTTGAAGTCAGAAAATTAGCTTTCACTTATGTGTGACAGGATCTCTCCCCCTTAAAATTCATTCTTGAGACAATAATTGTTCAGTTGCAAATATACCACTTTTAGTTGTGTCTTTCATCAATGCCTTATGCGTACTTCAAATCACTGAAGATGTTTTGGTTAAAGCAATAAATTGGTTTTTCATGTTTCCAAAGTTTCTAGGTGGAAGCGATGTGATTACAATGTCCCAAGTATTTTTTCCTTTAATTTATAATTCTTCAACTATGATTTATTATATATAGAGATGTCTTCTTATTTTATAGGACACTTCACCTTTCATTAACCAAAATATTATAGGATTGAATAAAGATTACCACATTTCTTATAGAAACTGATGTAAAAATCAACACCATTATGATGTTCATGTCCAATTCATAATAAGTCCACAATTGAGTCTAATTAAACTATTAATTTATGTTTTGTTTTGGTCTAGAATGGGTGTATAGAATGTTAACATTTCATAATCAATCTGGTTTTTTGTAATCACCTTTGCCAAGCCAATAAGTTAGTGTACTTTAAAGAAATTTATTGAATACTAATGGTCACAGTTAAATTATACCCTTCAAAACCAAATTAATGTTCAATGATTTAAAAATTAGTGAAACTATACTAAACCACTCACCTCCCTAAATACAAAGTAAACCAATGGGTTTAATTTAGTTCAATTCAATTATATGACCTATTTCATTTTACTCCCAACCCTACTTCCTACCATAATGATACATAAACATGTATTTGTCAATGCATAAGCGTACAAACATTGCCAAAAAGATACAAACAGACACTTTTTACAAAATATATATACACATGTACATGCAAAAACACATACACAAAGATACATAGGCACATGTGCATGGAAATACCTAAGAAAATACTAACACCCACATAGGTGCATGTTAACTTTCACATCCATTGAGAAGTCATTTCTGGCCGAAGATGTAAAATGATTCATTTAGTATATTGTCATTTTGTTTTTGAAATAATATATAATACGTTATATAATCCAACACAAACACAAATGTTGATGATGGTATTGTTGGCTTTTTGGATATGCCACACTCAAATTTTGATGATGCAAATATTTTCCAAATTGTGTTACTAACATGTGTATTAAGTATTTCAGGTGATCAAGGAACTAAGTCAAGATCCAACTATAGACCCTGCAATATTGTATATGTTTGGATGCTTGCAAGCCAAGTTGTACCATGAATTTAATTGTACTCGTGTGTTTTTGTACAACTTAATAGATATGATGTAAGGAAAAGTGATGATCTTTCAATGATACTCATATGAAGCCTTTAGAGTTGATAGGTTTTATTAGTAAAGTCATTGGATAGGTTTTCACATATTTTGCATATGCTTTCGTAGAGTCCATCTTGGTCAAAATCTTGGTCAACTGAAATCCATATGATCGAATTCTTTGTCAATCTGTAATTAACTATTACATAACCTATGTTCTGGGACATTTTCGATCGAAGAAAATCTCGATCGAGATAGTCGGTCGAAGAAAAGTTTGACTGATAAGGAGTCATTATGCACCGTTGGACCAAGTAGATAGACTGACACATAGTTGTTAGAGTGAGTTGCAATTCAGAGTACTACTTGGTTGAAAAAGAGTTAGAATGAGACTATTCCAATCAAAGTTTTATCTCGATTGAGAAAAGGTTCTAGAAACTAATTAAGTTAATGACCAAATTAGTTGTTGCATCCCAACTAATTCTGTCCTAATGGATAGTTGACCACTTAGAATGTCCTAGTCACTCCCCATAGCTACCCTAACCACTTGAAAATATTTCCTATATATAGGAGTTTTCTTAGGACACTTGGACAAAAAATTTATACATATACATTACATACACACAAACTTGATCATACTACTAATTGTCATCTTTCTCAAAGAACTTAGGTCGATGATTCAAGTTGCCATCAATCTATCCTAAGCCTTAGCTCAATATTAGAATCCTTCTCCACCAAACATAACATTTTCTAAACCTTGTGGAGTGGATCATCATCACTTGTCCATTGGAGCTTCATTGTACATCTTGTGAAGATCGTTGTAATTTCCTTTCTCCAATCTCATCGTATACTGTTGTATTGCTCTCAAACTACTTCTTGGAGTGAAGGTTGTCTAGGAGTTTGTGAAAAGGAGTCTTCTCAAGCGAAGCTCTACCGCGGTTGTAAAAGAAAAGGTGATATCGGTGCTCTTTCACATCTGTCAAAGAAGAGGTTAAGAGGGTGACCTTGTCAAAGAAGGTGCTAGTTCTCCTTGAGCTGAAAATGAGGGTTTGTCTTGCTCCTCAAAAGGAACTGGTAAATTTTTACATGAATAAAATGCATGGTTTGAATATCCTAGTTGGAAACAACTAGGTAGTGGATTGGCGTCATTTGACAGAACCACTCTTAATCGTGTGTTCATGTGGTTTGCATCTCTTATTTACTAACTTGCCTTTTACTTCTGCATTTTAAAGTAAAGTAACTCTATTTGATTAGTATCTTGTATAAGATCTATTCACCCACCCTTCTAGAGTCTTTCATTTGGTATCATAGCATCGGTCTTGAAGATGGGGGACAACCGATTGGAACAACTCAACATAGAAGGAGGTTATGTGAGGCAGCCAGTGGTGTTCGGCAGATCCAACTATGATCATTGGAAGCAGGATATGCAAGTCTACATTTAAGGTATTGATGTTAATATTTTGGAACATGGTCATCCACCCATATGAACCACCTACAACAGAGCTTGACAAATGGGACGAGTCAACAGTCAGAAAAGCTATACTCAAGGCAAAGTTGTGAGTATCTTATATTCACATTTATCTCTTGAAGAACTTTATAGAATATCCTCTAGTGAAACTGTATATGAAATATGGAGAACATTTTTGGTTACACATGAATATACTTTACTAGTCAAGAGTACTAAAATTAAAATGTTTAAGCAAATGTTTGTATTATTTCATATGCAATAAAATGAAACTATTTTTGAAATGTATGCTGGATTTTCTTCTATAATCAATAATTTTAGTTCCTTAGTGAAACACTTAAGTGAAGAAGAACAAGTTTCCAAGATGGTTAGGTCCTTGGTATCTAAGTTCAAAACAAAAGTACCTTCATTTGAGAAGCTAATGATTTGGAAAGAGTGAAGATGAAGTTTACCATCATGAAGACTACCTCCTTGCTCTACCTAAAGAAGGTGATAATGAAGGAGAAGGAGTACATATAGGTGCACATGAACAAAAATAAGCACATGCACGTGATGAAGATGAAGTTCAAGGTAATGATAGTGATGATGATGTATTCCCTTCTACTTTATTCAAAAATGATCTTATGGAACTTGTTAAGATTACTCTGACTAAAGTTGAAAAATATTAAAAAAATAGAAATTGGTTACTATTGCTAACTTCTTTAAAATAAAAGAGATAAATTATGAATATCTTTTTCTATTTAAATTCATTAATATGGACAATATTTGTGGTAAACAACCTCTCGGTCGAATCACAGCTCAAATGAGGGGAAACTCGATTGAAATACATTTCAACCGAATTACAGATAGTGAATTTTTAATTTGGGTATCTTTGAATTGGTGGTTGAAGTCAGTTTTCTACATGATTATTTGTTAAAACCAAAAAGATATATGTTCCTAAGACTAGAACTATATGCATGTATCAAATTGCAAGTCTCTTAAAATATTGAAATAGAAATCAAATATCTTTTGTGTCATGCCTCTTGGACATTACTCATGTTCATATATCAAAAGAAAGGAACCATTGACATGATTTGGATTCCAAATTTCCCAACTTAGAATAAAAGGGGGAGCATGTCAATATTTGACCTATTTTTAATCTTGGTTAGGATATTTGTCTTGTCTCAACTTAATTTAATGTGCATGTCTTTTAATTATCTAGATTCATTTGCAAATCCTTGATTTAAATTTGATTCTTGAAGAAGATTTTGCTAGCATCATACATCTCTTACTCAAGAAAATTAAAAGTTGCAAATGGTAGAAATATGTTGGATAACTTGTTACATTCTCATAATCATGTTGGTACTGATAAACTTGTCTATATTCCTTAACATGATCTTATCAAATGCATTAGTCATGAAACATGTCTCGGTTATAGAAGATTCAAACATTATGCATTCTCATTTCAAAAGGGAAAAGGATGAAATGACTTGGGTAACATAACTTCTCTCTAGATAAGTAAAAAGATCATGAGACTTATCTACATATCATTTTGATCATAATCTGTGTCATCACATTCATGCTTATTGGATTTACATTAAAATTTAATAATATGTCTAAAGTGTGTATTATATTTAGGGGGAGTATTATTGGTATTTATGCCCAGAGAGTCAATCATATGACGATCGTAATGGCATAGGTTGTAAAAGATTTGATTAATAATAAAGCAAAATTTCCAATTTATTCTATTTTATTCAGTAATGAGATAATGATGTAACATAATAAATGTCTAAAGAATGATATTACTCAATGATGTATGTCTTCGGGTTGAGGACCTGAATAATGAGATCATATGGATGTCAAGAGTATATACATTCTTGATATGTCCCTAGTCAGTTGTTATTGTTGAAGGCTTATAGAAACACATAAGAGTAGAGTGTGTGTTGGTTGATGACAGAATCTCATTAGTCATGATATGTGATATCAAACCAAACACATAGATACTTATTAGAGAATAGTGTACGGATAGACCCACCTTGAGAGTGATACATGGAACCATTGAATGGTAGTCAAAATCAGCTCTCACAGAGTTGGTGGTGATTGTAGTTCTTGGACCTAAAGTCACTACACTCATCACATGTCATTCATTTCACTTTGACATCATCCATCGTGACCTCAAATAAGGGTTTCCAGAAAGGTGGTACTTGGGTGCATTTTGACACATGGGGGGACGACTTTGAGTGATGTTGATGGGATTTTTCCCTCCTATGGGAGTATGATATCCTAACCACTTGATAAGTGAGATTGAGAAATGCATGGTCATGCTGGTGTGATTCAATATGTGATATTGATCTTACATATATCTCAGACAATTTGTTCAAGTTCAAGGAACATTGATTGAACATTGAAGAGGATGATGATTCCATGCCTCGAGTTCAATCAGGATATCAGTGACAAAGGAACTATATGATCCTTGTAACACCAATCACACATTGTAGGTTGAGTTGTTCTCTAACTTTCCAATTACTTGGATAGAAATGATGTCTTGCTAAATACCACTCATTGATTGTGAAGTCATAATTACAGACATTCACTGCCAATATAACTTGGAACCTATAGGATCACACGCATAGGATACACCTAAAAAGGAGTTTATTCATGAATGATGTTTAATTTTATTACTAAAGTGTTTATATATTCAATTTAAACAACAATAATTGAAATTACACTGATTGGACTTTGAACCGACCAATTCAAGTGTTGAACCAATCGATTAAAGTGTTAGGTTAATTGAACTAAGATTTCCAATCAGATCTATGAGACGACTGATTCAACAAGTGAACCGATTGGCTTAGGTCTCTGTACTGACCAGTTCAGGTTGAGAATCGACCAGTTGGTTTATCAATTTGATTAGACCAAGGATTGATGTTTATACCATATTGTGCATTAGTTGGATATTAATTTCCAATAAAATTTTGATTGGGAAACATACTAAAATGACGGGTTCAAGAGTTGAACCGGTCACCTTATATGTGAACGGAACAGTTTACTGGTAAACCAATCAGTTTAACATTTACAGGATCTAAAATATTCATGAAATTTGTCTCTTTGAGTCCCTCTTAGACTAAAAGTCCTAACCCTAACCCTCCTATAAATAGAGGGGTAGCGGAGGCCTTCTATAAATACAATAATAAGTTCTGACAATTGTTGTCCTCTCTCTTTGTGGTAACTAAGAGAGCCTAAGAAAGTCCTACCCATCAAAGGGAGGGATAGTAAGGGAGATACAATCGGGAGAGTAAGTTGGTGCTAGAAAACTAACTATATGGGATAACTCCTTCTTGTCCGCTCATCTAGAATGACAAGAGTACACAGTGGTCCATGTGGACTACTACAGAGGTGAGGACGTCATTGCCACCCGCTAGGATAACACAGTCAACCATCGTCCATGGTGATCAACTAGGAGGCCGATGCTAACAGCCATCCAGATGCAACTTGAAGAATATCACACACTATAGCAAGGGATTGTTACTAGACTTACTCCAAGACTAGGCATAAACCTTGCAACCCGCCTTCCCATTACATATTTGTTGATGCGATCTGCTGTTTAATGAGAATATGAAAAGTAAATTTTTGTTTCCACTGCCATATTTACCAATACTGAGATCTGAGCTACATCAATTTACTATATTTTGGGATTTTATTGATATGATTAGATTTCTATTTTTTATCATTTATTTATTACATATGATTTGAATACTTAAAATGATTAATGTTCAATCGGATTAAATACCACTTACAATCCCAACTAATATATATATATATATATATATATATATATATATATATATATATATATATATGTGTGTGTGTGTGTGTGTGTCACCCTAAAATCGGTTTTGATGGTGGATGTTAATCATGGTTATAGCCAATAACCCCTACATCTTTGAGTGTGGTTGGGTGGTTGTTTATTCCTATTTTATCTCGGCTTGCGTACTGGGCCTCTCTCTCCTTTTCTATATGTAACATGATTAAATATTTCCTTCCTAAGCTCCCCTCACATGTATCAATGCTTCCTTATTACCATGTAATACGTTAAATAGTATTCAGATAGTTTTAATTCTTGTTATGACAATGAAGATGTTTAGCACCAGACGAACCGTCCCTCTTAATTGACAAACTGATCAGTTGGAGGACCGAGGAGGCCAAATGACAGGAGTTGAACCAATCAGCTGGTGGGCCAACTGAGAAACTGGTGGTGTGCAGAAGTTGCTTGGACGGGAGACTAGATGACCATTTTGAGAAACCAATCGACCAACATGAAGGCAAGCTAATCGGTTCAAGTATTGAACCGATCAACCCAGACTGGTACGAGCATAGATCTTCATATACAATAGGTTGCTACATGTGATGTAGACCTTAGGTGGTAGTAATTTCTTTTGGCTCTAAGGAATTACAATAGTATGTTTGTAACCATTGTTGGTGTTTATAATTGAATGTTTTTGTTTGTGGGATATAACATGTATATGATATGTACTATGAGTATGTGGTGATTGGATATGTATATGTATTTATATAAATATAGATCCCTCAATAAATATTAAGCCTAAGATGCTTTCCATAAATAGGACACATGAAAAGCTTGATTGACCAAGTGTGGGCATGACCTAGCATGGTGCACTATCTATCTCGTGGAAGTGTGAAGGTAGATATGTCGATCTTCCCTAGTAGGGTTCATATTCTATGGGGTTGGCTTATGGGTCAGGATTAACTAGGTGGCCTTAATATGATTAAGTGCCTAGAAGCATAGAGATAGAATATGGCAAGGAGTTGTGCATACAATATATCCAAGAATTGCATGAGATATAATTGGCAAATGTTTCTTACCTCAATATTCATTCAATTGTTTCAGATCTTGGCTCACTATAAGATTGTACACTGCAATCTTTCGAATTGGTAGTGGGGGTTTTTAATTTGAAGAAAATAGTGGTAGTGATAATTAAATTAAATGCCTAATTATATATCGTCAATATTATCATATCAAATCAAAAGTGTTTTGACTAAGTACAAATTTTACTCTTATAGATAAATGAAAAACACAAAATCATTGTGATTGGTACTTGAGGAGGACAATCTAAACTGGATTAACTTCCATAACTAGTTCAGGACTTTGAGAAGTTTTCTCTATGTTCTTAAAAGACCAGTGCCAGTGGAATTTTCTCCATATGCATCTAAGGCTGAAATGGTTGCTTAGTTGAAACATGTGAATGATGTCGTAGACATAAAATACCTTACAGTAAGCTATATGAACTAATTTGCATAAGCAACATGAAAGGTGTAATGTCTCTAAGGCGTTATTTGAGTACAAGCTGACAGAGGGACATCCAGTAGAGTCCCATATGCTCAATGCGATTGGGCCATGTGTAACTTCTAGAAATATTGGAATTTCCTTTAGGTCAAGAGTTGGACATGTAAATTATTTCACAATCATTGCATAAATCATATAGACAGTTTATTGAGTATTATCACTTGAGTAATATGGCTAAACCATTGTCTACGTTGCTTGACATGTTGATAAATGTTGAATCAAAAATAAAGAAGGACAAACCTACGATGGTGATCAGTAGAATAAAGTCCAAGGACAAAGGCAATGCCAAGTAAGTGTTTTAAGGCTAAACTGAAGTCCAAGTCTTCTGCACTCAATATAAGGAGAGGGATAAGGAAACCAAGGAAGATGAAGCAAGGGATAGAGAACTCTACTTTTGGTATATACGTAATTGAGATTAACTTCACTACTTCTTCATTATTGGTACTAGATACCAGATGTGGATCACACATTTGGTCAAATGTGAAGGATCTAAAAAGAAGTAGACCTTTGAAGAAAGGTGAGGTTGTATTATGTGTTGGTCATCGAGCAAGAGTTGTTTCCAATGCAGCTGGGACCTATTGAAAAACCACTAGAGGGGGTGAATAGGGTTTTATGCCTATTTTAAAATAATTCAACTCAAACAACCACAATTGAGATAATAAGAAGGAGACAAGGTGTTTAGAGTGGTTCCAACCTTAGCAAATTCTAAGGCATTCAATCCACTACCCGGTTGCTTACCCAAATGGGATTTTAAAAGTATTTGATTTTATTACCTCGCAAGGATATTACATAAAATTATAACACTTTCAACACCCTTTGGACAGCCTTCACCTTGAAGTAGTCTCACCAACTTTGAAGCATCCTTCCTTGAAGTAACTTCAAGCTCCCCCTTGAAGTAGCCTTCCTCTCGAAGTAGCTTCCCGTTGAGACAACCTTCTAGAAGTAGTCCAAAGATCTCCTTTTCCACCAAGAAGATTAAAACTCTCTCCAATCCGCAGCCTCCAACCCTAGGAGTAGCAAGGAGAGTACAAACAATAAGAAAGAACAAGAAGGAAAACAGAAATTACAATTACCACTTGAAGCACAAGGCTTGATTTCCTATATCAAGCGTATTGATCTCCTAACCAATGAGTATGGAAGTGTAAGTTTAGTGGGTAGGATATGCTAGCCTATAGGACACGAATTTGGAGCAAAGGAAATGAGTAGCAAGTACTAGAGTTGCTCAATTTCTCAAAACAGATTGCCAATTGCAAGTATGTAAGCTCAAGTATTGCACAAGTGTGTTTAGGGTGTCCTATGGCTTGTCCTATTTATAGGAATGGCCTATGGATGCTTAAGGACATTCTAGACACTTTCTAGGGGGTTCTTAGTGCTTAACTATCCGTTAGGTAACCATTAGTTGCTTTAACAATGACTAGTTAATTAATTCTGAAAGTGCAGACAGAGACATTCTCGGTCGAGGAATTGTCGACCAAGATCCCAGTCGGTCGAGGTATTTGTCGACCGAGGAACTGTCTGGAGCAAGTGTATATAACGTTCTGATCCAACTCCCAACTAATTTGTCTGTTGTGTCTAACGGCTACCTGGGTCATTCTTGGTCGAAGAGTTTGTCGACCGAGAGTGTCTCGGTCGAGGAGTTTGTCGACCGAGAATGACTCTGTTTCAATGTTTTAAACTAAGTACTAAGTGTGTGTATGAGTGTGCAGTTGTGACACTATTGTAGGGGATGACCTATCTAAGTGTTGTTATTGACTAGGGAAGATCGAAACGCTTGATTTATATGATATCTAAGTACTTGTATAAGTTTTTACATTTGATTACAATCATGAATTAAAGCAATTTGAGCATATAGATCTTCCAAGTTGTTTGTCATCTACCTAATTCCTGCAACTCTCAAGTAGCATGTTAGATCCACAAGAATGAAATGTTTGTCATCATCGAAACAAAGGGATTATAATAATGCCCAATTTAGCCAACAATCTCCCCCTTTTTGAAGATGACAAACATTTCCTAAATATAAAATAAGGAAATATAAATCATATGAGTTTCATACCTGAAGTTTATTTTTTGTAGCCGTTCTTGTTTTGCAAGTGGGGTGTTGGCTGAGATATTATGAAACTCATTTTATTTTATGTTTTTGATTTTATATTATTTCTCCCCCTTTGTCATTTCAAAAAGATATCCAAGATAATCATTTAGTATGACTTTTTATTTCTCCCCCTTAATTTTATGCTATGCTCCCCCTTAAAGAGATATTCAATTTAAAAGCAAGGGATTAATATGAATACAAACTATGCATTATCAAATTTAGCCACAACTTATGTCTCAATCATTTGCAAAGAATGAGATCCTTTTAGGTTCATTGCATATATTACTCCCCCTGATTGTTATGCTCCACTATAGTATTCTTATATAACAAGAATATGTCCAATTGAAGCCATAGAAAACACTTTTATTCATAACAATTCAGTGCTCATACAACTCATAAGATGACCCATAAATCATGACATACTAGCTTATAAAAAGATAGCCATTATAAACATTACAAAGATAGCCATTCATCTCATGATCTCACTGAAAAGACTGAAGGATTACAGCAATTTCCGGGTCTTTTCCAAGAAAGGGCTCAGCTCCATAGTATTTGACCAGTGTCTGCCACTCCAAAGCACCTGTCTTGGTTAAAGCATAAGCCTCCAAGAAGGTTGGAACATGATCGAATCGAAATTGGGCAGCAATATCTTGGAGTTGGATTGGAGAAAACTGAGTATGAGTGAGGTCAGGAGATGGTGAAGATGGAATTTGATAGTAATTGTAGGATGGATTGTATGGGTTTAGCATTCCAGGATTAAGTGAATAAGGATATTCATCAGGTTGTTCAGGAGAAAGGGCTTGCATCCTTTGATTTAAATAAGACATGGCATGATGATTGTAATCTAATTGCCTACTTAGGTGATATTGAGAACCAACAATGTATGTCAAAGTGTTCGTGATAGGATCATGAGGTAGGCTAGTAGGAGGAGGTGGTGGATGTATGTCTTGGGTGGATGGCTCCCCTTCAGTCCTAGCCCTCTTGTGTCCAAAATTGATCCCCATCTTCTCTACTGTATTTTTACTTATCTTTTGGGATTTCCTATCCCATGTTTTCAATATGATGAATTAAGATACTAAGATTAGTGCAATAAAATGATTTTCAAATAAGCATTTTGTCAAGCTTATTTTAGGCCGACCTTGACTTTGACCATAGCACCCCTTTGTCAAATTTGATTTCAACCAAGAGGCAATTTCTGCAGATTTCCAATTTGAACACTTATATGTGAAGTATAATTTCTGTAGATTTTTAATTTAAAATGCATTTATGCCATGAATTTTTACTGTTTATGCAAAATGGCATCTTCATATGAGCTGAATCATAATGATCAAAAACAATATCCATTTAGGGTTTGTATATATGGATCAAAGATTATTTTAGCCAAACCAATGACACATAATGATCATGGCACAATGATTATGATAGAACAGTAGAAGTATATCCACAATGCAATGATCAAGATAGAAGCATATGAATACAATGATAATGATCATTTAGACTAAATTTCAATATAGATAGACCAAGGAATACTTAAAAAAAACATGTGGATTATAATAAAGCAGTAATTTCCTTGATTAAACAAACATAGTTCATTAATTTTTCAATTTTGAGCCAAACCATGTAGAGGATAAACCAAAATAATCTCATGGATTTTCAAATTTAAGACAAACCATGTAAATGAACATGCTTAACAATCTTTGTCAATCAATGAAGAATGTTTGTTCAATATCAATTTTCATATATCACTTTTGTAATATGTTTAAGAATTTCATATTCATAAGGTTATACCTTCTTTCAACAATTCATGATTCAAAAGATCAATATGTTTTGATTTTAAGATCGTCTCTAAGATTCACTCTTGATTTGCATATTAAATCAATAACAAATTGATAACAAACTAGATGAATTAAAATATGTTAAGCAGAATTTGGTTCGGTCGACCTTTTTGTCGACCGAATTTATCTCGGTCAACATTTTTCTCGACCGAGAATGCTGCTGTTTGTACAGATTTTATCAGATTTGTTGCAAACTTCAAAATAGTAACCTGCTCGGTCGACTAATTCTCGACCGATTGTGTTCTTGGTCAAATAGTTTCTCGACCGAGAATGTTTCTGTACTGTTTTTCAGTTATTGTTTACAAGTAAATCATAGGTCATTTTCAATTCAATTATGCAATTTGAAAACTTAGTTTAGTTGAGATAAAACATATGAATATCAAAGTAACATTTAGATCAAATATCAACTAATCATGTTCAAATCTTTATGTTTTGAGGACCCTAATTAAGACAAATTTTCAAAGATGTGTCTCTATAGATTTGTTTAAAATGTATATTTTTAAGTTAGAAATTTTAATTACTTGAATCAATTTGTTATCTCATTATATTAAGTTGAGATAGACATAGAAATATACAACTTAGAGTCTTTGGTCATATCTCAACTTAATTTTTTTCATTTAGTTTGGGGGTTTTGGAACCCATACTAAATCAACATCCTTTTTCTTGTAAGGACATGAGAACGAATAATGTCCAAGATGCAAACAATAATGGCAACATATAGAATCAACCTCATATCTCTTTCTATGATTTTGTTCTAGGTTGTTCTTGGGTACATATGTATATTTGCCTCTAGATACATTCATAGATTGATTCTCTAGCACTTGTGTCTTTCTCCAACTAGGTTTTTGGTAAGATTTTCCTTTAGGATTATAACCAAGTCCTCTCCTTCCAATTTGATGGTAAGTTTCATTTAAGATTTTATCAAGAGTATCATTGTTACTCAAACTACTAACTTCTTGTTGCAGCTTAACAATCTCATCCATTCTCTTCTTGAGATCTAACTTTGCTTGATCTAGATTAGATAACAAAGAATCTCTTTCTTTCACAATAATATCATAATCTAGATGTGTACATAACACATGTTGTTTTTGAAGATCATTTACTTGAGTTTGCAAGTTTAACTTTTCTAGGGAAAGAAGATTGCAATTTTCTTCTACAGATTTCAGCTTAATATCATGATCTTCAATAACCTTTTTGAGATTTCATTTTCAGATGTGAGAGCAAGAAATTTAGCATGTAACTCATCATTTGTTTTATTAGATTTCTTTCATTTTTTCTTGCACTCAATATACTTATTATGTGTCTCTTCAAGACTAGCAATTAGCTCTTCTTTAGGTAAATAAAAAAGGCTTACCTCTTCTTCTTCTTCTTCACTTATTGTAGCAATAAGGCATTCTTTATGCACATCTTCCTTCTTTGACCTCCATGGACAGCTAGGTGTAGTGTGCCTTGTTCCTAAGCACCAATTGCAACTTGTTGAAGATTGGTCCATGCTTTTCCTTTGCTTGCGGTTGTAGACACCACCACCCTTCATTCTTCAAGACTCGATTAGAGTTCCTTGAAGCCCTACTCAGATACCAATTGAAAAACCACTAGAGGGGGTGAATAGGGTTTTATGCCTATTTTAAAATAATTCAACTCAAACAACCTCAATTGAGATAATAAGAAGGAGACAAGGTGCTTAGAGTGGTTCCAACCTTAGCAAATACTAAGGCAGTCAATCCACTACCCGATTGCTTACCCAACCGATATTTTGAAAGTATTTAATTTTATTACCTCACAAGGATAGTACATAAAATTACAACACTTTCAAAACCCTTTGGACAACCTTCACCTTGAAGTAGTCTCACCAACTTTGACGCAGCCTTCCTTGAAGTAACTTCAAGCTCCCCCTTGAAGTAGCCTTCCTCTTGAAGTAGCTTTCCATTGAGACAACCTTCTAGAAGTAGTCCAAAGATCTCCTTCTCCACCAAGAAGATCAAAACTCTCTCCAATCCATAGCCTCCAGCCCTAGGAGTAGCAAGGAGAGTACAAGCAATAAGAAAGAACAAGAAGGAAAACAGAAATTACAACTACCACTTGAAGCACAAGGCTTGATTTCCTTTATCAAGCATATTGATCTCCTAACCAATGAGTATGGAAGTGTAAGTTTAGTGGGTAGGAGATGCTAGCTTATAGGACACGAATTTGGAGCAAAGGAAATGAGTAGCAAGTACTAGAGTTGCTCAATTGCTCAAAACAGATTGTCAATTGCAAGTATGTAAGATCAAGTATTGCACAAGTGTGTTTAGGGTGTCCTATGGCTTGTCCTATTTATAGGAATGGCCTATGGATGCTTAAGGACGTTCTAGACACTTTCTAGGGGGTTCTTAGTGCTTAACTAGCCGTTAGGTAACTATTAGTTTCTTTTACAATGACTAGTTAATTAATTCTGAAAAGTGCAGACAGAGACATTCTTGGTCGAGGAATTGTCGACCGAGATCCCAGTCGGTCGAGGTCTTTGTCGACCGAGGAACTGTTTGGAGCAAGTGTATATAACGTTCTGATCCAACTCCCAACTACCTTATCTGCTGTGTCTAACAGCTACCTGGGTCATTCTCAGTCGAAGAGTTTGTCGACCGAGAGTGTCTCGGTCGAAGAGTTTGTTGACCGAGAGTGTCTCGGTCGAGGAGTTTGTCGACTGAGAATGAGTCTGTTTCAATGTTTTAAACTAAGTACTAAGTGTCTATATGAGTGTGCAGTTGTGACACTATTGTAGGGGATGACCTATCTAAGTGTTGTGATTGACTAGGGAAGATCTAAACGCTTGATTTATATGATATCTAAGTACTTGTACATTATATACTTGTACACGTTTTTACATTTGATTACAATCATGAATTAAAGCAATTTGAGCATATAGATCTTCCAAGTTGTTTGTCATCCACCTAATTCCTGCAACACTCAAGTAGCACGTTAGATCCACAAGAATGAAATGTTTGTCATCATCAAAACAAAGGGATTATAATAATGTCCAATTTAGCCAACACCTATGAGTTATCTCTTCCAAGTGGGCTTGTAATAGAGGTAGATAACTATTATTATGTACCTACCATTGATAGGAACATCATAGTTGTGTCTTGTTTGGACAAGAATGGATTCAAATTTATTATAAAGAATGTTGATATTTTTTTAATAAAGATGAGATCTTTTATGGAAGTGCCCCAATGCCTTATGGTCTATACTTAATAGATATGGAGACAAGTGTGTATAACATAAATACTAAAAGATAAAAACTCAATAACTCAAACCAAACATACCATTGGCATTGTTGTCTAGGGAACATAAATGAGAAATGCACCTCTAGACTCCATAAAGATGGATAACTCGACACTTTTGGTTTTGAATCAATAGAGACATGTGAATCTTGTTTTTTGGGCATGATGACAAAGACTCCCTTCAGTGATAACAGTGAGAGGGCATGCAATCTATTATGACTCATACATACTAATGTGTCAGGCCCTTTTAGAATAAATGCTACAGGTGGTTATCAATACTTCATTACCTTTATTGATGACTTCAATAGGTATGGTTATGTTTACTTGATGAAATATAAGTCAAAAACCCTTGAAAAGTTCAAGGATTTCATGAATGAAATGTAGACCAACTTGGTAAAAGTATTAAGGCACTTCATTCTGATCGAGGTGGAGAACACTTAAGCTAAGAGTTTGAGGACCTTCTATGACCACTTGGTATCGTATCACAATAGACTTCACCTAGAACACCACAACACAATAGTGTCTCAAAAAGAAGGAATGACACATTGCTAGATAAGGTGTGATCCATGATGAGTTTTGTTGATCTTACAATTCCTTCTGGGGTTATTCTCTAGAAACCGCAGTGCTTACACTTAACCACTTACCATCTAAATCGGTTCAAAAGACACCATATAAGATATGGCATGGGAAACGTCCCAATGTGTCTTTTATGAAAATTTGGGGATGTGAAGCTTACATCAGGAAAATGTTTCCTGCGAATCTTAGACCCAAATCCGATAAATGTTGTTTTGTTGGATATACCAAAGAAACTAGGGGATACTACTTTTATACTCCATATGAAAACAAAGTATTTGTTGCAAGAACTGGTGTATTCCTTGAAAAGGAATTTATTTTCAAAGGAAACAGTCAGAGAAAAGTAGAACTCAAAATGTTCTAGACCAATAGGAAAACATTGAACCAGTAGAGGTATAAGAGGAACAAGGAGACTCATAAATTGTTGTGGAATCTCAAGTTCCTCATGTAACACAAGAATCTCATAGATCTAGTAGAATATGTCGTGAGCCTGAAAGATTTGGTTATGTTGTGACTCAAGAAGGCAGTGCTTTGGTCATAGATGATGAGCCAACAACCTACCAAGAAGCTAATAAGGAACCAGAGTCTGAGAAATAGCTTGAGGCCATGAGATCTAAGATGGAATTCATGTATACTGACACGATTTTACCGTGTGTATAACGGAAGTGCACGCGTCAATGTAGTATAGGCTCTTGTGAGGCCCGAGTCGAACTCAGGGACACTAAATTATCGGTAGACTGCTACTAACTACTCACAATCAGCTATACCAATAAAAAGGTTATGAGAGTTGTTGTGAAATAAAAGAAAATAAAATAAAATAAAGAAATCGATTAAGTGTTTAGTTTAATCAATTCAAATGGAGATCTTTAGGATTGTGGTTTCACCGTGGGTTTTCATTGTATGAATTTTCACATAGTTAATCAGATTCATCTCTCAATCCGGGTAGTGGCCTGTAGTCAGAATTGTTCACTATCATGAAACAATTCACTACCTATGTCTAGGTCAGTTCCACCGTCGTAGTAACATATACCCTAAACTAGGTGCATTAGAATCGACCTCTGGGTTCCACCATTAACCGTACATCACCTTGTTCAAGGGATTTGTTAATTAATGTGAATTTCGTCTCTTTTCAACCATTAATTCTTCTTTCAAAGTAATTAAAGGCATTAGATTATCATTATGGTGATCAAGCATAATAATATAATTGAGAAAACAAAATCATACCACTGATTTAAGAGACAAATTGTGAATTACTATGATAAAAATGTCATACAATGCTTCCTCAGGCTACTCCCGGTCCTAAAGACAAAGGGGATTAGCCCCACATGTTCATCTCAGAGCAAGACATGGTTGAAGAAAGGGGAAACATGGATAAAAACGTGAATAAGTGATGAAACCCCTTAACGGAGAAGATCCAATCGTTCCTCGGCGTAGAATGCGCGATCTATAGCCTTTCGGCGGAGGAAAATGTCTTCTTCGGCTTCCAGAATGGCTGGGGCATGCTTCTAGGCTCCGTTCTTCTCTCCACACCTTCTCGGGACGTGTGCAGTGGCTAATGACGTGATACCCTACTCTTGGCCACCGTCATTAGGTATAATCACCGAGTTAGGTTGCAAAAATATCCCAACCGTTGGATAAGAGTCGATCTGAAACAAACTTTAATCTGACGACGTCGATACCATCGACGTGGGTCGATGGTATCAACCCCTCGCAATATCGGCAAGCCTTCTTTCTTTTCTGTCGTTGCGCCTGCTGCTGGCTCGATACCATCGACGCGGATCGATGGTATCGACACCCTTAAGTGTCGATTTTATCCCTTTTCCGTCACTGAAGCTACACGTGTCGATAGTATCGACTTTGTGGTCGATAGTATCGACTCACAGGTCGCCAGCAACCTGATGGTAACTCGCTACCATCGACTTCCCATTCGATGGTATCGACTCTACGCTGCTCCTTGCGGCTGCCCTTCTGTGGCTGTGTCGATAGTATCGACTGTTGTGTCGATAGTATCGACTGTTGTCGATGGTATCGACAGCTGTAGATATGTGTTTTTCCTGAAATTGCAAAACAAAACCACATCATCTGAGATAAAACCTATTATTGTAATCATTTATGCTTAAAACAATAAAATAAGAGAGATTTGACACTGAGAAGGATCATAGACTAAAGTAAGGGAATTATGCAGTATTAACCACCAAAGTGACTAATAAACGCATAAAACACGAGTAAAACAAGTCTATAAATGCGACTCAAAATCATCACATCAAACTCCCCTAAGCTTGAACATTGCTCGTCCTCGAGCAACAAAACTCTAGAATATAGAATTGCAAGGGTCAACTAAAGAACAGATTATCACAACAGACTGCGCCATATGATCTCCGCCAGACATTCACATTTCGGCCCTCACTAACCACAGAATGATAATTACCCTAAAGGCGACAATAATCATCCATAAAAGATATCTACCTCAAAATTGATGAACACTATCACATAAGGCAGTTAACATAATAAAATTTGCCAGTCTAGACTCGGTGCATCTTGTGATATCCTATCTACGTTGCTCACCCTAACTACCATCTACATAGAAGCAACTCTCTTGGTATTAACAAGTGAGGAGAAAATCACTGTGGCCTACCAATTCGAGCAACAGGTGGATGGAATGGGTGGCTTGTGGAAGAAATGGAAGCATTATACAGTTTTAAAATGCACAAAAACCATAATGGCCTAAATGATGCATATGCAAGTGAAAATGCCCTAATTCCTACATTTGGGTGGAATGATGCGTGCACTTTCATTCCGTCTCAAGGTGAGATGGAATATCTAAGAAACTACACCATGTGCTTATTCTTCTTAGTATGCAAGTGAGAACATGTTCCTTTCTCCCTCTCATTCCTACTTGCTTCTCAATACTCTTTTTTTTAAAGCCCTTATTTTCATAGCTGACAATGAATTACTTGTCGGGATCACTTATTGCTGCATAACTTATACATTTGAAACTTTCAGAAGGTATGGAACAAGTTCATCACCTTTTATGTTCAGACGACATAAGATGCATGATGTACTATATGCACAAAAATGTGAATGCAGCTACAAAATGATAGTTATGCAACTAAATGACACGCACCTAAAGATAATGTGCATGTATAGCTATTCTATCTTTTTTTTTCATGCAAAAATATGTGAAAATAGTTGCAATGCAAGACCTATCTACATGGGATGAAATCAAAGAGATGAAAACCGTAATGTACTTCCAGTTCTTATGGTGGAGTATGAAAACAATGGGGTGGATAGATCACAAGATTAATTGACTGAACCTTTGGAAAATATTATGTGTCCCTCCTTACTAGCCTGTGTAAAAATTAAGAGGTTTCTCTCTCTTATTTCAAATTAAGGTATCATTATCATTTGGTCAATTTAGGCTCAAACAACCAGTTCCATCCACTTTTCATGAATCATAGGAATGCACAGTTGTGATTTCCTATTTTAGAGTTGACAAACCCAATTATTTCCTTAAGTTATGTGCTCAAAGTTAAACAACCCAAGCTTGCAAAAGCACTAAATTTTTTCAAATTTACCCCTAATTTCCATGTACAAGCAACAAGATGACACATGACATTAGACATCCACAATTACACTAGATAGAGTGTGGATCCTACGAACAACTAATAACTAAGAGAAATAAATGACAAAACACAAAGCAATAAAAACTAAAAAACTAAAAACTAAAGGATAGAAACTGTTCCAACTCCCCCCTAAGCTTGAATTCGACTATGGACTCATAGTCAAAAACAACCTTAAAAGGTGGAACAGTGATACCGATCATTCTGCAGGAGGCGGGTACTACGGGGCTGAGGGGTCCCAAGATGGGTATTGCCCCTGGAAACTCGGATCATACTGGGGCATTGGCGGAGGTTGTGGATACCCCCCAAAATAATTTTGGCTCTAGTAATTGTCGTAGAAGGGTTGTTGTTGCATCTCCATCCTGTGCAACATGTCGTGGATGTTTTGTTGGTTGTCGAGGAGGAGGCGCTCATTCTCGAAAATGGCCCTCTGGTTATCTAACAGCCAGTTCGTTGTATCCTGAATACCGACGTATGAAGCTGTATGTTGCTGTTGGGTCTGATGAATCTCCTGCAGCATCGAGTACATCCCTTGCATAGAGTAGGCATCCTCTCCTTGATGAGAGGGCGGAGGTGGCGGAGGCTGTGAAGATGAAGATTCACCTGGGTGGAAGCGGGGACGCTTACGGGGTGCTACTCGTTCCCAAAGAGGAGTGAAAGCCTCCTCTTCCTCTTCATGCTCGTCGTCGTCATTATCATTGTCGTCATTGTCGCCGTCTTCATCCGATTCAGCAATGGCTAATGATGGGCCACCTGAAATGTTGAGTACCCTCGATGTTGAAGACGGGGTCTGGAAGTGAACACTCTTGATATTCGTGATTAACATGGCAATGTGTATATGCCAAGCCATCACGAAGCAGGAGGAGGTTGGAGCGGTGCAGATGATGCAGGTTGACCGTGCTCCTGCTGGAAAGGGGAGTAAGCTGCGAGATATCCAACCCAAGATAGACGGCCAATGGTGTGATTAGCCCTCTAAAATGGATAGGATCTTTCCTCGTACTCCTTTTCACGGCCACCAAGTGCGTCAAGAAGAACGCACCCCAATTGCACTCCTCGCGCTTCAGCAGTTTGTACAGGAAGAACAAATCCGTCTCTTGGAATTTGCTAAGTGACAAGTCACCACAAGCAAATAGCATGGTGCTAAGCATGCGGTGCAGAATCCGCACAAACGGATGCTCAAAGTCAACAACTGCAGCGTTGTGGTAGCTGAAGGATTTGCCCAGAGGCACAGTCACGAGCTGGGAAAAGATATCATCATAGTCTGTGTTGTTGTCTGACCTCTGGTGTTGGTAAGCATCATGATACCAGTTGTACACCAAATTGAACTGGGCGAGGGTAATGGTGTAGTTGTTGTTGAAGAGTCTGAATGACACCCGCCCTTTCTTCCACTATCTGTCGGTGGCGATCAAGTCATTGGGCAGCACATTGATGTCCAATGATGCCATGAACTCCACCACGAGTTCCTTGTAAGTCGGCCACTCACCGAAGAATGGCTGGCCGTCGGCATGGTACTCCAGCTCGTCGGGCCTCCTGGTTGTGTGTCTCGCCTGCCCCTTCAAGACGTAGGTGAGATTGTCATTGAACCCCAGGTCACGGACCATCGTCCGATCGACGTAGGGCGTGGGCTCAATCTTTCTCTTCAAAAGCTCCTCGTAGACCTTCCGGATCTCCGCAGTAGGGTGGACTATCCTCAGACGAGGAATCGATGCGGGTCATGGAGGAATGAACTCGGGAATCTCATTGGGTACCGCTCGTGAAGAAGATGCACCATCTGCACGCACCATTGTTGCCGAGAAAGAGGAATAGAAGATGGAGCTCGGTGAAGACGATCTCGGAGAAGACAATCTCCGCGCGGTGAAGACTCAGTGAAGATCGCGCTCCTTGGATGCTCGTAGCCGGGCTCCGTTCGCACAACAATACGCAAGGCACAAGTGGATGAAAAAGGCTCTGAAGGTGTGAATCAATTTCACAACAAAACCTCTCTTTTATAACTGCGGCCGTCGCTACTGTAGACCCATCAATACCATCGACGCGGGTCGATGGTATCAACACCTGTAGAACAATCCGGCCTTCCGCTAGTATCGACTGTTGTCGATAGCCTGATGTGGGGGACCGAATCGATGACGCGTTGATACAATCGACAGGTGTCGATGGTATCGACTCATCCCACAGATCGATTCTCTTGATGTAGCGATCGCCGTTGATTTCTTCTCACGGATCAGTGACGTGTCACGTCGATACCATCGACGCAAGTCGATAGTATCGACTCTTCTTAGGGCAAACACCCTCACGAGGCCCGGTCGCCGCTGTCTGTTTGTAACCGTGTTGATGGCATCGACAGGCCCGTCGATGGTATCGACTTCACTGAGACAAATTTCGTCTGAAAATCTTCAGGGATCTCGTGAGTACCGACCCTGTTCTGGCGATTTCCTCAGCGTTACTAATGGTAGGTTGATACCATCGACGAGGCCGTCGATAGTATCGACTCAGAAATTTTTTTGCAGCCGCCTAACTGTGCCCATGTCGATACCATCGACACAATGGTTGATGGTATCGACCCTGCCTCAGACCTGCACATTGAACAAACGATCAAGGTATCATTTTTACACAAAAAACAAAATCAAACCAAACTAACTTACAAATGTGAAAGAAACTAAACGAAACTACCAATGGTTGGGTTGCCTCCCAACAAGCGCCCTTATTTAACGTCTTAGGCTAGACGAAATCAAGCTCCTCGTGCATCCGTAAGTGTAATGAGTTTGACCTCATGCACTTTCCTCGTGTAATCCTCAACAAAGTACAACTTCAATCACTGTCCATTAACCAAAAATGTTGTCTCGCCATCACGCACCATGATTTCTCCATGTGGCCTGACCTCCTCTTCAGTGAAAGGTCCACTCCATCGAGATTTCAATTTCCTGGGATGCATCTTCAACCTTGAGTTGAACAAGAGCACACGATCTCCCTTCTTGAAGTCACGCATCCGAATATGTCGATCGTGAATCAACTTTGTTTGCTCCTTGTAAATCCGCGAGCTTTCATATGCATTCATCCTCAGCTCGTCGAGTTCATTTAGCTCTAGCAAGCGTTTCTTTCCTGCTTCATCATAGTTCAAATTCAGCTTCCTTAGCGCCCAGTGCGCCTTATGCTCCAATTCCACTAGCAAATGACAGGCCCGCCCATAAGCCAACTGAAAAGGCATAGTGCCTATAGGTGTCTTAAACACCGTCCTATACGCCCATAAAGCGTCTGGTAGCAAGGTGCTCCAGTTCTTCCGTATCGAAACTACTATACGCTCCAGGATTTTCTTAATTTCCCTATTGGAGACTTCGACTTGCCCCTGTGTCTGCGGATGGTACGGGGTACCAATGTTGTGCTTTACCCCACACTTTCTCAACAATGCAGCGAACTTCTGATTTCTAAAATGGGTACCTCCATCACTGATAATCATCCTTGGTATGCCAAATATACAGAAAATATAGTCCTTGACAAACCTGCACACTACAGCAGCATCATTAGTCGTAGTGGGTATTTCTTCTACCCACTTCGAAACATAGTCAACCGCTAATAAAATGTACAAGTTAGAGTTTGAGGACACAAAGGGTCCCATGAAATCAATACCCCACAAATCAAACACCTCGACCTCTTGAAATACATTGTGGGGCATCTCCTGTCACTTTGAAATGTTACCTGCCCATTGGCAGGAATCACATCGCCGCACATAATCATATGTGTCCTGGAACAATGTAGGCCAGTAAAGACCTCTCTCAAGTACCTTGGCCGCGGATTTGGAACTTGCATGATGGCCACCAGTCGGTAACGTATGGAAATGACGAAGTACACTTTCATACTCAACCTCCGGTACGCACCTGCGTAAAACTCCATCCCTGCATTGCTTCAACAAAATGGGGTCATCCCAAAAATAATATCGCAAAGAATGGAAAATTTTCTTTTTCTCTTGATATGTCCAATCATCTAGGATAATTTTGCAGGCAAGATAATTGACAATATAAGAAACCATGGATCTTTAGATTTTACAGAAAGAAGTTGTTCATCAGGGAACGTCTCGGTAATGGGTATATTTATGTCCTTCTCATCTACCCGTTCCAACCTAGAAAAATTGTCTGCAACTACATTTTCTATTCCCGCCTTATCTTTAATTGCAATGTCAAATTCTTGTAACAGTAAGATCCACCTAATAAGTCTAGGTTTGGCATCTTTCTTTTCCATCAAGTACTTTATGGTGGCGTGGTCCGTCCATACCACAACTTTAGATCATACAAAATATTGCCTGAATTTTTCAAAAGCAAAAACAACGACAAGAAGCTCTTTTTCAGTAGTTGTGTATATCAGTTGTGCTTCATTTAAAGTTTTGGACGCATAGAAAATCACAGTGGGTTTGTTGTCAACACGCTGACCTAAAACGGCCCCTACTGCGAAATTCAATGCATCACACATCAATTCAAACGGCTTTGTCCAATCCAGTGTTTGCACAACTGGTGCAGAAATTAATTTCCCTTTAAGCACATTAAATGCATGCAAACATTTTTCATTAAAATCAAAGACCACATCTTTCTCCAACAGCTCAGATAATGGTTTAGCGATTTTTGAGAAATCTTTTATAAAGCGGAGATAAAAACTGACGTGACCTAGAAAACTCCGTACCCCTTTTACCGAATTTGGTGGGGGTAATTTGGAAATAACTTCAATCTTCACCAGATCTACCTCCAACCCTTTGCTAGACACTTTATGTCCAATCACAATCCCTTCACTAACCATCATATGACATTTCTCCCAATTGAGAACTAAGTGTGTGTCGTCACATCGTTGCAAAACTTTATCCAAATTGTATAAACATTCATCGAAAGACGCACCATAGACAGAGAAATCATCCATAAAGACTTTCAAACATCGCTCAACCATATCGGAGAAAATGGCAAGCATGCAACGCTGAAAGGTTGCTGGTGCGTTGCACAAACCAAAGGGCATACGACGGTATGCAAATGTTCCATAAGGACAAGTGAAGGTGGACTTCTCTTGGTCCTTAGGATCAATGGAAATCTGATTGTAGCCCGAATAACCATCTAAAAAACAAAAATGAGATCGACCTACTAATCTCTCCAAAATCTAATCAATGAATGGAAGCGGAAAATGATCCTTCAACGTAGCAGCATTCAATATATGGTAATCTATACACACACGTCACCCGGTAACCAGGCGGGTCGTGACCGGCTCATTCAACAGATTATGAGTAACAGTAATTCCCCCCTTTTTACGGACTACTTGTGTGGGACTCACCCACGTAGAGTCGGATATAGCATAGATGATACCTACAGAAAGGAGCTTGATCACCTCCTTCTTGACGACCTCCATCATGCTTGGATTTAGTCGGCGTTGTGGCTGAATTACAGGATTGGCTCCCTCCTCGAGCCAGATCTTGTGTTGGCACAGTGTAGGGGAGATCCCCTTGATGTCTGCAACTGACCACCCGAATGCACTTCGGTGGTTCTTCAGCACGATCAGCAATTGATCCTCCTCCTAGGCACTCAGATATGCCGAGATAATCACTGGTAGCTTTTCACCCTCAGCTAGAAATGCATATTTCAAGTGAGGCGACAGTGGCTTCAAGTCTAACTCTGGAGGAATGATCAAGGATGACTGAAGCGGTGGTGGGAGTTCTCCAAGATCTTCATAGTACCTAGCATAAAAGCACGGAAGCACCTGAAGCATCTTGACGCACTCTTGTAGTGACTTGCTTCTCATCTAATCATGCATTATATTAACTAGGCAGGCTTCTAGAGGTAGTTCTGGATATGCATTGAAGACAGAACTTGCTATGGCCTCATCTTCAGTAGAAGGAGGGATGCCTTCCTCTTCATCATTCAGAAAACCCACGACCTTGCTAAGAGAAACAACTTTGGTCTGCGCCATAATGTCTACAGCCAGTGTCCCCTTTTCCACCTTAGTCATTACATGAGCCATATCTAGAAATGGCTTCCCTAGAAAAATAGAAATATTATGATCAAAGTGCTTCACCATGCGACATTGCTCCTTTGCTTTAGATTGTGTTGTGCTTGAGGGCATGACCATTTCAAACCGATCATCAGTGATACCCAAGGTCAAACGAGCTCTTCCCATCTCAAGTATCATATCTGTAGTGGCTTGGAAGGGTCGTCCAAGGAGTAGCTCATTACCCTGTTCATCTTGCATTTCCATTACTACAAAGTCTGCTGGAAATACAAACTGATCAACTTTCACCAACACGTCCTCACAAATGATGTATGGCTTCACCACGGAATTGTCCGCTAACTGAATTGTCATATTTTTCGGCCTTGATTCTTTTAGTCCCAGCTTCTTGAACGTAGAGAGAGGCATCAGTTTTATACTTGCCCCGGAATCACATAGTGCTTCGCCGAATTTTGCTTTACCAATGTAACATGAAATGTTGAAGCAGCCCGGATCCTTCCTTTTAGGTGGCAATGTGCCCATGATGAAAGCACTCACCTGTTCCTTAAGAACCATGACCTCGGTATCTGGGATTTTCCTCTTCTTTGTGATTATGTGTTTGAGAAACTTGCCATAAGAGGGGATCTGCTCTATTGCCTCTAACAATGGAATGCTGACAGAAAGCTTTCTAAAGCTATCTAGAAACTTCTTAAACTGAGTGTCCACTTTCTTGGCTTTCACGCTGTTTGGATATGGGACCAGGATAGTTTGTGCCCTCTGATGTGGCGACACATATGGTGTCTTCTTCATTGTCTCCTCCTCAGCAACTGGTTCTGATGTGACATTCTCCAGCACATCCTCTACCGGCTCGGTGATTGGGATTGGAACCTCCTCAGTGGCCTCACATGTAGTTTCTGGTTGGGGTGTGCTTGGATCATCGGCCCTAGAATTTAAAATTTGCTTGCCACTCCGTAGCAAAATTTCCTTAGCCTGTTGATTTCCTCCTGGAATGTTTGTATTACCTGGAAAGCCTTGCTGCGGTGGCTTTTTCGAATTTGTTATTTCAGCTGCCATCTGCGCCAAAGATGTCTCTATTGTCCTCATCTGAGCCCCGTGACTTTGTAAGGTCTGCCCAAATTGATTCATAAATTCTCCTTATTGCTTAATCTGCTGGCCAAACGTGCTCATGAGTTCTTGATTCTACTTGATAACTTGGTTGAGCAACTCATTGCTCTTATCCTCTGGCGCCGGTTGGGGTTTTGCGTCAGGGTCCTGCAAGAAATAATTTGGGTCCTTCCAGGAGAATTTCTTGTCTTTCCTCCATGAGTAGTCATTGTTTCTGTACCCCTGCTGTTGGCGCATAAATTTTACTTGAGCTTCATTCTCGGATTCTGTATCTTCTTTTGCAAGTAGTTTCTTGGCGAGAAGGTCCATCTTCTCATTTAGCTCTTTGATGGACTTAGACTCACCTACAACCCAAACATGCTCTACGGCGTCTCTGTCGCCCCAAGATTGCTTCTTAGCCATGTTCTTCAAAATTTCCCAACACCTCGTGTCTGTGTTGTTTAAGAAGAAACCTGAACCTACAGAATCTAAGTTACTTCTATCATGCTCGGAAAGAGAAAAATAGAATATTTTAACTTGTTTCTCCTTGTCAAGCCCATGATGCGGGCACCTCCTTAGCATGATCTGAAACCATTCCAAGGTCTCGGAATAAGTCTCCCCTGCCTTCTGGCTGAAATTATGGATCTTCCGGACCAAATCGTTGGTCTTCTCGGGCGGAAAGAATCTCTCGAAGAACACCTCGACCATATGATCCCACGATTCCACATACTCATCATCAAGATTATGTAGCCATTCTCGTGCATTTCCCGCCAGAGAGTTGCGAAACAACTTCAAGTACAATGTCTCCTGTGGAAACCTATCTATCTTGATCATGTCATAGTTCTCCACGAACTGGCTAATGTGAGTCACCAGGTCTTCATTTTTTAGCCCATGAAATGCATTTGATTTGACCAAATTTATAAGGCCTGGATCGATCTTATAGTTGGGAATGTTAATAGCATGCCTCTTGATCGGACCTTTAGATGCAGATACAGAAGACGCCTTGATCTTCTCCCAGATTATATGTTCCTCAGCCATAGCTTCTGGTTCAGAGTCTGAATCTATATCTTCAGGTCAGTTTTGAATGTTGTTCTCCTCGTCGTCTGGTCCCAAAAGTGGAACCTCTGGTGGTAGCTGCGTGTAGTCTGTGCTACGCATCCTCACAATGCACTAGTACCTGCAAAATAATAATTTAGGTTCAGTACCGTGCTAGACGATTTCTAAATATGAATATAAAAAAATGTTGAATTTCAAAATTAATAATAAAATAAAAAGTGGCCTAGAGTGGCTGCTTGCAGCACTTGTAGTGCCGACAATTGTCGTGTCCCCGACAACGGTGCCAAAAACTTGACACGATTTTACCGTGCGTATAACGCAAGTGCATGCGTCAATGTAGTATAGGCCCTTGTGAGACCCGAGTCGAACTCAGGGACACTAAATTATCGGTAGACTACTACTAACTACTCGCAATCAACTAGACCAATAAAAGGTTATGAGAGTTGTTGTGAAAAAAAAAACAAAGCAATCGATTAAGTGTTTAGTTTAATCAATTCAAATGGAGATCTTTTTCACCGTGGGTTTTCATTGTATGAATTTTCACATAGTTAATAAGATTCATCTCTCTCAATCTGGGTAGTGGCATGTAGTTAGAATTGTTCACTGTCGTGAAACAATTCACTACCTATGTCTAGGTCGGTTCAACCGTCGTAGTAACCTATACCCTAAACTAGGTGCATTAGAATCGACCTCTGGGTTTCCACCATTAACCGTACATCACCTTGTTCAAGGGATTTGTTAATTAAGGTGAATTTCGTCTCTTTTCAACCGTTAATTCTTCTTTCAAAGTAATTAAAGGCATTATATTATCATTATGGTGATCAAGCATAATAATATAATTGAGAAAATGAAATCATACCATGGATTTAAGAGACAAATTGTGAATTACTATGATAAAAACGTCATACAATGCTTCCCCGGGCTACTCCCGGTCCAAAAACAAAGGGGATTAGCCCCGCATGTTCATCTCAGAGCAAGACATGGTTGAAGAAAGGGGAAACATGAATAAAAACATGAATAAGTGATTAAACCCATGAACGGAGAAGATCAAATCATTCCTCAGCGTAGAATGTGCGATCTACAGCCTTTCGGTAGAGGAAAACATCTTCTTCAGCTTCCAGAACGGCTGGGGCGTGCTTCTAGGCTTCGTTCTTCTCTCCACACCTTCTCGGGACGTGTGCAGCGGCTAATGACGTGATACCCTGCTCTTGGCCGCCGTCATTAGGTATAATCACTGAGTTAGGTTGCAAAAATATCCCAACTTTTGGATTAGAGTCGATCTGAAACAAACTTTAATCTGACAGCGTCAATACCATCGACACAGGTCGATGGTATCGACCCCTCGCAATATCGGCAAGCCTTCTTTGTTTTCTTTCGTTGCGCCTGTTGCTGGCTCGATACCATTGACACGGGTCGATGGTATCGACACCCTTAGGTGTTGGTTTTATCCCTTTTCTGTCGTTGAAGCTACACGTGTCGATAGTATCGACTTTAGGGTCGATAGTATTGACTCACTGGTCATCGGCAACCTGATGGCAACTCGCTACCATCGACTTCCCAGTCAATGGTATCGACTCTCCGCTGCTCCTTGCGGCTGCCCACTTGTGGCTGTGTCGATAGTATCAACTGTTGTCGATGGTATCGACAGCTGTAGTTATGTGTTTTTCCTGAAATTGCAAAACAAAACCACATCATCCGAGATAAAACCTATTATTGTAATCATTTATGCTTAAAACAATAAAATAAGAGAGATTTGACACTGAGAAGGATCATAGACTAAAGTAAGTGAATTATGCAATATTAACCACCAAAGTGACTAATAAACGCATAAAACACGAGTAAAACAAGTCTATAAATGCCACTCAAAATCATCGCATCATATACCAACAAGGTATAGACATTGGTGAATCCGCCTACAGGGATAAAACCCATAAGGTGAAAGTGGGCCTTGAAGAAGAAGACAGACATAGATGGTAATATACAAACCTATAAGGGCATATCGGTTGCAAAAGGTTTCAAACAAGTTCAAGGTGTTGACTATGATGAAACTTTTTGACAAGTTACCATGGTTAAGTTCATCAGGATCATGCTTGCCATTGTAGCTTATCATGACTATGAGATTTGGCAGTTGGATGATAAAATCACATTCCTTAACTAGAATCTTCTTGAGGATGTGTACATGACACAACCTGAGGGTTTTATACATCCAAAGGATGTAAATAAGGTTTATAATCTACAAAAATCAATCTATGGATTGAAGCAAGCATCTTGGAGCTGGATTCTCTATTTTATGAGTCAGTCAAAGAGTATGGATTTAGTCAAAATGAAGATGAACCTTGTGTGTATAAGAAGGTTAGTGGTATCATAATTGTATTCCTCATATTGTATGAATATGATATACTATTGACGGGGAATAACATTCCTACTTTACATATGGTAAAGACCTATCTAGGAAATACATTCTCTATGAAGGACTTAGGTGAAACATCCTATTTCTTAGGAACCAAGATCTATAGAGATAGATCTAGAAGGCTTCATGGGCTAAGTTAGAGCACATTCAAAAAAATTTTAAGAGATACAACATAGAGAACTCAAAGAGAGGAAACTTACCTGTGTCTCATGGTGTCAACATTTCTAGAGCTCAATGTCCCAGTTTTTGTGAAAAAAGGGAGCACATGAATAAGATTCCATATGCATCTACAATTAGATCTATCATGTAGGCAATGTTATGTACTCATCTAGATGTATTGTATGCCTAGAGTATGACAAGCAGATATCAGTCAGATCCTATTGAGAGTCACTGGACTGTCGTGAAGAACGTCCTTAATTACTTCAAAAGAACTAAGGTCCAGTTCTTTGTCTACGGTGGTGAGGATGAGTTGGTGGCAAAGGGTTATACTGATGCAAGATTTCAAACTAACAAAGATGATTATCGACGCAATCAACATTTGTGTTTTGCCTCAATAGTAGAGTTGTGAGCTTGAAGAGTTCTAAGAAAGAGATAGTTGAGGATTATACAGAATAGGTTGAGTATATTGATGCATCTAATGTAGCAAAGGAAGTTGTCTGGATCAAGAAGTTCATCAGTGATCTTAGGGTGGTTCCAAGCATCTTTAATGCAATTGAACTATATTGTGACAACAATGGAGCTATTGCACAAGCTAAGGAACCCAAATTGCATCAGCATTCCAAACATATACAAATGCAATTCCATCTCATACAAGAAATTGTACATCGAGGAGATGTGAAGATTTGCAGAGTACCAACCGAAAGCAATGTTGACCCCTTGATAAAAGCACTTTCGTAGTAGAAGCATGAAGGTCATGTTAAATCACTTGGGATTAAGTTCATGGGTGACTGGCTCTAAGTGCAAGTGGGTGTCATTGGTATGTATGCCCAGAGAGTCAATCATATGCTTATTTTAATGGCATAAATGTAAACAATTTGAATAATAATAAAGACAGTCTTCTAATTTATTCTATTTATTCAGTTATGAGATAATAATGTAACATAATAATAAAGAATGATATTACTCAATGACATATGTCTTTGGGTTAAGGACCTGAACAATGAGATCATATTGATGCTAAGAGAATATACATACTTGTTATGTCCCTAGTCGATTGTTATTGTGGAAGGTTGATAGACAACATTAACACATAAGACTAGAGTGTGTGTTGGTTGATGACAGAATCTCATTAAGTCATGATATGTGATATTGAACCAAACACATAGATACTTGTTAGAGTACAATGTATCAGCAAGTGTTGAATTGATCGATTCAAGTGCTAGGTCAATTGAACCAAGATTGGCAATCGATCCATGAGATGATTGATTGAGCAAGTGAATCGATCAACTCAGGCCTCTAAATCAACCGGTTTAGATTGTGAACCAACCAGTTGATCAATTTGATTGGATCAAGGATTGATGTTGACATCATGTGGTGAATTAATTGGATATTAACCACTACAATTGTGATTGAGAAATATAGTGAAATGACCAGTTTAAGAGTTAAACCAATTGTCTCATGTGTGAACTGAATGGCTCACTAGTGAACCCACTGGTCTAGCATTCACATTTTCTAGAAAATTCACGAAATTTTGTCTCTTTGACTCCCGCTTAGACTAGAAGACTTGACCCTGACCCTCCTATAAATAGAAGGGTAGTGGAGGCATTCTATAAATATAATAATAATAAGCTTTGACAATTGTTATCCTATCTAGCTATGGTAACTGAGAGAGCCTGAGTAAGTCCTACCCCTCAAAGGGAGGGATAGAAAGGGAGAGACAGTTAGGAGAGCAAGTTGACGCTACCACGCTGACTAGAAGGGATGACTCCTTCTTGTCTATTCATCTAGAATGGCAAGAGTTCCATGTGGACTGCTATGGAGTCGAGTTGGTCGTTGCCACCCACTAGGAGGATGCAATCGATCGTTGTCTTTGGTGATCAACCAGGAGGCCACCACTGGCAATCATCTAGGTGCAAATTGAAGAAAATTGCACACTGCAGTAAGGGATTATCGTTGAACTTACTGGAGGACTAGGTATATACCTTGCAACTCTATTTCCCATTACATGGTTGCTGACACAATCTATTGTTTAAGGGGAATATGGCACATAAATTTTTGTTTCCACTTTCATATATGATGCCATATTTCCCAAAAAGTATCCCACTAAGGGAAGAGTCATATTATCTTTATACTTTATAATTTTGAGATGACAAAGGGGGACAAATAATTCAAAGAAAACATTCTTTGATTTGTATTCACATAATGTTTGTTAGTCGACCAACACTTCAACTGATATCCTCCTCGGTCAACAATATTCTTGACTGAAACCTTATCAGTAATTGAGTTTATTTGGATACTTGGTTTGCAGAATCGAATTTTTACTTGATTCTTTGGTTTCTACATCTAACATGAATGATTCATCATGAAGTTTGAGATCTTCATGGCCATATTTTGAGTGAATTTTTTTGTGTTTGAGATCTTTTTACTTGGTATGATATTTAGGGGGATCTCAAAATTTCTTTGAGTGTAACATGCATATCATTTTGATCTTAATTGATTCTCTAAATCAATAAAGTCTTAACATCCTTTGACATTTGGTTTAGAGATTTGTTTAGAGATGTTATTATGGTACTTAATTGCTTCTCTACCAATATGGGCCTAACATCCATTATATCTGGTCTAGATATTCTTTTTTGATCTCATTATATGCTTATCAGTTCTCTATATCAAAATGGGCTTAACATCCCTTATATTTGGTTTAGAGGTTCTTGTATTGACCTCATTTTTTGTGCTTAGTGTATTCTCTAAACATTTTTGGGCTTAACATACCTTGAAAATGATGAGAAATCAAAAATAGTTTTGACTTTTGATTTTCATGGCATTTCTATATCACAGTGGACTTAACATTCCTTACCATTGGTTTAAAGTATCTTTTTTGATATATGTGCTTTATGGGATCTTTTTATCATGAAGGGCTTAAAATTTCTCTCATTGGTAATTCGACAATCTCTTTTCTTTTCCTTGATCAAATATGGCTTTTTGACTATGCCCTAATATGATTAATGTCTATCCTTGTTTTTGGCTTTTCTCATCAATTGGTATTCTTTTTCAATTGGTACATTGGGCATTTGTTTGTCCCTCTCCAAATGACTATGTTGTTGAGGGGGAGTGTCTCCTTGAGGGAGAGCATTAGTAAGTATTGAGCCTTTTGAACTTCGACAAAAGGGGGAGAATAAGCCATGAGATAAATTGGCGATCAATAGAGCAATTTAAACATATGGAGCTCTAAATTGGCTACTTTTAATTTATCTTAGTAAAATATTTATCATCATCAAAAAGGGGGATATTGTTAGTTTTTTGGATATACCACACTCAAAATTTTGATGATGCAAATATTTTCCAAACTGTGTTATTAACATGTGTATTAAGTATTTCAGGTGATCAAGGAACTAGGTCAAGATCCAACTATAAAGACCATGCAATATTATATATGTTTGGATGCTTGCAGGACAAGTTGTACCATGAACATAATTGTACTTGTATGTCTTTGTAAAACTTGATAATAATTATGTAGGGACAAGTGATGATCTTCCAAAACCCTATCCCATTCTCATATGAAGCCTTTAGAGTTGATATGTTTTACTAATAAAGTCGTTGGATAGGTTTTCACGTATTTTGCATATGCTTTAAAAAGTCTAGCTCGGTCGAAATATTGGTCGACAGAAATCGATATAATCTAACTCTTTGTCCATTAGGAATTATCTATTACATTACTTATGTTCTAGGTCATTCTCAGTCGAAGAAATTCTCAACGGAGATAGTCGGTCAAAGAAAAGTTCGATTGACAAGGAGTCATTGTGCATAGTTGGACCAAGTAGATAGACCGACACATAGTTGTTAGTCTAAGTTGAAACTTAGATCACTTCTCAATCAATAAAGAGTTTGACCGAGACAGATTTGGTCAAAGTTTTTCTCAATCGAGAAAAGTTCTTGAAACTAATTAAGTTAACGACCAAATTAGTCGTTGCATCCAAACTAATTTTGTCCTAGCAGCTAGTTGATCACTTTAAACATCCTAGACACCCCCCATACCTACCCTAACCACTTGCAAACATTTCCTACATATATGAGTGGTCTTAGGACACTTGGACATAAGACTTTGATACATATACATGACATAAACACATATTTGAGCATACTACTACTTGCCATCTTTCTTAAAGAGATTAGGTCTACAACTCAAGTTTCCATCAACCTACCCTAAGCCTCATCTCAATATTGGAATCCTTCTCCATCAAACATAACTTTGCTTAAACCTTGTGGAGCTTATCATCATCACTTCTTCATTAGAGATTCATTGTACATCTTCTGAAGATTATTGTAATTTCCTTTCTCCAATCTCATTCTGTAATGTTGTATTTCTCATAGACTACTTCTTGGAGTGAAGGTTGTCCAGGAGTTTGTGAGAAGAAGGATTCTTCTCAAGCGGTGCTCTTCTATCTCCATAAAAGAAGAGGTGATATTGGTGCTTTACGCATGCATCAAAGAAGAGTTGAAGAGGGTGACTTTCTGGCAGCCCGTCAAAGAAGGTGGTAGTTCTCCTTGAGATGAAAAGGAGGATTTGTATAGATCCTCAAAAGGCATTGGTAAATTTTGTGTATTGTGTATCGGTATATCAAAGGAATAAAATACATGGTTGAAAAATCATGGATGGAAACAACTAGGTAGTGGACTGACCTAATTTGATAGAACCACTATAAATCGTGTGTTCTTGTGGTTTGCATCTCTTTTCCACTAACTTACCTTTTACTTCCACATCCTTTAAGTAAAGTAACTTTATTTGATTAAAATTCTATATAAGATCTATTCACCCCCTCTAGAGTCTTTCATTTGGTATCAGAGTAGGACTTTAAGGATCCTTAATCAGTCTTCAAGATGGGGGACAACCGATGGGACAACTTCACATAGAAGGAGCTTATGTGAGCCAGTCACCAGTGTTCAATAGATCCAACTATGATCATTGAAAGTGGGATATGAAATTCTACATTCAAGGTATTGACATTAATCTTTGGAATATGGTCATCCACCCATATGAACCTCCTATGATAGAGCTGGAGGAATGAGACGAGCCAACAGTAAGAAATTCTACAGTGAATGCCAAAGTTGTAAGTATCTTATATTCACATTTATCTTGTGAAGAATTTGATATAATATCCTCCTGTAAAATTTCATATGAAATATGAGAACACTTTCAGTTACACATGAAGATACTTTACTAGTCAATAGTATAAAAATTAAAATGTTTAAGCAAAATTTTGAATTATTTCATATGCAAGAAAATGAAACTATTTCTAAAATGTATGCTAGATTTTCTTCTATAATCAATAATTTGAGTGTCTTAGGAAGTACATAAGTGAATAAGAATAGGTTTCCAAGAAACTTAGGTTCTTGTTACCTAAGTTCAAAACCAAAGTCACCTCCATTCAAAAAGCTAATGATTCGGAAAAGAGTGAAGATGAAGTTTACCATCATCAAGACTGCCTCCTTGCTCAACCTGAAGAAGGTGATAATGAAGGAGAGGGAGTACATATAGGTGCACATGAACAAAAAGAATCACATGCACATGATGAAGATGAAGTTCAAGGTAATTATAGTGATGATGAGGTATTCCCTTCTACTTTATTTAAAAATGAACTTATGGACTTGTTAAAATTACTCTGAATAAAGTTGAAAATATAAAAAAAAAAGAAATTGGTTACTATTGCTAAATTCTAAAAAAATGAGATAAATTACAAATATCTTATTTTATTGAAATTGATTGAGAATGTATAATTTTTGTGGCATCCCACCTCTCGATCAAATCACAACTCGGTCTAGGGACAACTCAATCGAAATACATTTTGATCAAATTACTGACAGTAATTTTTTAATTTGGCTATCTTAGAATTGGTAGTTAAAGTCAGTTTGCTACATGTAAATATCTTAAAAACAAATATATATATATGTTCCCAAGACTAGAAATATATGTATGTCTAAAATTGCAAGTCTCTTAAAATATCCATCACCATTTCATTGTGATTTCTAGATTAGTTTCACTTATTTTAGTTATTGTTTGCATCATGTTTTTCTTAGTTTCCTTACTCTTGCTCTTGTTCCCAAATAACTAGAATTTTTGTCATTTTCCTTGATCTTTTATATATTAAAGCACATATCAAATCTAGAGCTTCAAAGGATTTCTTCACCAAGCTCATATTTGAGATTCAAGAAATTTCATAGAAAGGATTGAGCCATTCAACACATTCTAGCAGAGGTAGATGGTGAATCGATCCACCTGCCTACTCCAAAGGCTTTCCCAACTTATTCCAGATTTAGGGAATCTCATTTATTGATTGGTAGATCATAGGGATGCCAAAAATGTTTGAGACTCTATTAATTTATTGACACCAAGTGATTGGGTGATCTGCCGTCTGGGTTGACCAATCCCCCTATACACAATGTCTTGGGAAAATCACAAGACCATATGACCAATATGGCTAATAGGCTAACCAACTGATATGCCTTCTAAGCAGAGATTCACATTAATCTTGATCTTCTCACAGATGAAGCAATCCCCTCATGTGATCCACCAACCAGACTTTCTCCAGAATCCTTATTAAAATGATGATTGGTTGATCACTGCTCTAGATCAACTGACCAGAAGATCAACATTCACACTGCCATGTAAGTGATCAGCCAACTAGACTCCTTGGTCACCCAATCATCATGGTAGACAAATCAAAAATGTACAATGCTTACCTAAACTTGTTGAATAAAAAATTGGCCTTTTGATATAAGGACTTTGACTTGTATTCTCACTCAATCAAGGGAAAGCTTCAGAATAGGATGTTGGGGAAGACAATGATGTAGGAGATCATCCTAGTAGAATGTAGTAGTCAGAGACCATTGTATGCTTCTCTTTCCTCCACTAGTTACATAACTTCTCCTCTTTCTTCTTGTATATGTGTTCTTTCTTAGAACATGACTAATTAGACCTTCTCACATGGGCATGGGGAGTATCCCCATCACCCATACTCTATCTTATTCTTATTAAACTCAATTTTTCTCATAAGATTAAATTGTTATCCATTCGATTATTTCTTGTTACATGAATTTATCACATTGTTTTCATGGTTGTATAGTTCTAAGCATAGAGACCTCAAAACCTATGATTAGGTTACCAAATGGATGTGTAGGATTCTAGATGCAATCATTGAAGGAACCCCATAGGACGATTCAATTATGAATCATAGGTAACAACACTTGGAGCCCATAGGGTATTCAAATCTTATGAATTCAAAATCCATATGGAGGTGAATTCACATGGTCCTAGTTCAATATGTGAGAAATTATTTGAGCTATAAAGATTGGATGGATATATAGGTGGTGATGGTAAGACCTATATGTCCTAGTGTTCTTTATCAACTGAATTAAACCCTTAGTTTAATCATCTTTTGCATTGCAATCTATAATTTTCCCTTACTTATGTTCTCTCTCAAATAGTAGAATTAGAATATTATTCTTAAAAATTGGTTCAAAGTGATTCTTAATCATGTTATCTCTTGCATTCGACCCTTTTATGTACTATGATTGACCCATTTTCTTGTGGGTGATTTGATTGTTGTATTTTAGGTTTAATCTCTAGATATTCCCTTCCCTAGTGAATTTTGTGTGCAAACATCTGGCATCAAATTTGGTGGTGTTGTTGGGGACAATAGAATAGCTTCAAAACTCATTATCTTGAATAATTAGGATTTCTATTTTCAATTGATACTCACTTAAATCTTCTTGAATTATTTCTTCCTTGAATTTTGACATTTTTTTATTCTCTTTTTAAGTACTAGAGGTGTATGTGAAGCTCGCAAAGTGTTGACTATACACCATTTGAATTTGATCCAGTGATTGATAGTACTTTCCATAGTTTAAACTGAGCCTATCAAAACAAAATGGATGAGGAAGAAAGCAACTTTCTGGTGAATTAGGCCCTCACCACACATAGAGAGACTCTTGTCCAAGAGACAAGGGCAGTCAAGGTCATCAAGAAGAGAGCATGAGATGCCATAGTACAAGAAGGAGAGTGGTAGAAGTATATTAAGAACTTATTCATCCCTATTCCATTCAAAGCACAACATTCTACTGTGCTCCCTACTATAAGTGTCCCATAGTTTGAGATCTGCATGAAGTGCAGCACCATGCTTCACAACGGTGTTGTTGACAATAAGGGCGAAAATTGTCAAGATCATCTCCAACACTTCTCCAACCTTTGACCCTACACAAGATACCAGGTATTTCATCAAACTTCAACATTTCAAATACTCATTAATGGACCAACACAACAGTTCATATGATACCACAGAAGGAGATTGCATCACTACATGAGAAGGTCTCCAACCCAAATTTCTTGGCAAGTACTATCCTATACCTCACCTATCAAATTAGGGGACACATCACACAGTTCATCATGGTTCTAGGTGAACCTTTATATGAAGCTTGGGAGAGATTCAAAGAGATCCTATATCATTACCCACATCATGACATCTCTCAAATCTAATTGATTGAGACATTCTATTAGGGTGTTGATGACAACAACAAGATCTCTTTTACACCTCATCTGGGGGTAACTTCATGTTACAGAACTCGATAGTGCTTGGGAAGTCGTTAAGAGAAGTTCATAAACACAATCTTGATCAAACCAAGGAAAAGAAGGTGTCCTCAAGGTAGAAAATCCAAAGATAATTTAGAACTTAAATCCATTATTGAACCCTTCAAGAAACTCTCCTTGAATTAAGACCACCTTGAGTCCTCTTTCAATGCCTATGAAAGAAAAGGACAACCACAGCAACCACAACAAGTGTAGTAGTAAGTAAAATATACAAATATATTTTGTGGGGCTTTTCAAGGCCATGACCATTCTACTCTATAATGCCAAATCCTCTACAATTTCATGGTGAACAATGCTCTAGTACAAGCTGAAGAAGGATAATGGATAGAGGACCTTAATTCCATCCACAGCATACCCGGATGAGTCTACTACAACCCAAACCAAACTAGAAACCACCCTAGTCACTAGTATGGAAATCCACTCATAGAGAATGCATCACAACAGTGGTCTTCCCAGGTAAACAACCAGGCGTGTGGCCCTCTACAGTTCCAATACATAACAAATAAAACTTTAGGAACCAAGGCAACTTCAGAGGAAATTTTCATAACCGTGGTTACAATTAAAGGTAGCAATTCCAGAATTCAGTTCAAGTACCACAGATACCATAGCCCACGCCTTGTTCAACAGATGGAAAGTTTTTATCCATTTAGAAAATTCTTTCACAGTAGTCCATGATTGTTAGCCAACATACTTTGCTCTCCAATAAACATGCTTACCAATAGCCTATTAATTCCTAGTTGGCCCATCTATCTGCATCTCTATGTCCTCCTATAGTTTCTTATGTTGGACAACACAAGAATAGTCCAAAGAACCCCAAGTAGTTGAATGTCATCTCTACACATTTTAGGTAATGTGTACGCTCCTTCTCCTTCACCAAGGGCAGCCATCATACCTATATGATGATGATATGGTGATTGTTGGGATGGAGAAGGTGCCATGCATGGCAGCTAATCTTAATGCAGGTAAGGTCCCCAGTGCAAAGGGACCATAGATAGAGACTTTTAAGCCTGGAATGCCTAATTACAAGACAAGACATCCTTATTAGGCATGTCTCAGACAAAAATATTGGACACCATATTTCTAAGATTCAAACAATAGGAAGAAGCTTCATGTGGACATCCCCTTTTTGGATGCCCTTTCAGTGATTATGTGTGGTCTAAATATCTAAAATATTTGTTGACCATGAAGTATACTATTGAGGAGTATGAGAGTGTGAAACTTGCAAGAAATACTTTTGATATTATTCTAAATAAGATGCCTAAGGAACAAAATTGTCTCAATTATTTTAGGATTGGATTGCATCTAGGTGATACTTGTAGGAAAGGGCTTGAAGACTTAGGAACAAGCATATCCATCATGCATACATTTTGTTCCAGTGGTTGGGCTTCACCAAGCTTCTTCCCACCACCATGACCATTCATATATCTGACTCCTCCATGAAAAAACTCATGGGTGTCATTCAAGACATTCTTGTAAAAGTTGGGAAAGTTGCCTATGTCCCTTGTGACTTCACGATTATGGACATCAAGGAGGACCTCTAGTTTCCTCTCATTTTTGGCCACCCATTCCTTGCTATAACTTGAGCCTTGATTGATGTAGAGGCAGGCACCATTATTCTAAGGTTGGGAAGAAAAACACTTGAGTTTAGGGTGTTTGACATCATGAAGCCCCTAGTATCCATGAAGAAGTATTCCTATTCAACTACATTAATAAGCTATCTCATCCAGGAAGGAAGATGATGCTTCCATAGATCCATTGCAAACCATTCTCACCATCCTGGACAACTCAAATTTTTATGATGACCACGTCAACCAATGCATGTTCCATCTAGACACCTTTTGAGGAAGAACTTGAGGTAGAATTTGAAGATTTAAAAATGATGTCTATTTTGGAAGAGAAGCAGGAACCACCAAAAGTTCCTGAGATGAAGGCCCTACTTTAAGGGATTAAATATGTTTTTCTTGTTGAGCATGATACTTTCTTGGTGATCATAAATTCGGACATTATACATGAGCAAGAAGATAAGCTAATGACCAAATTGAGAAAAAGAAAGAATGCCTTAGGATACAAAGTGATTGACTTCATAGGGGTCATCCAAGCTATTTGCGTGCACAAGATTCCCATGCTTGAAGATTACAAACCGTACTAATCAATGCAAATTCAATCCAAACATGAAGGGTAGTCTATATAGAGCTAATTAAATTTCTCACTTTAGGATTCAACTACCCAATTTTAGACTCTCCTAGAGTAAACCCTGTGCAACTTATTCCTGAGAAGGGTAGTACTACTATATGAAAGAATGATAAGGATGATCTCATCCCCACCCATAGTATTTGGGTTGGAGGATGTGCATTGATTGTAGAAAATTGAATAGCGCCACAAGGAAGGACCACTTCCCTCTTCCCTTCCTTGATCATGTCCAAGAATATCTTGTACATCAAGAATTATTCTACTATCTTGACATCTACTTGGGTTTCTATCATATTCCTATCCACCTCTATGATCACGATAAGACCACTACTATCCGTCCTTTTGGCACCTATACCCTTATGAGGATGTCATTCAGCCTATGCAACGCCCCCACTACCTTCTAGGGTTGTATGGATGTCATTTTTGCAGGCTTGATTGAGACTCTTATTGAAGTATCTATTGATAATTTCTCCATCTAGATTGATTCATTTAATTCATGCTTGCACCACCTATCCCTTATTCTAGCAAAATGTGAAGATGCATAGTTGGTGCTGAATTGGGAGAAATGTCACTTCATTGTGAAGGAAGGCATCATTCTTGGCCACAGGGTTAGCAATAAAGGAGTAGAAGTTGACAAAGTAAAATTTAAGGTTATTACAAAGTTTACACCAATCTCAAATGTAAAGGAAGTCCAAGATTTCCTAGGACACACCAAGTTCTAATGTTGCTTTATCAAGGATTTCTTAAAAATTGCCAAGCTCAATGACCAACCTTCTATTAGAGAAGGCTATTTTCTCATTTGACGACACATGCATGCTAAGCATCAACACCTGTAAATCTTCTCTAACCATCATGCCTATCATTTGATCTCTAGGGCTGTCTCAACCTTTTGATATCATGTTTGATGTTAATGACTATGTTGTAGTGGCATTCTTCAGCCAACACATAGACAAAAAGCATCATGTCATCTACTATTCCTGCAAAACTCTTGATAAAGCATAGGAGAATTATGACACAGTAAAGGAGTTCATATATATCGTATATGCCTTTGACAAATTTAGGTCATGTCTAGTCGACTCTAAGGTGATAGTCTACACTGACCACTCAACAATTCGATACTTGAAGACAAGAAGGATACCAAGTCTAGACTGGGTCCTATTGTTGTAAGAATTTGACCTTGAGATACATGACAAGAAGGGAATAGAGAATGTGGTGGTTGACCACCTAAACCACATTCACCTCCTCCGAAATGAAAGCAGACCCATTCTAATGATCATTTGATGAAGGTCTCCTTGGACATGCCATGGTTTGCAAACTTGGTGAACTTCCTCATTGTAGGAGTCCTACTGTAACATACCAAATTTTGGTACTAAATTTAATTTTTAGCTAGTATTCATAATCCTCTCTAATTGAAAACCTTCTTTTCTAAATTTCCCATTCAAATTTTTATTTCAATTATCTTAAATTTTGAGCACAAAAATACAATTTGCCCTCATTCTGATTGAATTACCCCATTAGGAACCCACAATTGAGAAATTAAACTCAATAATGTATTCTTCTCTTTGGAATCACTTAATAGTACATTATTGATTTTTAGATATCCGTATTTGCATTTATTGTAATACTAATAATTTTAGGCATATCAAACTCATGATTTAAGGAAGTTTGTATTTTTATAATTAGAGTAAAGAAAATTACACTTATGCTAAAAATTTCATGGGAAAAAATGTGCATGTTAAGAGATATAAATTTCCAAATTAATGAGACTTGTAGCATAAAAATGAACAAATAGCAATTTAATGCTCCAGTCAAACAACCAAATTGGCCATCCCTAACCCCCGCTTGCCTTAAACTTGCAGCTTCATAGTAGCTATTAAAGAAGGCAACAGTGAGCTCTTCCACCCCCTCCTCCCCACTATTTTTGATGGAATCAGTGGCAATGAAACTAGCATTATAGCCCCTCCTTTCTTGATAGATGAATGCCATTGAAACACAATAATACCACTTTTGCAACCCATCTTTTCTATCCTAAACATTAATTGCAAACTTGCAACCAATAGATCTGCAACTCAACACACATCTGCAACCCTGAATACGAACACCATCTAGATCGGAAAGCACCCGTCTTAGCCTATCATATGTAGGTTACTAGTCTCCTTAACCATCTTCATCAGGTACTGCAACCACTTTGCAACCACTAGCTCTAATCTGACACTGACATCTTGATATACACAACTAACACCTACCTGTGATGGTTTCTGAGATAGCTAGAACAATCCAAAAATCCCTCATCCTAATGGGTGTTTGGCAAACAAAGAGCCATCTCCATAACACCCTGATGGCAGCCATGATGGTCAGATTTTCTAATGATCGAGCCATCTCACCATGTCAAACAGACCTACAACATCGTAGACTCACAATTAATCAAATTCTAAGATAGTGACAAACCTACATTCATCTCCTTACCATCTAGTTTGAGCTTTTAGATCACTAGAAGTTTGTGTGGCATAACTTCCGTCCTACTAATGTTGGATATCTCGATGCCACTTACCAGAACCTATCCAACCTATAGCTTGCAACCATGTTGGTTGGCTCCTTACCTCCTTACTGAACCACCTAGATGGTCACCAAAATCTTCCTCCTTCTTCCTTGACTCCCCAGTTTCTTTAACGACATCATCACCTCCACATCACCGTTGGCCTCTACGCAACTGATACATCTTCCACCAGAAGTTTACCCATCCGCCATTGCCAACTAGCTCAAACTCGTCAAAGATATTTATGTTGTTTTGATCGATCTCTTCAATCCCCACCAAACCACTCCATGTCACTCCCACTTTGTCCATGTACCATTCAAACCTCAGCCCCCATGTAGGCACCGTCTTTAGAGATGACAACCTCCACCACCATCACCGGTGATAATTTTAGAGACATGCAGTCACTGTCTAGCCACACCATAGTGCCACCTGAGGATGGGCTCAGATCTAGTGGAAGCCAAGGAGATTCGACAACCACCATCCAAGACACACTAGTTTGTATCTGTTGGTATGTATGCCCTGAGAACAAATCATACAATTATTGTAATGTGACATTAAATACATGATTTGATAACTATAAAGGTAATTCCATCTATTATGTTTGTCTCAATCATGAGATGATGACACAGACGTAGTAGATGTCTAAATAATGATGTAACTGATGATATATGTCTTCAGGTTGAGGATCTGAACAATGACATCATTAGTATGATAAGAGGACATGCATTCTTACCATGTCCCTAATCGGATATTACTGTGGAAGCAAAATAGTCAAGAGTAATACATAAGACTAGAGTGTGTGTTGGTTGATGACAGAATCTCATTAGTCATGATATGTGATATCAAACCTAACACATTGGTACATGTTAGAAAATAATGTATCAAATCGACCCACCATGAGAGTGATACATGGAGACCATGGAATGGTAGATAAAATCATCTTTCATAGTGATAGTGTTGATTTTGGTTCTTAGACCCAAAGTCATTTTACTCATCACATGTTGTTCAATGCATTTTGGCATCATCCAATGTGAACTTGAATAAGGGTTGCCATAAAGGTGTTGCTCGGGTCCGTTGTGACACATGGGAATTGAGTATGAATGATGTAGATGGGATTTGTCCCTCCTATAGGAGATTGATATCTATGCCACTTGATAAGTGAGACTGAGAAATGTATGGCCATACTCATGTAACTCAATATATGATAAGTGAGATCACATGCATCTCAGGTAGTCCTCTCTAGTTTAAGGAACATGGATTGAATGTTGAAGAGGATGACAAATCCATGCCTTGAGTTCAATCTAAATATCAGAGACATAGGAACTATATGATCACAATAACACTAATCACATATTGTAGGTTGAATTTTTTTCAACTTTCCAATTACTTGGTTAGCGATGATATGTTTCTAGATGTCGCACATTGCTTGTGATGTCATAAATTGGTTATGGACATTCACTACCAACGTAACTTGGGACCTATAGGGTCACACACATAGGATGTGGTTGGAATAGGATTTTATTCATGAATGATGCTTAACTTGATAACTAAAGTGTTTAGGTATTCTAATTAAAATAACAATGGTTGAAAATTGGCTGACTAGACTGTGAACCGACTGATTCAAGTGTTGAACCGGTCAATTAGAGTGTCAGATCAATCGAAAACAACATTGGGTGAACAATACCTAAACTAGGACATGAATCGACTGGTTCACCTAGTCAACTGACCGATTCACCTAGTCAACCGACATGTTCAGATAGTAAACCGACTAGTTCAAGGTCTCAAACAACCAATTCAACTTGTGAGCTGTCCAGTTCAATGATCAGCATGATTGGATCAAGGATAGATGTTGGAACCATGTTGTGAATTAATCAAATATTAAATCTCAATATGATTTGGAAAAAGGAAAGCAACTGAACCAACTGCTTCAACTGTTGAATCGATTGGTTCACTATTTGTAGCTTCCAAACAATTCATGAATTTCCATTTATTCAACTCCTGGATGAACTAGAAACCATGACCCTATACATCATATATATAGGGGGCATTCTAGGCTTTCAGAGGCACAACAATAAGCTCTAAAAATTGTTGTCCTCTCTGGTTGTGGTAACTAGAGAGTCCGAGAAAGTCCTACCCGTAAAAGGGAGGGACAGTAAGGGAGAGACAACACAAGAGAGCAAATTGACCTTAGCAGGTTGATGTTTGAAGGGACAACTCCTACTCATTGGCTCTGGTAGCACAACGTGGAGTTCCTGATGATTCATTTGACTACATAGAGGTGAGGAGACATTTTCCACCCGCTAGGAGGACGTCATAAACTGCCATCCGTGGTACTACACCAGGAGTCCACCACAGACAGCCATCCAATTGCAACTTGAAGAAAGAAGAACGTTGCAGCAAGAGTTGTCATTGGACTTTCTCCAGGACTAGGTACATCTCTTGCTACCCTCTTTCCTGGATACATTTTTATTGATGTAACCTTGATATTTTGGCAATTGGGCATTAAATTTTTGCTTCTGTTGCCTTATTTATCACCTCAATTTCTCAAAAATATCCTCCTAGATCTGATCGACCTGATAGTAAGTTTGCTTCTCTTCTTGTTTCCTATACACATGTGACAGATCAAATGAACATAAAAATATAGATTTGATAAATTAACAACAGTGACAAGGAAAATGGAAATGTAACATCAACATAGAAAACTATAGGGTATTGTCATAAGGAAGAAAATAAATTAGATACTTAGGGAAATAAGATAAAACCTAGGTCATGTCACATATAATGCAAAATATTACATTAGTATCATATGTAATGACTCAACGAATAAAAGCGAAGACATAATAAATTTAATTAATGACTTGGAAAATTAGCAAAATAGAGAATGATGCACATGTTGACATTTATTATCAATTACCATAATTTGGGTAAATAATTAATCTATTTTGGTAAAAAGTTAGATTTTAACTTTTGGTTTAATCAATGGAGAAATGGAAATAATAAATATAAATGCTAAAATAATAGAAATCCATAAATGCCTAAACAATTGTGGTTTAAATAACTCACATTCAAATTACTTTGATTAATTAGTAATTGTTTTTTTATTTAATATGTCAAATGACTTACATCTTTTAATGAGTCAAAAACATTGGAAAGTAATCTAAATGATTGAAAACACAACAAATTTGTGGAACATTTCTAGATACCTACAAAGTCCCATATTTAGATTAGTTTGACAATATTTACTATTATTTCTATTAAAAAGATTAATACGCATGTAAAAGGATACATTATTTCATGTTGGATAATTTGATATTTGAGAAAAATCATTTCATTTTGAAATCTTGACGTTGTTTTGAAAATATCTTTTTTGTTCTAGTTACTATTTGAATTATTGTACCCTTTTGAAGCTAGCATCGTAGCTATACTATCCTATTGTTAATACCATAGTACACCAAGAAAACTTGCCTATATTTGATCATATAAATGCTCATTTTTAAAATAGCTCAATAATTAAATTTAGTACCAGCCTTCTTGGCCCATATTTTCCCTTTTTGGGGTTCGTGTGTGGTTTTGTTCCCACTGGGAACTCATGGATAGGTGGTACATGGAAGGACTAGAAGAGATGTGCAGGAGTTGTCCCCTATTGAAGAGTAGATAATAATCAATATCTATGCTTAAATTGTGTAATCATACTTGTAAGCTTCCATGACTCTGATGTAAAGCATGATTGTAAAAAAAAATTGTTTATATTTTTTGATATTATTTTGTACATATTTGATCATAAGATTGGGTCTCTAAAATATGGTATTAGAGCTATGAACAGTCGACACTCATGTATGTCTCCTGGAAGTTAGGGTTAAATAACTAGTACACCTAGAACTTAGGCAAATAGTTCAATCCCAACCTTGGATTTCTAACCCTACCTACCTAAGGTAGAAATAAAAACTTAGGTGAAATTAGTTTTCTGATACATAATTTAATAACATCACCATGTATATGGATTGAGATGAGTTATTTAAGGAAGGATGTTTAGTGAAGGTTCTGCATAATTATTCCCAATTGACTTAGGTGGTGGTGGGGTTTCCTCACTTTTCATACCGACCTAGTCAAGGCAAGTTCTACTGCTTGGAAAAATCATAAACTCTATACATAATCGTCAACATAAATTACAATGTGATTACAACTACTGAACAAATAAGGTTTTCAAAGGTGGAACTAGAAACCCTAAGTTTGAATTTATGAATCCCCTTGGGTATAAGACAATATACTTCCTCCCAATACCATAAGTGAACAATTGAGTCTAGTATTTAGTGTGGTGAATGTTTGTAAGAAGTGATATGACTTAGTTCTCACAATAATTTTGACCATTTATAGTGTTGCATCAAAAAAATCATCTAGAAAATTATTTTCTTTATAATGTTATATGTACAAAAAATGATTTTATGGAATTGTATCGATGATTTCTTGATCAAAGTCAGAATCATGGAGATGTGAGAAAACCCTAGAGGAAAGTCGCTTGAAATCCTTAAAACATAGAGTTCGGTGCAGGATAAGCTTTAAGAAAGAGAAGGATGATACATTACAAAAGACATGCCTATTCAAATTTCCAGTTGAATCCTTTTAAGGAGTCGAGAATAGTATCTGGCTATATCATGGTGGTGTGGATTTCAAGTATGAGATCATTTTTAAGGTTTGGAGAGTTGTAACATACCGAATTTTGGTACTAAATTTAGTTTGAGCTATTATTCATAATCCACTAAACTTGAAAACCTCTTTTGCTAAACTTTCCATTCAAACTTTCATGTCATGGAATTGTCTTAAATTTTGAGTATCAAAATTCAATTTTCACTCCTTTTGATCCAATTACCACATTTGGGATACACAATTGAGAAATTAAACTCAACAATAGATTCTTCTCTTTAGAAACACATAAAAATACATTATTGAATTTTAGATATCATATATTTCAAGGATTGTGAGAGTAATTCTTTTAGTCATCTTAAGCTCATGATTTAAGGAAGTTAGTATATTTTAATAATTAGAGTAAAGAAAAGTACACTTAATCTTAAAATTTCATAGAAAATATATGTGTAGGTTAGGAGATATAACTACCAAATTAATGAGAATTGTAGCATAAAAATGAAAAAAGACCAATTTAATGCTCTGGTCAAACAACTTGATTGACCATCCCTAACCCCCACTTTCCCTAAACTTGTGGCTACATAGACGCCATTATAGAAGGAATCTTTTACACCCCCTCCTCCCCACCATTTTTGGTGAAATAAATGGAAATGAAACTGGCATTACAACCCCTCCTTGCCCTATAGTTGAATACCATCAAAACCCTAGAATACCACTATTGTCTCCCATATTTTCTACCCTCAACATATGATTCAAACCTACAACCAATAGATCTACAACTCAACACACACCTACAACCCTAGATCCAAAACACCCTTACCCTATATATGAACACTACCCAGACCGGAACGCACATGCAAGTTCATAAGCCTATTGTAACATCCCTGACCTGGGTTATGTAGTAACCCTAGGTGTTTTGCCTAATAAAGTTGATTAGTTGCTTTCTATTATCTTTTGAAAAGTAATTAAGACTTTTGTGGAACTTATACTTTAATTTCAGTCCTTTTTGAATAATGTAGAAACATTGTTTTGTTAACTTTGGACTAAAGTGCAACTTACCCAAGTAGAGGGGTTAACTTGCAAATTGCACATGTTAAGATGTTCCTCTGATGTTGAAACATCATAAGAATGTATATGATGTGGTGGTATGATTTCCACAAGCTTGGTCATCAAGATAAATCTTGTTGAGCAATCCTTGTGTGTTAAAACCTAGTTTTCGTGTAATGTGCAATTTACCCAAAACCTAGGGTTCAACATGCAAAATACCACCTCTAGAGGGTCTCTCATGTTTCTTGGCATCATGTAGAGAAAATAAAATGAGAGGGGTGCCTCATTTGAATGATCATGGAGGAGAGAGAATCTTGACATTGAAATAATCAAGATTTAAGCACAAATGGCTCTTTAATATAACTTAATAGGAAATATATTAATTATGGAGCCCTTCAACCAAAAGTTGAAGTATGTGTTTGTAATAGTATGGACGAGCTTGTGCCATGCTTTGGCACCAAAAGGATCTTGTTTGAGTGGAAGCCACTCACATCAATATAATATAAGCAATATCCACTAAAAGATGGATATTAACACATAACTCTTTAAGGTGCTTAGTTCTTTTCCATTATTCTTGGATAATGGAGAAATTTTTGTCAAGAAAGTATAATGTGGCCACGTAGTCAAGAAGTGGAGGAGGACTTGGTGAATATAATTTGGAGATAAAAGGAAATAATCCTCTTTTTCTATTTTCTTTGAAAATCCATAAATATATATATAAGTATCCTTTTTCCAAAACACCAAAAGGATCGTTTCCTTAGTTCTTTTCCTTATCACCTTGCTTTGGCCAACCAAGGGAGAGATCTGGACCAGAGGAAGGATGACCAAACTAGCTTGGTAAGTTTTGATCATCATCTACCTCGAATTCATGGTGGAAACCATAAAACAAGGTTAGATTCATGGTTTTCTTCACTTGGTTTCCTTTTCTAGCCATCTTGTTCATCCAAAGATTGAAGAACGAACATTGGACAACTGCTGGAGCTCAATCCACCATTAAATCTGTGGAGCTTGGAGTTCTGGATCAATTCTAGAGGTGGGTTTTATAACTCTAACCCTTAAGCATTAGTATTGCACTCTTTTATATAAGAATCGTTGGTTATTCTTCTTCTTTTGATACTCTTGTGAGTTCTTGCTATTATTTTCCATGAAGAACAATAGTAGTTCTTGGTAGAATAGAGGAAGATGAAGGTGACATCATCCTAGATGATTATACAAAAAGATACTTTAGCAAACGGTTTTCCTTTGTGCTGAAACGGTTTCCCTAACCGTTTGGGAGCAAACGGTTTCAAACCGTTTGAGTGCAAACAGTTTCACCTAAACCGCATAGGAGCAAACAGTCCAAGACCATTTGGTGGCGTTGAACAAGCATTGACCATTTGGAGGTCTGTTGAAAATCATGTAGATCAATAACCTATCAATAATTATCAATTAATTCCAATTGGTTCACCAATTAAAGGTCCAACAATCATCAAAACCCTAATCGGGTTAATTGCTGATTTGATAATTGAATAAGGTTAAAGTTTGGGTTGAGTGACCCAAACGGTTTCAAAACCATTTGGGGATCACCCAAACGGTCTCAAGACCATTTGGTGACCACTCAAGACTGTTTGGAGGTCTAGGGTTAAGCATGGTTGACCAATTGAAGATCTAAAGGTATCAAGTTGATGTATAATCAATTGTTGATTTGGTGACCAATTAATCCTAGGATCCAAACCCTAAATGAATAACATGGTTATTAATGAAGTGATGGGCAAACGGTCTCAAGACCATTTGGAGAATATCCAAATGATCCCAAGACCTTTTGGGGGTAACCCAAGACCGTTTGGAGGTCTAGGGTTGACTATGGTTAAGTGTTTGAAGATCTAATGGTATTAAGTTGAAGTACAATCAAATGTTGATGTGGTGATCAATCCAATGGGTCAAACCCCAATTGATGGACTTGGTTTTTGATGTTGACATGAGAAAATGGTCTCAAGACCATTTGTAGGTCATCCAAACGATCCCAAGACCGTTTGGGGTCAGGTCATGACCAATTGGATGATGGTTCAATGGTTTCAAATCAATTAGACTCACATTGATTTATGTTGAAGGGTCATCGATTCCAAACCCTAATTCAATTGATTCAAGCCCTATATTATGACCAATTGAGGGTCAATTGAGGGTCAAATCAGTTGAAGGTTGACCTAATTAACTCAATTGAATGATGGTGATAGGTCTAATTGATGATGGATTACATGAACTTAATCATTTGAAGGGATCAACATTGGAAACCCTAATTCAATTTGATGAGTTGAGACCATACCTGGTCCTTCCGGTTTTGAGGGGGTTTGGACCAAACGGTCTCAAGACCGTTTGAGTCCAAACGGTCTCAAGACCATTTGGGACCAAATGATCCCAATCCATTTAGGTTCATGCGGTTTCCAAACCGATCAAGTTCATGTGGTTTCAAAAGTCAACTATGGGCAAACGGTCTTCACCACCTACTTTACCAAACGGTTTCAAAGATGGTCCAAGACCGCATGGAGGTCCAAACGGTCTTATATCGTTTGGAGGTTTTTTATGCAAGACCGTTTGAGGTCTGAATTGGTCAAGATCGTTTGGGGTCTTAGTGGCCAAGATCGTTTGGTGGATGATTAACTAAAACCGCATGGGTACTTAAAGTGGTTAAAGGACAAAGTGATTAGTTAATTAATACATGACGTAATCAAAGGTGATCATGGTGCTTGTATCTTATTGGGATAGTGTGATTTAAACCCATTAAGTAATTAAGCCTTAATGATTACAATGTTAATGACTTAACTCATGTTAACATTTCTCTTTCAAGATTGAGTTGACTTAACCTAATCAAGACTGAAGTAAACATCATCGCATAAAGGATGAGAGAGAAAGGATTACCTACATAAATGTTAATTATGTAATGGACTCTCATTATGAATAGATGTCTAATTAGGGTATGATCCATGATAGTGAGATCATGAACCCCTAGTTATGAAGGTTACTAAATCATAACCCTAACTAAGGGTATTATTGGAAGTAATCTTAATACATGGTGATGGTATGATCTTAATTCATAGTGTTGACATGATAAACCTTAATTCAAGGTAATTTGATGATCATTCCTAACCTAGGGTGATGTGATGTGAATAGTAAACCCTAACCTAGGGTGATGTGATGTGAATAGTAAACCCTAACCTAGGGTGATGCAATGTGAATAGTAAACCCTAATTCCAAATAAGTAAATGAAAGTGTGAAACCCTAATTCTGGGTTATTCTTTATAGCATGAAGCTCTATGATTGGATAATGAAATGATAAGTCATTAATCCTAATTGAGTTTAGGGGATGATTAACCCTAATTGAAATGTAAAGGGAAAACCCTAACCCTAATAAGGGCATAGTGGTGCAACCCTTGAATAGTGATGTTATCATGGATTTGCATTGAGCTGATATGAAATAAATGTATATGTTATCATTTGTACTAATCATGTAGGTTTTATGAGATATTGAACATAGACAGGTGAGAGTTATGATGCTTTGTTTACTGAAAGTACTTTATAAGTTTTGTAAGCAATGATATATTATGTTTCCTAGAAAAAAGGTAACAAAAGAGACTGACAGACTGTATGAGCCAAGTGAAATACCTACATTGCTACTATTATGTTTACACTGTCAAATAACTTGATGGCATTGTGTTACCTGTTAAGGTGGTAACAAGTGATTTGATGATCTAAGGGTTTGTACACCCATATTCTTGAATCATGATGATGAGATGATAAGGGATTGAGTTCCCAATGTTAATAAAGATGTGAAATGAACTTGATAACTAGTACACTTTCCTTACAACAATTGTTATAATGACTTATGTATGTAAACATAACTGATATTAAAAGAATGTTGTAATGTACTTAAATAATCAAGTGAAATCATATCATGTAGAGCCATGACCATAGATCCATCATCGTCAGAAGTTGGATGATGCTGAAATAGGTTTTTCTAAGGGAACTCCTGGAGAGCATACTTTTGAGTATGTGGGAGTTATGGACGCAAATATCCTTACGTCCTAATGGAGGAATTGATGCGAGATAAACATTAAATCCCTCAATCCTTCATTATATGTATATGTCGGGATGATGTATCACTAATCTCCCAATGATGATGTTAATGTCGCATCGATGTGAGATAAACAAGAAATCCCTCAATGGCGAAGAGAGTACAGCATGCCACTGCAACTCTAATAGCGAAGTTGCCAGAATATCCTAGAAAGCTATTTTAGCAGAGACACGAGATGTCCTGCATGTTGTTCCTCACACTGACTGAGGAAGACGAGGTCATAGAAATTCGGCTCTTCTAATGACCTATGTATGGTACCGAATTCGATTTCGCAATGGTCGGTTGGAGTATGAGCGGTATACCTCATCTCCTCAGGGTATAAGTATGTTTGTAAAATGTAATCAGCCGAGTATCATATTTGCTTAGGGTTGAACTATGAGAATCAATGTTTGATGATACATTGTTTAATATGTACTAGTTGGATAATTAGTATACATGTTCTTCATATTCCTTATTGAATAAATGACTTGCTACTTAATCAAGTTATAATTGAAATGATTGCATAGAGAATATTTCTCTACATATATTATTCAATAATTTATCTGTTGTTGAATATTTATAATTCTACTGCTCAGTGTTATTCTATTATCTGCAATAACAATGCTTCTGGCAGAGAGTTATTACTCTCGCTGGGACAATTTTCAATTGTCTAACCCCCGTGGGATTCAACTTTTTAGGTAGACGCCGAGGAAGAAGAAACCCCTCAGTGGATGAGCAACAACAGTAGCCATAGTAGTAGCAGCAACAGTAAGGACAGCAGTGATCCTCAGGTGGAGACATTGTTTATCAAGTCATGTGTATATAGAAAGTCCTATGTGTCGTCTCTGTACTCTCAGGTCCTAGGAGTCGGTAGATGGTTTAACGTAGATCTGAGATTTTTGGCTTGATGTCTCAAGATAGGACGTCTGATGAAAGATTGCAGAGCCAAAGAAGTAAGTGTAACTCAACCTCAAAGGCAGAGTCAGCAAGGATCTCAAAGGAGATAGTTTCCTAGTAATGCTAGAGGACATGGACAAGCGTCCCAAGCTGGATCATCGACACCCAGTCATCAAGCACTGAATCAACCACATGCGACGGCGAGGTTTTACGCGATGAATCCACCTGATGCAGTGATCAACCCTCGGGTTGTGGCAGGTCAGATGGAGTTGTTTAATTATGATATGTCTACATCTTGCGTCGTATCTGTTTTAATTGATCTGGGTGCTACACATTCCTTTATCACTCGAAGAGTGATTCTTGACTGCAATATGACTATACGACATAGAGCGGATAGTTTGTTGTTAGAAACTCTGTTGATGAGATCTGTTGTGTTGTAGGAGATATGTTCTCCCTGCATCCTCTTCTTTTCTGATCATCGCATTCAAGTGGATCTTATACCACTTGAGATGCATGGATTCGATGTAATCCTTGGGATGGATACCTTATAAAGGTATAAGGTTGTCTTGGATTGTGAGTCCAATCAAGTTGTGTTCACTGATTATAGTGACACATGGATCTTTCAAGGAGAAAGAAAGATTCTACCCACCTGCCTTGTGTCATCTATGGTTGTTGAGAAGTTGATGAGGCAAGGATGTTATGCATTCTTGGCCCATGTGGTAGATACCACCATGGAGAGTCCTAATCCTACTAAAGTTCATGTAGTCAGGGAATTTGAAGATGTATTTCCTGAAGAACTTCCAGGTGTACCTCCGCCCCGAGAAATAGATTTTGAAATTAATCTAATCCCAGATATGCAACCTATAACCCAAACACCATATAGGATGGCGCCTGCTAAGATGGCAGAACTCAAGAAACAACTGCAAGAGTTGCTTGAGAAGGGTTTCATCCGACCAAGCACTTCACCCTGGGGTGCTCCGGTCCTCTTTGTTAAAAAGAAAGATGGTTCAATGCGTTTGTGCATTGATTATAGACAGTTAAACAAAGTAACAATAAAGAATAAGTATCCTCTACTGAGGATTGATGATCTCTTTGACCAGTTGCATGGTGCAACTGTATTCTCAAAGATAGATTTGAGGTCAGGATATCATCAGTTGCGTATTAAGGATGGTGACATACCTAAGTCTGCCTTTAGGACAAGGTATGGTCACTATGAGTTCACAGTTATGTCGTTTTGACTAACAAATGCACCAGCTGCATTTATGGAACTCATGAATAGAATCTTTCGACCTTTTCTCGATCAGTGTGTTGTTGTCTTCATAGATGACATCCTGGTCTATAATAGAGATTCTCAGCAGCATGAACATCATCTTCGTCAAGATCTAACTTTTCTAAGAGAGCATAAGTTATATGTTAAGTTTAGCAAGTGTGAGTTCTGGTTGCCAGAAGTTTCTTTTCTTGGGCATGTAATATCTGCTTCAGGTATACGTGTTGACCCTAAAAAGGTAGAATTTGTCCTGCAATGGGAGCAACCGAAGACACCGATGGAGATTCGAAGTTTCTTAGGGTTGGCAGGCTATTACAGGAGGTTCATTAAGAACTTTAGTTCCATAGCTTTACCCTTGACTAAGTTGACCAGGAAGGATGCTCTTTTTACCTGGAGTGACAAGTGTCAGCAATCATTTCAATTGTTGAAGGAGAGGTTGACAAGTGCACCTGTGCTTGTGTTACCTAAGCAAGGGAAAGGATATATAGTTTTCTGTGATGCCTCTAAGAATGGACTAGGATGTGTGTTGATGCAGGATAAACAAGTAATTTCTTTTGCTTCTCGACAGCTTAAGAAACACGAGGAGAATTATCCGACACACGATCTAGAACTAGCTGTTGTAGTCCATGCCTTGAAAATCTGAAGACATTATCTTTATGGAGAGACATTCCATATTTTCACAGACCATAAGAACCTAAAGTATATATTTTCTCAGCATGAGCTTAACTTGAGGCAACGCCGCTGGATGGAGTTAATCAAGGACTACGATTCCACAATTGATTACCATCTAGGAAAGGCCAATGTAGTTGTTGATGCTTTGAGTAGGAAATCAGCAACACCAGCCCTAGATAAAGCACAACTGAATTCTCTAGTATGCTCTAAGAGGGATATGCTTATCTCCTTAAGGCAAGACAATGTATAGTTAGAAGTATCATTGTTAGCCGGGTTGTTAGCTGAGATGTATATAAAACCTACTCTGAGACAACAGATTAAGGAGGCACGGCAAGTTGATGCTGCAGTTCAACTGATTAGATCGGAGTATGGTAGTGAGAAACAAAATGGTTTCCATGATTCAGATGATCAGGTAGCCTGCTATCATGGCAGAATGATAGTGCCTGATGTGGATAACTTAAGGAAGTTAGTCCTGGAAGAAGCTCATTCTTCAATGTATGATATGCATCCAGGAAGCACTAAGATGTATCATAACTTGAAAGATATGTATTGGTGGCCTGGTTTGAAGAAAGACGTTGCTGAGTTTGTTATGCGGTGTCCTGTGTGTCAGGAAGTTAAAGTTGAACACCAGAAGCCTGCAAGAATAATGCAACCTTTACCCATACCACAATGGAAGTGGGATCATGTAACCATGGATTTTGTGGTTGGTTTACCCAGAACAGCCAAAGGACATGATTCCATTTGGGTAATAGTTGATAGGTTAACGAAGACAACACATTTCTTACCTGTCAAAACAACCTACTCTGTTGAGAAGTTGGCACAGTTGTATGTAGATGAGATAGTGCGGCTGCATGGGGTCCCAATTACCATTGTTTCTGACAGAGGTCCCCAGTTTACGAGTCATTTTTGGGAGCGACTTCATAAGCCTTAGGCACACAGTTAAGGTTTAATACAACCTTTCATCCTCAGACTGATGGGCAGTCAGAAAGGACTATACAGACTTTGGAGGACTTGCTTAGAGCATGTGTTCTTCAGTTTACTAGAAGTTGGATCTGCACCTAAGCTTGATAGAGTTTGCCTACAATAATAGTTATCAACATAGAATTGACATGGCACCTTATGAAGCTTTGTATGGTAGACATTGTAGATCACCCCTATGTTGGTATGAAACTGGTGAATATCAACTTTTAGGTCCTGATCTTGTGCAGCAGACCACCAAAAAGATTAAAGTAATACAACAAAAGATAAAGACTGCACAGGATAGGTAGAAATCTTATGCTGATAAACGTCGTAGACCTTTAGAATTCCAGGATGGAGACATAGTGTACCTCAAGGTCTCACCTTGGAAAGGAGTTCTTAGATTTGGAAGGAAAGGAAAGTTAGCTCCTAGGTTTATGGGGCCTTATCCAATCATTAAACGGATTGGAAAGGTAGCTTATAAGATAAAGTTACCATCAGAGTTACAAAAGTTACACCTAGTGTTCCACATTTCCATGTTAAGGAAATGTCATCCTGATACAGAATCAGTTCTGCAGCCTTTGGAAGTAGAATTGAATGATGATGTATCTTATGAAGAAGGACCTGTATCGATCCTTGATAGAAGAACTAAAAAGTTGAAAAAGAAAGACATAATTCTTGTGAAAGTCCTCTGGAATCACCATTGTGTTAAAGAAGCCACGTGGGAACTAGAGGAAGAGATGAGAAGGAAATACCCTACTCTTTTCTCTTAATATGTTTTTGTATCGATTTCAGGGACGAAATCCTTGTAAGGGGTGGATAATTTGTAACATCCATGACCTGGGTTATGTACTAACCCTAGGTGTTTTGCTTAAATAAGTGATTAAATGCTTGTGTTTATCCTATGAAATGTAATTAAGGCTTTTGAGGAACTTGTATTTCAATTTCAGTCCTTTGTGCTTAATGTTGAAACATTGTTTTGTTAATAATGGACTAAAGTGCAAATTACCCAAGTAGAGGGGTTAACTTGCAATTTGCACATGTTAATATGTTCCTCTGATGATGAGACATCATAAGAATGAATGTGATGTGGTGGTATGGATTCCACAAGCTTGGGCACCAAGTTATAGCTTGTAGAGCAATCCTTGTGCTTTAAAACCTAGTTTTGGTGTAAAGTGCAAATTACCCAAAACTTAGGGTCCAACATGTTATGTATAACCTCTTTAGGATCTCTCATGTTTCTTGTCATCAAGAAGAGCAAAGAAAATGAGAGGGGCGCCTCATTTGAATGATCATGGTAGAAGTGGAAATTATTCACAATAATAATATATTAAGCAATATCCAATAAGGGTGGATATTAATATACTTATCTCTAAGGTGTTAGTTCTTTTCCTTTAAACCTTGTATAATTGAAAAGTCTTGCAATGTTTAGAAGGTGGCCACATAGCCAAGAAGTGGAGGAGGACTTGGTGGATATGTTTGAGAAATAAAGGAAATAATCCTCTTTTTCCCTAAAAACCCATAAATATATAAAGGAATCCTTATCAACAAAGCAAGGGATTGTTTCCCTTAGTTCTTTTCCTTATCTTCTAGCCTTGGCCGACCAAAGGATAGCTATGGAGCATAGGAAGGACGACCAAGCTGGTTTGGTAAGTATGGATCACCATCTAACTCAAATTCATGGAGGAAACCATAAAACAAGGTTGGTTTATTGGTTTTCTTTACACGATTCTTCTTTCTAGCCATCTTCTCCATCCAAATCTTGAAGAACGAAGCTTGGAGAACCACTGGAGCTTCATCCACCATTAAAGTTATGAAGCTTGGAGCTATGTATCAGTCCTAGAGGCGGGTTTTATAACTCTAAACCCTTAAGCTTTGCTTTTGCATCCTTCTTTCTTAAAATCATTGCTTATCTTCTTCTTTAGACACCTTTGTGTGTTCTTGCTATTATTTTCCGTGAAGAACAGCCCCTGTTCTTGGTTGAACAGAGGTAGAAGAAGGTGACGTTAATTCCTATGTTTATCCAAAAACCTACTTTAGCAAATGGTCTCCAACCCTTGCTCAAACGGTTTCCCAAACCATTTGGGAGAAAATGGTTTCAAACTATTTGATTGCAAACGGTTTCAACCAAACCGCATAGAAGCAAACGGTCCAAGACCGTTTGGAGGCATTGACCAGGCGTTGACCATTTGGGGGTCTGTTGAAAAACATTTAAATCAAAAGTCTATAAGTAATCATCAATTAATTCCAAGTGGTTCACCAATTGAAGGCTAATCAACCATCTAAACCCTAATCGGGTCAATTGCTGATTTCAATATTTGAGTTAAGTTGAAGTTTGGGTTGAGTGGCCCAAACGGTTTCAAAACCATTTGGGGATCACCCAAACGGTCTCAAGACCATTTGGTGATCACCCAAGACCATTTGGAGGTCTAGGGTTAAGTAGGGTTGACCAATTGAGGACCCAATGATATCAAGTTGATGAATAATTGATTGTTGATTTGGTGCCTAAACCTAGGGTTCAAACCTTAATTGAATGACTTGCTTTTTTTGATAAAATAATGGTCATACGGTCTCAATACCGTTTGAGGTCATCCAAATGATCCCAAGACCATTTGGGGTCAGGTCATGACCAAATTGAATGATGGTTCAAAGGGTTCAAATCAATTAGACTCACATTGAAACATTTTGAAGCATAATCGATTTCAAACCCTAATCCAATTGATCCAAACCCTAATTGATGATCAATTGAGGGTCAATTGAGGGTCAAATCAGTTGAGAGTTGACCTAATTGACTCAATTGATGAGTGGATAACAAGTGCATGATCGATTGAGGGGTTCAACATTGGAAATCCTAACTCAATTGAAGAGGTTGAGACACTTTTTGGTCCTTGCAGTTTTGAGATGGTTTGGTTCAAACAGTCTCAAGACCGTTTGAGTCCAAACGGTCTCAAGACCATTTGAGTCCAAATGGTCTCAAGACCGTTTGGGACCAAACGATACCAAACCGTTTGGTCTCATGCGGTTTCAAGGTTGGTTATGTCCATGCGGTTTCAAAGTCAAATTTGACCAAACGGTCTTCAACACCAAACGGTTTCAAGGTCTGTCCAAGACCGTTTGGGGGTTTAGTGTACAAGACCGTTTGAGGTCTAAAAAGATTAAGATCGTTTGATGCCTTAGTGGTCAAGATGGTTTAGTGGTTGATTAACCTAAACCTCATAGATACCTAAAGTGATTAAGGGACCAAGTAATTAGTTGATTAATGCATGTTATAATCAGTGGTGATCTTTACAAAAATACCCTTGATGGGATAGAGTGACTAATACTCTTTGAACAAGTGAGCTTTAATGATCACAATAGTAATGACATAACCCATGATGTCAATGTTGAATTGACTTAGCCTAATCAAGGGTGATGCAAACATCATCTTATAGAAAGAGGAGAGAGAAGACTTCTTATATGATTGATAATCAAATAATGAACTCCCTATATGGATGGATACCTAATTAGGGTATGATCCATGATATTGAAATCATGAAACCCTAGTTATGAAAGCTAATGAATTATAACCCTATTGAGGGCATTAATGGAAGTAATCCTCATACATGATGATGGTATGATCTTAATTCATTATAATGTGAAAAGTAAACACCTAATCTAGGGTAATGTGATGTAATGTGAATAGTAAACCCTAATCTAGGGAAATGTGATGATGTGAACAGTAAACCCTAATTCTAAGTTATGCTTTTAAGCATGAAACTCTATGATTGAATTATGAAATGAGGAAACACTATGACTTGTAAGATAAAGGGGTTGAATAATCCTAATTGAATTGAATAGGAAACCTTAACCCTAGAAACCAGTTGTGGGGATGTAAAACGGTCGTGGTAATCTTCTGTAGCATGACCGTGCAAGATAACACGGCCGTGGTGTTCTATACTTGATTTGGAGATAATTTGTATTGTGCTGATATAGATATAATGTGCATGTTATCAATTGTGTTAGTCATGCAGGTCTTTATAAAGAAGTGAGCATAGCCAGGTAAGGGTTATGTTGTTATATTCATTGAAAACACTTTATAAGCTTTGAAAGCAATGATATGCTATGTTTCCTAGTAAGAGGTAACAAATGAGACTGATAGGCTCTGTGAGCCATGAGAAATATCTACATTGCCACTATCATGTTCATACTGTTAAATGATTTGATAGTAATATGTTACTTGGTAACAAATGTTTTGATGATCTAAGGGTTTGAACACCCATATTCCTAAATCATAATGATGAGATGATTAGGGATTGATACCCCAATGTTAACAAGATGTGATATGAACTTGATACAATAAGTACTCTTTCTTTCTAGCAATTATCTTATTGGTTTATGTTTGAAAACATGCCTGATGCTAAAAGAATGCCATAATGTACTTAAATAATCAAGTATAATGATATAATGTAGAGCCCTGACCATAGATCCATCATTGTCAGAAGTTAAATGATGGTGAAACAGGTTTTCCTAAGGGAACTCCTGGAGAGCATACTTTTGAGTATGTGGGGGTTATGGACGCGAATATCCTTACGTCCTAATGGAGGAATTGATGTGAGATAAACATCAAATGTCTCAATCCTTCATTATATGTTTATGCTGGGATGATGTATCACTAATCTCCCGATGATGTTGTTAATGCCACATCGATGAGAGATAAACAAGAAATCCCTCGATGGCGAAGAGAGTACAGCATGCCACTATAACTCTAATAACGAAATTGCCAGAATACCCTAGAAAGCTATTTTAGAAGAGACACGAGATGTCCTGCATGTTAATCCTCACACTGACTGAGGAAGATGAGGTCATAGGAATCCGGCTCTTCTGATGACCTATGTATGGTACCGATTGTGATTTAGTAATGGTTGGTTGGAGTATGAGTGGTATACCTCATCTCCTCAGGGCATAAGTATGTTTGTAAAATGTAATCAGCCGTGTAGCATATTTGCTTAGGTTGAACTACAAGAAATAATGATTGATGATACATTGTTTATAATGTTCTAGTTGGACAAATAATATACATGTTCTTCATATTCCTTATTGATTAAATGATTTGTTACTCAATCAAGTTATAATTGAAATGATTGCTTAGAGAATACTGCTCTACTTAGTTTATTCAATAAATTGCCTGTTGTTGAGTATTTATAATTCTATTGATCAGTGTTATTCATTTATTTGCAATAACAATGCTTCTGGTAAAAAGTTATAACTCTCGCTGGGACAAGTATTCAATTGTCTCACCCCCGTGGGATTCAACTTTTTAGGTAGACACCGAGGAAGAAGGAACCCTTCAGCGGGTGAGCAACAACAGCAGCAGCAGCAACATCAGGGACAGCAGTGATCCACAGGTGGAGACACTGTCTGTCAAGTCTTGTAGATAGAATGTCCTATGTGTCGTCTCTGTACTCTCAGGTCCTAGGAGTCAGTAGATAGTTTAATATAGATCTGAGATTTTTGGCTTAATGCCTCGAGGATTTTTGTATACTGCTCATGTACAGTTCAATAGGGCAGTCAGTGTTATGACTATCAAGATGTGATATGATAGAGATGTAATGATGGATTAGTTTGTAAATAATTTACCTTGTTTCTTTATGAAAAGGTTTTACCGTTTGTGGATCTCTTTACAAAAAGTTTTAATTTTTAGTGATTTTTATTAACTCCGCTGCTAACGAAATGCTTCCGCATTAGTTTAAATTCATTGATCTTGTTTTCGCGATACGGTCGCCACAGTTTAGTGGTATCAGAGCCCAAGGTTCGCTGAGTCTACAGAGATATAGGACTTAGGTTATAGAGTTGTTCTAGTGTCTTCCAGTATATCTGATAGCGTCTTCTGCTCATTTAGGAGAAGAAGAGAAAACTAAATATGTCTGAATCACACGAGGAACACGTGGCTGAGAGTAGTGTCACTGTACCTAGAGAAGGTGCAAGAGACCAAGAAAGGGAGGAACCTATACATGAACCACCCTAGTTCAACCAAGCTGAAATGGGGAACCCAGCTTTCCAAGCCATGTTTGGGAAGTTTATGACTACCATGACACATATAAATGATAGGATGCCTGCCTATACCTGTACCTAGGGCACCTACCCATCCAAAAGTACAAGGATCCGGCAAGTCATTTGAACGACTACGCCGGGTTGGAGCCACAGAGTATGCTAGAACAGCTGACCCACCAGATGCTGACTTGTGGTTAAATGAATTAGAGAAGGCCTTTAGAATCTTGAACATCCCAGAAGCTGAGAAGGTTAGACATGTTGTGTATCTTCTCAAGGGGAGTGTTGGTTACTGGTGGACCATGGAAGAACAAAAAAGGCCAGGTGTGGAGATTGAATGGGAAGCTTTCTGATGGGAATTTATTAAAAGATACTTCCCTAAGACATTCTTGGATGAGAAAATCTCTCGGTTTGAGAGGTTAAGACAGGGACCTATGAATATTAGTGAGTACGAAGCTAAGTTCATGGAGCTGTTGTGGTTTTGTCCGCATATGGCAGCTACAGATGAAGAAAGGATTAGGCATTTTGAGAAGGGGTTAAACGTCGAATTGACCACCCATGTGTCTGCTCTGGAGAATAGGGAAAGGTTTGCTACCTTTGTGGAGTCTGTTAAAGGATAGAAAGGTCTGTGTCAGAGAAGAGACAGACCAAGAACAAGAGAATGTATCCCCAGTTCCAAGGATCCTCATCTAAAGATTTCAAGAAACCTAGGTTTTCTATGCCTACACCACCACCTAGATTCAGTACCCAGACGCAGTGGACGTCAAATAGGGGTAGAGGACGAAGCTTACCTTTAGAAGGAGCTCGTAGTTCAGCATCTATGTCAGTTACAGGACCACCCAGACCACAACAACTGAACAGAATTTGTTGCATATGTGGAAAGATGGGACATCTGATGAAAGATTGCAGAGCTAGAGAAGTAAGTGTAACTCAACCTCAAAGGCAGAGTCAGCAAGGATCTCAAAGGCGACAGTTTCCTGGTAACGCTAGCAGACGTGGACAAGCGTCCCAAGCTGGATCATCGACACCCAGTCATCGAGCACCGAATCAACCACATGCGACAGTGAGGTTTTATGTGATGAATCCACCTGATGCAGTGATCAACCCTCGGGTTGTGGTAGGTCAGATGGAGTTGTTTAATTATGATATGTCTACATCTTGTGTCGTATATATTTTAATTGATCCGGGTGCTACGCATTCCTTTATCACTCGAAGAGTGATTCTTGACTGCAATATGACTATAAGACATAAAGCGGATAGTTTGTAGTTAGAAACTCCGTTGATGAGATATGTTCTGTTGCAGGAGATATGTTCTCCCTGCATCCTCTTCTTTTCTGATCATCGCATTCAAGTGGATCTTATACCACTTGAGATGCATGGATTTGATGTAATCCTTGGGATGGATACCTTAGAAAGGTATAAGATTGTCTTGGATTGTGAATCCAAGCAAGTTATGTTCACTAATGATAGTGACACATGGATCTTTCAAGGAGAAAGAAAGATTCTACCCACCTGTCTTGTGTCAGATATGGTTGCTGAGAAGTTCATGAGGCAAGGATGTTATGCATTCCTGGCCCATATGGTAGATACCACCATGGAGAGTCCTAATCCTGCTAAAGTTCATGTAGTTAGGGAATTTGAAGATGTATTTCCTGAAGAACTTCCAGGTGTACCTCCACCCCGAGAAATAGATTTTGAAATTAATATAATCCCGGATACACAACCTATAGCACAAACACCATATAGGATGGCGCCTGCTGAGATGGCAGAACTCAAGAAACAACTGTAAGAGTTGCTTGAGAAGGGTTTCATCCGACCAAGCACTTCACCCTGGGGTGCTCCGGTCCTCTTTGTTAAAAAGAAAGACGGGTCAATGTGGTTGTGCATTGATTATAGATAGTTAAACAAAGTAATAATAAAGAATAAGTATCCTCTGTTGAGGACTGATGATCTCTTTGACCAGTTGCGTGGTGCAACTGTATTCTCAAAGATATATTTGAGGTCGGGATATCATCAACTGCGTATTAAGGATGGTGACATACCTAAGTCTGCCTTTAGGACAAGGTATGGTCACTATGAGTTCACAGTTATGTCGTTTGGACTAACAAATGCACCAGTTGCATTTATGGAACTCATGAATAGAATCTTTCGACCTTTTCTCGATCAGTGTGTTGTTGTCTTCATAGATGACATCTTGATCTATAGTAGAGATGCTCAGTAGCATGAACATCATCTCCGTCAAGCTCTAACTTTGCTAAGAGAGCATAAGTTATATGCTAAGTTTAGCAAGTGTGAGTTCTGGTTGCCAGAAGTTTCTTTTCTTCGGCACATAATATCTGCTTCAGGTATACGTGTTGACCCTAAAAAGGTAGAATTTGTCCTGCAATGGGAGCAACCGGAGACACCGACGGAGATTCGAAGTTTCTTAGGGTTGACAGGCTATTACAGGAGGTTCATTAAGAACTTTAGTTCCATAGCTTTACCCTTGACTAAGTTGACTAGGAAGGATGCTCTTTTCACCTGGAGTGACAAGTGTCAGCAATCGTTTCAATTGTTGAAGGAGAGGTTGACAAGTGCACCTGTGCTTGTGTTACCTGAGCAAGGGAAAGGATATATAGTTTTCTGTGATGCCTCTAAGAATGGACTAGGATGTGTGTTGATGCAGGATAAACAAGTGATTTCTTTTGCTTCTCGACAGCTTAAGAAACACGAGGAGAATTATCTGACACACGATCTAGAACTAGCTGTTGTAGTCCATGCCTTGAAAATCTGGAGACATTATCTTTATGGAGAGACATTCCAGATTTTCATAGACCATAAGAACCTAAAGTATATCTTTTCTCAGCATGAGCTTAACATGAGGCAACACCACTGGATGGAGTTAATCAAGGACTACGATTGCACAATTGATTACCATCTAGGGAAGGTTAATGTATTTACTGATGCTTTGAGTAGGAAATCAGCAACACCATCCCTAGATAAAGCACAGCTGAATTCTCTAGTATGCTCTAAGAGGGATATTCTTATCTCCTTAAGGCAAGACAATGTACAGTTAGAAGTATCATTGTTAGCCGAGTTGTTAGCTAAGATGCATATAAAACCTACTCTGAGACAACAGATTAAGGAGGCACAGCAAGTTGATGTTGCAGTTCAACTGATTAGATCGGAGTATGGTAGTGAGAAATGAAATGGTTTTCATGATTCAGATGATCATGTAGCCTGCTATCATGGTAGAATGATAGTGCCTGATGTGGATAACTTAAGGAAGTTAGTCTTGGAAGAAACTCATTCTTCGATGTATGCTATGCATCCAGGAAGCACCAAGATGTATCATAACTTGAAAGATATGTATTGGTGGCCTGGTTTAAAGAAAGACGTTGCTGAGTTTGTTATGCGGTGTCCTGTGTGTCAGCAAGTTAAAGCTAAACACCAGAAGCCTGCAGGAACAATGCAACCTTTACCCATACCACAATGGAAGTGGGATCATGTAACCATGGATTTTTTGGTTGGTTTACCCAGAACAGCCAAAGGACATGATTCCATTTGGGTAATAGTTGATAGGTTGACAAAGACAGCACATTTCTTACCTGTCAAAACAACCTACTCTGCTAAGAAGTTGGCACAGTTGTATGTAGATGAGATAGTGCGGCTACATGGGGTCCCAGTTACCATTGTTTCTGACAGAGGTCCCCAGTTTATGAGTCATTTTTGGGAGCGACTTCATAAGCCTTAGGCACACAGTTAAGGTTTAGTACAACCTTTCATCCTCAGACTGATGGGCAGTCAGAAAGGACTATACAGACATTGGAGGACTTGCTTAGAGCATGTGTTCTTCAGTTTACAGGAAGTTGGGATCTGCACCTAAGCTTGACAGAGTTTGCCTACAATAATAGTTATCAACATAGCATTGACATGGCACCTTGTGAAGCTTTGTATGGTAGACGTTGTAGATCACCCCAATGTTGGTATGAAACTGGTGAATATCAACTTTTAGGTCCTGATCTTGTGCAGCAGACCACCGAGAAGATTAAAGTAATACAACAACAGATAAAGACTGCACAGGATAAGTAGAAATCGTACGTTGATAAACGTCATAGACCTTTAGAATTCCAGGATGGAGACAGAGTGTACCTCAAGGTCTCACCTTGGAAAGGAGTTCTTAGATTTGGAAGGAAAGGAAAGTTAGCTCCAAGGTTTATGGGGCCTTATCCAATCATTGAACATATTGGAAAGGTGGCTTATAAGCTAGAGTTACCATTAGAGTTACAAAAGTTACACCCAGTGTTCCACATTTCCATGTTAAGGAAATGTCATCCTGATACAGAATCAGTTCTGCAACCTTTGGAAGTAGAATTGAATGATGATGTATCTTATGAAGAAGGACCTATATCGATCCTTGACAGAATAACTAAAAAGTTGAAAAATAAAGACATAAGTCTTGTGAAATTCCTCTGGAATCACCGTGGTGTTGAAAAAGCCACGTGGGAACTAGAGGAATAGATGAGAAGGAAATACCCTACTCTTTTCTCTTAATATGTTTTTGTATCGATTTCGGGGACGAAATCCTTGTAAGGGGTGGATAATTTGTAACATCCCTGACCTGGGTTATGTACTAACCCTAGGTGTTTTGCTTAAATAAGTGATTAAATGCTTGTGTTTATCCTATGAAATGTAATTAAGGCTTTTTGAGGAACTTGTATTTCAATTTCAGTCCTTTGTGCTTAATGTTGAAACATTGTTTTGTTAATAATGGACTAAAGTGCAAATTACCCAAGTAGAGGGGTTAACTTGCAATTTGCACATGTTAATATGTTCCTCTGATGATGATACATCATAAGAATGAATGTGATGTGGTGGTATGGATTCCACAAGCTTGGGTACCAAGTTATAGCTTGTAGAACAATCCTTGTGCTTTAAAACCTAGTTTTGGTGTAAAGTGCAAATTACCCAAAACTTAGGGTCCAACATGTTATGTATACCCTCTTGAGGATCTCTCATGTTTCTTTGCATCAAGAAGAGAAAATAAAATGAGAGGGGCACCTCATTTGAATGAACATGGTAGAAGTGGAAATTATTCACAATAATAATATATTAAGCAATATCCAATAAGGGTGGATATTAATATACTTATCTCTAAGGTGTTAGTTCTTTTCCTTTAAACCTTGGATAATTGAAAAGTCTTGCAAGGTTTATAAGGTGGCCACATAGCCAAGAAGTGGAGGAGGACTTGGTGTATATGTTTTAGAAATAAAGGAAATAATCCTCTTTTTCCCTAAAAACCCATAAATATATAAAGGAATCCTTATCAACAAAGCAAGGGATCGTTTCCCTTAGTTATTTTCCTTATCTTCTTGCCTTGGCCGACCAAAGGATAGCTCTGGAGAAGAGGAAGGACGACCAATATGGTTTGGTAACTATGGATCACCATCTAACTCAAATTCATGGAGGAAACCATAAAACAAGGTTGGTTTATTGGTTTTCTTTACACGATTCTTCTTTCTAGCCATCTTCTCCATCCAAAACTTGAAGAACGAAGCTTGGACAACCACTGGAGCTTCATACACCATTAAAGATACGAATCTTGGAGCTCTGGATCAGTCCTAGAGGTGGTTTTTATAACTCTAAACCCTTAAGCTTTGCTTTTGCATCCTTCTTTCTTAAAATCATTGCTTATCTTCTTCTTTAGACACCTTTGTGTGTTCTTGCTATTATTTTCCGTGAAGAACAGCCCCTGTTCTTGGTTGAACAGAGGTAGAAAAAGGTGACATTAATTCCTATGTTTATCCAAAAACCTACTTTAGCAAACGGTCACCAACCCTTGCTCAAACGGTTTCCCAAACTGTTTGGGAGAAAACGGTTTCAAACCGTTTGATTGCAAACGGTTTCAACCAAACCGCATAGAAGCAAACGGTCCAAGACCATTTGGAGGTGTTGACCAGGCGTTGACCATTTGGAGGTCTGTTGAAAAACATTTAAATCAAAAGTCTATAAGTAATCATCAATTAATTCCAAGTGGTTCACCAATTGAAGGCTCATCAACCATCTAAACCCTAATCGGGTCAATTGTTGATTTCAATATTTGAGTTAAGTTGAAGTTTGGGTTGAGTGGCCCAAATGGTTTCAAAAACGTTTGAGGATCACCCAAACGGTCTCAAGACCATTTGTTGATCACCCAATACCGTTTGGAGGTCTAGGGTTAAGTAGGGTTGACCAATTGAGGACCCAATGATATCAAGTTGATGAATAATTCATTACTGATTTGGTGCCTAAACCTAGGGTTCAAACCTTAATTGAATGACTTGATTTTTTTTATAAAATAATGGGCAAACGGTCTCAAGACCGTTTGGAGGTCATCCAAATGATCCCAAGACCGTTTGGGGTCAGGTCATGACCAAATTGAATGATGGTTCAAAGGTTTCAAATCAATTAGACTCACATTGATACATGTTGAAGCATAATCGATTTCAAACCCTAATCCAATTGATCCAAACCTTAATTGATGATCAATTGAGGGTCAATTAAGGGTCAAATCAGTTGAGAGTTGACCTAATTGACTCAATTGATGAGTGGATAACAAGTGCATGATCGATTGAGGGGTTCAACATTGGAAATCCTAACTCAATTGAAGAGGTTGAGACACTTTTTGGTCCTTGCGGTTTTGAGATGGTTTGGTCCAAATGGTCTCAAGACCGTTTGGGACCAAACGGTCTCAAGACCGTTTGGGACCAAACAATCCCAAACCGTTTGGTCTCATGCGGTTTCAAGGTTGGTTATGTCCATGCAGTTTCAAAGTCAAACTTGACCAAACGGTCTTCAACACCAAATGGTTTCAAGGTCTGTCCAAGACCGTTTGGGGGTTTAGTGTACAAGACCTTTTGAGGTCTAAAAAGGTAAAAATCATTTAATGCCTTAGTGGTCAAGATGGTTTAGTGGTTGATTAACCTAAACCTCATAGATACCTAAAGTGATTAAGGGACCAAGTAATTAGTTGATTAATGCATGTTATAATCAGTGGTGATCTTTACAAAAATACCCTTGATGGGATAGAGTGACTAATACTCTTTGAACAAGTGAGCTTTAATGATCACAATAGTAATGACATAACCCATGATGTCAATGTTGAATTGACTTAGCCTAATCATGGGTGATGCAAACATCATCTTATAGAAAGAGGAGAGAGAAAACTTCTTATATGATTGATAATCAAATAATGAACTCCCTATATGGATGGATACCTAATTAGGGTATGATCCATGATTTGAAATCATGAAACCCTAGTTATGAAAGCTAATGAATTATAACCCTATTGAGGGCATTAATGGAAGTAATCCTCATACATGATGATGGTATGATCTTAATTCATTATAATGTGAAAAGTAAACACCTAATCTACTAGGGTAATGTGATGTAATGTGAATAGTAAACCCTAATCTAGGGAAATGTGATGATGTGAACAGTAAACCCTAATTATGGGTTATTCTTTTAAGCATGAAACTCTATGATTGAATTATGAAATGAGGAAACACTATGCCTTGTAAGTTAAAGGGGTTGAATAATCCTAATTGAATTGAATAGGAAACCCTAACCCTAGAAACCATCTGTGGGGATGTAAAACAGTCGTGGTAATCTTCTGTAACACGACCGTGCAAGATAACACGGTTGTGGTGTTCTATACTTGATTTGGAGATAATTTGTATTGTGCTGATATAGATATAATGTGCATGTTATCAATTGTGTTAGTCATGCAGGTCTTTATAAATAAGTGAGCATAGCCAGGTAAGGGTTATGATGCTATATTCATTGAAAACACTTTATAAGCTTTGAAAGCAATGATATGCTATGTTGCCTAGTAAGAGGTAACAAATGAGACTGATAGGCTGTGTGAGCCATGAGAAATATCTGCATTGCCACTATCATGTTCATACTATTAAATGATTTGATAGTAATATGTTACTTGGTAACAAATTCTTTGATGATCTAAGGGTTTGAACACCCATATTCCTGAATCATAATGATGAGATGATTAGGGATTGATACCCCAATGTTAACAAGATGTGATATGAACTTGATACAATTAGTACTCTTTCTTTATAGCAATTGTCTTATTGGTTTATGTTTGAAAACATGCCTGATGGTAAAAGAATGTCATAATGTACTTAAATAATAAAGTATAATGATATAATGTAGAGCCCTGACCATAGATCCATCATTGTCAGAAGTTAAATGATGGTGAAATAGGTTTTCCTAAGGGAAATCCTGGAGAGCATACTTTTGAGTATGTGGGGGTTATGGACGTGAATATCCTTACGTCCTAATGGAGGAATTGATGTGAGATAAACATCAAATCTCTCAATCCTTCATTATATGTTTATGCTGGGATGATGTATCACTAATCTCCCGATGATGTTGTTAATGCCGCATCGATGAGAGATAAACAAGAAATCCCTCGATGGCGAAGAGATTACAGCATGCGACTGTAACTTTAATAACGAAGTTTCTAGAATACCCTGGAAAGCTATTTTAGCAGAGACACGAGATGTCCTGCATGTTAATCCTCACACTGACTGAGGAAGATGAGGTCATAGGAATCTGGCACTTCTGATGACCTATGTATGGTACCGATTGCGATTTAGTAATGGTCGGTTTGAGTATGAGCGGTATACCTCATCTCCTCAGGGCATAAGTATGTTTGTAAAATGTAATCAGTCGTGTAGCATATTTTCTTAGGTTGAACTACAAGAAACAATGATTTATGATGCATTGTTTATAATGTTCTAGTTGGACAAGTAATATACATGTTCTTCATATTCCTTATTGATTAAATGATTTGTTACTCAATCAAGTTATAATTGAAATGATTACTTAGAGAATACTTCTCTACTTAGTTTATTCAATAAATTTCCTGCTGTTGAGTATTTATAATTCTATTAATCAGTGTTATTCATTTATTTGCAATAACAATGCTTCTAGAGAAGAGTTATAACTCTCACTGGGACAATTATTCAATTGTCTCACCCCCGTGGGATTCAACTTTTCAGGTAGACGCCGAGGAAGAAGGAACCCTTCAGTGGGTGAACAACAACAACAGTAGCAGCAACATCAAGGACAGCAGTGATCCAGAGGTGGAGACATTATCTGTCAAGTCTTGTAGATAGAATGTCCTATGTGTCGTATCTGTACTCTCAGGTCCTAGGAGTCAGTAGATAGTTTAATATAGATCTGAGATTTTTGGCTTAATGCCTCGAGGATTTTTGTATACTGCTCATGTACAGTTCAACAGGGCAGTCAGTGTTATGACTCTCAAGATGTGGACAGAGATGTAATGATGGATCAGTTTGTAAATAATTTACCTTGTTTCTTTATGAAAAGGTTTTACTGTTTGTGGATCTCTTTACAAAAAGTTTTAATTTTTAGTGATTTTTATTAATTCCGCTGCTAACGAAATGCTTCCGCATTAGTTTAAATTCATTGATCTTGTTTTCGTGAGACGGTCACCACAACAATGCCACCTAGGGATGGTCTCGAGTCTGGTGGAAGACAAGGAGCTTCGAGTGCTACCATCCAAGGCACACCAGTTTGTATCCTCGTAGCTATGACCAACGTGATCGCAAGTGTGCTTCTCTTCTCATTTCTTTTACTAATGTGATATATCAAATGAACATAGAAACTATATAAATGATAAATTAATATCAAATTGTGACAAGAAAAATGGAAATGTAACATCAACATAAAAATATGTAGGATATCATTGTAAGGAATCAAATATTCTCAGATACTTAGGGCAATAAGATAAAACCTAGCTCATGTCACATCTAATGCAAAGTGTTACTTTAGTATCATATGCATTGAGCCAATTAAATAAAAGGGAATACATAATAAATAGAATTAAGGATATGGAAAAATAGTTGAATAGAGAATGATACAGATCTTGACATTAATTATTAATTACCATAGTTTGGGTAATAATTTTATTTATTTTGGTAAAAGGTTAGATTTTATGTTTTGGGTTAAGCAATGGAAGAGATGGAACTGATAAATATAGATGATAAGTAAATAATAGAAAATCCATAAATTCCTAAACAATTTTGGTTTAACTAACTCATATTTTAATTACTTTGATTATTAGTAAATTTTTTCTTATATGATTGTCAAATGGCTTACATTTTTAATGAGTCACAAATATTGGAAAAAATGATTGAAATTATTGAAAATAAAGAAAAGTTGTAGAATATTTCTAAATGCCTACAAAGTCCTATATTCAAATTAATTTGACCTTATTTACTAAATTTGATGAGATTTAATTCATTATTTCTATTAAAAAGATCAATGTGCATGTCAGTCGATTCATTTTGGATTGTTTGATATCCTAATACTAGTTCTGAGAAAACTCATTTCGTTTTGAAATCTTGATATTGGTTTTCAAAATCTTTTTGTTGTTCTAGTTACCATTTGAGTTATTGTACTCTTTTGAAACTAGCATGGTAGCTAGACTATCCTCCTATTAATACCATGGTCCACCAAGAAAACTTGTCAATATTTTATCATATAAATTTTTATTTGTTAAAATAGATCAATAATTGAATTTAGTACCAACCTTGTTGACCCATATTTTCCCTTTTTGGGTTCCATGTGTGGTTTCATTCCCTTTGGGAACTCATGGACAGGTATTACAGAGAAGGACTAGAAGATACATGCAAGACTTATCCCTTGTTGAAGAGTATATAGGAATCAATGCATACACTTAAATCTTGTAATCATACTTGTAAGCTTCCACGACTCTGATGTAATCATACTTGGGAAGTTGAGATCCTGAAGGGACACGACATATGAAGAATATCTACTCACACAACACATTTGTACTGTGGGATAAGATCAAGGGCAGGTTTGTCATAAACGACCATCGACTTAAAAGATACATCACTACCAAATATCTCACAGCAAGGGAAGCATCTTCAGTTCCTATGGCTACTCTAGAAACAATATGAAAGAACTAGGCATTGAAGCCACAATGTTAAATAGGGCACTTGTAGGAAGGAAGCCCAATGGTTATCTAGATAAATTTTATGTTTGTTTGATATTTGTTACATTTAATTCCCATGACATTATTTCAATTCATTAATTTAGTTTGCATTTCCTTAGTCCAACCTTTGTTTGGAAATTTTGATAGGTATTTATCTCTCCTTGAAATAGGACACTATTGACCCAGTGATAAGCCAAATAGACTAACTGATCACCCAAATATGGTGGTCAAATATTCCCAAGGTGCCCTATTGTTGACTGATCATCCGACCATCACCTCTGGTCGAAAGATCTAGATGTATAAAATATCTTCTCCAAGTAGTGGATTGCTCAACCTCTTCACAAGATCGGTTGACCAATAGAACTCAAAAAATGTCAGTAATCGCCTTTAATGTAGTGATCGACCGACTGATCTAGATGATTGTATGATCGTAGTGTTTCCCAAAATCATCAGTGAGAACCAAAAAATTGCACCCAGTTGAGATCGAGCAGTCCTGACGTTAGATTTGGCGACCATGAAGAAGCCCAAAAAATTTAGTGTCCACTAACTCCTCTTGTATGGTCGTCGATGCATAGTGATCAGCCAACCCGCCTATAGCAACTCTGAGCACAAATGTTCTATGATTGGCCACTCCACTATAAGTGATTGCCCGATCAGTGTATCCATCGTTGCAACATGAAGACCTTAGTTGTCCGATCTGGAGTGTCTGGATCACCCAACAAAAGTGGGTGTGCCTTTAAATATATGGTTTGGGGTAAGGGAGTAGGAATTGCTTGCAAACTCTACCTTTCACTAACCCCCTTTTTGTTGTCAATCCACATTCATTGCCACCTCACTCAACCAAGGATCATCCAATCCTAGTGATGGTAGCTACCCAACGATGTGCACCTTCCCAGTGTCGACTCCTTCCCTTACTTGCCCCATTTGTTTCCTGATTACACGTCTACCATCGAATGACCTTGAGCAGGCCACCCTACACCCCTCATGTGGACCGCCTGATGTGAAGCCATGATATGGAGCACCCAGGGTCATTGTCTTGCCCTCTCCACCATGGAGTATAGATCGACCAACTTATTTAGATGACCACAATCATTAATCACCCGATACCAAACTCACTAGACGCAGGATGTCTAGCTAGTCACTCGATCACCTCCCCCCCACCCTCGATTGGTCGATCTCAATTCATCAGGAGCCATTGCATCCTTGTAGATTGGCATACCACTTGTATTGCTCTCTTGAGCAGCAACTACAAGCAAGAAATAAGCCTACCCTGATTAGCCAAGAATCATGCATGTTCACCCGATCAGTCCCGTGTAGGAGCCCAAGATGTGCAAGACACGAGTCAGCACTTTAGATCATTCTACCAAAGGCTCGGCCCATGGGCTTTTACATAAGTTGAACCCCTTTCACTCATAAAAAGGTAAAGAAAAGGTAGGAAAAACAACTACTTCTCTCCCCCACTCCTACTTTGTGCATCCTATCGAAGGCATCCACATCTAGGAGTCACGCCTCTCTATCGGCATGCCACCCTTCGATGACATTGTGCTTGAGGAAGTCGTTAGGAATGAGGGAATAGACAAATACATGGAGGAAGTTGAGCAGATGGTTGAGGATCTTAATGCTCTGCCATCTGCATCTATATCCATCCAACCCCCACCACCACCTCAATTTGGGGGTGAGCCATAAGGTGTTGAGTCTACCTTCCCCATCCATAAGGTCCCTCTCCTGGGCAAATACAAAGATCTTGTCACCCCTGATCACCGAAAGAAGCATGAGGATATGGAGGCCATCAAGGTGGTCCTACACACGCTATGCATGCCACAAGATACTCTATATACTAGGCATCTATGACTCTATGATGCACATTCTCAACTGAGTTCACATCTCTTCCTTCTTCTTCAGTGAGTGGACAATCCTCTCCAATATGGTGTTGGAGTTTCTTACTTCTTTCAAGAAACACTTCACTAATGAGTGGGAGTCTAGCTATTTGATGATGGAGACCCCAGTTCCATCATCATTTCCAATGGCAATCATGGCATGTGAGGTGCATTGAGGACAATTAAAACCACATGTATGAGAGATACAAGTCCAACAAGTTTTGGGCTGACATCACTGGGCATCTCCCCCTCCTTTCCCCATGGCACCAAGGCATTGTTCATCCACAACCTTATAATCCTCTATCTTCACTGTATTCTTTCATGCACCATATTTGGTCAAATGGGTGCACCAAGCATCATCACATTAGCAGGTCTCTATTGCCTCTATGTTGAATGATGTATCGTACAATTGGGATAGTGCATTTATCGAGCATCTACATTGTCAGCAGAACCGCAATATGCCATTTGGGTTCTTCTAAGGATGAGTCATCACCACCATTTATACATACTTGGGTTACACCCACATTCTTTTCACAACGATGATGACCTATAAGCCATTCCACTTAGTTGACATCAAATATTTAGTGACTTATGGGAATGCCAAAGATCTCCAAGGATCATGGCATCTTCCTTTATATATTTAGAGATAGTTGGGCCATGCTTGGTCTTCCCACTCATGCATACTTTGTAGCGGCTAACCTCATCTAGAACCTCACCAACATTGATGTGCACATTTGTTGTTACATGACAGAGGATGCCCCTGTCGAGGTTAAGGTCTTGATTCGACGATTGAAAGATGTAGCACCTCCATGGAGGCTAATGGTGAGAAGATGGGTCCTCACTCTTCCCCTTCCCCTTTACTTCTGGAGGTAGGATGAAGCAACGCGTGCCCGAGACTATCATGCCATCTGGGCCCTATGACTTCATAGACCTTCAACAGCAGCTGGACCATATTGAGACCTACCAGACCCACATAAAGTGGGAGCAGTAGTGGCAAGGCCATCAGTTGAATTACATGTATCTCATGCAATGTGTGCATGAAGATTGGCATGTGGGTAATGGGAACTACCAGTATGTGTGAACTTACAATGAGTAATACGACATCAGCTAGACATACTCTTCCCCTACCTCCAGGTATTGGGGAATCCATTACAGTGAGCCACATCCTAAGGATCCCTCATCACATCCAATGAGCCAAGCCTGGTCTAACAAGCCAAGTTGATAATCCTTTCAGGGCTAGACTCCTTAGTCTGCCCCTCAGAATAAAAAACGACCACTTTTGGTTCAGCAAGGCAATTGGTGGCTGGTTTTTGCCTCCCCTCTATTATGGATTTAGAGTTTTTCAAGGATGAGAAATTTTCTATGTTTGGGTTGGAAGAATGGTTGTATGTATCCATCCCACCCTCATTATATACACACTTTAGTAATTTCGTCCTATGATTTGCTTTCTAGATATGTATTACATTTGTTTCTTGGTTTTCTTTTCAAAATCTAATGTTAGTTTTATGTAATCAGACATTACCTAGTTGGATTAGATTTGATCACATTTTCATGTTTACTTTTAAAAATCAACAATGTACCACAAATTTTAAATGAAACTAATTCTTGTTGCAAAAATGAATCTCAACTACCAGTGCTAAAACCTATCATGTCCTCAATGACCACTAAAAGTATTACTCCCTAGAAATCATGGAAATCTATATGGAATTGAGAGAAGTCATATTTCAACGTGTCTCTTAATTGATCAACATAAGCTTTATGTGGAATTATCATTATTTTGTAACTTATATGATATGATTGAACTAGTTGTCAATGTTTGTTCCAATACTCTATATTCTTGAATATAATATGCACAAGTTTAGCCTCTTGTACAATTTTTCCACCATCTTCTTACCTCATTATCTGTAAAAAAATAAAATAAAAGGCCAAATAGAATGTGTCAAACTCCAAGTTTTGGGTGGTACTCATTATCTCACCTCTCTATTTCTTCCATACCCCTTGTATGCGATAGGGTGTACTATAATAAAAAGGTACCAATGTGCACATCAAAAAGAAAAAAAAATACAATCAATGTAATTGTAACAAAAATAAAGCAATCTCGAGTCGAACAGAGGAAATATTTGCAATATTCTTTCTTTCATCCCCAAATTCACTCCAATTTTCTCCCACATATCATCAATCGCCACAAGAATATATCTATTATATCTAAAACCTTGGATTTCTACAAATCTCATAAGAATATGCGAAAGTTTATTAGACACCAATGACATCATGCTTGTGATCTGCATTTTTTTATTTGGAAACCTTTTGTGAATGTGAAATCAACATAGGGAAATTTAAAATTGAAATTCTATGATTCCAAGAGATTGTGGTTGCTTGGTCATGTTGGTTTGTAGGGAACTAGGTTATACTTTGAAAGAGAGGATGTGAGAGGATGGTAGTATTATTTGGCAAGTCACATTGATCCTTCGGCCTAGGGATGAGCATCGGGTCGGGTTATACCGAGTTTTGTCTATCCCAAACCCAAACCCACATTTTAAAGCGGGCCACAGGCCGGGTTCAGGCCCGAATAAAATTGAAAAATACCAGCCCATACCCGACCCATATAAGAATGTTGGGTTTCGGGCCGGATTCGGGTTTGCCCATATAACATCAGATGAGCGTATAAAATTTTGCTAGATCCAACTTGCTAATATGAAAACTAAACTAGTACATCCCCTACAACTATGAAATGGAACAAATCATTTTCTCGTACATGTGAATGTATGAGACTTAAAAAAACATTGGATACTACAATGTTGTGACTTTTGCTTCCTCATCCTATATGTATATACAATGAAATGGGTTTTGGAAGGACAAAAGATCATTTGTCTCCTACATGTGGGCGTATGAGAAGAAAAAAAGAGAGCATAATTTACTATGCATTGAGCAAAAGATCATTAGTCTCCTACATGTGGATATAGTAAGATGAAATCAAAAAAATCAAGTACGTCTATCCATGTCAGTATATCCATGTGAATGATGGTTATCTTACTAGTATCAATTCACTAATCATGTTTATTAATTATAGATTATTTATGTTTCCATTGGTCGGATACATACTACATATTGTATCAAGAAATATATATATTTTTCTTTCAAGAAGAATATAGATGTATATACTGTACATAAAATCTAATCTGGGCATTCGGCTTTTCGGGCCTGGGTTTGCCTCCCCCCGTACCCGGCCCAAATAAAATATAGATTTAAATTTTATGCCCGGCCCACCCATACTATATTATAGATCGGGTTCAGGTCTGGATCGGGTTATACGGGCTGGGTCGCGGGTCGGATCAGACCGGCTTGACCCTATGCTCATCCCTTTCCTTCTCTACCTCTACTCAAGGACGAGCAATGTTCTAAGTTTGAGGTATTTATATGAGTAGCACCATTTGAGAATGGAAAGATCTGGAGAGGAGGGAAGGCAATTAGGCGACGGCGAGGGGGACCAGGTGGGGGACCCAGGCGACGACGGCGGTGACTTTGTTTATCACGCCAAGGCGACTCAGGAAAGTTTAGTCGCTAAAAGGTCAACAATGTAACGGGAAGAAGACTTGGGGCGAGGCTTAACATCGAGGAAGTCGGACTCCAGTTCATGTACTCCGGAATGAGGGGCGAATAGACTCACGACAAGCCGCCAAAGCAGGAGGAGCAGATGTCTGATGCTATGGGGCCTAACGTGGGAGGTCCGAGCCAAGCGGGTGAAGACGCAATGGAAGAAGTCAACTACAGAGGGGTACTTCCTGCTAATGAGCAGCCGAACCTATATACACAAATACGATCCTACAGTACAGTGGTATCTGGTTGTGTGGAGCGGGAAGGAGATAATGCATTCTCGGACAGGCTTTGTGGAGGCAATCTGACTAGGGAAGATATAAGCTTGGAAGAGAGCGATGGCAAGCCAAAAATCTTGATAGACCCAACGGTTGAGGAATTGCTGATGGGACCACGGAAATATTCCGTAGTTGTGAAACTTCTGAATGGAGAGCTGGGCTACATTACTCTGAAAGAAAGACTGAGATTGCTCTGGAAACTGGTAGGAAGATTCAACTTATTCGAACTGAATCTCAACCATTTCATTGTACAGTTCTCGTGCAAAGATGACTTCGACACAGCTTTAATAGGGGAGCCGTGGAAGATGTTTGGATCATGTTTATTGGTGTGGCAGTGGTCCCCTACCTTTACACCCTTTCGCGATATGCCAAGCCATTTCATCACCTGGATCGGAGTCCTCAACCTACCAGTACACCTCTATGTCCCCACCGTGTTTGAGACCATTGGTAAAGTTGTCGAGAAGCTTATTAAAATAGGTGAGTACACAGCAAACAGAATGAGGAGTATATTTGCCCATCTATCTGTGGAATTGGATACAGCCAAAGCACTGAAACCAGCTATCTGAACCAATGACCTCGAGCTACCTATTGAATATGAGGCATTACTTGACTTCTGCCCCCACTGTGGGAGGATGGGAATGAAGGAAGAAATTTGTTGTAGTAATAATGCAGCAAGTGAAGGGGATAAAAGCATGGACATTAACAGTGCACCGGACCTGAGGATATCAAGAAGAACTAGCACCTGGCTTGTTGCCCCAGCAAGACAAACCAGTAGCAAACAAGGTAATAGAGTTGGCCGCGCAAGAGTCAACAGGAATAGAGCCGATTTGCCGAGTGAATCAGGTAACAAATTTGCCCTTCTATCTGCTAACATCGTACCGGATCACGAAGAAATTCCTTCCCAATATGAGACCAGGGTGGAGAAGTACCAGGAGGGGACAACTAGACCAGCCAAGGTATGGACCAAGAAGAAAGTTAAAGATTCTAGCAAAGCACATGAGGTGCTTGTGGAAATGGCTAAAACAACAGAAACTAGCATAGTTGAGGATACAAAACCTATTATCGCACAGGTAGCGGCTAATGTTAACCATTCTGTTGTCATCCCCATGGGAGACGAAGTTGTTAAGGTACATCCCGAGACTAGAGTGAATCAGAATCTAGGAGAGTTGATTGAGATCGACAAAGAGTGCACTCAACCAGAGATCCATGATCCCTCTCCGGACGTTGCCCATTCTACTTCTAGAAGGAAAATAAAGGGCAGTGGAACGAGGATGAAGAAGAACAGAGATAAACCTCCCTATTAAGTCAAGAGAAGGAGTCATAGATTACTTCAAGAAGACAACTTGGCATGAGAAGAGGGTAATTCAAAGTTGAATCTAGAAGCTTGAAGCAGCTCGTGGTTTGCTTGATTATCCCTATATAAATCATGATTGATTTATTGTGTTGGAATACTATTGGAATTGGCAATCAGGAAACTTGTCGTGCTTTGAAGGAGATAATTATGAACAAAAAACTGAAGGTGGTAACCATCCTAGAACTGAGAATCAGCTCTGTGCGTGCGATGTGCACTATCAACAAACTTGGCTTCAACAACTCTCATCGTGTGGAGGCAAGGGGCTTTTCAGAAGGCATATGGGTATGTTGGAATGCCAATGAGGTTGAAGTAGAGGTCATCAACATCCACAAACAGTTTTTTACCTGCATAATTAATAATGGTTGCTTAGTCACTTTTGTGTATGCCCACCCAAACATCACAGTTGGAAATCTTTTTTGGAGACATCTTATCGACATGAGCAATAAGTTCACTGAGCCGTGGCTGGTGCTCGGTGATTTCAATACCACACTGGATCCAGCTGAAAAAAAATGGGGGCAAAGGTTACAATTTCAGAGAGGCCAAGATCTTCAAGGACACGCTTATTGAGGCAAGACTGGTGGATATTGGTTTCTTTGGAAATCAGTTCACTTCTAAAAAGGGTACACTTCAAGAAAGATTGGATCGCGTTGTTTCTAATACTGAGTTCCTACATGCTTTTCCATGTATGTTTATTGAGAACTTACCCAGGATCTATTATGATCACAACCCTCTCTTTCTGAGATCTAAGAAAACAAAAGGCGTACAACCCCACTTCAGAATGAAGGCAATTTGGTACCAAGACAACACCTTTTCTGAGATGTAAAGGAAGTGTTGTGATAACAATTTGCTATTTAATGATGCTATGCAGATGGCGAGGGACCGAATTGAGAAATGGGATAAATAAATCATGTCTAAAAGAAGGAAGGAGAAACACCGACTCCTAAGGAACATCAAAAGACTACAAGGAATGCTTGAAAACAATTATGACATCACTACAGACAGACTATGCTTGGATATGTAGCGTGAGCTAGATAAAGTGCTAAAAGAGTAAGAGGTGATATGGAAACAAAGAAGCCATATTAATTGGCTCAAGAATGGAGATAACAATACTAGATTCTATCAAGCTTATGTTAAACAAATACAATGCAGTAGCATGATTCTAAAGTTGAGGGACGGGGAAGGAAATGGGATTTCTGATGAAGAACGTCTGCAATGCTTAGTGAGGACTCATTTCAAGGGTATCCTAACAGCAAGAAGTCATGTCAATGATTTTTTTTTGGAGGAAAGGTTATGTCATATATTGATAGCATATCAAGCAAGCAAAACCTGCTTATGTGAAAAACTTACAGAATGTTGGAAATGTATCAGAAAGTTTAATAACTGAAAATGCATGCAGATCAAATGAAAAAGCAATGTTTTGGTAATGTGGGGGAGGCACCCCATAACAAGTCTCTAGATGTTATGAAGATGATGAACCCTAGTTTGTTAAAAAGGACATCCGCCTGAAAGAGGAATCACAGTTGTTGCTGAACCAAACTGACACCAGTCTCATCGTCAACCATGGCTTTGAGATCACACAGAAAAGCCGCTTCAGATTCACCTTCCTCGGATTCGTCCAGACCCCCATCTGCAAGGTTACCTGCATTTTGTTAGAATGTAAAGATCTGCATCTATTTGTGATATAATATTTTGGGCCAGATTCTTTTTGTTGTTGAAAATTCTGTTGTTTCTTTCTTTCCATAGATTCCAACTGATTGTGGTGAATAAATCACTGCTTTTGAAATTTTTGTAAAGTCTATTTGGTATTGTTTGTAAGGGAAAAGTGGCTTCCTTGAGGTCAGGAAGGCGGTTTCTTATAAAATGTGAGAAGATATTTTGAGAGAAAATGCACTTGAAGAAGATGTGGTCAACCGAGTCACTGTTTTTTTCGCAAAGTGAGCATCTGAAAGGGCCAATGAAACCCTTTTTTGTAATATTTTCACCTGAGAGAAGTTTGTTATGTAGCAGAAGCCAAAGGAATGTTTTGTATTTTTGTGGCCATATCTGTTTCCATATCTTTGATGATGATGGGGAAAGACCTCTGTAGGAGAGGTAGGTGTAGGCAAGTTTAACCGAATATTTTCTGCCCCATTTCCAAGTGATAGTATTTGAGGTGTTATTTTCCAAGGAGAGAGTTAGATGTCTGAATTCGTTTTGACTGATCTGAGAAAGAATGCATCTTTTAAAGGAATTTGATCTATTGCTGGTGATAAGCGGTAGAGCTTTGTCAATCTTTATGTTGAGGAGTTTATTTGGAATAGTCCAATTTGGTCGAAGATTTATGACAGAGTTGTTTTCGAACCAAGGATCAAACCAAAAGGAGATATTTTTGTGCGAGTGAGGGGGAGTGTTAATGATTTGTGTTATCGTGTGGATGTTTTTGTTGATGAATTTCCAAAGTGGGGAAGCTGTTTTCTTAGGGATTTGGTGCCAGGGTGGAGAAAATTGGTAATATTTGTATATGATGAGTTGGGTCCAGATTTTTTGTTTGTTTTGGAGAAGACTATCAATGATTTTTGCTATAAGGCAGAGTGAGTGAGTTTCAATGTTGATGATTCTCCAACCTCCTTGATCGAGAGGAGCTGATATGGTTTTCCAATTTACAAGATGGTAATGTTTCCCTGGTTTATCCAGCTTGTGGGAGTTGTTCCACAGAAAATTTCTCCTGATTTTGTCTAAAATGGATTTTGTTTTTTAGGGCAGGGGAATGCAACTCAGGAAGTGGGTAGTGATAGGAGTGATGACACTATTTAGAAGGGTAAGTCTACCCGAAAGGTTGAGGAAGTTATTTGTCCAGTTTGTGAGTTTTGTGTTTATTTTTGATATGATGGGGTCCATATAGCATTAGTAATGTTGTATGGAGTGATGGGGAGACCCAGATATTTGATAGGGAAAACTTCGGACTTGCATTTTAAGAGGTCTCTAAAGTGCTCCAAATTATATTGATTTATGTTTACCCCAAAGATGGAAGATTTTTGCATATTTATTTTTAGCCCAGAGATATATGAAAAGATGCCAATGATCCTGAAGATATTTTGGAGGGAGGATTCATCTGGGGAGGAGAAGATAATGGTATCATCTGCAAATTGGATGATATTCTCCTTACATTCATCAGGAGAAATGATAAGACCATTTTGTTTGCCCAATTTGATCATGCGGGAGAGAATTGTAGTCAGGATGATGAACAGGTAAGGAGAGAGAGGGTCCCCTTGTCTAAGTCCATTTGAGTTATGGAAATAACCAAATGGAACACCATTAATGATAGTAGAGAAATGGTTTGTTGATATGCAAGCATGGATCCAAGTAACCCAAATGTCGGGAAAACCAAAACCCTTAAGAGTTTTTAAAAGACATTACCAGTTAACAAAGTCAAAGGCTTTTTTAAAATCTGGTTTGATGGCTAGAAGGGGGGTTTTATTTTTGTGGCAAAGATGAATCGTTTCATTTACCATCAGGAAGGCATCTTGAATGGTTCTGTTTTTTAGGAAGGCGGTTTGATTAAGAGGGATGATGTCCTCCAAGTGTGGTTTAATCCTGTTTGCTAGAGTTTTAGCAATGATTTTATATGAGGTATTTATGAGGCTGATGGGTCGGAAGTGAGATATGTTTTCAGCTTGACTATTTTTTTTAATCAGGGTGATGAAAGTTTTATTTATGAATTTGATGATGTTATGTGGGTTTGTACTAGCATGGAAAGCAGACAGAAAAGCTATGAAATCACTTTTATAGTGGTCCCAATTTTCCAAGTAGAATTCCGCGTTAAGTCCATCAGGTCCGAGAGATTTGTTTTTACCAAGGTCAGTGATAGCAGTTTGCAATTCTTCGAGGGAGAAGGATTTGATGAGTTCATGAGGATTTTTTATGTTTTTATGACAAATGGTATTCCATGATAAGTTATTGAGACATATGGGATTGTGGTTTTTATTGAAGATATTTTTAAAATGGTTTTTTATGTGGGTTATGATGGATTGTTTGTGAGATGTGAGTCTGCCGTTTATTGTTAGATGGGTTATGGCATTATGTCGAAAGTTTTGGTTACAAATTTTGTGGAAGAATTTTGTGTTTTTATCCCCTTCTTTATCCCAAGTGATTTTAGCCCTTTGTCTCCATCTTGTGTCAATACAATTATTTATGTGGTCAAGTTCGGCTTTGATGGTAAGGACAAGAGCAGGGTCAGCATTTGGGTCCTTGTCCACAAAGAGGAACTGATCATCAAGATTTTTTTGTAAATCAAATAAGTTTAAAGGGTTTTGTAGTTTCCATTTTTTTATGTGAGTTTTGATATTTTTTGTGTTGTTTTGGATATGAAGACCAATGTTTTTTGTTTGTGAGTCGGCAAGAATACAAGATTCTAGACAGGATCTAGAGAAGTTGTCTATGGAGAGCCAACAGTTTTCAAATTTGAAAGGTCGTGTGCCCCACGAGGTAGAAGATGTGTCAAGGATTAGAGGGAAGTGGTCAGATATGGTTCAATGAGAGATATGAACTGATGAGAGAGGGTGTTTATCTTCCCAAAGGTTTGTGCAAATGAAATGGTCAAGTCTGGAAAATGTCTGGTTTCTAGACCAGGTGTATAAAGCGTTTGAGGGTATGATGTCGATCAAAGAGTGGTTTGTAAGCATCTGACAGAATTTTTTATCAGATGCTGACATCGATTGTGGGGAGAGATTTGAATTGTGCCTATATGAGATTTGGGTGATCAGATTAAAATCTCCACCCCAAACCTAGGGAGTCAAGTGTAAATTTGTAAAGAGGTGGTTTAGTTCCTCAAGGTAGAGGGATTTGTTGTGTCCAGGATCCCCATAGATACCAGAGAATGACCAGAGATAACCATCGAAAAGGTTTTTTAATTCAATGGTTATGGAGAAGTTAAGGATGGATGTTTTTTGTGAAACTAGAGTCTGGTTGTTAAAACCAACAATGATGCCACCTTTAAAACCCTCAGGAGGTAATTGGATCCAATTTGTGATTCTATTACCTCCAATTGTTTTGAGAGCAAAAGGGGAAAGAAAGGTTTTTGTTTCTTGAATGGTAATTAGATCGATTTTGTTTTTGTATATGTGAGAGTGTATTTTTTTCCTTCTTTGGAGGTTTGCAGCTCCACATATATTCCAAGAGGAAATCTTCATATTTAAAAACTAGGGATGATGAGTGCTAAAAGGGCTAATTAGATGGTTGATGTTTTGGTGTCAGCAGGAGCGAGTCTTTTCTTTGTCCATCCCATAAAGGTTTCTAGGTTGTTTAGAACTTTATGGGCATCATCTTCATCTTCTAGTTGGAAACCTATCTTATTTGCAAAGGAAGTGAAGATATTTATGTTAGACCAAGATGCTAAATCTTCGATAGAATCTAAGTCTTTATTTTTGTCTTTATAAGATGGAGTAGATGATAAAGAAGTAGCAGAAGTAACATCACTAAAAGAGCGGGGAGAGAAATGTGGAGAAGTACCTTTCTTTACTCTGTTGATGATGATAGAACCTTTTCGGTCTTTGTAATTTGGCTGCATGATCTTCTGGAGGTAGCTGGATGTGAGCCTTTGTTTTGGGCTCTCTTGCTCCGAACTCTGCAAAGAATTTTCATCCTTGAGCTGAGATGAGGCTTGGTTTTTTGTTGTTAGATGGATTTTGTTTTGAGATGGGCAGCTTTCCTTAGTAGAGGAAGGAGATGGGAAAGTGGAGCTTCTAGGTTTGTTTTTGTTAACATGAAGAGAAGGTTCAGGAGATCCGATTCTTTTTTTGCTTGGAAGGAGATAAGATTTTTTGGAGTGGTTTGAGTTTTTCCGGATCCAAACATGGTTTCGGTCGTTTGATGCCCTGGAATGTAAGGAAGAAAATTTATCTTTGTTTGGGCTAAACCAAGATGGTGGATGTGTTGTGAGGTCAGAAAAGGCGGTGTTGTTAATGGTAGGATGTTCAGTAGACAGTTTTAAATGGTAGATGGATTCGCCAATTCTTATATTGATGGATGGAGGAAGAGAGATGGAAGCTTTGACAGAAAAGAGACAGTATGCTTTGATGTATTGAGATGGGTGTAAGGTTTCGGGGATGATGTATTGTAAAGTTGCCCCGATAGAGTGTGCAATGCCTCTGAAGATCTCTATTTCCCAAAGATGAGGAGGGAGATTCGATATGGCAACCCAGTTAGAGCCACCAACGGGGGCAGGGAAAGATCCAAAATCGGCAGACCATTTTGATAGTCTGGCCATGATGAAGCTCGATCCACATGGTATGGTGAGAACTTGGTTGAAGAGGTGATTTATCTTTGTACCTTCTGGGACGGTATAGATGAGCTGGGTGGGAGAGAAAATTTTTTGTTTAAGGATGGTGTGACCAGGAAGGAGAAGGGCTAAGGTACGGGTAATGTCTAGAACATTTATGGGGTTGGTGTCCATGTTGTTTTCAACAGATACAAGAATACTTCTAAGGGTGAAGACCTTGAGAAGATGCATTGAGTTGGCTGGAAGGTCAAGGGCGATCGCATATTCCAGGTGGTCAGGTACCTTCATGTTTGGTGAGGTAGTATGATAGTCATGTCAATGATGATGACTCAAATAAGGTCATTGCAGTCTTTGAGCAACTGACACCCTCCTTGTACATCAGGATCTAGGAACCACCGTCTAAACAAGAAATCTTATCAGTACCGAAGTCCATGAATCTATATAAGGCTTTGGGTCCTGATGGAGTTGATGTTGGCTTTCTACTGAAGAATTGAAGCACAGTTAAAGATTCAGTACATAAAATGGTTGTCTTGGCACTTGTGGAAGGGAAACTCTGTGATGAGGTTTGTGATTCGATCTTAGTTCTGATTCCTAAGACCTCTAAGCTAGAGACATGTGAGCACTTACGCCCCATATCTCTTGATAACATATGTCCCAAGCTCATTTCTAAATTTATAGATGAAAGGTTGAAGCCCTATATGGGTCGTTAGGTATCTAAATTTTAGAGCAGCTTTGTCCCTGGTTGTAGGATTTTTGATAAGATCCTCACTGTACAGGAGATCATCCACAACATGAAGAGAATCAATGCACAAAAAACCATGACTGTTAAAATTGACCTTTCAAAAGCATATGATCAGATGAATTGGGAGTTTGTTGAAGACACCATCCGCAAAGTTGGACTGCCAAATAACATAGTCAGATTAATTATGTGCTTCATTTCTTAGGAGGTAGCCAGTATTTTATGGAATGGTAAGTTGTTAAAACCTTTTAAGACCAATAGGTGTAACATCCCCAATTCCAAGTACAAAACATCATTTCCTTTTTCTTTAACCCTTACTTTGATAAATACATCATGGAGATCATTTTTCATACTTTGCATTGAATTAGATAACTTTTGACCATCAAACCCTAGATTGACTCAAGTTGGGTTCCATAGATTTGAAGGCATGTGGAATTGCTATCTTAATACCTCAATTAGCTAACTTATAAGCAATAATGATGATCTAGATTACTTTGCCCTAGATTTGTGAACTAGGATAGACTTGGGTATCATATAGGAAAATAATCGAGTTTAGGTGGAAGGTTTGACCATCTTTTACCTTTAGACTTAGTTCATTGCATTAATTGAATGATTAATGCACAAAGGTTAAATTATAGATATAGTAACCTCAAAATCTAAATCTAAGCCCATAATTGAGTTACTCACATCTTAATTAGTCAACCCTCAAAATTTGGGGTCTTTTGGACATCAAATGCACCCCCAATTAGACCCTATTAGACTATGTATGCTTTTAACCTATACATGGTTGATTTATTTGATTTCTTAGTCTCGGCCTAGAATTTGGTCCATGGACCGATTCGGCCCTTATGAGCGGCCCAGTCTGGGTAGAGGGACTCAGTCGTCCCCTACCTCCAAGATTCTCATGGGTACTAGGCGCACAGTACATGGATATTTCCCTGGTCTCTCTCGCACGCTAGGCTGAACGCTTCCTCACGTTTTCTCCGCCAACGAAATCCTCTCACTCCCCTGAGTCCAACGAGCCCTCATACACCCCTTACGGTGCCCTAAATCTAAATCGCTTATTATAGGCCTCAGACAGCCGTTGTTGCTCTTTCCCCATATCCCTCGACCTTTCGTTTTGGATCTACTTATCCATTCTTCTCTATTCGGGACCTGACCTCGGCGACTCACATGTGGTCAATTTCGATCGTGGTTGGGTGGAGGGCTCAGACGGCGGTCGTCTTCCCCAAAGAAAAAACCTATAGCTCCGGCAGCTGGAGCAACCTCGACACAATTCTGCTTGAGGTTACCGTCTCTGACCCCCATTCTTTCTTTTTGTGCTTGCATCTCATCCAGTTTCCTTCTGGGCTTCCGGATCGATAAGTGTCGCCATTCTCCTCTGCTCTAGTTTACTGATGAGAAGAAACCCCGTGAGGTTCCTGACTCCAGGGACACGGCCGAACCCATCTTGGGTAATCGACAGGGCTTCTAGGACTGTATGGTGCTAAAATGTGTGTAGGTACTCTTCCCCGCCCAATCTTGGTTCTCCCTTGCTATTAGTCGTCGTTTTCACTGGCCTACCGCCCAAACATCTCTGATGTTCCTCGTGCTATGCCGAGTCTTTCTTGCCCTATCTACGCCTATACCAGATTCTCCACGATGTTGTGGACTCGGTACCATTGTTGGCAGCAGGTGAACCACTTCCATTCAATGGCTCTATCCCTGGATGACCTGCTTTGCAGGTGAGCCATGTTGAGCTTGGTCTCTAAGATACCCCAAATATGGGATCCTCCGATCCAAAAGGGCCCGGTGGTGTCCATGATATCATCATCTGAAGCTGAGGGAGTCCATATCTCCAGCATAGATGGAGTGAACTGGAGGTCATGAGCTCAGAGCTCCTATAGGTGACCATGGTGCAAAATATAGGGAAATCAATCCCTGAGGCAAAAGCCATGTCTTGCCTATGGAACCTAGGTGCAGCATGTATCACCTGCAAAGGGTATTTCAGACCTTTTTGCACACTTTGACCCCGTGTTGACCAAGTGATATAAGTGACATTTCCCCTATTGTCCATTGTCACGTTGTTTCTTAGTTTTAGTGATTCATTAGGGGGCATCTCTGTCAATTCACATTTTATTTTCTGTCTTAATCAGGAAATGCTTTTAACTTGTAAAAATCATATCTAATTATTGGTCCAGCATAAAAATACAAATAAATATGTTTTTGAAATTAGAAAATTGTGATTGATTTATTGGGATAGGTTTCACGACCAGATTTCAAACCAAATGTAGGTTTGATTTTTAAGCAAAAGATTTAATGCATATTATATTAATCAAATGCACATATATTGTGACTAGGTTGAGACAACCCTGACCCTGAACTTAGGAGGTGTTATTGAATATCTAGGACTGATCATAAGGTATGTACATCCTCTATTTTATTTTGGGCATTATTTGACTAAAACCTAATTTCTTTTAATGAGGCATCTCTTGTACTATTATTTCTCTTAGAAATCTAATATTCATGGACATTTCTAATTCCTGATATAAATCTCTTTTACTGCTGTAATTATTAATTTGACATGCCATATGGGTCTTTAGGCCCCTCTTGCCTTGTTGTCTTTTGTTTGATATTGACCAAAATGATAGTCTTGCCACTCTATTATAGCATGTTGCGTGTTTGACTAGATTTTCTAAAATAGTGGTACTTATGTACAACCATACTTATATAGGGTGTGCGTATTCTGCTTGGGGTGTGCGTTTCCACCCTTATTTACTTTTAGGCCATGATCCTATGGTGTTATGGCCCTATTTTAGGTATATTTAGTCTACATTGTTATGCATGCAGATATTCGTTGTTTTAATATGAATCTATGAATGATTGTTATGGCAAGACATTCTTTTATTATCATGCTTGTAATCTAAAATTTAATATGCCTCATTTCTTTTATTACTTTTCTCTTGAACATACCTACTTGTAAATAGCCCCCTTTTCTTGTGAGAACATCTCTTTTTACACATTTAACCCTATATAATGCCTAGAGTGTTTTATATATGTACATACTCAGCCTTTGCTGACCTCTTTATCATTTCCTATGTTCTGGGTGATGTTCCTTTCCACCCAGGTGAAGAGGAGCTTGTGGTGACCTTAGAGGAAGAGCCTACACTTGAGGACCCAGTGTTTGAGGAACATGATCGGCAGTAGTTCCTGAAGTTTCTAAGATGCTTAGGTTTCCCTCTGTGACTGATCCATTAGATTTGGTTTCATTTATATTTCTTTTAAGTCCATGTGGACCAGTTCTTAGAAATAATTGGATCATGTAATAAATTTACACTTTACATTCCGCTGCTTTTGCTTTATGCTCATTTTGCCATGTTATTTTGAGAACGATGATGCATCCCTATTTTAGGGCTCCATCCTGTGCCTTTTTGTACATTTATCACATCTAAACAAAGTATATTGCAAGTTAATACCCCAATGTGTGTTTACTGTCAAATGCACTTATGGACGTTCTTTGCATTATTTTTAGGTACTTGGACCATACTTTGGATGGAAGAGAGAGAAGGAAGGAGTCTGAGGCTTCCTCCACTCATGGAGGGGTCCAAAGAAGGCCCCAAGAGCTCCCTCAACCTACCCCAATGGTCAAGTTTCAACTCTAAGCAAATAAGTCCCTTGATAATGAAGTTTGAGGCTATTTGAGCCTTTGAAGGCCCCCAACACGGCCGTGGTACCATGGAACGACCATTCTGGCAATTAAGCAAAGTTACAGGTTGAATATTAAAATCTCGAAGTTCAGCAAATCAGCCACCACGACCGTGCTACCCAGTACGGCTGTGCCATGAAGACCCCATCACGGTCGTGCTGCCCAGCACGATCGTGCAAGATGAAGATAGAATGGGTGTGCTGCTGAGAACGACCTCCTCACAACCCCTCCAATATGGTTGTGCTACCCAGTACAGCCGTTCTACCTAGTCCCCAACACGGCCATGTTGCCCAGCATTACTGTGCTACCAGCCTTCATTTTCACCCATCAATCTGTTGATTTAACACTTAACCAACACGACCGTTCTCCTCCACCACGACTGTGCTCACATCTACCCACCACGGTCATGCTACTCAGCACGGTTGTGCTACCACCTCAAAACCTAACTTTTTCACACTGATTTTCCAATCTTACCCCTACTTACCCTAGTGCCTCCACCACCACCTATATATACATAGGTGGCAGCCACAACACTAGGTTAGATGCCCCTACAGCTGCTCCAAGCTCCATTCCCCTTCCTTGAGCTTTAAGTGCAAACCATTTGCATTTTGGCTCACCATCCACCATTTCCACCCTCATTCCACCATGGAATCCTAGTTTCCTAGATTTCCATCCATAAATCCCCACATCTTCATGCACCCCTGCACCCTTGGAGGAGGGAGGACGTCTACAGCAAGCTTGGAGGTGAAGAAGGAGGCTTCCACATCAAGCTTCATGGAGTCCCTACTTCTTCTACCCCTTTCTTTTCTTATTTTCTTGATCATGTCTAGCTAAGCCCCTAGTGGTGGGTTGTTTGGGGTTAAAATGTGACTTTGATACCATGTTGGGGGGAAGTTGCTTTTAATGAACTCAATTCATATATATGATGATTGCCTCTTGCTTCTATCTCATTTCCCATTTTATTGCATGTGGTTTGTGCTTTTTACATGAATTGCTTGCTTTGAGATGTTTGATGACATTTAGCTTCTAGGAGGAATAGGAGTGTATGTGGTAATCTTAGGATTGTCTCCTAGGTCCAATTAGTAGATCCCTAGCTAGCCCCCTTTGTTCCTACATATACATCCCCCCTCCTACAAGTGAGTGTGAGATTTAAGTGGCTAGCGTAAGTGAGAGTGATGCAATTGCCTAGGGCCTTCTAAAGGCTAGAGTGGCTAGTGGCATGAGGTCAAATACCCTCATCTCTACTCCCATCTCTACCCTCAACCCTCGATTCCTCACCATCACTTACTCTAGAAACCTAGATTTGGTTAATCTCATTACAATTACACCTAATCCTAGTCTTCTACTAGTAGTGCAGGGTATATTCTAATGGCATTGACCTTATTGTTTGGTTTGGTAATCTAGATGTGGAATGAGAACCATGCTTGTCTAACTATCTTCCCCAACTAATATCAAAGTTACATCCCCCAAACGGCCCACCTACCCTAATCAACTGCTTAAAACCCATTTCACTCTGCTTGCTTGTTCATGCTAGTCTAGTTTAGTCGCTTTTGCTTAATCTAGTTAATTGCTTAGTTTTGCTCTTTAGTGTTAACTTAGGCTCTTGCTCTTGCTATGGTTATTTTAGTTCTTTATTGCTTCTTGCCTTGCTAGAGTAGTGTATCCCTTCTTGCTCTTGCTTAGCTAGTTTGTTAACTTAGTTTACTAGTTTGCTTGCTCCTTCATAACTTAGTTTCCATCTTGTATTTCTTACTTGTTCAATTAGCTTAATCAACAACCAAAACCTTTTAAAACCCTACGCTCTGCAAAAGGAACATAGCATATGCTACCTAACTCTAGTGCCCCCTCTATCTCTGTGGTTCAACCCCTTATCTTGCCAATCACCTATACTACAACAGTACCCCGTACGCTTGCGGGTGACCTGTTTAGTCTTAGAGATCAACTCGGTTAGGGATAACATAAATTTCGAAATCATAAGATCCCATATCCCGTGCGCTCTGACCTCGTGGGGTGTAAAACCACCACTAGCAGGGACGCACCAAACTTTCTGGCACCGTTGCCGGGGATAGAGGTGCTCGGCCTAGTTAGATAGTGTAGCTTAGTGATGAATCCTCCAGATTCATCATTACAGTCGCCAATTCTAGGGTTTTTATACCTCTTTATGACTAAATTACCCTTGCTTTGCTTTGCTCTGTGTATTTCTTCATCCTCACTTAAATAATGCTTAAATAGTTCTAATTTCTAGTTTATTCGATGCTATTATCCCTTACACACTCTCCTTTCCCTCTACAGACCACTCTCAATCATCCAATTAAACATCAACAACCCACAATTGTGCATTCTGTCCTCAAAGCCCCAAGCATGTGCAACAAATGATCAAGATCATGAAGCAGAACCATCGCCACGACCGTGCTGGTCACGCCACGGCCGTGGCACATCGCCGACAGTGCCAAGTCTCCATCACCACGACTGTGCTGGTCATGCCACGACCGTGGTGGCACACCACGGCCGTGGCGCATCGTCGACAGGGCCAAGTTCTCACCCGCCATGCCCGTGCAAGGCGGCACGGTCGTGGGGTTGTAGCCTCACCACGACCGTGGTGGCACACCACGTCCGTGGCGCATCGTCCACAGGGCCAAGTTCTCACCCGCCACGCCCGTGCAAGGCGGCACGGCCGTGGGGCTGTAGCCTCACCACGACCGTGGTGGCACACCACGGCCATGGCACATCGTCCACAGGGCCAAGTTCTCACCCGCCATGCCCGTGTAAGGCGGCACGGCCGTGGGGCTGTAGCCTCACCACGACCGTGGTGGCCCGCCACGGTCGTGGCACGACGTCACCATGGCCGACGTTTCCACCCACCATGCCCGTGCAAGGAAGCACGGCCATGGATAGCAGCATCACCATGACCGCGGTGCCTCAACACGGTCGTGGCGCGTCGTCTCCTACCTCCAACGACTTATACTTCTGCCGAGCTGCACCTCGACCTCCGCCTTGATCCTATTCTCCTAGCTCCACCTGCTACGTCGCACCACAGTAACCTAGTTATGCCTGCAACCTCATTGCCCACCACCGCCCAAGATCATTCGGTCAGCAACAGATGCCAAAGATTATTTGGGCTATCCAATCGGTTTCCGAAACCGAACAAAACCAGAGCAGCAAACCGTATGGCGAGGAGCATTCGGTCTCTCCCAAACCGTTTCGAGGAGCATACGATCCCAAAACATTTGGAGGCACGCACAACCCAGACCGTTTGAGGGAACGTTTGGCCAAAACCATTTGCCAAGCAAACGGTTTACAGACCGATTGGTCACAAACGCAAAACCGTTTGGGCACCTGGCCTTCAAGACCGTTTGCTCAGATTTTGTTCAAGACCATTTTGTCTTATACGGCCTTCAAGACCGTTTTCTCAGATTTTGCTCAAGACCGTTTGGTCTTATACGGTTTACAGACCGTTTGGGAGATTTCATGCAGTTTCCAAACCGCACGGAGCAAAAACTGTTGAAGACCGTTTGGTCATATTAAACTTGAAACCGTTTGGAAAAATATCTTTGGCACTGTTTGGACTGGAAACACACCGAAAATGCGAGGACGGGTCCAAGGCCTATAAATAGGACCAGCAGGGTCCCTTTTTGGGAGACCAGTTCCGGGGCGCCGCCAGGCTGCCCGAGCACAGTTTCTGACCAAATTTCACCCACAGCCCCAGGATCCCCGTCTGAGTACAGATCTGGAAAGCTGCCAGACAGGGGACAGATCTAGAAGGTTGTTCCATCACCATCTCACCTCTACCATCGTTCTACCATTGTTCCACCTCATTCTACCCGTGCAATCCCGGAGGTAGACACGACGATTGAGGCGGAGAGACAGGCGTCGTCGACCACAATGGAGCAGTCCCGGAGACTGTGACGATCTACACCGGGCTGTCACAGATCTACTCTTCTGATCTGACGATGCTTTCTTTCTCTCTCTTCTCTTTCTTTGGTGCTCCCTCTATGAGGAGTGAGTAGTTCCATTTACTGGGGTACGGGGACTAGCCCTGCTGCCCGTGTTTTGTAACTTGTACTAAAAAGATGTTATCATTCCGATTCAATACTAAATCATTTCATACATGCTTGAATGTTGGCCGCATTTTTGTATGCATCTATTGTATTTCGTTGTGGTTTGTCTACGACCGCTCCTGAAGACTCGAATACCGATTTAGTTTTGGTTTCTGGTGTGTTTATCCACCGCGCATCCATTTCGGTATCTAGGAACGCTTTCTAAGGAGTGGAGTAAACTCACCTCCATCGTTGTACTTTTGTACTATGAAATGGAATCAGTTGACATACAAAAGTGCAACCTTGACAGGTCGAGGAACACACTCTGAGGAGAGAGTGGTGCAAAGTACTTGACCATTCGTTCGGGAATGGCTGACGTTGCAACACTCTCACGTTTCTCGTAGCTATATCCTCGAGAGAGGGATAGTCTATAAGGATACTAATCGATTTGGTAATTATCGCTCGCTTGTTAGTTTTCTAATGTACGTTTCACGAGGTTGAGTAAGATTTTCTTTTCGGAGACTACATATCTTCATTTACACGTAGATATGTACCGGATGAGAGTTACTCAACCCGTGAAGGATGTGTGCATTACTCTTGTCCTATAAGACATCGGTTTTGTACAACATCCATGTATCTTGCTTACAAGTCTCGCTATGTTTGGTACAAGTACAATTCATGTGTAGTGGTGGTGAATACCCGCATCACCCCAGTGATCCATCATCATTTGCTAATCTTAGATTTTAATCATTAAACTAGTTTTTTTATTCTTGCCTTTACTTTTGCATGTTTAGGTTAAATAACTCAAATCAAACTCTTGGTCTTTGATGATTGACTAAGATCGGTACAAAACGGGAAAAAGACACTCAGATTCTTAACGTTGTCCTTTGGATTCGATCCTAAATCTGTATTATGATAAGGCTTCCACACTCTTGTGGGGTTGGAGCATTTATCTAGCACCTGTTGAAGGTAAACCTAGAGAGAACATTAACTCCCTAGGGTTTTTGGTGCACATTAGGACTTCCATTGGAAGAGTAATCTTTTGGTGTAAGTTCTAGCTCCATCAAAAAATGGCGCCGTTGCCGAGGACAACGGTATAAGAATCATCTTTTTCGAATTCCGTGTCGATTTAGGTTTCTCTAGGGTTTTTCTTCAAAAACCTAAAAAGTGAAGGTCTTAATCTCACATATCTTCTTGGATTTGAAGCGGTTGGTCAAGCCTGATAAACTCTTTCCTTGATTTCAGGCACCAATTCTCTTCAAAATGAAGCAGTCAACACCACCAATCGTTAGATGTCAACTATGTGGTGTCTATTCTCATGCATCAATTTACTACTTCAATGTCCCTCCTCTCTACGTAATGGCTCTGCGTCAAGTAATCATGAATCGGATAGCTGGGAAACTCAAAGTAGCCTCTTCATACAACTATGGATATAACACAAGTTATAATCCGTATCACCCTGGAGGCTACTACGAAAAACCTAACTATGGTGGATTTCAAGGCGTAGGCTGCAATGTAGGAGGGAACCTGGAAAACAATGCAACTCAATACAATGATGAGGAGAGCTATTATCAATATCAACCCAACGGGTGCAGTGAAGAGCCTTTCTATGAAGATCGACACACATTGATGGAAGAACTATGTGCTTTACAGACGTCAGTGGCTCAACAACTAGCTGATCAGACAGCCGCGAGTAAGAAGTTGATAGCCAATTTTGATTAACTTATGCAACTTGTCAACGCTCCTGAGCAACATGTAGAACAACCACTTATTTCGACTAAGCACATCCCTAGTCCACATGTTGCAATCAATCACGATGATGATTATGAAATCATGTGGGATATGCCTTCCAATGATCTTCAAGAATCAGTGCAAGGTGATGAATCATCTTCAGAGTTAATAATTGAACCCAATGACGATTTCTTCATAACATTACAAGAGAAAGAATCATCTATCAAGCCAAGACCTAACTCAGAAAGTGATTCCTGCACTATGCCCTTAGGTGAAAGATTGAGTAATCAATGTGAGGATTTTCTACAGTCTGGAGATCAATGGGGGATAAACTTCAATAATTACCCACCTTCTGACTTCATAGACTCAAATCCAACCATTGAAGAGCAATTGGTGATAATCAATTCCCTCAATGACAAAATCTTTTCAAATTCAGCTGTCTCATCAATAAAATCCATAAAAGAAGGATTAATGTCGCAAGGACTCTACACTCCTTCACAATCAGACTCAGAAGGGTATGTGACCGATTCAGACAAGGATATGTCTTTTATGCAAGGGAATCAAATGTCTTCACCTCCAGAACAAAATCTGAATTGCCCTTATGAAGAAATTTCTAATAATTCGGTTGATTTAGGGACATATTTTGAGGATAGAATTGATCAAGATCTTGATTCAGAAATGGACCATACCACTCTCACTGATGAAGTAGAACAAGGAAGAATGACGGGTATCAAGATGACAATCCTATGACCGGTCCTTTTCATGAGATGATATTACCTGAGTTACCACCACCACAAGAAGTCCAGTCGGAGCCAATCATGAACAAGAGCATGATCTTTCTATTGAATCTCCCTCTAGTCACTTGAACGAGTTGACAGTGCATTATGAAGAGAAACATGAGCCATCACTTAACTTTGGAATGGATTACGATATTACCGTAAACTCTTGTAATGACAAAAAGGACCCTTGGGAAGACATCAAGTCACAAACCTATCCCTCTATAGTCACTCATCCCTATGAAGAAGCCCCTCCTGATATTCAAGAAACTGAGATATGTCCATTACCTGAGCTAGGTTCCATTCCTCCCATAGAAACTCTTCCCAAGCACTCAATAGAACCAGAGGAGTGTTATGAAGAAGAACTGGAACAACAACATGACTCAGAAATGGTATATATTAGTCCCAATATCGAAGAAATAGGTTCATCAAGGGATTTTAGCCCTCAAAACGATATATCATGGACTAATCCCTCCCATGAAGAGACATCATTGGAACCTCTATCTCAGGATCCCATGATTTCCTTACCCGAGAAGGAGTTCGTTTTACCAGTCAAATCCTCTTCTAGTTACTTGGATGAACTAAGGATGTTCTACGAGGAAAATTCCGAACAAAACCTTGAAAAGAAGAACGACGCTCTTACCAATTTCAACATTGATAAAGATGATGATACTTCTCAAAATAACTCCTCTGATGAAGAAACGTCATCCTAGCTACCATATCCCACACAAGAAAAGCCAGGTGACGAAATGAAGTCGGAACCAGATCCACCACCTAATCCTGGACAGGAGGAAGTTCAAGTGGCCGACCCTCAATCAACTGTCCTAGATTTTGAAGAAAGCAGTTTTACCTTGAACTTTGAGGGTGAGCCACAACTAGAGGGCACAAGTGGGCATAACTGTGATTTCTCACATAGTCCTCCAGTTTCGACTGCTTATATTTCACCTCCCTCGCTGATGGGGGAAGGTCTCTAGATTCTTTTAGATGGACAATGAGGCGAAAGAAATGTGCATCCAAGTCATCCAGAAGACTCGTTCGAGTCGCCGCAACCACCCAGTCAACAGGTTGTTTGGGCCACTTCCTCATTCTCGGCACCAGCTATCGTGAGACATCTATGTCACACCTTCTTCCAACTACGAGGACCGCCTGGTTAACATTGCACAACCCTTCCCCTCCACCTCGAACCTAATATTTGTTCAGAAAAGAGCGAATTCATGAGTTCAAGGTGGAGGTGGGTGGTATGACTTTCACTCCACCCTCTATCTTTATTGCCTCCTATTTTTCCATTCTAGTTTCTTTTTCATAATTTTTCCGCCTTTATGTAGTTTTCCAAAAATAAAGCCTCTATCTAGCCGGCTTTTTCTTTTTGAATCTATGGTCATCACCTCTTTTCGTTGCAAATCCTTGCGAAACAAATTCTTAAAACTAGCCAATACATGTTTTTCATCTTGAATAGTCTATGAATCCTAATGTCATATCCTCAAATAGGAAAATATGATACACTTCAATAAGACTGATATAGATCAAGTACATCGCGCCTCTAACTGATTAATGGATCTACTGTATGGATTTCTCATTTGATGCTTTATCATGTCACTTTTTTAGAAGAGTGTGATGGAGAAAAGAGACTCGTCGCATGGAATCGCTAAGCAAACTACATCATGATCTGAACTCTCTTCTACACTTCTTCCTTCATTTTCATACCCCTCTGTTCACTAACCATGCCAAAGTTTTAAGTTCGGTGTGGCATGCAACACTCCTTTCTAGTGAAAACTAGAACATTGCCGAACTTTAAGTTCGGTGTGGTAAACCACACCTCTGCAAAACTCTAAGTTCGGTGTGGTACACCACACCTCTTTTTCCAATACCTCTTCTTCCATACCCCTCAATACATAACAGGGGCGTACCACCTTCTCATTTCACTTCAAAGAGTATACAATGATGATTGTGCACATACCGAGGTTGGTGAAAAATCTACCCCGATTCCAAAAAGAGGCCTGGCGGCCCAAATATGCAAAGAAACCAAAAATACCCTTTCTCCTAAGCCAGGTGAGAATGAATAAAAGCCAAAGTGTGAATAAAAACATGAGAGTTGTGCCCTGAATAAGGATAACCGATAAAGGTCTTGCCCGGCCGGTACATTAGTTGCCCTCACAAAGGCAGATGCGTCGTGACCGGTAGTGAGATCCTAAGGATCCAAAAATAACCCATTACCTCCTCTCGAAGAGGTAAAATAGCCAAAAGCCTTAAGCCAACCTATACACACTTCTGAGCTACCTTTAAAAAAGAAAAAAAATTGGGTGTAAGGCTAAGTCAACCAGAGTCGTGCATAAATCATTCAAAGTATCTCGATGAGTCAACTAATAATAAGAGTCTTGATTCAATCATAGGAGAGACTCTTATCTCTTGATCATACCCCCATTCTCTCCTTTTTCAACACCAGTGACAGATCATATGCATTTTTGTTGATTCTGTGGGTCTTTTCAAAGTCTCATAAAACTTTTAAACATGACTGATACAACAGAGAGTGAGAAGGAAATACTTCAGTGAAGTGAACTCAGAAATGAGGATATCATAAGATGTATTCCGTGATCTAAGAAAGCTTTGATGCTGTATCGATCTGAGCCATGAACAAAATTACGATATGACAATAGGATGAGGCAATCATGAGATGAACGATTTCATTGGTGACTGTTTTAAGTATTCTGTTTCTCGGGATGAGCAATGCTTAAGTTCGGTGTGGTTATGAATCCTCCAGACTCATCCTCAGTCACCAATTCAAAGGATTTCTGACGTTTTTGCCCTACTTTTGTTTTGCCTCATTTTCCTTTTCTCTTTTTTTTGTGAAAATTCTAACACTTGCACGAAGGTGAGGTAATTATGAGACCAACAGGCATGCGTCTTGGCGACTGTCTTGGGCTTTTTTCGTTCCTCGGGATGACCAACGCTTAAGTTCGGTGTGGTGATGAATCCTCCAGATTCATCATTACAGTCGCCAATTCTAGGGTTTTTATACCTCTTTATGACTAAAGTACCCTTGCTTTGCTTTTCTCTGTGTATTTCTTCATCCTCACTTAAATAATGCTTAAATAGTTCTAATTTCTAGTTTATTCGATGATATTATCCCTTACACACTCTCGTTTCCCTCTGCAGACGACTCTCAATCATCCAATTAAACATCAACAACCCACAACTGTGCATTATATCCTCAAAGCTCCAAGCATGTGCAACAAATGATCAAGATCATGAAGCAGAACCATCGCCACGACTGTGCTGGTCATGTCACGGCCGTGGCACATCACCGACAGTTCCAAGTCTCCATCACCACGACTGTGCTGGTCATGCCACGACCGTGGCGCATCGTCCACAGGGCCAAGTTCTCACCCGCCATGCCCGTACAACATGGCACGGCCGTGGGGATGTAGCCTCACCATGGCCGTGACGCATCGTCCACAGGGCCAAGTTCTCACCTGCCACGCCCGTGCAAGGCGGCACGGCCGTGGGTCTGTAGCCTCACCACGACCGTGGTGGTACACCACGGCCGTGGCACATCGTCCATAGGGCCAAGTTCTCACCCGCCACGCCCGTTTAAGGTGGCACGGCCATGGGGCTGTAGCCTCACCATGACTGTGGTGGCCCGCCACGGCCGTGGCACGACGTCACCAGGGCCGAAGTTTCCACCCACCACGCCCGTACAAGGCAGCACGGCTGTGGATAGCAGCATCACCACGACCGTGGTGCCTCAACACGGTCGTGGCACGTCGTCTCCTACCTCCAGCGACTTGTACTTCTGCCGAGCTGCACCTCGACCTCCGCCTTGATCCTATTCTCCTAGCTCCACCTGCTGCGCCGCACCACAGTAACCTAGTTACGCCTACAACCTCATTGCCCACCACCGCCCAAGATCATTCGGTCAACAACAGATGCCAAAGATCGTTTGGGCTATCCAATCGGTTTCCAAAACCGAACAGAACCAGAGCAGCAAACCGTATGGCGAGGAGCATTCGGTCTCTCCCAAACTGTTTCAAGGAGCATACGGTCCCAAAAAATTTGGAGGCACGCACAACCCAGACCGTTTGAGGGAACGTTTGGCCAAAATTGTTTGCCAAGCAAACGGTTTACAGACTGATTGGTCACAAACGCAAAACCGTTTGGGCACCTAGCCTTCAAGACCATTTGGTCTTATACGGCCTTCAAGACCGTTTGCTCATATTTTGCTCAAGACCTTTTGGTCTTATACGGCTTACAGACCATTTGGGAGATTTCATGCGGTTTCCAAACCGCACGGAGCAAAAATTGTTGAAGACCGTTTGGTCATATTAAACTTGAAACCGTTTGGAAAAATATCTCCGGGACTGTTTGGACTGGAAACACACCGAAAACGCGAGGACGGGTCCAAGGCCTATAAATAGGACCAGCAGGGTCCCTTTTTGGGAGACCAGTTCCGGGACGCCGCCAGGCTGCCCGAGCACAGTTTCTAACCAAATTTCACCCACAGCCCCAGGATCCCCGTCTGAGCACAGATCTAGAAAGCTGGCAGATTGGGGACAGATCTAGAAGGTTGTTCCATCACCATCTCACCTCTACCATCGTTCTACCATTGTTCCACCTCATTCTACCTATGCAATCTCGGAGGTAGACACGACGATCGAGGCAGAGAGATAGGAGTCATCGACCACAACAGAGCAGTCCCGGAGACTGTGACGATCTACATCGGGCTGTCACAGATCTACTCTTCTGCTTCGATGATGCTTTCTTTCTCTCTCTTCTCTTTCTTTGTTTCTCCCTCTATGAGGAGCAAGTAGTTCCATTCACTGGGGTGTGGGGACTAGCCCCGTTTCCCATGTTTTGTAACTTGTACTAAAAAGATGTTATCATTCTGATTCAATACTAAATCGTTTCATACATGCTTGAATGTTGGCCGCATTTTTGTATGCATCTATTGTCTTTCATTGTGGTTTGTCTACGACCGCTCCTGAAGACTCGAATACCAATTTGGTTTTGGTTTCTGGTGTGTGTATCCACCGCGCATCCATTTCGGTATCTAGGAACACTTTCTAAGGAGTGGAGTAAACTCACCTCCATCGTTGTACTTTTGTACTATGAAATGGAATCAGTTGATGTACAAAAGTGCAACCTTGACAGGTCGAGGAACACACTCTGAGGAGAGAGTGGTGCAAAGTACTTGACCATTCGTTCGGGAATGGCTGACGTTGCAACACTCTCACGTTTCTCGTAGCTATATCCTCGAGAGAGGGATAGTCTATAAGGATACTAATCGATTTGGTAATTATCGCTCGCTTGTTAGTTTTCCGATGCACGTTTCACGAGGTTGAGTAAGATTTTCTTTTAGGAGACTACATATCTTCATTGACACGTAGATATGTACCGGATGAGAGTTACTCAACCCGTGAAGGATGTGTGCATTACTCTTATCCTATAAGACATCGGTTTTATAGAACATCCATGTATCTTGCTTACAAGTCTTGCTATGTTTGGTACAAGTACAATTCATGTGTAGTGGTGGTGAATACCCGCATCACCCTAGTGATCCATCATCATTTGCTAATCTTAGATTTTAATCATTAAACTAATTTTTTTATTCTTGCCTTTACTTTTGCATGTTTAGGTTAAATAACTCAAATCAAACTCTTGGTCTTAGATGATTGACTTAGATCGGTACGAAACGAGAAAAAGACACTCAGATTCTTAACGTTGTCCTTTGGATTCGATCCTAAATCTGTATTATGATAAGGCTTCCACACTCTTGTGGGGTTGGAGCATTTATCTAGCACCAGTTGAAGGTAAACCTAGAGAGAACATTAACTCCCTAGGGTTTTTGGTGCACATTAGGACTTCCATTGGAATAGTAATCTTTTGGTGTAAGTTCTAGCTCCATCACTTAGCCCTTCCTTTTGCCCTCACCATTGCTATTATTTATTCTTTGTGTTACTTTTGCATCTTGGTTTGCTAACTTGGTTTCTTGTTGTTTGTTTGTGTCTTGCGCAGGTGATAGCTTTGCATGTGCAGCACGCATTCTACTTGCACCGACTTGGTGGTGTACAACCCCAAGATTGGTAGAAGGAGGTGCCAAGCTCGCCACAATCAGCACCGAGAAGTCGAGATGGCTGAAAACAACCCACAACCGGATGCTCAACCTCCACCGCCACATCGCCCGCTCCATGAGTACATTACGTCGGGGAACTACAACTCCCCTATCGCCACCTTGGTTGACCAGATGCCCGGTCAACAATTCTTCATTCCGCCTGCACTTCTGGGACTCCTCCCTACCTACTATGGGATGGAGAATGAAAACCCCTACCACCACATTGACGTGTTCCTTGAGACGTGTTCAACCTTCCGCACTCCCGCCGCCACTGACGATTCCATTAGAAGGATACTCTTTCCTTTCTCCCTCAAAGAGAAGGATAAAGAGTGGTACGTGTCCAAGCCGGAGTTGGTCTCGTGGAACTACGTCAAAAATGAGTTCCTCAAGAAGTTCTTCCCCATCGCTAAGTTGTCTTACATGAGGAGGTGCATCACGTCATTTGCTCAGAAGGAAAACGAGCCCTTCCACGAGGCGTGGGAGAGATTCCAGAAGTTGCTCCATGACTGCCCTCACCATGAGGTACCTTTGTGGCAGCTCGTTCAAGCATTCTACATCGGGCTTGAAGAGCAAACCCAGAACAAAGTGGACTCTTCCTGCAGAGGCACTTTCATGGCAAAGCCGCCTGAAGAATCATGGCCATTGTTTGAACACCTTGCTGAAAATTCTCGCCACCGTGCCTCTACTAAAGGGGGGCATTGCAGCTGAAGCTACATTCCTCCAACTTCCTCCACAGCTCCAACTCACAATGCTACTGACCCAGACATGATGAAGATGATGGCCGACATGATGAAAATGATGAAAATTCAAGCTGGTGGATCTCCAAGCCAACCTGCTATGGCAGTCAATTTGGTGGATGCGGAAGTGAATGCTCTACACTCCTTTAGTGGCCGCAACAACCAAGGCCCCATGTCCAACTCCTACACTCCCGAGTGGAGGAACCATCTGAACCTTTCTTGGAAGCAACAAAATGAGGATGGATAAGGGCAAGGGTAGCCGAGGCCATGGTACAACTCTAAATTTGAAGAGGAGGTACTCGGGAGGTTGAGGAACTTAGATGAGGTAAAGAGAGAAGTGTCCTCTCAAGGGTAGAATATTAGCCGCCTTGAACAAAGACTTGATCAAATCTCCATCTCTCTTGCTCACCGTGAAGAGGGGAGACTTCCATCTCAACCCATGATAAATCCAAACAACGATGGTGGTTATGTGAATGCTACACAAACCGCATACGTCCCACCACGAGGCCAATCACCCTCACTCCTACAATATCTAGGACCACCACATCCATATGCTCTGCCACCTCACTAACCCCCACTTAACTACCAATATCTCCCACCACCTTCACATACCTATCAACCACCACCTCCACAACAACCTCCCCAAAAACCAACTTGCATACTCCAAAATCCTAACTCCACCGATCAAAGACCGCCACCACCTTCATCTTCACAAGCCCCCCCCCTTCTCCCCATGAACAAGTGAGTATGGTGTCTATCATATGGGGAGAAAACGCTGCTCAAAATCTTGAAAAATGGGAAAGGAGAGCGATTGAGGTTGATGACAAAAGCTCAGCACTAGAAGGGTCTAGCAAAGATCACAAAAGATTCGGAGAATTTGCCACTCAAGCCCTACCAAAGGATGTTAAGTGCACCCAAATTTCTGTTACTCCCGGTGCAAATGTAGAAGCACCCTCACTTGCCCCACCATCTCTTGGGAAAACTAAAATAGCAGTACATAGGGCTCATCCAGCTGTTTGTGACAAGGCCATGTCCATTGCTTCACATACCATTGACATAGCAGCGCTTGAAGCCATACCTTTATGGGAGCCAAAACCTTTTCATGAGACGAGTATCACCATCATCCCTCCTCAAGTGCCAACCAGTGATGCGGAGATATTTGATGATGTTGGGAAGCAATTCCATGAAGGTCCGGCTCTCCAAGAAAAGGGCAACAGTATCATGAATCTCTTGGGAAACGTGAAGTGAGGAACGATGGGCATCACATCATTCTTTTCATTACTGAAGGATATGTGCATGGGGAAGAAAAAGTTAGTGCTACTACCAACCAAGGAGATTGTTGCTTCAAAGTCTGTGAACTTCATGTACGACATTGGTTTCCCCGAAAAGAGAGACGATCCAGGATGTCGCTCATCACCTGCTACATTGGTACGCAGCCCATCAAGCACTCCCTCCTTGACTTAGGTGCAGGGACAAGCATCATGCCATGGAGCATGTATCCACGTCTGTGCCTAAATAAAATGGAACTGGTAGATTGTGTCCTTATCTTAGGTGATGGAACCAAAAGGAAACCCTTGGGAATACTGCAAAACGCAATAGTATCAATGGATGAAAGGATAAACATTGCATATGTGACTGACTTTCTGATAGTGGATTCTGAACCTATTGATGGGAAAGAATACCTCATATTGGGGAGGTCCTTCTTGTCCACTGCGGGTACAGAAATCAATGTGTGTACGGGCACTCTGACGGTCACCTATAAGAGGAGAATTTTTTATTTCTTTATATTTACTGAAGAGGAGAGCGACAAGCTGGGTAATGAAGACTTTGGTGAGAGTCTATGCTATTATGATCCTCTAGAGCTGTGGAGATCAAGTCCATACTTCCGCTCAATGCACACTCCATGGGATGAAGCACATGTCATCAGAACATTGGATAGGATCACTATAGAGGAAAAGGAGGACACTGTGGGTGTCGATACATAGTGAAAAAGAGAAACAAGCTCGGCTGAAGGCTATAAATTTAGCTCTAGTGGGAGGCAACCCACGTGGTTCAAGATTCTCGAACCTTGTCTTATCATACTTTCTTTTGGTTTCCAAGAAACACACACACACTATCCTTGATTGTTTTTCTATTTGTGAATCATGTTAGCATTGGTATAAGGAAGAAAAGATGATGCAAAAAGGGTTTAGCCAAAGTGGAGGTCAAAATGGAAGAAGAGATTGCAAATCAATAGAGGAGCTATAGGAAGAAGGACAGAACGGCCATGATGTTCAGCACGGTCGTGGTGGCCCTGTCCTGCTCACCTAGTGTTACATTGACCACTCCAGCTCTTGGCGTTTGTCTTTCACGACCCCACGCCTTTTACCCTACTAGTCTAAACTTCTATTTTATGCAGGGTAGCATGATTTAAAAGTTTGGGGTGGTAGGGCGGTAAACCCTTCTCTCACCGCATTTTTCTCTACGTGCCTTGTGCTAAATTTTTGCAAGATGATCAAACAGTTGGACTGACATTTCATACTTGTTTACCCTAACCTGGTGTGTCTTTTTCTTACATCTTTGCATAGCATGAGTTTAATTTCATGCATTTTTTGGTTTTTTTTCAAAATTTTTGCTCTTTTTCCTATTCCATATCATGCATTGCATTATCATGTAGTTTTTGATAATTTCATATGCATGTTAACTAGGATTTTCTGCTTTATATTTTAAAATTTCCTAAAGTAGGTTTAGATGTGATTTAGTGCAAATTGGCACCATTTTGGCCAATTTTGCCCAAATTTGAGATTTCTTGTCTAAAAAGTATGTTTTAACCCAATCTCTACTGTTTTGAGTAAAAATGACAACCTTTGACTAATGCAAGTGAAATGTCATGCTTTATTGCTAAGTGGTATCAATGTTTGACTTTTTACATGAGCATCACCTCTCTTGTGATTGTGATTGATTTGGCTGAATTGTGAACTTGAGTAAGCTTTGAACGCTTAGTGTTTGTGGAATCACTTATTTGATATATCGATTTCATCTTGATCATTCATGTGGTGTGACATCTAGGATGAAGTATTGGATTAACTTTCATGCAGGATGTCTTATGTGGAAAATCATACCAATGACCCCTCTTTGACCCGACTCTTCTTCCACCATCTTCATACCCCTCTGCCTCATAAAAAATGCCCTAGTGCACATAATTAGCCTTGGCCACCTCCAAAAGTTTGGAGTGGCCATATCTTTATCCCCTCGATTCACTCTATCCACCATATGTCCTATCTACACCAAGGGCAAGAAAGAAAGAAAAGAAAAAAAAGCAAAAATAAAATAAAAGGATGCTCCTGTTTAAGAGCATTCAAATAAAGAAAAGATGAGTGTGTAAAAATACTCCAAAAATCTTACCGCAACCCTTTCTTCCACTTTCATACCCATTGAGCTAAGAAGCATCAAACTTAGCTCACTTTGCCTTTTTTCCTCAGCCACGTGGGTCATATGGTATGATTTGAAATATAAGACTGAATGCATGAATGTGAAACAATACTCCTAGTCATCCTTGATTAACACCATCATGAAACGGTTTACCCGGAACTTCATGGAAGAAGTATGGATACCTAGTTGGATTAGATTTGATCACATTTGCATGTTTACTTTTAAAAATCAACAATGTACCACAAATTTTGAATGAAACTAATTCTTGTTGCAAAAATGAATCTCAACTACCAGTGCTAAAACCTATCATGTCCTCAATGACCACTAAAAGTATTACTCCCTAGAAATCATGGAAATCTATATGGAATTGAGAGAAGTCATATTTCAACGTGTCTCTTAATTGATCAACATAAGTTTTATGTGGAATTATCATTATTTTGTAACTTATATGATACGATTGAACTAGTTGTCAATGTTTGTTCCAGTACTCTAGATTCTTGAATATAATATGCACAAGTTTAGCCTCTTATACACTTCTTCCACCATCTTCTTACCTCATTATCTGCAAAAAAATAAAATAAAAAGCCAAATAGAATGTGTCAAACTCCAAGTTTTGGGTGGTACCCATTATCTCACCTCTCTACTTCTTCCATACCCCTTGTATGCGATAGGGGTGTACTATAATAAAAAGGTACCAATGTGCACATCAAAAAGAAAAAAAAATACAATCAATGTAATTGTAACAAAAACAAAGCAATCTCGAGTCGAACAGAGGAAATATTTGCAATATTCTTTCTTTCATCCCCAAATTCACTCCAATTTTCTCCCACATATCATCAATCACCACAAGAATATATCTATTATATCTAAAACCATGGATTTCTACAAATCTCATAAGAATATGTGGAAGTTTATTAGACACCAGTGATATCATGCTTGTAATCTGCATTTTTTGATTTGGAAACCTTTTGTGAATGTGAAATCAACATAGGTAAATTTAAAATTGAAATTCTATGATTCCAAGAGATTGTGGTTGCTTGGCCATGTTGGTTTGTAGGGAACTAGGTCATACTTTGAAAGAGAGGATGTGATAGGATGGTAGTATTATTTGGCAAGTCACATTGATCCTTCGGCCTAGGGATGAGCATCGGGCCGGGTTATACCGGGTTTTGTCTATCCCAAACCCAAACCCACATTTTAAAGCGGGCCACAGGCCGGGTTCGGGCCCGGATAAAATTGAAAAATGCCAGCCCATACCTGACCTATATAAGAATGTTGGGTTACGGGCCGGATTCGGGTTTGCCCATATAACATCGGATGAGCGTATAAAATTTCGCTAGATCCAACTTGCTAATATGAAAACTAAACTAGTATGATATGTATTTTTATGATTAACCTTCACAAGAATACATATATAATATACTTTGTGATCAATGTAGCCGGAACATGTATACTTTAGTAGTGTGATCCCCTACAACTATGAAATGAAACAAATCATTTTCTCGTACATGTGAATGTATGAGACTTAAAAAATCAATGGATACTACAATGTTGTGACTTTTGCTTCCTCATCCTATATGTATATACAATGAAATGGGTTTTGGAAGGACAAAAGATCATTTGTCTCCTACATGTGGGTGTATGAGAAGAAAAAAAAGAGTATAATCTACTATGCATTGAGCAAAAGATCATTAGTCTCCTACATGTGGACATAGTAAGATGAAATCAAAAAAATCAAGTACGTCTATCCATGTCAGTCTATCCATGTCAATGATGGTTACCTTACAAGTATCAATTCACTAATCATGTTTATTAATTATAGATTATCCATGTTTCCATTGGTTGGATACATATTACATATTGTATCAAGAAATATGTATATTTTTCTTTCCGGAAGAATATAGATGTATACATGCATACTATACATAAAATCTAATTTGGACATTTGGGTTTTCGGGTCTGGGTTTGCCTCCGCCCGTACCCGGCCCAAATAAAATATGGATTAAAATTTTATACCCGGCCCACCTATATTTTATTATAGACCGAGTTCAGGTCTGAATCGGGTTATACAGGCTCGGTCGCAGGTCGCGGAGTTGGATCGGGCCGACCCGACCCTATGCTCATCCCTTTCCTTGAGCAATGTTCTAAGTTTGAGGTATTTATATGAGTAGCACCATTTGAGAATGGAAAGATCCAGAGAGGAGGGAAGGCAATTAGGCGACGGTGAGGGGGAACAGATGGGGGACCCAGGCAACGACGGCGGTGACTTTGTTTATCACGCCAAGGCGACTCAGGAAAGTTTGGTTGCTCGAAGGTCAACAATGTAATGGGAAGAAGATGTGGGGCGAGGCTCAACATCGAGGAAGTCGGACTCCTGTTCGTGTACTACGTAATGAGGGGCGAACAGACTCACGACAAGTCGCCAAAGCAGGAGGAGCAGATGTCTGATGCTCTGGGGCCTAACGTGGAAGGTCCGAGCCAAGCAGGTGAAGACGCAATGGAAGAAGTCAACTACGGAGGGGTACTTCCTTCTAATGAACAGCCGAACCTGAATACACAAATATGATCCTACAGTAGAGTGGTATCTGGCTGTGTGGAGCGGGAAGGAGATAATGCATTCTCGGACAGGCTTTATGGAGGCAATCTGACTAGGGAAGATATAAGATTGGAAGAGAGCGATGGCAAGCCAAAAATCTTGATAGACCCAACGGTTGAGGAATTGTTGATGGGACCACGGAAATATTCCGTAGTTGTGAAACTTCTGAATGGAGAGCTGGGCTACATTACTCTGAAAGAAAGACTGAGATCGCTCTGGAAACCGGTAGGAAGATTCAATTTATTCGAACTGAATCTCAACCATTTCATCGTACAGTTCTCGTGCAAAGATGACTTCGACGCAGCTTTAATAGGGGAGCCGTGGAAGATGTTTGGATCATGTTTATTGGTGTGGCAGTGGTCCCCTACCTTTATACCCTTTCATGATATGCCAAGCCATTTCATCACCTGGATCAGAGTCCTCAACCTACCAGTACACCTCTATGTCCCCACCGTGTTTGAGACCATTGGTAAAGTTGTCGAGAAGCTTATTAAAGTAGGTGAGTACACGGCGAATAGAATGAGGAGTATATTTGCCCGTCTATCTGTGGAATTGGATACAGCCAAAGCACAGAAACCAGCTATCTGAACCAATGACCTCGAGCTACCTATTGAATATGAGGCATTACTTGACTTCTGCCCCCACTGTGGGAGGATGGGAATGAAGGAAGAAAGTTGTTGTAGTAATAATGCAGCAAGTGAAGGGGATAAAAGCATGGACATTAACAGTGCACCGGACCTGAGGATATCAAGCAGAACTAGCATCTGGCTTGTTGCCCCAGCCAGACAAACTAGTAGCAAATGAGGTAATAGAGTTGGCCGCGCAAGAGACAACAGGAACAGAACCGATTTGCCGAGTGAATCAGGTAACAAATTTGCCCTTCTATCTGCTAACATCGTACCGGATCACGAAGAAATTCCTTCCCAATATGAGACCAGGGTGGAGAAGTACCAGGAGGGGACAACTAGACCAGCCAAGGTATGGACCAAGAAGAAAGTCAAAGATTCTGGCAAAGCACAGGAGGTGCTTGTGGAAACGGCTAAAACAATAGAAACTAGCACAGTTGAGGATACAAAACCTATTATCGCACAGGTAGCGGCTGATGTTAACCATTCTTTTGTCATCCCCATGGGAGACGAAGTTGTTAGGGTACGTCCCAAGACTAGAGTGAATTAGAATCTAGGAGTGCTGATTGAGATCGACAAAGAGTGCACTCAACCATAGATCCATGATCCCTCTCTGGACGTTGCCCATTCTACTTCTAGAAAGAAAATAAAGGGCAGTGGAACGAGGATGAAGAAGAATAGATATAAACCTCCCTATGAAGTCAAGAGAAGGAGTCATAGATTCCTTCAAGAAGACAACTTGGCAAGAGAAGAGGGTAATTCAAAGTTGAATCCAGAAGCTTGAAGCATCTCGTGGTTTGCTTGATTATCCGTATATAAATCATGATTGAGTTACTGTGTTGGATTTCTATTGGAATTGGCAATCAGGAAACTTGTCGTGCTTTGAAGGAGATAATTATGACCAAAAAATTGAAGGTGGTAACCATCCTAGAACTGAGAATCAGCTCTGTGTGTGCGCTGTGCACTATCAAAAAACTTGGCTTCAACAACTCTCATCGTGTGGAGGCAAGGGGCTTTTCAGAAGGCATATGGGTATGTTGGAATGCCAATGAGGTTGAAGTAGAGGTCATCAACAGCCACAAACAGTTTGTTACCTGCAGAATTAATAACGGCTGCTTAGTCACTTTTGTGTATGCCCACCCAAACATCACAGTTGGAAATCTTTTTTGGAGACATCTTATTGACATGAGCAGTAAGTTCACTGAGTCGTGGCTGGTGCTCGGTGATTTCAATACCACACTGGATCCAGCTGAAAAAAATGGGGGCAAAGGTTACAATTTCAGAGAGGCCAAGATCTTCAAGGACACGCTTATTGAGGTAAGACTGGTGGATATTGGTTTCTTTGGAAATCAGTTCGCTTTTAAAAAGGGTACACTTCAAGAACGATTGGATCACGTTGTTTCTAATACTGAGTTCCTACAGGCTTTTCCATGTATGTTTATTGAGCACTTACCCAGGATCTGTTATGATCACAACCCTCTCTTTCTGAGATCTAAGACAACAAAAGGCGTACAACCCCACTTCAGAATGAAAGCAATTTGGTACCAAGACAACACCTTTTCTGAGATGTAAAGGAAGTGCTGGGATAACAAGTTGCTATTTAATGATGCTATGCAAGTGGTGAGGGACCTAATTGAGAAATGGGATAAATAAATCATGTCTAAGAGAAGGAAGGAGAAACACTGACTCCTAAAGAACATCAAAAGACTACAAGGAATGCTTGAAAACAATTATGACATCACTATAGACAGACTATGCTTGGATATGTAGTGTGAGCTAGATAAAGTGCTAAAAGAGTAAGAGGTGATCTGGAAACAAAGAAGCCATATTAATTGGCTCAAGAATGGAGATAACAATACTAGATTCTATCAAGCTTATGTTAAACAAAGATAACGCAGTAGCATGATTCTAAAGTTGAGGGACGGGGAAGGAAATTGGATTTCTGATGAAGAACGTCTGCAATGCTTAGTGAGGACTCATTTCAAGGGTATCCTAACAGCAAGAAGTCATGTCAATGATGATGACTCAAATAAGGTCCTTGTAGTCTTTGAGCAACTGACACCCTCCCTATATATGAGGCTCTAGGAACCGCCGTCTGAACAAGAAATCTTATCAGTACTGAAGTCCATGAATCTGTATAAGGCTTTGGGTCCTGATGGAGTTGACGCTGGCTTTCTAATGAAGAATTGAAGCACAGTTAAAGAGTCAGTACATAAAATGGTTGTCTTGGCACTTGTGGAAGGGAAACTCTGTGATGAGGTGTGTGATTCGATCTTAGTTCTGATTCCTAAGACCTCTAAGCTAGAGACATGTGAGCACTTACGCCCCATATCTCTTGATAACATATGTCCCAAGCTCATTTCTAAATTTATAGATGAAAGTTTGAAGCCCTATATGGGCCGCTGGGTATCTAAACTCTAGAGCAGCTTTGTCCCTGGTCGTAGGATTTTTGATAAGATCCTCACTGTACAGGAGATCATCCACAACATGAAGAGAATCAATGCACAAAAAACCATGACTGTTAAAATTGACCTTTCAAAAGCATCTGATCATATGAATTGGGAGTTTGTTGAAGACACCATCCGCAAAGTTGGACTGCCAAATAACATAGTCAGATTAATTTGTGCTTCATTTCTTAGGAGGTAGCCAGTATTTTAAGGAATGGTAAGCTTTTAAAACCTTTTAAGACCAATAGGTGTAACATCCCCAATTCCAGGTACAAAACATCATTTCCTTTTTCTTTAACCCTTACTTTGATAAATACATCATGGAGATCATTTTTCATACTTTGCATTGAACTTGATAACTTTTGACCATCAAACCCTAGATTGACTCGAGTTGGGTTCCATAGAGTTGAAGGCATGTGGAATTGCTATCTTAATACCTCAATTAGCTAACTTATAAGCAATAATGATGATCTAGATTACTTTACCCTAGATTTGTGAACTAGGATAGACTTGGGTATCATATAGGACAATAATCGAGTTTAGGTGGAAGGTTTGACCATCTTTGACCTTTAGACTTAGTTCATTGCATTAATTGAATGATTAATGCGCAAAGGTTAGATTATAGATATGGTAACCTCAAAATCCAAATCTAAGCCCATAATTGAGTTCCTCACATCTTAATTAGTCAACCCTCAAAAGTTGGGGTCTTTTGGACATCAAATGCACCCCCAATTAGACCATATTAGACTATGTATGCTTTTAACCTATACATGGTTGATTTATTTGATTTCTTTGCCTCAGCCTGGACTTTGGTCCAAGGACCAGTTCGGCCCTTATGAGCGGCCCAGTCCAGGTAGCGGGACTCAGTCGTCCCCTACCTCCGAGCTTCTCGCAGGTACTAGGTGCACAGTACAGGGATATTTCCCTGGTCTCTCTCGCATGCTAAGCTGAACACTTCCTCGCATTTTCTCCGCCAACGAAATCCTCTCACTCCCATGAGTCCAACGAGCCCTCATACACCCCTTGCGGTGCCCTAAATCTAAAATGCCTATTATAGGCCTTGGAAAGCCGCTATTGCTCTTTCCCCATATCCCTCGACATTTCGTTTTGGATCTACTTATCCATTCTTCTCTATTCGGGACCTAACCTCGGAGACTCACCTATGGTCAATTTCAATCATGGTTGTGTGGAGGGCTCAGACGGCGGTCGTCTTCCCCGAAGAAAAAAACATGTAGCTCTGGAAGCTGGAGCAACCTCGGTGTAATTCCGCTCGAGGTTACCGTCTCTGACCCCCACTCTTTCTTTCTATGCTTGCATCTCATCCAGTTTCCTTCTGGGCTTCTGGATCGATAAGCATCACCGTTCTCCTCTGCTCTAGTTTACTGATGAGAAGAAACCCCGTGAGGTTCCTGACCCCAGGGACACGGCCGAACCCATCTTGGGTAATCGGCAGGGCTTCTGGGACTGTATGGTGCTAAAATGTGTGTAGGTACTCTTTCCCGCCAAGTCTTGGTTCTCCCTCGCTATTAGTCGTCGTTTTCACTGGCCTACCGCCCAAACAGCTCTGATGTTCCTTGTGATATGCCGAGTCTTTCTTGCCCTATCTACGCCTATAGAAGATTCTCCTTGATGTCGTGGACTCGGTACCATCGCTGGCAGCAGGTGAACCACTTCCATTCAATGGCTCTATTCCCGGACGACCTGCTTTGCAGGTGAGCCATGTTGAGCTTGGTCTTTGAGATACCCCAAATATGGGATCCTCCGATCCAAAAGGGCCTAGTGGTCTCACTGATATCATCATCTGAAGCTGAGGGAGTCCAGATCTCCAGCATAGATGGAGTGAACTGGAGGTCATGAGCTCAGAGCTCCTATAGGTGACCATGGTGCAAGATACAGGGAAATCAATCCCTGAGGCAAAAGCCTTGTCTTGCCCATGGAACCTGGGTGCAGCATGTATCACCCGCAAAAGGTATTTCAGACCTTTTTGCACACTTTGACCCCGTGTTGACCAAGTGATATAAGCAACATTTCCCCTATAGTCCATTGTCACGTTGTTTCTCAGTTTTAGTGATTCATTCAAGGGCATCTCTGTCAATTCACATTTTATTTTCTGTCTTAATCAGGAAATGCTTTTAACTTGTAAAAATCATATCTAATTATTGGTCCAGCATAAAAATACAAATAAATATGTTTTTGAAATTAGAAAAATGTGACTGATTTATTGGGATAGGTTTCACGACCAGATTTCCAACCTAATGTAGGGTCAATTTTTAAGCAAAAGATTTAATGCATATTATATTAATCGAATGCACATATATTGTGACTAGGTTGAGACAACCCTGACCCTGAACTTAGGAGGTGTTATTGAATATCTAGGACTGATCATAAGGTATGTACATCCTCTATTTTATTTTGGGAATTATTTGACTAAAACCTAATTTCTTTTAATGAGGCATCTCTTGTAATATTGTTTCTCTTGGAAATCTAATATTCATGGACATTTCTAATTCCTGATATAAATCTCTTTTACTGTTGTAATTATTAATTTGACATGTCATATGAGTCTTTAGTCCCCTCCTGCCTTGTTGTCTTTTGTTTGATATTGAATAAAATGATAGTCTTGCCACTCTATTATAGCATGCTACGTGTTTGACTAGATTATCTAGAATAGTGGTACTTATGTACAACCATACTTATATAGGGCGTGTGTATTCCGCCCGGGGTGTGCGTTTCCACCCTTGTTTACTTTTAGGCCATGATCCTATGGTGTTATGGCCCTATTTTAGGTATATTTAGTCTACATTATTGTGCATGCAGATATTCATTGTTTTAATATGAATCTCTGAATGATTGTTATGGCAAGACATTCTTTTATTATCATGCTTGTAATTTGAAATTTAATATGCCTCATTTGTTTTGTTACTTTTCTCTTGAACATACCTATTTGTAAATAGTCCCCTTTTCTTGTGGGAACATCTCTTTTTGCATTTTTAACCCTATATAATGCCCAGAGTGTTTTATATATGTACATACTCAGCCTTTGCTGACCTCTTTATTGTTTCCTATGTTCTGGGTGATGTTCATTTCCACCCAGGTGAAGAGGAGCTTGTAATGACCTTCGAGGAGCCTACACTTGAGGACCCAGTGTTTGAGGAACCTGATCGACAGTAGTTCGTGAAGTTTCTAAGATGCCTAGGTTTCCCTCTGCGACTGATCCATTAGGTTTAGTTTCATTTATATTTCTTTTAAGTCTATGTGGACCAGTTCTTAGAAATAATTGGATCATGTAATAAATTTACACTTTACATTCCACTGCTTTTGCTTTATGCTCATTTTGACATGTTATTTTGAGAACGATGATGCAACCCTATTTTGCAAGTTAATACCCCCAATGTGTGTTTTATTGTCAAATGCACTTATAGACGTTCTTTGCATTATTTGCAGGTACTTGGACCATATTTTGGATGGAAGAGAGAGAACGAAGGAGTTTGAGGCTTCCTCCACTCATTGAGGGGTCCAAAGAAGGCCCCAAGAGCTCCCTCAACCTACCTCAATGGTCAAGTTTCAACTCCAAGCAAAGAAGTCCCTTGATAATGAAGTTTGAGGCTATTTGAGCCTTTGAAGGCCCAGCACGGCCGTGGTACTATGGAACGGCCGTGTTGGCAATTAAGCAAAGTTACAGGTTGAATGTTAAAATCTCGAAGTTCAGCAAATCAGCCATCACGGCCGTGCTACCCAGCACGGCCGTGCCATGAAGACCCCACCACGGCCATGCTGCCCAGCACGGTCATGCAAGATGAAGATAGAACGGGCGTGTTGTTGAGAACGACCTCCTCACAACCCCTCCAACATGGTCGTGCTACCCAGCACAGCCGTTCTACCTAGTCCCCAACACAGTCGTGCTGCCCAGCACGGCCGTGCTACTAGCCTTCATTTTCACCCATCAACCTGTTGATTTAACACTTAACCAACACGGCCATTCTCCTCCACCACAGCCGTGCTCACTTCTACCCACCAAGGTCGTGCTGCCCAGCATGGCCGTGCTACCACCTCAAAACATAACTTTTTCATGTAGATTTTCCAATCTTACCCCTACTTACCCTAGTGCCTCCACCACCACCTATATATACATAGGTGGCGGCCACAACACTAAGTTAGACGCCCCTACAGCTACTCCAAGCTCCATTCCCCTTTGCTGAGCTTTGAGTGCAAACCATTTGCATTTTAGCTCACCATCCACCATTTCCACCCTCATTCCACCATAGAATCCTAGTCTCCTAGGTTTCCATCCATAAACCCCCACGTCTTCATGCACCCCTTCACCCTTGGAGGAGGGAGGACGTCTACAACAAGATTGGAGGTGAAGAAGGAGGCTTCCACATCAAGCTTCATGGAGTCCATATTTCTTCTACCCCTTTCTTTTCTTGTTTTCTTGATCATGTCTATCTAAGCCCCTAGTGGTGGGCTGTTTGGGGTTAAAATGTGACTTTGATACCATGTTGGGAGAAAGTTGCTTGTAATGAACTTAATTCATATCTATGATGATTGCCTCTTGCTTCTATCTCATTTCCCATTTTATTGCATGTGGTTTGTGCTTTTTACATGAATTGCTTGCTTTGAGATGTTTTTTTTGGAGCAGGTAAAATATTACTATGTCAACAAAAAGGGTATAGATGGTGGACGCCATCATATACTATATAAGTGGGTTACTATACAAAATCCCACCGGTCCAGCACCTCCCTGCTAACCCCACTACCCATCTTAGGATTAGCTTTGAAAGCCATCCTAAAACAAGAGACAAAAGTTTCAAACACAACAAGAACATCCGTGTCCTTTTTCCCATGTAGTCTACTGTTACACTCCTTCCAAATAAGGAAGCAAAGGTCGGTGAAACAAAGACCAACAAAATGTCTCATATGAGATGTTTGATGACACTTAGCTTCTAGGAGGAATTGGAGTGTATGTGGCAATCTTAGGATTGGCTCCTAGGTCCAATTAGAGGATCCCTAGCTAGCCCCCTTTGTTCCTACATATACATCCCCCCTCCTACAAGTGAGTGTGAGATTTAAGTGGCTAGCGTAAGTGAGAGTGATGCAATTGCCTAGGGCCTTCTAAAGGCTAGAGTGGCTAGTGACATGATGTCAAATACCCTCATCTCTACTCCCATCTCGACCCTCAACCCTCGATTCCTCACCATCACTTACTCTAGAAACCTAGATTTGGTTAATCCCATTAGAATTACACCTAACCCTAGTCTTCTACTAGTAGTGCAGGGTATATTCTAATGGAATTGACCTTATTGTTTGGTTTGGTAATCTAGATGTGGAATGAGAACCATGCTTGTCTAACTATCTTCCCCAACTAATATCAAAGTTACATCCCCCAAACAGCCCACCTACCCTAATCAACTGCTTGAAACCCATCTCTCTCTGCTTGCTTGTTCATGCTAGTCTAGTTTAGTCACTTTTGCTTAATCTAGTTAATTGCTTAGTTTTGCTCTTTAGTGTTAACTTAGGCTCTTTCTCTTGCTAGTGGTTAGTTTAGTTCTTTATTGCTTCTTGCCTTGCTAGAGTAGTGTAGCCCTTCTTGCTCTTGCTTAGCTAGTTTGTTAACTTTGTTTACTAATTTGCTTGCTCCTTCATAATTTAGTTTCCATCTTGCATTTCTTACTTGTCCAATTAGCTTAATCAACAACCAAAACCTTTTAAAACCCTACGCTATGCAAAAGGAACATAGCATACGCTACCTAACTCTAGTGCCCCCTCTATCTCTGTGGTTCGACCCCTTATCTTTCCAATCACCTATACTACAATAGTACCTTGTACGCTTGCGGGTGACCTGTTTTAGTCTTAGTGGTCGACTCGGTTAGGGATAACATAAATTTTGAAAGCATGAGATCCCATATCCTGTATGCTCCGACCTCGTGGGGTGTAAAAGCACCACTAGCGGGGACGCACCAAACGACATAGGTTCCCTTCTACCTATCTGTTGTGTTTCAAATGTATAGGATTCACTATAGTGGCCTCAAGATAATAGTGTTAGGGAGTGGTCCCCCTAGTGGGTCCCACTCCTTAGAAAATGGTATCAGAGCTTTAACAGTCGGCAATCTAGTATCTCAAAATTTTGCATTAGGATTCTTATCTTTATCTACCTTTTCAGGAGAACCGATCTGTTCGGGGACAAGAGCGGTGAGTCCTTCTACTCCCGCGAGAGACAAGGAGATGGGTACTCTACACCGTTGAACCCACAGTTCAGGATGCCACTCATCGAGCCACCGTTGACGACATCAGATGCACATGCTGCCTCTGGGGGCCACCAGGTCGTCACCGCACCTCATCCATTTTTGGAGCCTCCTCCTCCACCTCTGCTTACTGCAAAGTAAGAATTGGTGGTCTTGCGCCAGTTTTTGGCCAATTCTGTGATGGGGCATGTCAACGCCATTCCTCCTCCTAAGAAACCCAAAGAGTACTCCCTCACGGAGTTTATCAAGATGCAGTCTCCATACTTCAAGGGTGAAGGAGAGATCAAGATGGTGGACAAGGACAACGATTGGGTCTTGGCCATTGAGTGTACCTTCGAGGGCATGGTGTGCCCTCCTCACCAGAAGGTCCACTTCGCCACCTACGTGTTGGACGGGTCGGCACGCGTTTGGTGGAACAGTGTCGCCTGCACTTGTGACGCCTTTGACATGACATGGGAGCAGTTTCTGGTTCTTTTCTTCTAGAAGTATGTCTACGCCGCCGCCCTAAAGGAGGCAGAATTCTACAGCTTGAAGCAGGGAACCATGAGTGTCTCTGCTTATGTTCAGAGGTTCCTGCTTTTGGAGCACTATGCTACAGGACTTGGAGAGGATCGTCAAGCTATACTCTTCTACAAGGACTGAGCTACCAGTTTGGGCGAGCTCTTGTTCCACAACTCCCTCTCACCTTCTAATAGATGGTGGATCCCTCACTGTGGAGGCCTATCCAGGTTTTCAGCCCTCGACTCATAGTCCCAGCAAACAGAAGGACTTCAGCGATGATCGTCGTGACAAGTGAAACCGTTGTCAGTGTCACCACCCTTTTGGTAGGTGTCCTACAATGCAGCCTATAGCTCGACCAGATGTGAGGCACTTGACGTGCCACGAGTGTGGCCAGGCTGGTCACATCAGGCCACAGTGTCCCAAGCTCCAGAGAGTTGCTGCACCAACTCAGCCACGAGCACCTCAGCAGCAACCTTGTCCACAACAACCCCTGAAGAATAGCAATCAGCAAGGACGTCACCCACCTATTGAGAAACGTGTTGGACGTGTCTTTGCCATGGACGACGTGGAATCCACCGATGAAAATGGAGTCATTAAAGGTACTGTGCACTTCTTTCAACAACCGATAAAAGTATTATTTGATTCTGGAGCTTCAAAGAACTTCATATCTTCTAAGCTTGTAGCCATGTTAGAGTAAGAAACTATGTACATGGACTATATCCTAGAGGTTGACACTCCTACGGGTAAAATGTCTTCTACTTTCCTAAAAATCCCTATTGTAGACCTATGTATTTCTGGCAAGATGTTTGAGACAAATTTCATCATCCTCAATATGATGGTCTTCGACGTAATCTTGGGAATGGACTGGCTTAAGAAGTTCAAAGTTTCTCTCTTCTACGAAGATAAAAAGGTTAGTCATCTGCACCCCGACGGTGAGCGTTTCTGCATCAAAGGAAGAAAGCAAGGACATCGACAGTTCATCATTTATGCACTCCAGGCAGAGAAGCTCATTTCCAAGGGCTCTAGGGCCTACTTGGCATCGGTCGTCCTCAATCCCACACCACCAGATATAGAGGACATTGATGTGGTTCATGACTTTCCTGATGTCTTTCCCGACGAGCTGTCAGGACTTCCTCCCTCACAAGAAGTCGAGTTTTCTATCGACCTCGTACCAGGCACGGTGCCTATCTCCAAGCCACCCTATCCCATGGCACCTGCTGAGCTGGATGATCTCAAGAAGCAGCTACAAGAGCTCCTAAACATGGGGTTTGTACACCCTAGTGTCTCTCCCTGGGGAGCACCGGTGCTATTTGTGAAGAAGAAAGATGGGTCCTTGCGGATGTGCATGGATTATCGTATGCTGAATCAAGTGACGATCAAGAATCATTATCCTCTGCCACACATCGATGATTTGTTCGACCAGCTGAAATCTGCTATTGTATACTTAAAGATGGACTTGCGTAGCAGCTACTATCAGATGCGGGTGAAAGATGATGATGTACCGAAGACGGCTTTCCGCACTCATTACGGGCATTATGAGTTCCTAGTCATGCCATTCGGTCTGACCAACTCCCCTACCGCCTTCATGGACCTGATGAATCGAGTCTTCCGTCCCTACCTCGACAGCTTCGTGGTGGTGTTCATCGATGACATGCTTATCTACTCTGAGTCTATGGACCAACACTGCGAGCACCTGTGGATCGTTCTTCAATCCTTGCGAGAACATCAGCTCTATGCTAAGTTCTCAAAGTGCGAGTTTTGGTTCAACGAGGTGATGTTTCTTGGCCACGTTATCTTGGTGGGACGTATTTTTGTGGATCCTATCAAGATTGAAGCTGTGACAAAGTGGCAATCACCGAAGAACCCCTCAGATATACGTAGTTTTCTAGGCTTGGCAGGCTACTATCAGAGATTTGTACATAATTTCTCTGAGTTGGCTCTTCCTATGACAAAGCTGACACGCAAGGATGCAAAGTCTATCTGGACTCTTGAGTGTGAAAAGAGTTTCTTAGAGTTGAAAAAGTGCTTGACGTCTGCCCATGTGCTTGCTTTACCTGTTGAGGGTAAACCCTATGTTATCTTCACTGATGCTTCTAAACTAGGGTTGGGATGTGTCCTTATGCAAGAAGGATGAGTGATTGCTTATGCCTCACGCCAATTGAAGCCTAATGAGGGTAATTGGCCTACTCATGATCTAGAGTTGGCTGCCATAGTTCATGCACTGAAGATATGGCGACATTACTTGTATGGGGTATAGTTTGAAGTCTTCTTCGACCACAAGAGCCTACGCTACCTGATGACTCAGAAGGACTTGAATCTGCACAGATATGATGGATGGAATACCTCAAGGACTATGACTTTACCATCACTTATCATCCTGATAAAGCCAATGTTGTTGATGATGCTCTGAGTAGGAAAAAGGATGCAGCTTGTGCTTCTATTAGTTGCTTCTTATGGAGAGGCTTAGAACAGGTCTCGAGTTGGAGACCTGATCTACCTATTGTCGGTGATGACTCTTCTGTGGAGAAGGTGAGAGTACAGATGGCTAGTTTGGATACCACTTCCACCTAGATTTCTGAAGTTATTATTGCACAGTTGGACAGTTCTGAGCTTGATGAGATGAAGATGTTGACAAAGAAACCACAATCTGAGTTTTCTGTTGGAGTGGATGGTGCTATCTTCTTCCGTCATAGATTGTGGATACCTGATGTTGCTGGTCTGAGATAGAGAGTTCTGGGTGAAGCCCATGGGTCTAAGTACACGATTCATCCCGGTACCACAAAGATGTACAAGGACTTACAGTGGGGTTTCTGGTGGAAAAACATGAAGAAGGATATTGCTACTCATGTTGCAAAATGCTTGACGTGCCAACAGGTGAAAATCGAACATCAATGTCCCGGTAATCTTCTCCATCCACTTGAGATACCAGAGTGGAAATGGGAGAAAATCACTATGGATTTTGTTACTGGGTTTCCAAAGTCAAAGCGTGGGTACGATGTGGTTTGGGTTTTTATTGATCGCCTGACCAAGTCGGCTCACTTTCTTCCGTTCAAGAGAACCTACAAGGTTTCTGATATGGCACAATTGTATGTGAACTGGGTTGTTCTCCTGCATGGAGTTCCCAAGGTGATAGTTTCTGATCGAGACCCAAAGTTCACTTCTTGTTTATGGAAGCAGATATAAGAGGAGATGGGTTCTGACCTACGTTTCAGCACAGCATACCATCCTCAGGCAGATGGCTAATATGAGCATACAGTACAGATTCTGGAGGACTTTTTGCGTGCTTGTGTGATGGATTGGGGAGGTGTTTGGGACAAATCCTTCCATTGGCTGAATTTTCTTATAATAACAGTTATCAAGCCAGCATTGGTATGTCGCCATTTGAAGCACTTTATGGCCGACCTTGTCATTCACCTCTACACTGGGATGATGTGGGTGACCGAGCACTGATGAAGAGTGATGACATGCAGATGATGACTGATAAGATCTGCTTGATCAAGAAGAGAATGAAGGCTGCCCAAGATCGACAGAAGGTGTATGCTGATAAGAAGAGATCTGATGTGAGCTTCTTGGTTGGTGATTATGTGTTCCTCAAGATAAAGCCAATTCGCTCTATTGCAAGGTCTAAAGTCAAGGGCAAGTTGAGTCCTCATTATGTGGGACCATTTGAAATCTAGGATAGAGTTGGGGAGTGTGCCTACCGCCTATATCTACCTCCCACTTATGACAAGATTCACAACGTGTTCCATGTATCTGTCCTGAAGAAGTATGTGAAGGATCCTACTCATGTGCTGACTATTGAACCTATTGAGTTACGAGAAGATCTGTCCTATGAAGAGTTTCTAGTGAAGGTCCTAGATTCCAGAACAAAGCAATTGAAGCACAAGGAGATTGAGCTTGTGAAGATTCTCTGGAAGTACCATGGTTTTGAGGAAACTACTTGGGAGTTGAAAGAAGAGATGTTGCGGACCTACCCCTCCCTCTTTGCTTGAGATTTTGGGATGAAATCTTTTTAAGGGGTGGTGTGTTGTAACATCCCCAATTTCAGGTACAAAACATCATTTCCTTTTTCTTTAACCCTTACTTTGATAAATACATCATGGAGATCATTTTTCATACTTTGCATTGAATTAGATAACTTTTGACCATCAAACCCTATATTGACTCGAGTTGGGTTCCATAGATTTGAAGGCATGTGGAATTGCTATCTTAATACCTCAATTAGCTAACTTATAAGCAATAATGATGATCTAGATTACTTTACCCTAGATTTGTGAACTAGGATAGACTTGGGTATCATATAGGATAATAATCGAGTTTAGGTGGAAGGTTTGACCATCTTTGACCTTTAGACTTAGTTCATTGCATTAATTGAATGATTAATGCACAAAGGTTAAATTATAGATATAGTAACCTCAAAATCCAAATCTAAGCCCATAATTGAGTTCCTTACATCTTAATTAGTCAACCTTCAAAATTTGGGGTCTTTTGGACATCAAATGCACCCCCAATTAGACCCTATTAGACTATGTATGCTTTTAACCTATACTTGGTTGATTTATTTGATTTCTTTGTCTCGCCCTGGACTTTGGTCCAAGGACTGGTTCGGCCCTTGTGAGCGGCCCAGTCTGGGTAGTGGGACTTAGTCGTCCCCTACCTTTGAGCTTCTCGTGAGTACTAGGTGCACAGTACAAGGATATTTCCCTGGTCACTCTCGCACACTAGGCTGGACGCTTCCTCGCATTTTCTACGCCAACAAAATCCTTTCACTCCCCTGATTCCAATGAGCCCTCATACACCCCTTGTGGTGCCCTAAATCTAAAATGCCTATTATAGGCCCCGGACAGCCGTCGTTGCTCTTTCCCCATATCCCTCGACCTTTCGTTTTGGATCCACTTATCCATTCTTCTCTGTTCGGGACCTACCTCAATGACTCACCTGTGATCCCCTGTGGTCAATTTCGATCGTGGTTGCGTGGAGGGCTCAGATGGCGGTCGTATTCCCCAAAGCAAAAACCTATAGCTCTGGCAACTGGAGCAACCTCGGCACAATTCTGCTCGAGGTAACCATCTCTGACCCCCACTCATTCTTTCTGTGCTTGCATCTCGTCCAGTTTCTTTCTGGGCTTCCAGATCGATAAGCACTGCCATTCTCCTCTGCTCTAGTTTACTTATGAGAAAAAACCCCATGAGGTTCCTGACCCCAGGGAAACGGACGAACCCATCTTGGGTAATCGGCAGGGCTTCTAGGACTGTATGATGCTAAAATGTGTGTAGGTACTCTTCCCCACCAAGTCTTGGTTCTCCCTCGCTATTAGTCGTCATTTTCACTGGCCTACCGCCCAAACAGCTCCGACGTTCCTTATGCTATGCAGAGTCTTTCTTGCCCTATCTACGCCTATACCAGATTCTCCTTGATGTTGTGGACTCGGTACCATCGTTGGGAGCAGGTAAACCACTTCCATTCAATGGATCTATCCCCGGACAACCTACTGTGCAGGTGAGCCATGTTGAGCTTGGTCTCTGAGATACCCCAAATATGGGATCCGCTGATCGAAAAGGGCCTGGTGGTCTCACTGATATCATCATCTGAAGCTGAGGGAGTCCAGATCTCCAGCATAGATGGAGTGAACTGGAGGTAATGAGCTCGGAGCTCCTATAGGTGACCATGGTGCAAGATACAGGGAAATCAATCCCTGGGGCAAAAGCCTTGTCTTGCCCATGGAACTTGGGTGCAGCATGTATCACCCGCAAAGGGTATTTTAAACCTTTTTGCACACTTTGACCCCGCGTTGACCAAGTGATATAAGTGACATTTCCCCTATAGTCCATTGTCATTTTGTTTCTCAGTTTTAGTGATTCATTCGGGGGCATATATGTCAATTGACATTTTATTTTGTCTTAATCAGGAAATTCTTTTAACTTGTAAAAATCATATCTAATTATTGGTTCAGCATAAAAATACAAATAAATATGTTTTTGAAATTAGAAAAATGTGACTGATTTATTGGGATAGGTTTCATGACCAGATTTCCAACCTAATGTAGGGTCGATTTTTAAGAAAAAGATTTAATGCATATTATATTAATCGAATGCACATATATTGTGACTAGGTTGAGACAACCCTGACCCTGAACTTAGGAGGTGTTATTGAATATCTAGGACTGATCATACGGTATGTACATCCTCTATTTTATTTTGGGCATTATTTGACTAAAACCTAATTTCTTTTAATGAGGCATCTCTTGTAATATTGTTTCTCTTAGAAATCTAATATTCATGGACATTTCTAATTCCTGATATAAATCTATTTTACTATTGTAATTATTAATTTGACATGTCATATGGGTCTTTAGGCCCCTCCTGCCTTGTTGTCTTTTGTTTGATATTGACTAAAATGATAGTCTTGCCACTCTATTATAGCATGTTATGTGTTTGACTAGATTATCTAGAATAGTGGTACTTATGTACAACCATACTTATATAGGGTGTGTGTATTCTTCTCGGGGTGTGCGTTTCCACCCTTGTTTACTTTTAGGCCATGATCCTATGGTGTTATGGCCCTATTTTAGGTATATTTAGTCTACATTGTTATGCATGTAGATATTCGTTGTTTTCATATGAATCTGTGAATGATTGTTATGGCAAGACATTCTTTTATTATCATGCTTGTAATCTGAAATTTAATATGCCTCATTTCTTTTGTTACTTTTCTCTTGAACATACCTACTTGTAAATATCCCCCTTTTCTTGTGGGAACATCTCTTTTTGCACTTTTAACCCTATATAAGGCTCAGAGTGTTTTATATATGTACATACTCAGCCTTTGCTGACCTCTTTATTGTTTCCTATGTTCTGGGTGATGTTCCTTTCCACCCAGGTGAAGAGGAGCATGTAGTGACCTTAGAGGAGGAGCCTGCACTTGAGGACCCAGTGTTCGAGGAACCTGATCGATAGTAGTTCGTGAAGTTTATGAGATGCCTAATTTGCCCTCTGCGACCGATCCATTAGATTTAGTTTCATTTATATTTCTTTTAAGTCCATGTGGACCAGTTCTTAGAAATAATTGGATCATGTAATAAATTTACACTTTACATTCCGCTGCTTTTGATTTATGCTCATTTTGCCATGTTATTTTGAGAACGACATAGCTTCCCTTCTACCTATATGTTGTGTTTCAAATGTATGGGATTCTCTATAGTGGCCTCAAGATAATAGTGTTAGGGAGTGGTCCCCCTAGTGGGTCCCACTCCTTACAATAGGGGATTGTGCCAAGGTGATCCTCTCTCTCCTTATATTTTTGTTCTTTGCATTGAAAGGCTTAGTCAGATGATTGAATGCATGGTGCAGTCTAATGAATGGAAAATGCCAAAGCTGTTTGTGGAGGGACCTAAGATTGCTCATATGTGTTTTGCAGATGACATCATTTTATTCTCCAAAGCTATTGTGGGTCAAATGAAAGCCATCCTGCTCTGCTTTAAAATCTTCAAAGCCACCTCTGGGAAGTCTATATCCACTGAGAAGACAAGGATTCTCTTCACTAGAAGTGTCTCAATGGTAGATAGAAGAAGAGTTTGCAAGATATATAGTTTTAAAGAAACCAACGATCTTGGCAAATACCTTTGGATGCCTATTATTCATACTAGAATCACTAAGAACATGTATTGTAGCATCATTGAGAACATGGATACTAAAATGAATGTTTGGTCTTCTCAGAGTCTATCCCTTGTAGGTAAAGTTTTCCTGGCTAGAACCACCTTGAGTTCTATCCCTACTTATATTATGCAGACTGTCAGACTCCCCCTAACTCTCTACAACCAGATTGATAGTATTAAATGTAAATTTTTATGGGAAGGTGGACGTAAATAGAATCACATCCTCTGGTTGCTTGGGAGAAAGTAACTAGAAGCAAGGAACATGGAGGTTTAGGCATCAGGGCTATGAGAGAATGGAATCAAGCCTTACTCCTAAAAAATAGTTGGGAGATGTGTTCTGGTAGAGATACACTATGGATCCAAGGGTTGAGAGGCAAGAACTCGGACCCTTACAGGAAGATTGGAGGTAATATATCTACTTTGGGCAGGGTTGTCCTTGAAGGAAGGAAAACTATTTTGGAGAATAGCTATGTTAATCTCATTAGTGGAGCTAACATGAGTGTTTGGGACGACACTTGGGTTAAAAGAGGCGTTAAACTCAGAGATGTTGTATTGAGGCAGATTCCAAGTGAGCTCATGGATCTTAAAGTTTGCAGCTTACTGCACTCTAGCAATGTGGGGGATGAGGATTTCTTAGCTTCTTACCTTCCTGAAAATATATGTCAGCAAATAAGAAGGATAAAGGTCCCTTGCCCAGCTGATCGCAATGATATTTGAGTCTGGAATCATACTGAAAATGGAGCATTTACAATAAAGTCAGCCTATGATCTCCTTAAGGAAAGAAGGCAACACAAAAGTGGTTGGTACCTGGAAGCATATTTGGAAGGCCAAGGTGAATGAGAGAGTTAAAATTTTCATATGGCTGCTAAACCATGATGTTATACTTACTAACTACAAATGCTTTAGAAGGGGTATGACTTCTTGCTTTTCTTGTGCGAGATGCGGTGGAGATGTGGAAACAGCTATCCATGCCATCCGAGACTGTCCATTCACGAAGGATGTATGGTTGCAACTTCTGAACATTAACCCAGCTGATGTGTTTTTTCAGCAGGACTGACAAGAATGGGTTCATGCCAATACAAGAGCCCCACATGATTGTAGCATAATGTTTATGATTGCTTTCTGGTATATTTGGAAATGTAGGAATCGACACATCTTTCAGAATTTGTATCTGACGAAACAGAAGCAACTGAACTTCATTAGGACGGAAGTCGCGGACACTAAGCAAGCTTGGGAATGTGGAAACATTAACCATCTGAAGAATCCAACAAATGGATGGTGTCCACTCATTAAGGGATCGTGGAAAATTAATGTGGGTACGGCTATAAAGCATGGTCGGGCTGGTGCTGCTATTGTGGTTAGAGATGATGTTGGTGAATGTATTGGAGTTGTTGTTAATGTTTATAAAGCTAAGTCTGTCATTGAAGCTGAATTATATGCTACTGAGTTGGCATTAGTTATTGCCATGGCCCATGGATATTGTTGATTCTCTATTGAATCAGACAACCTTAGTGCCACGAAGATAATCAAGGACATTCCAGATAATAACCAAGTTCTTTCTGACCGGATTAGCTCTATATAGTATCTTAAATCCGCTATAAACTGTATGTCCATAAATCATGTGAACAGGGAGGATAACAATGTGGCAGACACTTTGGCTAAGAACCATATCAAGCACAAGCTAGGCTATTGGTGGTACGAGCAGCTACCTGAAGCATTCTTGAAAGTTCTGAGTAATCAAGTATGTAGTAACCAAAACTTTGTAAATGATTCTATAAACTATAAGATTGTACGAAACGACACTCCATTTGAAAAATCTTGCGTGAGGAGGGCAAGGTGAATATACATCCTCCTGACTTCTTGAATATTTAGCACCATTTTATTGTGGTTTCTAGATTAGTTTTACTCATTTTAGTTGTCATTTGCATCATGTTTTTCTTAGTTTCCTTGCTCTTAACTCTTATTTCCAAATGACTATGATTTTTATAATTTTCCTTTCTTTTTTGTAGTTTAAAGCACATATCAAATCTGGAGCTTCAAAGGATTTTTTCACCAAGATCATGTTTGATATTCGAGCAAGTTCACAGCAAGGATTGAGCTCTTTGGCACTTTATGAAAGGAAGATCGACCGACCACCACAGATGGTCGACCGATCCACCTACCCACTCTAAGGCTTTCCCAGTTTATTCCCAAGATTGGGTGATATCTCTGACTGACCAGTTGATCAAAGCATCACCAAAAATGTTAGAGACTATGTTAATTTATTGAAACCAAGTGGTTGAGCAATCTACCATTGGGGTTGATTGATCCACCTGTAGCCGAGATGCCTTCTAAGTTAGAGATTCACAACAAGCTCGGCCCTTTCGCAGATTGGGTGATCTCCTCCTGGAATTGATCGACCACAACTTTCTCCAAAATTCTTATTAGAAAGATGGTTTGTTGATTGTAGCTCTAGACAAAGTGGAAATTTATAGTTGTCAGCCCAGAACTGTTAAATAACAAAAATGGCAACCTAAACTAAGGGCTTCAAATTCTATTCTCACTCAAGAAAGGGTAAGTTCTAGATCAAGAAGATGGGGAGACAATAGGGAAGGAGATCATCCTATTAGAGTTATTTGATTTTTCAAAGTTGGAGAAATATGCAATGCTCAAAGAGCACTGGTTGCTTCTCTCTTCTCCATCAGTGTCACAACTTATCCTCTTTCTTCTTGTATCAGTGTTTTTTCTTCAAACATGAGTGAGTAAATCTTCTCACTGGGGCATGAAGAGTAGACCCATCGATGTGCCTTATCTTGTTATTATATTTGATTTTTCTCATAACATTAAATTATTTTCCATTTGATTGTTTCTTTCTATTTGAATTGATCACTTTGTTATCATGTTTAATATATTCCTAAGCTTAGAGATCATGAAACTTAGGATTAGATTATCAAATGGATGTGTAGGATTCCAAATGCAATTGGAAGGAACCCAACAAGACAACTGAATTATGAATCGTGGGCAACAAGATGTCGAGTCCATGGGGCATTTAGTCCTTGTGAATTTGTTATCTGTAGGGAGGTGAAGTCACTTGGTCCTAGTTTAATAAGTGAGAAATTGTCTGATTTATAATAATTGGATAGATACGTATGAGGTGATGTTGAAGCCCAGATGTCCTAGTGCTCTTTTTCAATTAAATTTATCCCTTATTTTAACTTCCTTTTGCATTGCAATCTTTAATGCATCCTTAGATATAATCTTTCTTCAAAAGCTAGATTTAAATATTATTCTTAAAAATTGGTTTGAAGTGATTCTTAATCATGTTTTCTCTTGGGTTCGACCCTTTTTATGTATTATGATTGACCGATTTACTTGGGGACAAGTTGATTGTTGTTTATTAAGGTTTAAACTTTAGGGATTCCCTTCCTTGATGAATTTTTTTGTGCAAACATCACACATCAACTTTCTTGGATAAAGTGTAGGATCTAATCTAAATAAGAGGGTTACCTAAAAAAATAAAATTTATTAAACTTGTTAAAAATGAAATTCTTAACTCTGCATGTGTTTTCATACATTCTATGTTATGCCAATGTAGTCGGTCCCAAGCTAGGTAAAGGAGAAGGGTTGGTGGTAGGTTGACATCTAACCATAAAACTTTGTCACTCTTTTTATGATGTTCATCCTTATAAAGATTTCATTGGAGCATCCCTACCTAGCGAAGAGTTGCATCAACACTCGGGTTTAGTGATAAATATGCACAAGAGGTTTAAACTCATCGGCACCCGATTGTCGTTAAGGAAAATCAAGGGTTCCCACACCTTGGGCGGGTGTGGATAAAGAAGTTAGTCTTGTTGCATCATTTCTCAGATGTAGTGAAATTTTTACAAGGGCAATCTTTTTGAATGAGATAGGTAAAAAAGCAAGTTCAGCAAAAATGGATCAGAGTGGGATCTTGGAATATTGGCTCCTTGATAGGAAAGTTTTCAGAGATAGTCGATACCATGATTAGAAGAAAATTTAGCATTATTTTCTTGTAGGAAACCAAGTGGACAGGAAAATGATGAAGAGACATTGGAGACAGAGCGTACAAAATTTGGTATACATGCATTGAGAAACACAAAAATGGCATTGGAATTATTGTTGATAAGATGTTGAAGGATCATGTCATCAAGATTACATGGATGGGGGATAGAGTCATAGTTTTCAAGGTTGTTCTTGAGGGAAATATTTTCAATATTATTAGCTCTTATGCCCCCCAAGTTGGCATTAGTGAGGAGGCTAAGAAGGATTTTTGGGATAACATGGATGAACTGATGCAAGAAATGTCAATAGAGGAGAAGATCATTATAAGGAGTGACTTATATGAACATGTGGGGAGTAGCAATGCTGGATATGAGAGAGTTCATGGAGGTTATAAATATGTAGTAGAAATGGAAAAGGAAAGAGGATTTTAAATGTTGCATTTGCTTATGATATGATCCTGGTGAAAATACATTTTAAGAAAAGAGATCCTCATATTATTACTTTCAAGAGTGAGCACATTTGTAGCCAAATTGATCACTTCCATACAAAATGGATGGATACAAAAGTATGCAAGGATTGTAAAGTGATCCCTAGGTAAGAACTCGCCACCCAACAAAGGCAAGCACAACTGAAGCCAAGATAGAAGGATCAGGTGGTGGAATCTTAAAGCAGAAAAGAAATTGGCATTTTACAATAACCTTATCAAGGATAGAACTTGGAACTTGGACTCTGATGTTAATTCTATATGCAAAATTATTAGTGCATAAAAAAATGCCAAAGAGGTCTTAGGAGAGTCCAAAGGGTGTGGGCATCCTCATAAATAGACTTGGTAGTGGAATGATGAAGTAAAAAAGGCTACTAAACTCAAAAGGGATATGTATATGAGCTTGCCCAAATCTAGAGATGATGCAACTATTCTGAGATACAAACAAGCAAAGAAAGTTTCTACAAAGGTAGTTCAAGAGGCAAGGTCCATACACTTTTGTGAATACATAAGAAATTCGACACTAGAGAAGGGGAAAACAATATTTATAAAATGGCCTATATAAGAGAAAGGAAAGGAAGAGACTTGAGTCAAGTAAAATGCATCAAGAATGAAGAGGGTAGAGTGTTGATGAAGGATTATAATATAAAGAAGTAATGGAGAAACTACTTTCATAAGACTTTCAATGGACATATTGTGAACAACTTAAGATACTCGGGTGACATAAATGCAAGAAATATTACTTACATGTGATGAGTTTCACTATCTGAGGTAAAAAATGCTTTGAAAAGATGAAAATGAAAAAGGCATGTGGTCCAAACAATATTCCTATTGATGTATGGAAGAGTATGGAGGATGAAAGATCTATGTGGTTAACAAATTTCTTTAACAAGATTATAAAGATAAAGAAGATGTCGGATGAATGGAGAAATAGTATTATAGTCTCGACTACAAGAAAAAAGGAGATGTTTAGAGCTGCACAAACTACATAGCTATCAAGTTGATGAGTCATACTATGAAGCTTTGGAAGAGGATTATTGAGAAAAGGCTAAGATTTATTACATAGATATCAGACAACTAGTTTGGTTTTATGCTGGGAAGATCAACAATTGATGTTATTTTTCTGATGAGGAGGCTTATGGAGAAGTAAAGAGACAACAAAAGAGATATTCATATGGTGTTTATTGACCTGGAAAAGGCCTATTATTAAGTACACAGTGAGGTGTTATGGAGGTTTTTGAATACAAAGGATGTTCCTATCCAATACATTGACCTAATTAAAGACATGTATGATGGATCGACTGTAAGTGTTAGGACTCTTGGAGGAGAGACACAAACTTTTCCTATCATTGTTGGGGTACATCAAGGATTGGCACTTATGCCTTATCTATTTATTCTTGTTATGGATGAGTTGACAAAGCATGTTCAAGATAATATCCCTTAGTGCATGTTATTTATTAATGATTGATGAAAGAAAAGAGATATTGCATGGTAAAGTTTTTGGAATATAATGAATTAATGACCAATACAAGCAAAATTGAATATATGCATTGCAATTTTAGCCAATGTAGAATTGTTAATGGTGGGGTCAAGTTGATTAGAATAGATGTACCAATATGTGATAAGTTTTGTTACTTGGGCTCTATTATTGAAAGAGAGGATGAGGTTCAAGATTATGTTTGTCATAAGATCACAGACGAATAATTGAAGTGGAGGAGTGAAACTAGAGTAGTATGTGACCAAAACATCCCTCTCAGATAAAAAAAGCAAGTTTTACTGAAAACGTATACGGCAGGCTATCCATGCTATATGGGAGTGAATTGTTGGACCGTGAAGAAACATGTCTCAAAAAGATAAATATGGATGAAATTCCTATGCTAAGAGGGATGTGCGGGAAGACAAGAAAACATTATTTGAGGAATGACTATATTATAAACAAAGTAGGGGTGATGGGCATCAAGGAAAAGTTGTGTGAAGTCCGTCTAAGATGTTATGGAGATGTGCAACGCAAGCCGACAAATGCACCTATTTGAAGCAATTTTATTGAGTCAAGCATGGCTAAAAGGAGAAAAGTCAGACCTAAATTAACTTGGTAAGATTTTAAAAAGAGAGGGTTTGAATCTTTGCATCTTGATCAAAGTACGACCTATAACAGAGCTTATTGTAAAACAAGGATCCATGTAGCTGAACCCAACATGGTTGGAAAAGAAAACCATTTTATGACTATATGCAACTTGATCTACTAGTATTTCCCTTGGAATCATGTTGATAATATTCCCTAATGCAAGTTTTAAATGTCGTTGGTTGGACATGTATGGGGAATTTAGTGACCCCTAGTTTGTCCTTTGACTAGAGTACATGGTTGAGCATACATTTCATGGGGGAAACATTCAACAATATCCTCTAGGAAAATTCCACCTTGATCATTTCTTGGTTTCTATAGTAGGAAATAAGCCAATGCTCAAGTGAATTTCCACACATAGGAGATCATTATTAAAATTACAAACAACTGGAAATATATTAAGCATCCTAATTTTAAAATTTTCCCTAGATATTTCTATGAGGAAACCAAGTGACATTTTAAAAATTGAATTTATGATATGTGAGTGTCGTATCACAATCATATCAATAAATACAAGTTGACTTAGTACATTGCATACAATGAAAGAATTATAACATGAACATCCAATCACATTGATCTTATTGCATGCTTTCAGAGTTTCTCTATTTAAAGTTTCTCAAGTAGAGTGCATGGAGCTTACATAAAAATTAGAAGAAAAATGTCTTTAATAGAAAATATTAAAATGATAAAAAATAAGTTTCCATCAAAATATGGAATTACCAAATATCACCTAGAGTCAATGTTCTTCCCATTTTTCTAAATGACATGTCATTCCTCAAAATGCATTGAGTAATAAAATTTCAAATAATATCTTGAAGAGAAATGGAGCATATGGATTTTATACTCCCTACCAATTTATGATATATCACATGTTTGGTTATTTTCACAAAAGTAACACCAAGCGAGTCAAATCTAAGTGTGTAATACATTGTTGTCACTCCCCAAATTTATACACGCGCGAGTAGAAGATTCAATTCCAAACTCAAAAAATTGGTTGGGTATCTCATACATTGAATATCATGCATCAAGATCAATTGAAAGCTTAACCATCATTAGACAAATATAATTTATCATTCTCAATACTTTACATAAAATGGAAACTTACGTATGACATTATTCAAAAATCTATACCTAAACAAACTAGACTAAATGTATAAAAGAAAACTTAGGTGGATAATGACACCCCACCAGGGCACTCCTATCCTTTCATTAGGTTCGCATGTCCTTATGTGGACATCCTAATCTTCCTTGGCTCACCAACATCTCGAAATCTTGTCCACAACCATGTAAAGCAATTTAAAAACTTGTATGAGTGGCACTAAGTAGTTAAAACATGAACATAAATTATAATTGCAATGACATAAAAAAACTTGAAACATAATTACTTAATATGATTACGTAAGAAGTTGATTAACTTGACATGATTTTATAATAAACTAGATTTTTAAATGAGTTGATATACTCACTCTCATGATTGCATCCACAGTGCTCATAATGCCAGTTAAGGCTGACATAATTGCTCCCACAAAGCACATAAGGCTGATCAAGGCTCACATAAGTCCAGTTAAGGCTCTCATAAGGTCAGTTAAGGCTCAGATAACATGATTGAGAGGACTATATCAACATAACATTATTTCTTAATTCATTAAACATGATTATCCTAATCTCTTGATTCATTAACATGGCAGTGATTCATAATGTTTAGTTTGAAAACATAAATATCAAACGAATAGAAAGCCTAAGTTTTTACCATGAGCATAATAATCCATAAGCATATAACGAATACTAATGTATTCGTACTTCAATTGAGGTGTTGTGAATAATATAAAACTCTGAAACCCTAAATAACACTTACGTGTGCATGACCACTCATCTAAGTCTAAGGAGGTACATTGACAGTAGATCGATTCATGATCAGCCCTACTTATCTTGTCCAACATATAAATACATTAACCATCATGATTAAACCTAGGTCTTAGGGTTTTGATAGACTATGAAATCTTACTTGGGAAATAGGATCAGATTATAGTCTAATTAGGTTCCTTGTTTCAGTGTTTTTGTAATGAGTATTTATACATAATTTTCCCACGTTAGAGTGATACCAATCTCCTAAAGTTTGACCAATCAAGAAGGAAAGAAAACCAATTAAAATCATTTGTGAGAAATTCATAAATCAATAAATCATATTAGGGAAAGGATGTAGTGCCCTCCCATGTCTTTATGTGTGTGAGTAATATTGCCAATTGAAACTGGTAAAATCTGTGAGATTACAATCGAATAAGAATTAAATGGCCAGAGTAGCCATGATAGTATGACATCAAACTCAACATTGTGGGGGGTAGGAGGGTAATTCAAGTGCCTGGTATCTTTTTATCTAGGACGCATCCAAGATCTCTAGAGCTTCAAGATCCAATCTGATCATAGCACGATGATGAAGGTGTTAGGTGGAGGAGCACAACCCATATATATGTCCTCGTACCCTATCAAGCTTGGGGACCCAAGGAACCAAAATGGTGGCATCCCATAGCTCTACATTCGGTCAGTGCCATGACTGGGTGACTGAAGGTATAGGTAGTTGAATAAGCCTTGGCTTTCCACTAAAAGCAAAAGTTGTAGTGTGAAGTAAAACCACAAGAGAAACTTGAATTCAACAAGGTATAGATTAACAGTTATCAAATATTAACACCCAAAACAAGTTTCTAGCATGTAGGGAAACATGGCCATTGAGTGGAAACAATATTAGGAAATTGTAGTGTGGCAAGGCGAACATGAGGGGCGGGGAAAGATGTGTCTAGTCAATTGTAACTATTTGGAAGGATTAACACTTCTTTGAGGCTTGTCCCAAAGTCGAGCTTCACACCTGAAGTTGGATTTGTGGGTAGAGCACTTGGGTGGGATGCATGAGTTAATGACATGTGGGTAGGAAAGGGCAAAGTGTGAGGATCCTTACTGAGTAAGTAATTTTCCCATTGTAGCCTCTATTGCTCGTATGCAACTCAGGTTGTCAGTAAAGAATATAGTATATGTGGCGTATCCAATAGCCTCAATAGAAATTGGCTTTGTATGAGGATCACCCTATGTCAAAGAACACTTTCTGGGTGGATAGAACATGGGAAGATGTCATTTGGTGGCATGGACAACTCATTATGTCAACTAGTCATGGAGGGGATTTTGGACCTTTTTTATCTGACCATAGACTGAGGGGGAGGTGGGGTTCGTTGAACTCTATTGGTGGTAAAAGCAAGGGAAGACATGGAAGGTAGAAGGGCAAGACTGGCAGACTATGTTGCATCCTTTGTTACTCCCCAACACACTGAAGACAAGGTCTTGAATATGAGATCACGATCCAACAATTCAAGATGAAAATTTGTGATCAACACTGATACTTCCTGCATGTGACAGTGCTAAATCCATTTGGGTAAGTAGCAACTTAGGTAAAATTGGGTTATTCATTGCATAAATTGATAAGTAGGTCAAATGTACATGTAAGTATGCTCTTTCTTTTGAATGGAATGTTTGGTTTGTTGGAAAGGATTAAGATGAGATATATCAAAGTCTAGGATCGGATGGCATATCTGTAGGTTAGGATATTTATTTTCCTCTCCCACGTTTGGATGTGCACCAAAAAGTAAAGCTGTAACATTATTTCATATAGCTAGGGTCATCGAAAATTAGTGAAACCTAGTGGGTTTACTAAATTGAGTATGAGGAAATCAAATATGCATGGAGATTTTATGTTCGAGGTGTGGAATTAGACTATTTACATAATTAGGTACTTAGCATTATTAAGGCAATGTAGATTATTAAATATGAGTTGCAAGACCAAAATTTGAGTAAATCTCTAATATCACATGAACTGTTCATACACCAAGATGGGAAGCATAATATGAATATATGTGGGGTCATGTTCTATATAAACCTTCAATAGTCATTAAGTATATAGGGCTAAGTTGTGTGCATTAGTTGATAATGAACTAGAGATGATATATCATATATGTGAGTCATTTTGGATATTAAAAATATCATGGTATCATGTCAAGTTATGTCAAGCATAACAAGCATCTATGGCCTCAACTTAGATAATTAAACATATGAAGGTCAAGTTAGGTCAACTTAGCATTTCAGATGATTAAACATAGAGGAAAGCTTGTACCAAACATTTTTAAGCATATTTATTTCTAGGATGAAATTTCAAGGCAGTTATAACCTACCCACCATATAGAAATTTCGTCCTCAAAGTTTTCATATCTCATTAAGGCACTACCAACCTTAGGGGATCATTTACATGTACATGAACACATAGATCTTGTGATAACATTCCATAAGTATGCATGAACATACTTGTAGAAAATTGGATGAGTGCATGGGTCATTAATTGTACTTTAAATTAAAGCATACCTTCACCAACTATCATGACAGAAGTGACCATATACCTTTATCATTGGTATAATCTTATTATTTACAAATAATGAGTCAATTAAGGTGAGTTCTCCACATAACCTTACACCCATGTTCCCGTCACTTCAAAGAGCTCATTGCACTAAAGTGGTCATTGCTCCAAAGAGCTCATTGCACCAAAGTGCTCATTTATAACATTAATTTCTTAAAATTACTCTTGTTAACTTTCTTGATCCTCATAGCTTAATTAATCACGTATGGAGGAGTGAACCCTAATATAATTGATGACTTTGTCGTATCTAACTACATTAGATTTAGTTGACTATCTAATTCAGGTCTTTTATATTACTCATCTTTATAGCATCCATGGATATGTGTTAACAAGACACATACCCAGTGATGTGAAACCTTATTATGCTACTCTTCCCCAACTCTTAGTGACATCCCTAGATATGTTTTAATCAGACACATACCTAATGATGTGAAGCCTTATTATGCTACTCTCCGCCAACTCTTTTCTGACATAATCGGATATGTGTTGATCATGCACATACCCAATGATGTAAAACCTTATTATGCTACTCTCCCCAACCTAATAACACATATGTCCCATACCACATGCACTAGTAAGAAGAGAACAAGCACACAATAAGTCTTTATTCTCATGAAGTACCCTATATAACCCTCAATTGGAGTGCACCAACCGTTGAGAAAAAGAGAGGACATGTGACAGGTGATGGTTAATACATAGGACCTAAACTACATAAAAATAAATCCCTAATGCACATAAATTGGTATACATTCTCCTCTAGAGTTATATTCATTACATGATTTTCTACCTTTCACCATTCATCAAATAATAGGGACATCTATTCCCCCTTTTTTACTTCACTGCTTCAGTCTAAGATGCATAAGTATATATCTGCCTAGTAAACCTAAAGGTACATATAACTAGTTGAAAATAACGAGAGTGTCTGGTGACCAATTATCCTTTTCATCTGATACCAATTGTAACACCCTAAATTTAAACATGTGCACATCAGCAGAAGATTCAATTCCAAACTCATAAAATTGAATAGGGTGTCACATACATTTAAAATCATGCATCAAGAGTATTTGAAACATTAACCATCATAGGACAAAATTCATTTACATTCTCAATCGTTTACATGAAAAGAGAACTTATACACAACTTACAACATTTTTCAAAATGTATACATAAACAAATTATACCAAATGCAAAAATTAAAAGTTAGGTGGATAATAGCACCTCACCAGGGCACTCCTAGCCTTTTATTAGGTCACCCATGTCCTTAGCCTAACGTACTAATCCTCCTTGGCTCACCACCTATGGACATCTCATGCACAACCATGCAAAGAAACTTAAAAACTTATGTGAGTGGCACTGAGTAGTTATAACATGAAAATAACTTATAGTTGCAATGACATGAAAATAACTTGAAACATGATTACTTTAAATGATTAATGTTATTACGCAAGAACTTGATTAGCTTGAAATAATTTCATAATAAACTGTATGTTTTCTTAAGTTGATAACGTACTCTCTTAATTGCACCCATGGTGCTCATAAGGCTAGTTAAGGCTAAAAAAATTGCTTCCATAGAGCTCATAAGGCCAATTAAGGCTCACATAACATGATTAAGAGGAGTATATCAACATAACATGATTTCTTAATTCATTAAATATGAGTATCCTAATTTCATGATTGATTAACATAGTAGCAATTCATAATGTTCAACTTGACAACATAAACATCAAAGCAATAAAAAATCTAAATTCTTAACATGAGAATAATGTTCCATAATCATGTAATGAATACTTATGCATTTGTACTTTAGTTGAGGCATTGTGAATAATTACGAAATGAATATAGAATGCTAAAACCTTATATAAGACTCGGTGTGCATGACCACTCAACTGAACTTGAGGAGGTACACTAACAGTAGATCGAGTCTTGATCATCCCTAATTATCATGTCATATAAATTCATTAACCATCATAATTAAACCTAGGGTTTTAGGGTTTCCAGTGAGCTATAGAATCTTAGTTGGGAAATAGAATCTTATTATAGTCTAATAGGGTTACATGTTTCAAAATGTTTCCAATGAGTATTTATACATAATTTTGTGACGTCATAGTAAAAATAAACAAATCTTATTATATCTAACCAATCATAATGGGAACAAAATTGATTAAAATCAATTTTGAGAAATCTAGAAACTAGAAAACAAATTAAGGAAAAGATTGCAGTGTCCTCCCATGTCTTAATGTGTGTGATTGGGTAATATTGTCAATTGATATTGGTAAAAATTTGTGAGATTATAGTCAAAAAAGAGAGTAAATGACTAGAGTAGTCATGACAGTTTGACACCAAAATCAACATTGTGGGGGTAAGAGGCTAGTTCAAGTGCTTGGTTTCTTCTTGGCCATGACGCATCCAAGATCTCTAGAGCTTCAAGCTCCAATCTGACCATAGCACGAAGATGAAGGTGTTTGATGGAGGGGCAAAGCCATAGAGACATCCTTGTACTCTATTGAAATTAGGGACCCAAGGAACTAGAATGATGGCATCCCATAGCTCTATCTTAGGTCAGTGCCATGGTTGGGTGATTGGAGGTATAGGTAGCTGACCAAGCCTTGGCTTGCCAATGAAAGCAAAATTGTAGTCTAAAGTAAAATTGTGAGAGAAAATAGTACACAATAAGGTATAAATCAACAATCATGGAATGTTAACACCCAAAACAAGGTTCTCAAATGTAGGGAAACATAGCCAATAACTGGAAACAATATTTGGAAATTGTAGTGTGTCAAGGTGAACACTAGGGGCAGTGAAAGTTGTGTATGGTCATGTGTAGCTATTTGGAATTATTCCCTTAGTATAATCATTTTGGTGAGGCTTGGTCCAAAGTGGAGCTTCACCGGTTTGAAGCTAGATTTGTGGGTAGAGAACTATGGAGGATCGCATGACTTACTAACATGTGGGTAGGAAAGGGCAAAGTATGAGGATCCCTACTGAGTTAGTACTTTGCCCATGGTAGCCTATGTTGTTCGTATGCAACTTAGGTTGTCGACAATGAATATAGGCTTTGTTGTAGTGTTTCAATCAGCCTCAATAGCAATTGGCTCTACATGAGGGTCACCCTGTGCTGAAGGATGCTTTCTAGGTTGATAGAACATGGTGAGATGTTGGCTGGTGGCACAAAGTACTCACTGTATCAACTCATTACGTAGGGGATTTTGGGTGTTTTCAATTTGAGCAAAGATAGGGGAGGCGGGATAACTTGGAATAACATCATGAGTCAAATGGTGGCTAAAGAAAAGGGAATATGTGGAGGGTAGAGTGGTGAGATTGGCGGTCTTTTTTGCAATAGTTGTTACTCCTTGATGCACTAAAGTTATAGGGTTGAAGACAAGGTCTTGGATGCGAGATTGTGATCTAACAATTCAAGATGACAACCCATAATCAACATGGATATATTCTCACGCTTGACAGCACTAAATACAGTTGGGTAACTAGAAACTTAGGTAAATATAGGTTATTGATTGCATAAATTGATAAGTGGGTCAAATGTACATGTTAGTATGTTGATTCTTTATAATATTATTTCATGTAGCTAGGGTCATCCGCATTTAGTGAAATCTGGTGGGTTTACTAAATTGAGTATGAGTAAACCAACTATTTGCCTAGATTTTATGTTTGAGATCAGGAATTATATGATTTACATAAATATGTGCTTAGAATTATTTAGGCAGTGAAGATTATTAGATATGAGCTACAAGACAAAATTTTGAGAAAAGCTCTAATATCACATGAAGTATTCATACACTAAAAAGATAAGAATAATATGCATGTATGTGGGATCATTTTCTATATAAACCTTCAATAGTCATTAATTGGTATATAGGGCTAAGTTATGTGCATTAGTTGGCAAAGATCTGAATTGGTGTTGATACATCATTTAGATGAGTCATTTACAGTTTTGAAGAAATCATGGTTCCATATCAAGTTATGCAAGCACAACAACATCCATGGACTCAACTTAGATAATTGAACTTATGAAGGTCAAGTTAGGTCAACCTAAGGTTTCACATGATTAAACATAGAGTAAATTTCATATCAAAAATTTTAAGTACATTATTTCTAGGATGAATATCGTAGGTTTGTTACATTTATAGTGCATATAGTTTCTTCTCATGTTTTTTATATTGAAAAGTTAGAGGTAGAAGAGAAACAAAAAAAGGAATTATCAAGTGTACAAAAAACATAATCACTAGATCAATATGCCAGACTATTAATCCTCAAAAAATATGATGAGAAACTCAAGGATCAAAGTGAATGTCACACAATCTTAAGATTGTGTATAGTTAGTAAAAGCACACCATACAAAATCGATAGTTTTAGCAAAAATAAGGTACATGCATAAAAATAGAAGTTCCCCAACAATTTCAATAATACATCCAAAATGAGGTGCAAGGGCACCTAGAACAATTCTAGATCTACTCTCGAGTGGGATAATAGTCCTATCATCAAGATTATCACAACTGGTAGGAGGGTAGGAGGGGTCAAAGTAAAATTATTTTTGTTTCTTATCTTCATTGTATTCTTCTCATTATTTATATTTGATTTCATGATCATCACATTCTTCCATCTCCTCATCTTACTGTATTGATAAAATTATGGCCAATATCACTTATTTGATCCCTATACATGATTACATGGGAGACCAATGCATTGTCGTCCTCAAAGGTTTTCAAGGACAACCATTTGAGTTTAGTGAGAGTGGAAGAAGGGTACCCTAAGGAAAAGCAAGTGGATGATCCAGAGGTAGTTGAGTAGATAATTCAAGAGTAGTAGGTACAATGGGAATAGAAAAAGAAGAAACATGCTATTGATATGCACAAGAAGCATAATCTTCAATAGAGGAAAAGGGAGTTTAGGAACCTAGGAAAGGATTGGGTGGGTATGGTAAAGTTCATCTCATGTTCATGTTGCTAATTATATGGGGGATATCTTGATGGTTATGACTTTGAGAAATAAATATATAACCAATTGTATTCATAAGATAAGAGTTTTGGTTTATCATGTATCTCGTGAGTTGCTCATTGGTGACATGGAAGTCATACATGGAAGGAGGAAGTGGTGATATAGCTTGTGCTTGAGGTGGATCTTGGGAGGATGATCATTTACATCAGAGGATCCTATCCTCAATCCAGTATAGGTTATAAAAATACCCTTACAATTTGAGGTGTATTTTAGGTCATTGAAGAGGGATCTGGAGGTGGGTTTTGTGAACATACTACTGATTAGATTTGCATAAGGTGGATCACCATCTCCCGCATTTTTAGTGGTGTCAAAAAAGAGCCTTGTCATGGAGAATTTACCACTCCCACTCGAAATGGATTTGTTTCATCAATAAGGATATTAAAATATTGAAATTATCAACAACCTCATATTAGCTCCATTTTGGATGAAGGCCAAAATTCACAAAAAGAGCATGAACATGAGATAGAGACATAAGAGCAGAAGCACTAAGTATGTCAAAATTATGGTACTCTGGACCAGGATTGTAAATAGCATAATGAATGGTGGTAAGATTGTAATGATCATCCACTTTAAGAACTTTATCATATGAGTGTTTGAAATTGAATATATCAAAAAAAATCATAAGCTCAAACAACATATGGGGTATATAAAATATATTTATTTTGGAGTGATTTTGAGACTAAAATAGGAGTGTCTGCTATTTTGAATTTCATTAATCATTTCTATACTGATAGGAGAGTTGATAGTGGTTTGCGAATGTGTCAAAAATTGACATAGAACTCTTTCACAGAGATCTTTGATAAAGTGATTCTAAGTCTACTATGAAGAATAGAAAAAGGCTTCATGATTATGGATAAAAAAAAAGAGAATGAAGGTTCATTTTAGAAAAATCTAGTCATGTTATAGAACCATTAAGGTATTATTCTTTGACATGAGATATGTATACCTTTCATTGGCCTCCTTATATAAGAAATACAATCCTTAAAAGATGAATCTTGTAGGTTTAGAGGGGGAGGAATACATAGAAGCCACAAAATTGTTTCCTTTATCTTCCTGCTTCTAAAGAAAGACATGGTGATTTATAACAAAAGTGAGATAGAAAAGGAAAAATGTGGATGGTTATAAAGGTAGAGAATTGGTTTGAGAATCATAATATGAGATAAAATGTAGAAATATTCTTAAAGGGAAAGAAATGGAGTTGAGGAGTGGAAGGGATACAATGCTAGTTGGTGTGGGTTCCATTGTATTGTGAAGAAATAATGATGAAATTCAATCAACAAGGATTTAATAAAAAAAATCATAGATCATTTTATGGTTTTCTATGTCAGAATCCTAGATGATGTCTAGGTTTGAGAAACCCTAACATTGTTGTCTCTTGGTAATTGGGACCAACCTGTGAGCTTTATTGGAAAACAAGGTCTCTATCCATCTAATGGTTTTTAAACATGAAAATTCATCTAACAACTACTTCAATCCTAATCCTCATATATAGGTTTTTGGTTTTTAGGATCATAAAATTATTCGATCTTATTTTTGTATCTATACTAAAATGAGTCTAAAAACCAACCTAAGTGTCCAAAAAACCAAATCAATGCTTGCATGTAAATAAATGTAAATAAATACATTATACATATCCCCATAGGCTATGTTTTATGACAAACACGTCAGATCACCTTGTAATAAGAACTAAGATGGGAGAATCATGGAATTGATTTGCAAAAAGTGTAATTAGCATTCAATAAAATGGAGATATACATTTTCTAATTATGGTACATGCAATTTCCATCACTTGATGTAGTCAAATAATTTTGATCTGTTGGAGTTTAATTGCTTCCTAGGTTGATGTTATGTGAAAATATCTAATTTTATATATCAATGTGGGTGATATAAATATCATTCCTAGCATATCGATCACAAAGTTCTCATACTTTTCCAAATAAAAGATAGGAAGGAAGACAAGTTGATGGCACAAGTATTAATACAAAATATAGTAAAGAACCAAAAAGTATATCAATATAATTGATCATTTGCTTCTCCCAAAGGACTTAGGTGTAACGACTCTGACGGATGTGTCTTTAGTTCTAGTTGTTGAAACACTCATTGTGCTTTGTCTTTGGGAGAACCAAGAATGACCCTAGGAAAAAGTGACTTATTGCACTTTCTATCGATTAAACACCCAGAATAATCAACATTGTTATAATTAGTTGGAGTAAAATCATTTGGTTTGGGATGTAATAGCTCAAACTTTGGATTTTTGGCTAGATAAGATATGTTTTGATCATAATAAGATGAGATTTTCTAGGAAGACATTAAAATCCATGCCTAAACTAAACTTGGTATCCCCTCTATAGGCATAAAGATATAATACACTTTCAATCATACCTATAGATAACAAGTCATGTATCTTATCTTCATTCCCATGTTTATCAATCTTGGCTACATCTGATATTATGGGAGTGTATATGTCTTGTAATATCCCACGCTCGAGTGATTTAGGAGCTCACTGAATCGTTTTCTTTAGTTGATGAAACTTCCATTGAAGTTTACTTAGCTTGAAATCCTAGGAAGAAATGCGTTCACCCGTCATGCTCATTTCAACTTCATATGATAAAATTAAATTCCTTATAAAAATCAAATTTAGTAGCATTGAGGATGATGAGCATTATATTTGAGTAACAAAGATATAGTTAGAAGTATGTATGAGAAAGAGAGTATAATCAACCTTCCTCATAACATAACTAGTCTGAACAAGAAGGTTTTAAGTTTCACATACCAAGCACGGGGAGCGTGTTTGAGACCGTATAAAATCTTGTGAAGATGAAAATTATGGATAGACTTTGAAATCTCTAGAGGGGATTTTAAAATATCTAACTCAGTCTATGTAGTTTAAAACACAAGGATAGTTAGTTTCAACTTTCATAAAAAATAAAGTAGAAGAAAGTAAAGAAAATAAGTGATGTAACCCCAAAAACAACAAGGATATGTAGTGAAATTGCATTGAAATGGCATAGATTCACTACCTATTTGTTGCCAACAAAGGTTTCTCAACCTATACCTTTTAATCTATTTTGTATCAATACAAATTGCATATAAAGTTCCTTTCTTGGAATTTATAACCTCCTTTAAAGAGAAATTATAACTTGCAACTTCTTTTTGGCATGTCGAAGACCACTCTTTGGACAAGATCACAATCTACCACCTTCACATTTGGATTCTACCTTTTTGCAAGTAGTAGTTACAAATCTCTTTGATGTAGCCTTCTCATAAGAAGTATCCCATTGATGTATCATTCTTATACATGGAACCAAATGAATTGATAAATCAAATCTAATAATTTTAGGAATCTAAACCTTTGTTAAATGTGTAATATTAGGATCACTAGAATTCTGCACCAAAATAGGAACAAAATAAAATAAGGAAAGTACAACTTAGTCTCACAAGTTGCATAAATTTTGACACCATTGAACAAGTAATGATCAACTTCATATGGTTTAGACAAGGCTATGTTTGGTGAAGTATGACTGTGGAGATAGGCTTAAGCTTAGTCTACCTTGGAAGCAGTTGGATGTCACAGACTAGATGTTTAAGCTTTAGAGAGACAACATGTATAGACAATGCTTATGTGTATGATGGGTATCCATATTCCATTCCTATATATAGAAAAAAACTTAGGAATAAATAGGTTAATTATTAGGGGTATTTAGGATGAGTTTAGAAGAAATCTAGTCCTTATAGGAAAGTAGATGGAAATAAAGTGGTTAATTGTGCACCAACTAAAAAGTCCATAGAACTATACAAATTTTGGATTAACTGAATTATATATCACTCAAATTGCAATTCAATTTAATTGCATCTCAATCGAATTATATTTTGACCAAAATATATCTTCAACCTCCATTGGTCTAACACCTACGTCTTGATCAAGCTAAAGTTCAACCATTGGGAATTTTGATCAAATTGCATTGCGAACAAAAAAAATAGTTTGTCCTAAAAGGTCCAATTTCAAGGGAAAATTCAAATGGTTTTTGCAATATGTAATAACTGTCATAATTGTGGTATAGAAGTATAGAACTATGTTTAAGATTGCCTTTTTCCATTCGTCACTTCTTTTTACACCATTCCTATCAAGTTATAATTTGCATCTATACAAAGTATGATCCATGTATAACTTGATCTCATGTCATCATTGCACTTTTTTTGACATAGATCTTGTCCAAGTTCCTCGATCAATTAAAACACTTAATCTAGACATTAATATCACAAATGGGAAATATTAGTGTGGAGTAGCTAAAAAGATTCTCATCCTTTATTATGATGACAAATATTTCAAAAATGTAAACTTCAGATAGAAAACTTAAGAGCAACATACTCTAGTTTTCTATAGAAAGATAAGTTATTGCATGGAATTCCCCACTTTATCAAAGTCAGAAAGGAGGTAAATAACATAAACTCTCCCTCAAGGAGTTACTCTTCCTAAAGAAGGAGAATCAAATTAATTGGGAACCACATACCCTAGAAATAATAATAGACCAATTGAAAATAACAATAGTATGGAATGGCATGATTAACCAAAAAGCCACAATAGATCAGTTAATAGTTTTAAACACTATTGCAATGTTAATGAGAGGAATGTTAAATCTTTTATAATAAATATATCCCATTAAGCACACAAAGACAGCAAGAAAGATACTCCAAGTCTGTGAGGTATAGCTCAAATGGGAACGGTAGGGGAAACCCAATGAAAGGACTTAACATGGAACCCTTGGTTGTGTGTCTTGGAAACAAATGAATGACATCATCTCACTAGGTGATTTAAATGCCCCCTTCAGTGTGCAGGTAGTTGGGGTGAGTTTTTATTCTTTCAGGGTGCATCCATTAATGGGACTACCTGGGGGTCTCACAAAGTAGTAAAGAAATACTCCCAACTGATGATAAGGAATGCTAATTCAATCATTATCAAGAGAGACATGAATCTAAAGTTCATTGTGATAGAGAGATTCCCTAAATATTACAAGTAACTAAAAAAATTATATATACCAGCATTAAGGGATGTTAATCCCACTATTTATAAAGAGAATCTATTAGAAATAGAAAATAAAAAAGATGGCAAAATGTGGGGCAAAGTTGAATTTTACGTCAATCACACACAAGTTTGACCTAAAACCTACAAAACATTTGCTAACATAAAACACTAGAGACATGTTAAATAAATCATTTTATTTTAAAGATATCATAAAAATAATTAATTGGAACTTGATTAAATAACAATGAAATGGAAAATAAAGCAAGTCCAAAAGTGAAGCAACCACAAAAGACACAAGGATGTATAGTAATTTCAGCTTCAAATTTTGTAGTTACTCTACCTAGTTATTTCCATCCAAGATTTATTGACCTAGAATTTATTAACGTGTCTATAATATTACAAAGTCACAAATGTTGGTACTTTTTTGTGGATCAAGACCAACCTCATTTTCAAGAGAAATGATAACTTTCACCTTCTTTATGGGAAGACCAAAGACTACCCTCATGAGCATGGCCTAATCTATCTCCTTCGCCTTTGGACACAACCTTCTTGCATGAAGTAGACCCAAATATCTACGATGCAACCTCCTCACAAGAAGTATCCCAAAGCAATGAATAGAAACATGAAAATAGAAGTAGGAAGGTACAACTCAATCTCATAATATATATTGTATGTAGTATTGTTCAATAAATAATGACCAACTCGACAACAATTAGGCAAGTATATATATGGTTGAGTAGGACACTATATCTAGGTTTAAGATAAGGTGAACTTGGAAACGAATGGATGTAGAAAATTAGAGTTATTAGTTTTAGAGAGATATAAAGTAGAGGTTATATTTAAGTGTATTTTGGAGTCCAGATGGCACTCCAATATATTGAAAACACATAGGAATAAATAATATGGCCATTGGGGTGTGTAGTAAAATTTTCATGACAACTCAATCATTTTTTAAAAGTAGATGGAACTAAAAACAACTAACAATGCACCAACTAGAAAGTCTATAGATATATGGTCGTTAAATTGTAATTCGACCGAGTTGCACAATCTAACTAATTGTAGTTATGTATACTTTTGGGTTTGTGTGTCATTATTTGTTTTATTTCATCTAGGTCAAATATACAAAACATATTATTGACTTGCATCAGTCTAACAGCTATGTCCTAGTCAAAATAAAGCTCAACTAATAAGATTTTTGGTTGAATTGAATTTCTACTTAAAATAGCCTATATCTAAAAAGGTCCCAATTTTGAAAATTTCTCAAATGATTTTCTCAATGAAATCTACATATCCTAATGGGTGCATGCAAGTATAAAAATAGGTTTAGATGGATGTTGGTCATTCATCACTTGTTCTTACACCATTACTATCAAGTTCTAGAGTCTGTACCTAGACAAATCCTAATCTAGGTACAACTTTATCTATATGCATCCAAACACATATTATTGCACATATTTGACATTGGATCATATTTATGTTCCATTATCACCTATAACACTTAATACGCATAGTATTCTCAAAGTCAAGATGTTGAGAGGCATAGAATTCCTCCTCCATTCTTCATTTAAAAACGTACCTATAACCTCCATTTGATATGAAAGGAAATTATTGTGACTAAAAAAGGTGGGTCAGATTCTAGTATGATTGTGTATTTCATCAAAACTAATACCTTTCTTGTTGTATCCTTGGGCAACCAACCTAGTTTTAATACTTACTACTTTACCTTGTTCATCTAGATTATTTGTACCTATGGTCTTTCTATCTTGAGGTTTTGGTACTAGTATCCACACCTGATTTGTATCAATGTCTTCCAACTCTTTCTAAATAACATCAATACAATTTCCATCTTCATATCCCTCAAGTACGGAGTTCTTTTCCAGTTGTGATATGCATGCCATATTTTCTAGGTCATTCAAGGCAGCTCTTGTTTTGACCTTCTTAAAGGGATCGCCTATTAATTGGTCCTTTGCAAACTTTGATATTGGATATTTCTTTTTTTCAACTTGGGACTTGTTATCATAAAGATATGATCATTTTTTAGAAGAATGGTATGCAGTGTAAGCGTGGATAGGGTGTCTCATAGTGTATATGTGGTATACAACGAGTATACATGGAATTATATGTGGTTTTAGATTTTTTTGTCAAATGAGTTATACATCGTCGTAACATGAGATATCATGATAACAAAAAAATTAAAGAATTAGTTATAGATTATTAAATAATTTATCTTTAGATATAAATATTGACATGTATGGGTGACATGATTATATGTAAGTATATATGTTCATATATATTTGTACAAATATTTAAATATATTTATTTCAAACATTTGTAATATATGTGTAAAGTTTGATCTCAAAAGTGAAAAAATAAAATGTACACATATGTGTATAAATATTTGTGTGGAAGTTGTGTGTCTATATAGGCATACTATATTTGGTTCATTATATAGGCATATTATATATGCATGTATATGTATGAATACATCAAAACAATGCATACAAATAAAAAAATTTGTCTAGAGATGTGGCATACATATAAAATCTATATACATATGTTTAAGCATATAATGGAATGTACATATCTGTATCTACATATATGTTTGTAATGTATGGGCCTAGGTAATGGGATTTTCAAAAAAAATGGAGTTTAATCTGACACTTAATCGGCCATAGATCCAGCCCATGACCATTTGGTTGATCATTGGCAATATGTGGTGTTGTAGGATGATCACATAAGCATAAGGATTATATGCATACATGTGGATTGAATTCTAAAACATTTGTCATGATCAACTACTTTCTCTTTTTCATTATTATTGATGTATACTTTTTTGAGTTTTGTCACTAGATCACCTACCAATATTATCACAAACAACATCCTTGCATGTGAAGATATTATCATAAAGAAATAAAACTTGAATGTTATCTTCTATCTAGCATTTATTAAAAACTCAATAAGCTTTTCTATATTTCCTATAGACAAGGAAGAAAATTTTTAAAATTTAGCATCAAATTTAACCAAGATATATTTCATATTAAGAACAAAGGAAGGGTCGAATTCAAATACATTATACATAAATCATTAGGGGTTTCTTAAAAAATAAGTGAGACAGTACAGTGTTGCACTGAACATGCAATTTTTATGTCTTTAGCACAAAGACAATTTTTTTTATATATTTCCAAATCATGGTCCTAGACATTTCTTATAGAGAGTGGATCTTCTTCTCTATAATACCATTTTTTGAGGTTTTAAAGGGGAGGAAAATTTATATAGATATCTAGATTATGAAAAAAATGAACCATTTCCAAGATTCTCCCCCATGATCACTATGAATAACTAGAGCCACAATCACTATGAATACATAAAAAAATTTAACGACCTTCATGTTCTATTCTTGTACAAAAATAAATGTAAGCTCCAAAATATCACTTTCTTCAATAAGAAAGAAGGAAGTTTGAGTACATCTAGATCAATTACCAACAAAGACTAAATAATATTTACTATAAATAAGTGATCATCTATGCATTGGAACAAATAGATCGATGTGAAGAAGTTCTAAATATCCCTTAGGCTTTAAGGAAGTCTTGGTTTGCTTCCCTTGTGTATTTCTTATATTTTTCAAAGTCTAGTATGGGAAGTTTGTTAAATAAGTATTAATTGCTTCATTTCTTAAATGAAAAATCAGTTAGATGACCAATTATTTTGTTCCTATAAGAGATATCATTTTTAATAATTACAAACCATTTACCAAGAATTGGTTTCAAAGAACTAAGAATAATATTATACATGTTACTATTTCTCCGTCCATTATATAAAACATTAAAAGTTGGGGAGTCTAGTAAGAGACATTCAAGAGAGGTAGAAAGTACAAAAGTAGCAATTACAGCTTAATTGGTTTATACTAACAAAGCTATGATATAGGCCATCAACTAGAAGTGAATTCTTTATGCATAAAGCTTTTCCAACATCACATTCTCAAATTACTTTCCTTTACTACTATCACCAAAAGTAACAAACTATCTTTCTTGTTTCTAAGTGAACGGAGGTGTCTCTTGACAAGTGAAATGTTCTTTGAGTATTCACTATCGACAATCCATTTGCAATTTCTCTACAAAGTGTAGGGTTTTGGGGGAAGGGTGCTATGGATAAACAAAAATTCCCAACAAAACTCTTCTCGAACAGATTCTTCATAGTCATAAAATGTCAGTATATTGAAGACATAGAAGGGACATCAAATATACCTTGGTACACACTAGTTGTCCAAAACCTAGACATGTCTTACATCAGTGGAACTTACAATTCTAGATTTGGATCTAAAGTGGTTGTTAACTCCAACTTGTCATCATAATAATACATTGTATTCTAGTTGAATAAGTATCTTGTCCTCAAGCCTATTCCCAAGGGCCTTGGCCTCTATTCCATCCATACAGACATGGAAACTCTTGGTGAACCACCTTGGTCATTAAGAGGAAGAAGAATTCAAGAGTGGTTGACATGCTAGAGATAATCACTCTTCTTCTTCTCCTTTTATGGGATGTTGTCTTTGGGATGACTTTTTCTCTCTCCAAGAGGAAGAACTTAAACAACTTATGTCTCAGTGTGTATGTCTCCCTTTTAAACGTTCACCCCTATATATAGGAGAGCCATGGGCTTTTATTTGTCAAGGATCCAATTTCATTCCTAAAGAAACTCAAAATAGAATCAAACTAGGAATATTGTAGGAGCTCCTAGTTGAGTGGTTTGTTTATCTAGTCAACCAATGGGGACTAGATGGATCACCTAGTAGACCAATTGGCTTGCATAATTGACCAGTTCTCCAGTCCTAGCTTGATTGAATTGACCAAAGCGAATGGATCTCTTATCCCTTGTTGCTTCCTGACTTCAATCCAATTGATCGACTGGATTGCCCAATTGAACGACTATTCACTTTCACAGAGTGGTGATTTGTTAGTCATTTGACAATCAATCGATCCTTTGATATAAACCATCATGTCGAATGACTAGCATAAGCAGTCAGTGATTGGGTAGGAAATCGGCTTATACATGACTTGGAACAATTCCAATCATATGCTTGATTGTGAACTTCAATTCCCCTATACATTCTTATATATGTGATCTAATATGTTTCTAATTATGTTGACATTGATGTTAGGACCTCACAAGTAAATAGCAGTATCTAAAAACATGTCATTTCCACCCAAGTAGTTGGAACAAGTTGAAAACAAGTTTAACCTATAAGTTACCAATGTTACCATGATTGTATAATCCCTTTTTCATGATATTCACATCAAAACCAAGGAATAGAGTTTCCATCCTCTTAAAATTCAATATATACTTCTAAACCAAAGGAGAACATTTAGAATGTGTGAGCTAAATATTATACATTATCTCACATGAGCATGGACATACATTTCATAGTCTCACCTATCAAGTGGATAAGATATCACTCCTATGGAGGGACGAATTCCATCTACATCACTCAAAATAATCCAAAAATGTCATAGTAAACTCAATCACTACCTATATGGCTACCCTAGTTGATCATTTAATTATACCCTAGTCAATAATTTAATCATAGATTAAATAATTATATACTTAAGTATGAACATATATGGAAATATAGAAACCATAACAATAGAGAAAATATGGAATATTAATCCAAATAAAGACGTAAACCCTAAATAACTCAAATTGAAAAACATTTGGTTCCAATCCAAGAAGCATCAAATAACCCTAGTACATTCTCTCTTGCTATATTTGTGACATGTTGGCATCCTTGAATCCTTGTGGGCATCTTGATTAGAATTTATCAATTATAATAGGTACAAAATTCTCGATTCTATTATTGAACTATTTGTCTCCTTCTTGAGTTTCATTTATATAATTTTGTAGAAGCGGTGAATCATTTTTGTTATTAGTCTTTCCCTCTCGTTGAAGGTCACTATGAATGAATTAAATATTGAACATTGTTGAATAATTGAAATATTGGTTGATTTCGATATTACCACAAAAATTCAAAATGTTGGCTAAGAGCTTGGTTCAATAGATTCGACGGGTCATATACCCCAACCTTGCACCGTGGATAATGGATAATTAGAGGTCCTCTAGTATTGGTTACCCCCATAGGTGAAAGTGTTCTTATCTCATAGAGGTGATAACGGTAGGCACCTAGCCACTGGTGGAGACATAATATTAGATTGATTGTGCCAATGGATAAATCACTTTCATTTTGAATAATTTGATATGTTGATATTAGTTTTGAGAAATCTCTGTATTGATTCTAGTTACAAATTTACATTGTTGTACCCTTTTGAAATTAATATGGTAACTAGATTATCTTATTGTCATTACCATAGTCCACCAAGCAAACTTATCTATACTTGATTATACAACTATTTATTTTCAAATAGCTCAATAATTGGATTTAGTACCAGCCTAGATGACCTATATTTTCCCTTCATAGGGTCCATGTGTGGTTTTGTTCCTTAGAGAACTCATGGATAGGTGATACAATGAAGTATGAGAAGAGATGTGTAGGAGTTGTCCCTCGTTGAAGACTAGATAGGAATCAATGCATATTCTTAATCTTATAATATTCTGTTTAAAGCTTTCATGACTCTAATGTAAAAGCATGATTGTAAGAAAGATTGGTTTATAATTTTGATACAATTTTGTAAATATTTTATCGTAAAGATCGGGTCTTTACATTTTATCACATTAATGTATATGGTGACACTTTATTGTCATATATACATGCAAATTCAATGTTGATTTTCTAGGGTATGATATGATTTTTTGGATTGATTTCTTAAAGTACTTGAATTATTCTGTATGGACTCTACATGAGAAGGTGTGTGGTTATGTATGAGTACCCACATACATCAAATTCCAAAAAAATGATTTTTTGATGTTTGATGAAAATTGATTGGATGTTTATTTAATTCCTATTCATTATAATACCAATGTGTGTAGCATATAATGAAACTTATAATATTCTAAACCTAGGGTTAGACATACTAAGGGGATTATCACCTAAATCCATTGATGGATAGAGAAAGGTGATTACACCCAAGGTAATATGACAAACATGTGATTGTTTATCTTAGGGCATGTTTGCTAAGGTGTAGTTGGATGACAAAGTGTGTTTGATGTATGTGTTTACATTATGACCTCACATAACTGCACCATACTACACCCGACCAAACTAGCCCTTAACAAATATATGAGTTTGTATATGTGATTGTTGAACAATATATGTTGGTATTATGTATGCACACTTTTATATGCATCCACATACATAGTATAGAAACATATTGATTTGTATTGTTAGTCAGCATTTTAGGTAGTTGATTTAACTAATGACTTGAAGACATAGAAATTCATGAAATATTGAAGATTAAAATGGTAACATAACATGGAGGATTTTTTAGATACCTTAGTAAATTTTCTCGTATATATGTTAGTTCGCTTTGAAAAAAAATCATCTAACTCCTTATGGGGGAGTATTGTCCAAATATTTTTTTTCAATTCAAGTTCAAATAATGGAAATTGTTGATTATTATTTGTTATTTATTAGATTTGGATCATGGAAAGTTAGGTGTCGGCTCTCAACTTTATGGTACACCTTAATTGAGGGATACTTTAAACTTGGGGTTGTTACATATGTGGTTCCATGTAAATGTAGCATGTTCAAGAGCATATTTCCATAAAGAACTTATAAGATTAGCTTAACTCATTATTGCTCATACCATGTTCAACAAGGTGTGATCTTTCTTTCTGACACACTATTGTATTTTGGTGTTCAATTGTGACACAATACCAAGTTCTCTCAAAAGGTTCTCAATTCCTTATTTAGATAACAACCAACACGATCAGATCATAGTGCTTTGATATCCTTAACAAGTTGGTCATGTACTTCTTTCATGAATTCTTTAAACTTTTAAAGACATATTATTTGTGTTTCATAAGATACATATATCCATATATATTGAAGTAATTAGTAAATGTGATGAGGTATTGATATCCACCTCTGGTCCTTATTTTAAAAGGTACACATACATCAATATTTAGGAGTCCTAATAAGTTCCCTCTCACTGTTACCAGTGATTGGTGCTTATATCATCTTTACCAATAAACGATATTCATATGTCTCTATTGATTTAAAATCAAATGAGTTCAGATAGCCATCTTTATGGAATCAAATGTGTTTCTCATTTATGTGTCCTAGATGACAGTGCTGAAGGTAAATTTTGTTTGAGTTGTTGAGTTTTAACTTCTTGGTATATATGTTATACTCATTCATATAAAGATACAATAAATAAATACCATAAGAGATGCGGGAATTGTCATAGAATATCTCATTTCTTGAAAAAGAAAATTTGACCATTAATTTGTTAGAAATTCAGAACCAATATTGTCCAAACAAGATACATAAATAATGTGTCTACTTATGGTAGGTAAGTAATAGCAGTGATCTATCTATGTTACAATCCTAATGTGAAGAGATAAGATATAGGCACCTACAATAATGGCATCAACTCTTTCTCTATTAGTAACTTGTAGGTCCACCTCTATCTTCAATTAGAGTTTACTTCTTTTTAGTTCATGCATATTAGAGCATAACAATATGTGTGATGCACGTATGGTCACCCATACCCAAGATGAAAAGTATAAGTTTGTCTTTATTAAATATATACTTGAAGTGTAGACCTCTATCCCCTCCTTTTGCTTTAGTTCCTCAAGGTAAAGAAGGAAATTCCTTTTCCAATGGAAGCCTAGAGACAATGGTGATAGTGTCTTCCTTGCCTACTCGTCATTCAGCTTTAAGTGCATAAGACATCGAATTTGGGCTCTAGATTTAGAACTATTCTTAGGTTTTCCTTTTCCCTTTTTTGACCTTTCTTATGTTAATCATCAACAAAACCTTTACTTTGTATTTATTCTTTTGAATCTCAACAGTTCTCAACATGTCAAGCAACTCTCACAACGATCTAAGAAAGTTGTTCATATTGTAGTTTTTTTTAAAATAAGCTTGTCTATTGATACCAAAAACGTTGGGTATATTACAAAGAAACACCCCCTAACCTAAAAAGAAACCAAAGATGATAGTGATTCCACATAGGGAATCCACAACTCATCCAAAAGAGCAAGAAAGGAAGAATACAGACTTTCAGCCATAAAAAGGCTCAAGCTCACCAACGAAGATAGGGAACCTACAAAAAAGCTGACATAGCAACTAGAATAACAGACAAACACTAGCATTAAAACACCTAAAAAAATGTGCTCAATCAGCTACCTAGAAGGCCAGGACAACAATCTTGTAGAAGTACCAAACTCACAGTTGGGAACAATCACCATAACCATAGGAAAAGTAGACTTCGATCAAGCATTTTCAAGCTAAGACAGAACCAGAAAAATGACGAAGAAAGTGCCAACCAAGAAAGGACATCAAAAATGATTCATATGGAATCGATAATCTGCTCGAGATCACAATTTGAGATTTGATTATCCTTCCTTGCTTTCCTTCTCTTCCTCTTAAGCTTGGAGCTATCCACTCTAACTTTATAGACAACCAAAGGATTGGGGGATTCAAAATCCACTGATTGAACTTCATCTTCCACATGTTGTTTCTTTCTTTGTGTATAGTTGAATGAAAAGCCAGAGCTCTCCCAAACCTTTTCAGCAATCATCTGATTACTATCGCCAAAATCAATCTACGGGCGAGTATGAATCTCAAGTTCCCACCCAAGAATAAGGCTATTCCCCAGGTCAACTGAAATGTGGTTATTACCCATGTCCGATTCTACTAGAGAACTTGCATCCATATCAGCTTTCGAACTTGAGTCCAGAGTTACAACATTGTTGTTAGCAACAACCCTGCATCCCCTAAAATCACAGATCAATACAGCTTCTTCAGAGTGCTGATGTGATTCTCCTCCCTCACTTCCTCCATTTGTTACTAAGGGTACAATAGCCTTCTCAGAAATAACAGAGGAGTCCCTTCCAGGCTTCACCTTAGCAAATCGTCAAACAGGTTGCTTACCGAACCGTATTTGGAGGTCAATTGAGAATGAATCCTTCCTTATCACAAAAGTATAGGAACTCAACTTGTGCCCAAGATGCTTGCACCCTGAACATAGAAAAGGCTTCACAATGATGTCGACTTTCAAGAGTTTGGATACCCCATCAATCTCCACCAATGAGGTTTTTGGAATAACAAATGAAGCCATCATCTCCACACAAACCTTTGCACCCTTCAAGCAATCAGCTGTCAGCGCTTCCTCCTCGAAATTGAGAGGTCTACCTATGGTGCTTGCTATTCAGGATAGTCTATCGATGCTCCAGGGGATTCCTAGATTCTCAATGCTCACCCAAATCGGAGCAGAAGTAAAAGATAGAGGAGCAAGCTTTGCACCAGGCTCCCAAGACTGGACGATCACCAAGTAACCATCCATGGACCACGGAGATTCGTTTAGAACTCGATCTCGTTCTTTGGATGAAGGGAGTGATACAATGTACCCTTCCTTCTCTTCTGCTTCCACCTCAAAAGCACCACTCGGTTGCCACTTTTTCCTAATCCATCCTTGGAGCCGGTCACAGAAGGGCTTACGACTTGTGAAGTAAACTGAGACGTAGGAACTCCAGTCAGCACATTCATCTTGGCCTGAGATAGACGTGCAGTGAACTCCATCCTTCGGCTCAGGCTCGACAAAATTTAGGACAGCAACATCTTCATAGTCCCTGCCCAGTTGGCTAGCAGCAAGCCAATCCTTCGTCGGAGTACTTGGATGTACCGTAGCCCCTCAGGGGTAGGGGGAGGGGTATCTGAGGGAGTAGAAGGTGGCAGAGGATCTTGGGATGAATCTAGTATAGCTTCGGTCGATGAAGCCTCCTTCCGAATAGCCTCTCCTGGGCTTGATGAGATGGTCAATCTTGTCGACTCCAATTCTTCCTCACCTCTTGCCACAGATCTACCGCTAGGGTTCCATCCACCTTTGCCTCTCCCCCTACTGTCTCTCCCCTTCCCACGACCCATCCTCAAAAACAATGAATTGTTCATATTGTAGTTGATGATAAACAAACTATGTGGAAATCCTAGAAAAATTAGGATTCCCCTTATGCAAAGATTTGACCAATGATGTAATCTTACAATCACTACCGAAATCTTATTGTAGTTGATGACAAACTAACTATAAGATTTCGGTAGTGATTGTAAGATTACATCATTGGTCAAATCTTTGCCTAAGGGGAATCCTAATTTTTCTAGGATTTCCACATATCCATTCAACTTGGGAACATGGGGCCCAACTGTTGGGTTTTATGTGGTCAGAGTAGGTAGTGGAAATAAAAAAATTACTTGACCATAAACCCATAACCCACATATCACATCAACATCTATGTAATGGGAATGATGGTTTTAGCAAGTTATACCTGGTCCTGAGGCTTGCTCAGTGACTATACCTCGCAACAAGTATAGTCTTCAACCACATGTCTTTGACGGCGTCTGTACAGATCCTGGTCTTGACCCGAACTGTGATTGACTATCGTCCTCCTGAGTGGTAGAAGTCTCCCACCTCTATAGATAGTCCACACAGACTACCGGGAACTCTAATCGTGCTGAAGAACGGACTAGAAGGAGTTGTCCCCTTCTGTTGGCGTACTAATCACCAACACACTCTCTGACAACCAGTTATTTTTCTACATTTGTCTTTCCCTCGTTGTTCCGTCCTGGATGGGTAGAATTTTCTTGGGCTCTCTCAGTTACCAAAACCAAAGAGGACAACAACTTTATAGAGAAATCGATGTTCTGATTTGTGTCTTTGTTGTGTATCTGGAGAAGCCCCATGTACCCCTCTATTTATAGTAGAGGGTAGGGTCAAGGTTCCCAGACTGTGTGGGAGTAGAAGGGTCTAGATTTCCATGAATAATTTTCACTACGGCAGGCAAACCGATCAGTTCACTAGTGAACCGGTCGGTTGGCATAGTGAACCACTCAGTTCACAAGCCAGACCTGCTTACAATTGACTTTTCTAATTCATTTCTAATTAATATAAAGATTAATTCTTGTCCCAATCAAATTGAACAAGTGAAATGGGAAACTTTTTCTCACAAATCGAGAAACCTAACACATGCTCATTTGGTCCAAGTGAACCGATCGGTTCACTAGAGTGAACCAGTCATCCACTGACCATGAGTTGATCAGTTCACCCAGTGAACTGATTGGTTGGTGGTCCAAATTATGCAAATATTAGTCAATTCAGTTCTCAATCAATCTGACACTCTAATTATTTGGTTCAACACTTGAAGTTGATGATTCTGAGTCAAGTATATTGATTGAATTTTTGATTGAGTACCTAAACACTTTAGTAATCAATCCAAACATCATTCATGGATAAACTCCGCTTCCAAGTTAATCCTATGTGTGTGACCCTATAGGTCCCATATCACGTTGGCAGTGAATGTCCATAACTAGCTTATGACATCACAAGCAAAGATAGGTGCCTAGTCGCACGTCAGTGCTACCCAAGTGAATGAAAAGTTGGAGAACAACCTACAGTCTGTGATTGGTGTTCCATTGAATGCATAATTCATTTATCTCTGATATCTTGAAAGAACTCAAAGCATGGAGTTGTCATCCTTTCAATGTTCATTCATGTTTCTTGAACTAGAGCAGACTATTTGAGATATATGTTAACTCAATATCATATATCAATTTACATGTGCATGTGCATGCTATTCTCAATCTCACTCAAGTGGCTTGGACATCATACTCCCTTAGGAGGGACAAATCTCATTTCTATCACTCACAATCTATCTCATGTGTTAAAGCCACCCAATCATCACCTTTATAACAACCCATGTTTCAAGACTGTGTTTCATGATGTCAAAGTGTACCCAATCACATTCGACGAGTGCAGTGATCTTAGGTCTAAGAATCACAATCACCACCATCACTATGAGAGATTATTCTGACTACCATGTCATGGTTCCATCTGTCACTCTCATGGTGGGTCTGTCCGATATAGTGTTCTCCAACATGCATCTATGTGCTTGGTTTGATATCATATATCATTACTAATGAGACCCTATCATCAACCAACACACACTCTAGTCTTTATGTGTCATTGTTGTCTATCAACCTTCCATAATGACATCCGACTAGGGACATAACAAGAATTTACATACTCTTAGCATCTGTATGATCTCATTGTTTAGGTCCTTAACCCAAAGACAAACGTTATTGAGTATTGTCATTCTTTAGACATTCATTTTGTTCCATCATTTATCTCATAATTGATTGAAATATAATAAATTGGAAGCTTTCCTTTGATATTTATCAAATCAATCATGACGTATGCCAATATAATCATCATATGATTGGATCTTAGGGCATACATACCAATAGACTCCCACTTGTACTTAGAGACAATCACCTTTGAATCATATTCTTAGTGATCTCTAAACATGTCCAACATGTTTTTGTTGCACTAGTGCTAATCCAGTGAGTTAGCAACATTTTTCTTTAGTCAATATGTTGCATGTTTCACATCTCCTCATTGTACAACATTTTTATGAGATGGATTTTCCATAATATGCTATCTGATATTCCTTGCCTAACAATTAGCTCCATTGTTTGACTTAGTATTTCTACTTTGTCATCAATGGTTGGAATATCTATAAGTTCATCTGTATGAACTTCTAGATCCATATGGTATCCTCTAGTGTTCTCCACACAAGGATACTCAGCATTCCTTTGAGAATTAAATGACTTTTAATTTTACTCGGAACATTTCCACTTAACAATACTTGTTCACTTTACAATTGAATATAACTTTTATATTTTGTATTTTGTGATCAATTTCTGTCATTTTGGAAACTTGCATCAGTGTAACTAATTTACACTCAACTCTTCCTTTTATTACCATAGAACTAATCATTTAATACTTTATAAGTACTTAAATAAGTTCTTTATGGTATTCCAGTAACTCTCACTGGAAGTAGACATACATCCACTCGTCATGTCCATTACATACGAGATAACTGGATGAGCATATCATATTGTCATGTCCAATACATACAAGATGATAAACACATATATATTTTCTTATCATGTCCAATACATACAAGATAATGGGATGATTACATACATGACAGATCCAATTGTGAATGCATAAGGAATATATCTATGTGTTCCTATTCTTCATAAGAATTTGGTATATGAGGCATCTGAGAGACTACTAACTCCATGCAACATGGACAAGTTTTCTCCCACTGAATCTTTGCCTACTGAAACTTTCAACATAGACTCCCAATGAATGTTCTCTTTTATCAAGTTAAGAGGTTTTCAAGAACTATCTCTATAGGTTTGTATTCCTATCACATAGGACATTCCTATTTATTCCTTAAAGAAGGTATTTCCACACCAGTTTATATTCTTAGAATGTTTCATTCTTCATCATCATGTAGAATATGAATACTCTTCCACCAAATCTTTATAATCACAGATCCCTTCTTTATTTCAATATATCAATCAAACATTTTGACTATATAATCAAAGTAAAGACTCTAGTTCTGAGGTGCTTGTATTTAATCAGTCATATTGATTAATCTCTTGTAAGTTATAGACTGTATTTGCAGTAACAAAATTATATAACCCTTCAGGTTGTGTCACGTATACAGTCTCATGTTATTCCTTCTAGGAATATGGTTTTAATATTCATATGCCAAATTTCATAGTCTTCAAGTTCCAATATCAAGCATGATCCTTATGGCCTATAGCCACTGCAATTGGTTAAATAAATTCATTAGGTTCAACACCTTGAACTCACTTTAATTCATCTCAACCAATTAGCTCTTCAAATGTCATCCATGTCAGACTTAACTCTTAAGACCGAATTGCACTTAGGGGTTTTATCCATATAAATGCTACCATTAAGGTCATACATTATTTGGTTCACATGGAAGTTATTTTGGATCTTATGGCTTCAAGCCATAATTCAAATTTTGGTTCCTCAACATCATCTAGATATATTATTGGCTCATCATCATATGACCAATTCATCACCTTTGAGTTTTTAGGATATCATTATCCATCAAGACCAAGGTGTTTTCTACTAGATATATAAGGTGTATCTGTTACATAAGGAATTTGATATTCCACGACACTTGTGATTCTTAATTCCTTTTGTACCTTATCAGGTTTCAATGTTATTATGTTGATCTCGAACATTTTGAGTTCTACTTCTCTCCCACTTATTCTTTTGGAATTTAAATATCCTTATAACAAACACTTTGTTATTGGATTGAGATTAGTATTCAACTAACATTATGTGATTTGTGAATGAAGCTCTTTCTAACAAACTAGTTTTCTTATATGAGCATTCAATCACTAAAAGACATATTGGAACATTTCTAATACCACATCTCATATGGTGTCTTTTATACCTTTTGAATGGTACATTTATTTAGTGTAAAGCATGTTCTTTAGAAGAATTCTAGAAGATTAGTTATTTGTCTGATGATCATGCTCTTACTATTTAGAGTATGATTCTTTCTTTTATTTAGACATTATTATGCCTTAATCATGAGTTCTCTATGATACACTATCATAGTTACTCACAAGGTCCTCAAACATTTGGTTTAAGTATCTCATACATTGATCATATCAAAGAATTAATACTTTTACCAAGTTTGTTCTTCATTTATAATATTCTTGAACACTTCAAGATATTCATATTTGTATTTCATTAAATACCATATCTAAAGTATTAGCATTTATTCCAATAGGTATGTATATACATCAATATGTATTATACCTAATAGAGTAGTCATTCTCTCACTACATCTAGTGAAGATTGGCTTGTCATCATTCCCAATAAATAAGACATTCATATCTCTTAATGGTTCATTAACCAAGACAGTCTAGTTTATCCATCAACATGGAACCTAGAGTTGAATTCTTATTCATTTGTTTAGATGATAATGCTAATTGTGTGAGTCATCAATAACTTTTAGGTATTATTATCTCATGCATACCAAGTACCACAAGATAAATAAGGCATCGCCATAAAAGATCATATCTTTGAAATTGAAACATGAACTTTATTGATAGACATCCTTGTCACTACAAGATGCAGAAATAAAAAAATTGTTTATATGGGAAAAATGAAATAGTAGTTCATAACACTATTACTCGCCTCTTGGGATGAAATGAACTAAAGGTACTACTATCTATGGCAGCAACACTTGCTCCATTCTTGATGAGTGTTCCTTCTTGGTCCTTTCATAAAGGCCTTCACTTCTTTTCAGATTCTACACATAAATAATGTCAGATCTATCTCCTGGTATCAGATACCTGAGATAAAGAAGTATTTTAAGTTTATTTCATAATACTTGAGGTGGAGACTTCCATCCCCTCCTAATTCTTCTTTAGTTCATCTATGTAGAGAGGTCAATTTCTCTTCCAATGTCACAATGGTGACATTTGCCTCCCTTGTTCACCCCTCCCTTGGCTTTGAGTGTTGAAGATGACTTGGGCTGCTGGTTAGCATTTGAACCTTTCATTGCTTTGCCCTTGCCCTTACCTTTATATTTTCCCTTCTTTCTGTTGATCATCATCACATATTTGGGTTTGTCTATCTTCATTTGTGCCTCGGTTGTCCTCAACATGCCCAACAACTCTGTCAGTGACCTGTCAAAGTTGTTCATGTTGTAGTTCATCACAAACTGATTGTAGGATTCTGGCAATGACTGTAGTATCACATCAGTATCCAACTCTTGGCTCAGAGGGAATCTCAGTCAAATTAGGTTCTCCACATACCCAATCATCTTGAGTGTGTGAGGGCCTACTGGATCTCCTTCTGTCATGATGCACTTGAATAGTGCCTTGGAGACATCATATCTCAATTGTCGTTCTTGATCTTGATACATGTTCTTGAGATGTTGAACCATCTCAATGACGTCCATGTTCTCATGTTGTCTCTGCAACTCATAGTTCATTGAGCACAACATCAAGCACTTCATAGCAATGGCATCCTCAATATGCTTCCTATAAGCATCCCTTTCAGCCTTTGGTGCGGTGGGAGCGGGTTCTTCTGGCTCTGGTGTATCTAGGACATAGAGTTTTTGCTCTTGAGTGAGAACAATTCTCAATGTCCTAAACCAGTCATGGAAATTGTTCTCATTTAGTTTGTCCTTCTAAAGGACTGATCGCAACAAAAAGTGATTATTGTTGGTAGCCATTTATTCTACAAAAAGGAAATTTGTAATTTTTGTCCAAAACTCCTTTGATTTGATTTGATTTGAAAATTGATGATGTTTAATTAGGTCTTTAATTAATGTTCACTTCTCACTATTTTATCTCAAATTGATAACCCGCATTATCAATTTGGAAGATTGCAACATACAACCTTCTACTGAGCAAGATCATGATTTCATCTAAGCTATGGACCAGTTAGGGCTGTCATCCACAACTAGAGTCTTTCAGGTAAGCAACCTTTGCCAATTGCATCATATGCAACTCTTGATAGATGGCATGCACAACTCATTTCCATGTTCATCTTTATGCCTCAAGGTGCTTGATCCGTTCAAGGTCACCTTGTTAAGTCCAACCCAAAATCCAACACAATGAATATGTACCCTGCGAAGGCAGACCCACATATTCACCATCACACTTCCATGAGATAGACAGTGCACCATGCAAAGGCATGCCCACAATTTGTCGATCAAGCTTTTCATGTGTGCTACTTTTAGTAGGCATCTTCAACTTAATATGTTTGTTGAGGGGTTTTAATGTGCTTATATATGCATATATGTATCCAATCACCACATATATAGTATGTATCATATACATGCTATATCCCACAAATGAAAACATGAAATAATGATAAAGTGATGATTATGGTCATCCTATTATAGTTCCTTGGAGCCACAAGGAACTACAGTCATCTAAGGTCTATATCACAAGCAACATGTTATTGATGAAGATTTGTGCTTGCCAGTCTGGTTTGACTTCTTCAACCTTTGAACTGATCGACTCACCTCTTGGTCGGTCGGTTGGTCTCCTCCATTCGGTCGTCTGGCTCCTCTAGATGGCCGGCTTGTCCGGCCATATGGGCTTTTCGTCGGTCCACCAACTTCTCCTCACTCGGTCGTCTCGGTCCATCAAGCGGTCATCTTCAGTCTTTGTCATAACAAGATATAAAGCCAATCCTATTTTACATAATATTTGTGAAACCTCGAGTTACATTTGAGGGGAGCAAAGGTAGAAGAGAATCTTGAGTTATCTCGAGTTACATTTAGAATAGAATAAGAGGTCTCAGTGTGCAGATCGAGATGAAAAAAACCATAACCAACCACACACATGCACATAGGTTTATAGGCCATAACCATGCTACACATCCACCATCAAAACCATTTTAGGATGATGTGTATCGATTGTATATATATAATATCATATATGTATATATTAGTTCAGGATCATGTGGTATTAATCGGATATTCACATTAGTCATTTAAATATTTGCATCGTATGAAATAAATAAAAGATCGTAAAACCAAAATTTGATCATATCGATTATCCTAAAACATAGAGTATTGGTGTGGCTCTAATACCATTGTTGGGTTTTACGTGGTCGGAGTAAGCCGTGGAAACAAAAAATTTACTAGACCATAAACTCATAACCAGTTGATCGCATCAACATCTATGTAATGGGAAGGATAGTTTCAATGAGTTATACCTAGTCCTGAGGCTTTTTCAGTGACTATACCTCACAGCAAGTGTGGTCTTCAACCACATGTCTTTGATGGTGTCTGTGCAGCTCCTGGTCTTGACCCAGACTATAGTTGACTGTCATCCTCCTGAGCGGCAGAAGTCTCCCGCCTCTATAGATAGTCCACACGGACTACCGGGAACTCTATTCGTCCTGAAGAATAAACTAGAAGGAGTTTTCCCTTTATGTTGGTGTACTAGTCGCTAATACTCTCTCCCACAACTAATTGCTTTTTGAAAGTTGTCTTTCCCTCATTGTTCCTCTCTAGATGGGTAGAACTTGCTTGGCCTCTCTCAATTACCAAAACCAGAGAGGACAACAACTTTACAAAGCAACTGATGTTTAGAGTTGTGTCTCTGTTGTGTGTCTGGAGAAGCCCCATGTACCCCTCTATTTATAGTAGAGGGTAGGCTCAGGGTTCCTAGTCTGTGCGGGAGTAGAAGGGTTTGGATTTTCCATGAATAATTTGTACTGTGGTAGGTGAATCGATTGGTTCACTAGTGAATCAGTCGGTTGGCATAGTGAACTGGTCGGTTCATAAGCCAAACCTATTTGCAATTGACTTTTCTAATTCATTTCTACTTAATGCAAAGATTAATTCTTGTCCCAATTGAATTGAACAAGTGAAAGGGGAAACTTTTTCTCACAAACTGGGAAATCCAACACATGCTCGTTTGGTCCAAGTGAACTGATTGGTTCACTAGAGTGAACTGGTTGTCCCACTGACCATGAGTTGATTGGTTCACCTAGTGAACCAGTCGCTTGGTGGTCCAGATTGTGTTGAACTCAGTCAATTCAGTTCTCAATCAATCTGACACTCTAATCAGTTGGTTCAACACTTGAACTTGATGATTTTGAGTCAAGTCTATTGATTGAATGTTTGATTGAGTACCTAAACACTTTAGTAATTAATCTAAACATCATTCATGGATAAACTCCTCTTCCAGGTTAATCCTATCTGTGTGACCCTATAGGTCCTATATCATGTTGGTCGTGAATGTCCATAACTAGCTTATGACATCACAAGAAAAGATAGGTGCCTAGTCACACGTCAGTGCAACCCAAGTGAATGGAAAGTTGGAGAATAGCCTTCAACCTACAGTCTATGATTGGTGTTCTAGTGAATGTATAATTCCTTTATTACTGATATCTTGAATGAACTCAAGGCATGGAGTTGTCATCCTTTCAACGTTCATTCATGTTTTTGAACTAGAGCAGACTGACTGAGATATATGTGAATGCAATATCATATATTGATTCACATGTGCATGTGCATGCTATTCTCAATCTCGCTTATCAAGTGGCATGGACATTGTACTCCCTTAGGAGGGACAAATCCCATTTCTATCACTCACATTCTATCTCATGTATCAAAGCCACCCAATCATCACCTTTATAACAACCCATGTTTCAGGACTGTGTTTGATGATGTCAAAGTGTACCCAATCACATTCGACGAGTGTAGTGATCTCAGGTCTAAGAATCACAATCACCACCATCGCTATGAGATATGATTCTGACTACCAAGTCATTGTTCCATGTGTCGCTCTCATGGTGGGTCTGTCAGATACACTGTTCTCCAACATGTATATGTGTGCTTGGTTTGATATCATATATCATGACTAATGAGACACTATCATAAACCAACACACACTCTAGTCTTTATGTGTCATTATTGTCTATCAACCTTCCACAATGACATCTAACTAGGGACATAACAAGATTGTACATACTCTTAGCATCTGTATGATCTCATTATTCAGGTCCTTAACCTGAAGACATACGTTATTGATTATTGTCATTCTTTAGACATTCATTCTGCTCCATCATTTATCTCATAATTGATTGAACTAGAATAAATTGTAAGCTTGCCTTTGATATTTATCAAATAAATCATGACATATGATAATCCAATCATCATATGATTGGTTCTCAGGGCATACATACCAACACCAACTAGATCACCTTATAAATCATGTTGCACTTAAATATGGACTTGGAGGCATCATACCTCTTCTTCCTTGCTTGTTCTTGGAACATATTCTTGATGTATGGCCATCACTAGAACTCTCTCATGGTCTCATGTTGCTTCTGAAGCTCATTATTTATGGAGTGTATCATGAGGCAATTCATGTCATTAGCGCCATTGGTATGCTTACAATAAGCTTTCATTTTAGGCACATTCGGAGATGGTTCCTTTCATTTTGGTGTTTCCATGGCATAGATCATGCTCATGAGTAAGAACGATTCTCAAGATCCTATAATAGTCATGAAAATTATTCATGTTCAACTTTTCTTTCTCGAGGAACGATCCCAATGATAAGTTATGTGCTTGCCATTAGATCTGCAAAGAATATATTTGCATGAGCCAACAATTTGATTTGATAAAATTCATTTGGCCTTTAATTAATAGCATTCCATTATTATGATTTAATTGGTAACCCTTACTATTAATTTAGAATATTATAGAGAGAAAACTACTAGTGAGTCAATATCCATAATACATTAAGTCATGAGTTAGCTTTAACTTACCTCTCACAACTTGAATATTTTGTTAGGTAACAATTACCAATTTCATCCAACACAATTCTTGAATAAAAGGTTTCACATCTCATTATCATAAATCATCTTATGAAGTATATGTCATATTTAAGCCTCTAGGTTCTTAATCCCATAAATATCGTCATAGTTAAGTCAAACCTCAAGACCAATATCATAAACTATGCACCATCCTTTGGTAGACCAACATTCTTATTGTCACACTTCTTTAAGATAGACAGTGCAACACTCTTTGGTAATTGCACATGTAGTCGATTGAGATTTTCATGTGTATTGCACATTGAAAGGGATATTAATGTTAAAACAAATTGTGGGATTTGGTATTAAGTTCATATGTATCCAATCACCATTATATACACAATATTAAATGTATCATATATTATAGCAATCACTACAAGCGATGAAACAAGATATGGCAAAATTTATAACATATTGACCCACAAATATTTGTAAACATACAACAAAAAGATCCTCATCTTTATGTAACCCTAAAGATGCATTCATAGAGATATCCAAATGATTGATTGGTTAGACCCATCGATCGGTTGGATAGTGTTCGGGAAGGTCTTTAGTTGTTGATGGATTTTTCACTTTATCTTCATCATGAACCTTCCAAGGACCTTACTTGTTGGTTTGAGATTTTGTTTGTGTCCTGCTCTATTGTGGTCCATTAGTGATGTCATTATGTCATCCTGATATAATTTCTAGAATAGAACTTTATATGGATAAGTAGATAGAGGGGAATGTCAAACAAGCATAGAGATACTGCATAGTTTGATCAATAATCAAAAACCACATATTACATGTTTTAGATCACAAGCAATCACTATAGTGATCTAATATCATATTCCACTAAACAAATATTACAAATGTGTTAATTTTTTATGTAATATAGATATATTATCATTTATGGTTGCACAATTATTCACTCATCAGTGATATTACATTCCAAATATAAATTGATGTTAGAAGCATACTAAATTGGCTCAAATACCATTTTAGGGTTTTGAGGGAAGGGGTGTATTGGAAATAGAAAAAAAATCAATAAAACTCAAATTAACAGTGCCTTTGTATCCATGCAATATAGGTATATTAAACAAATAGAATGGATATCTATATGCCTTTGCACACACTAGTTATATGACATCTAGACATGCCTTATATTGGTGTAAAAGTTGCACTTTCAGATCTAGATCTGAAGTTTTTGCTATTGTTCCTGCCCTATCGTTGCAACAACACTCTAGTTACCTTATTTATCCTTATGTGTGTGACCATGTAGGTTTCTAAATACGTTGGTAGTGATGTCAGAGACCTTACAAGAAAAGAGCGGCATGTAGAAACACATAATCACTGCCCAAACAATTGGAAAAGGTTGATAACAACTTCAACTTTTAAGTGGCCAATGTTACTATGATCATATAATCCCTTTTCCACATGTACACTGACTAAAACCATGGCTTGCATTTGTCATCCTATTAACACTCAATCTATGTTTATTGAACCAGAGCAGACTATTGAAATTGTGTGATATGAGTATCATATATTTTCTCACATGAGCATGGCCATGCATTTTATAGTAGAAGTTATCAAGTGTCCAGGATATCACTCCTATGGAGGTAAAAACATTATCTACATCCCTCACAATAATCTATAAGTTTCATAGCAAATCCATGCACTACTTGTATAGTACCCTAATTTAGAGTCATTTTGGGTAGTTTTAAAGTACACAGAACAACATGTGATCCTTGTAGCGACGTTATATCTAAGGATCACAATCACCATTTCATATTGAGATATGACTCTGACTACCATGACATGTCTTCCATGTGTCATTCTAAAAGTGGGCATTTCTAGTGCAACTTGTTCTCTAACAAGTACGCATGTATCTGATTTAATATCCAATATCATGTCTAAATAGACATAGTCATCATTCATCATACACATTGGTGTTATGTATTATTGTTTTCCTACAATATCCAAAATATTAACTGACTAGTAAAATAACAATAATAATTACTCTAGAGTATATACACGATCTCATGTTTAGTTCCTCAACCCAAACCATATGTAATTGAGTCAAAAAAATCTTAGGATATTATTACATTATTTGTTATCTCGAAATTTGAAATAGTCATAATAAGTGGAATTATCTTTTATCAATAATCAAATCATATATATTATATCACTACCGCAAGTGATGTCTCTTAGGGCATACAACCAAAACAAAGAATAAATATTGGATCACATTTATGTATTTGAGTTGGGGGTTATTTTCATGGAACCATTTGTTACCCAAATCCTAACTCCTAATGGATAGAAAGCCAAAGGCGAGAGGACCCGAGCGTCCATCCATAGGATATATCACATAATATATGCATGAATAAAACTACAAACAATAACTAAGGCATGATACAAGAAAGCTTAAAAGAATGCTAAACTAATACCAGACAAGATCTTAGGTCCCATATATCAACTGTGTGTATTCCATTTGCATGGCATTATATATCATCAGAGTACGAGCAGATTATCATAACTATGGAAGCATTGATCATATTTAGATATTCATAGTGTACATGTTACCTAAAATCATAAAATAGGTACACATCAGCACAACTGTGTTGAGTACGTTGTGCAAAAATATAAAACTGTAGGTTTAAGAACATATATTGCTTGGCAAAAGCATAAAGCAAATAAGAAGAACGAAGCAACAACATGATTAAAGACTCTATTATTAATTTTCAAGTGTATTTTATATTCATTTCCATTATACCAACAATATCATAAGGCTTTTGACCAGCTTCTTAGAGGAAGGGGCCCGTAAGGGTGCTCAAGATTAGCTACCTTGTTTCAACATGAGGGACTACAAGACTAAACGTCAAGAGTTAACCCTATTTGTAAGGGAACTCAAGGCCATTGCCAAGATCTAACCCTTGTATCAACATGGTCTTCCCTATCATAACAACTCAAGTAGGACACCCAGCCTTGTATCCTTACCCTGAGAATACAGGAAGGTACATAAGGTTGTATAATGGACATCTATCATTGTGTTTTCAAGTGTGTTCAACCTATGTAATCAAGACCAAAACATAGTAGTCATAGGAAATATGTAGCTCAAACAAGTATATTAAGGCAAGCATGTATACTATATACATACATGCATTTCAATACCACTAGTCTGGCCAATAGGAGGATAAAGTGTACCTTGATACAAGTAAACTAGCATTATACAACATGATTAGATCTTTGAAAATAGTCCATCAAAGATATCCTGGCATTACAAGAAAGTGTACTTGGATTAACATCACAAGGCTTAGGTCATCTAAACATATCATGGGGTTGTATGTGTCACGTAGGTCTAGGTACTCATTTTCTTCAAAATTGATTTCAATATCCCAAACTAGATCATGCATTATCATTATCAAGCAAAATAGTACATCATGAGTTCATTTAGAACTTAGAGTGACACATCACAACTAGATCAGGGATTTCAAAGTTAGATTTCATCATCTTAATAGGGAAATCATAAGATTTGAATAAGCTTAAAGTCTTATTCATCATAACATCAATTTAAGTCATATCGAGTCATTTTTATACAATAAGGTCAACATTAGAGTATAAGGGTGATAAAGATTGATTTAGTATCATACATATCAACAAGTTACTGATTTGAAGCATCATTTAGCATGTGCGACCATTAGGGTGACATTTGTACAATATTAGATCTCAAATATAGCAACATGCACATTAGGTCACATTTTAATGTCATGTTTAGGTCACTTAGACATTAAAGTGAACAAAATTGGTCCATAAATCATTTCGGTGATCAAATCATGCTCCCTTAGTCCGGCCTAAGAGGGGTGCACCCAGCTAACCTCTTTGTGAGATGTGCCCCAGACTACGAGATCTATGACTATGTTCATACACGCCAGATCAGACGATAGTTAGTCATCTTGTTCCTTGGAATAGGACGCCAGAGTGACCCTAGGGCCGACCAAGGTAGGGTTACGACACTACAAGGCTGCCAAAGTCAAATTGATGTTGCAAAAGTCTCCTTAGACCTTGCCTAACCTCATCCTACCTCTTTTCCAAGTAGTATGGGCTATGGGAGGAGCATGGGGCACCTCTCCCACCATGGCCGACCACCATGGCCACGACTGTGATGATTGGGGCCGCCCATGCCTCATCCAGCCTTCTTTATAAGGCACTCTGCAATGCCTCTCCCTTCATTTCCCCCATCTTCTCGCATGATATCGTCCCTTGTACCTCACCCCAGCCTTTCTTCTTCTTCCTTCAACCATCAATGGTGCCTCCACTGCAAGTCCGTTTGGGAATTTCATTCACGACCCCTTTCGACTCTTTTTTACACTACCAATGGATTTGTGGGGCATCCTGTATCTCAACCATCATGTTCCCTATCCCTAGGATGAGTTGAGATGCCTAGAATCTTGACTCCGGTGAACCACTACAACAACCCACCACTACAGAAGTACCCCTGTGTGCTCACACACGAGCATGATGGCCGGAAGGAGCAACGATCATCAAATCACGATCTGATGCTCAACCCAACCCAGTACCATCCTCTGTCTCTTTCTCACATTTGATTGAGTCAAATAAGGACCGCATACCCTACGCCCCTGCTGGCTCACGTGGACCTGACGCTGACAAATTGGGTTGCGCCACGTCACCACCAAATGATGCTATATGATCTCTCTCTTCAAGATATATGCTTTATCTTCAAAAGATCATACTAAATGATTTGTAAGGACAAATTGGACATATTATATATGGAAGTTGATCTAATCAATGAGAATATCCAATGGACTTTGTTTCAGAGCCTAATTCCATTTGTAGCTCCTGTTATGTTGAAAATGGCATCAAATTGATATCTTTTACATATTATTGGTGATTTAATGCTCAACCATGATCATATCATGACCCCGCCCGAATTTTGTGACCCTGATTAGTTACATATGATATATTTTACTATTGTAATCAAACTTGATCATGGTTAGCCCTTTGAATGACTCTAGTTCATGATATGGACCATGATATGTGTATCATTTGAACTCTAATGATTCAAAACGAGTGTAATATGAGTCAAGATGTGCATAGTTAGAGGAGAGAGAAAACTAGGTTGTTGTAGTTTTATTGGGAATTCAAATCATATTCTTCTTAGTTCCCTTATTAAAATAATAATAACCAAAGATACTACAAGACTTACACATGATTATAGCCTGAGATCTACATAATTATCCATGGATGTAGAATAGTCCTTATCTAGTTACTTTTCTCATAGCCACTCATATCCCATGTTTACCAATTTATTTGGAAGAATGATGTAGGATGTCTACTAATAAGTTTTTTTGAGGAAACTATAGCTAAGTGATTGTATTAAGTAATTGCAGTGACTATAGTATCAATATTTCCAATTTCATCTCTAGCATGAATGAGATCCATTTTTTGAAAAAAATGTTACTCAAGTAAGAGACATTTTCTAGATTTAGAGAAAAAAATCTCGTATTGGCTACTAGGAAAGATGTGTTGAGATTCAAAAGCATAAAAATTAGTAAGAAAATAGATTGTTTCTTCTTTAAGAGTAGCAACTTGACCGATATGAACATTATTTTCCATCTCAATGACATTCATTATAATTATAAATCAATGACAATATTATTACATTCATTAACAACTTCATGAAAATAGATTTTAAGGTTCTTGAGCTCATAAATTTCCTCATATAAAAGTATCAATGATTTTTAACTAGTTCTATTGTCTTGAATGTTCATGAGTTAGAAGAGGCATATTAACATGAATCGTTTGGAATAAATCATATTGCAAAAGTTTTTTGAGATTTACCTCATTTAACTAATCACTTTTAGTTGATGAGAGTTGCATTTCACTCATCTTCATCCTAACTTCAATTGGTTGATGCTACAAAGAAATCAAAAACTTCCTTTTGATCCTTATCTTTGTATTTTGTGTTCCTTTTATTCTTCTTATAGTACTTGTATACCCTCATTTTGTTCTCCCATGTGGTGATGGATCTCTTTATCTTTGGAAAATTATTCTTGAAATGTCCTTTTGGCCACATTCATAGAAACAATAAGTGGAGGAGTTGACATGGCCTTTATAGTTTTACCTTTTGTGTACATGGCATCCACTCACTTTGATAAGATTCATCCCTTGAGGAAGACTTTTAGACCTCAAAACATAAGCCTTTCTACCTACAAGAATATTCGTGTTTTTCCTATAAATCTCTTGCATTTAGTTTCACCTCATAATTTAAAGACCCCCTATGAGGTCTTCTACAGGAAATTTTTTAGGTTGGAGTATTCAGCAATGACAAACACTTTCCTTCTAAATAAGTGGGTGATGGTAAGGACGGCAATCAGGTTAGGGTTGTGTGTATTTTATTTTCAGTCATTTTAGGTCAACACTTTTTGGCTAATCCTAAACCTGCAGAAGATGGATTTTGGGTCAAAACCCTTGACCTTGACCTGATGGGTAAACACTTTCATCTCTATTGGGTTTGACCTATAAATCCAAAACCAATAGAATGAGTTTAAAATAAAAGTTGGTATATGTCTAATCCTTGACAATAATAAAGGATATAATCAATAGATTTCAAGGTAAACAAACCTAAAGTCTGACTAGAAAACATATAGATAAGAATACTATTTGTACAAGAGTTTTAGACACAAAATTTTATAAAATAATAGCACAATAAAACATATAATATTTAATATATAATATATAATGAACAAGAATTAATGCAATTTGTAAGAAAAACTAGTACAAAACTATATAGAATCATTGCAAATTAACATAATGAGGGATGCATTAGGAATTTCATGGGCCATTTGTGGATTAAAATGTAGTACTTATAATTTTATTTGAATATGTAATTGTGAATTTTAGGTCAATCGGGTCAATTTGGATCTAAAGTCTAGACCTAGAACCAGCCCTAAAATCATTTTGGGTTCTTCGGGTTTGGGCCAAATTGGAGTTGATCAAACAATCTGAGACCTTGACTCATTTGAAAATTTCATATTTGGGTCGGTGTGATTTTTCCAAGTCTACTTTATCTTACATTATTCCTATGAAGTTGTGCGACTACAACTGTAGAACTAATATTTCAAGGGATGATTTGATTTACAAGAATTCAGAGACACACATACATGCACATTCTTTGATGTTGGGTCTTGTCTAAGTTCATTGATAACCTAAAACACTTAATACGCACATTAATAACACAAATAGGAAGATTTTTTCATATTCCAACACCGTCGTATAAGGAGTCATTCATTGATAATTACTAATGTATTTGCATTGTTGATCTTGTTATGTTCTTTTATGTTTAGTTAGATAATAAAAATGCTTATTTTCATTTTCCACCATAATTAATATTATTTTAGGATGAAATTGTAATATTAATCGGTGCATTCACTACTTAGTTCTTTTATAACGTAACTATCATGATCTTAAAATAGTATTTTTATTTATACATTGTTATAACCACATTATGACACGGGTTCAACCCGAAGTCATGATGAGCCTGCACTTCTTTAAAGGAATTGGTTGTAGACCTCCATTTTCTAATTCATGTGTTATAGCCCACCCTAAGGCTTGAGTCAATCAATAATTTATTTAGGTTTATGTAAACATAAAAAGTCTTGCCAGTTTCCTACTTCTGATGTAGTTTTAGGTTAGAAATGTATTGAATGTAAGTTGAATTCAACTAGAACCAAATTTATTGCTCAAGTAAAGACATAGCTAGTGCATAACTGGGTCTTAATGTTACCATCCTCGTATTCAGATAATTGTCACTAATGTACAGATAATATCGTATTTATCAAAAAAATACTAGATAAATTTGATAGCTTTTTAGTAGAGTATTACTTTTGGATATTTAAAGTGTTAATAAGACTTTTAATGTAAAAAAAATTACATAAAATGTTGATGATATATCAAACCATAACTATTTGACTTCAAAAACCCACTAATCTACAAATAATATCGTATTTATCATAAAGTACTAGATAAAGTTGGTATATTTTTAGTAGAATATTACTTATAGAGATTTTAAAGTGTTAATTAGTATTTTTAATGTAACAAATTACGTAAAATATTGATGATATATCAAATCATAATTATTTGACTTCAAATTGGCCCATTGAGATTAACATGGTTTTGATCTAACTAATGATCTTCAAATAGTAACACTAGTATTTATTTTTCATGTCATTCCACAAGTTGGATTGATGATGTGGACATGTTTTAACAACCAAACTACTAAATTAGTCCATTTTAGCAAGTTCACAGATATACTTCAAAACAAGTAAGCTTTGTCACTCATGTAGAGAACATATTTCCACACTAATAATGTACGAGATATTTGTCATATGGTCAATCTTTTAACTATTACCCATATGCATATGAATGATCTTGGACCTATTTTCATATCAACTATTATATTTGGATGTGTTTGTATATACAATTAGATATGTGTGGCAAGAAGATATATTGGCAATATTCAAATATCACATTAAAAATAAAAGACTACTAAGACAATGAGAGACATGTTTTTAAAATGAGTACTCAAATAACATATGAATACATAAAGCATTCATGGAAATGACATTTACCCTTACTTTTAAAAGCATTTGTATTTACCCACATATAGCAGTAAGGACTTTATGTGAATATTTATTTACAACTAAAAAATGCACAAAATGTCCAAACCACCAATCTCTTTGAAACCACACATCAGGTTTGCAGATATTTGAAGCCAGGTACTCTAGATTACCATTGATGCTCAACTTGTGGTAATAATTTTGAAGATATCCTACTATCCAATAATGATGTTAAGTGAAGAAAAATATAGTGTAGGACATGGCATGGACCCCCCCCCACACACACACCATGTATGGATTATAAAAGAAAATTCAAGCCCTACACGATTACAAAAAATCAACAAAGAAACTATCTTAGTCAATTAAGAAATAAACTATACTATCTAATCATATAAATGCTACAACTAGAGGCAAGAACCTTAAAGTCCAACAGAAGCTCCAAAGAGATGAAATATCACCAACTGGAGAGATGCGATAGGCTAGCTAATATCCAAGGATAATATGCATACAAAAAGGTTTGAATTCCCTTCTATGTGTATGTTGTGCAAAAAGTGTGGAGATGATATTCATCATATTTTACCAGTGAAATTAGTAAGAGATCTTGGAGGTATACATGTAGACATAGATGCATACCTCCACTACACAAAAATCTAGTTCTAGAGTCAAATTTTAAGGTGTTGATTGCACATAGATGACTATAGGCACATGTTAAGTCAAAAGTTATATCAACATACACAATAGTTAAGGATGGCCCTGGATTTGTTGGAAATCATTGAGGTGATATGCACAGTGGAAGTAGCAGAATTTATCCACGAATCCCACTACAAGATCTCATCAACAAATATATATCACAAAGGAAGGATGTGAGATATACCTTATTGATGATTAGATCTGGTGACATCTCTTACAAGGAATATAAAAGTGATGAAGATGTCAATGACATTCTCTCAACAATAGTCGCAAAAGTGTGAGTGTCTCTATATCCTCCATGTGGATGATGGGAACTCCATGTTAGAGTGCAAGATCTAATGGGAAGGAGTAGCCTTTTCATTGGCAATGTGCTAGCATTGTATTATCTTTCTGAATTGCTCTCTCCTTGTAGGTAATAACGACTAGGTTTCATGTGTCAAAAGTTTTCACCAAAATACTAGACATCATTTCCCTTATAATAGGATAAGAAAAGAAGAAGGATTTTTAATAAACCCTAGGAAATGAAATGGCATCAATGCTTTCAAGTAGTCGGTTCATGGATAGCTAGTCGACTGACTGGCAAGTCCAGTCAAGTGAAGGATATGTAACAGAACTTTCTAGAATACGTTATTTGACCTATTGATCTAGCCTAGTCTACCAACTAGATTGTCTTGTCAACCAATTGAGCTAATCTTGTCCAATTGGTCAACTAGACTATCTAGTTAATGATTGGGTCTGATTTTAGCTGCTTAGACCAGCTATACTTTCCAATCAGTCGACTAGGTTTTCAGTCAATCTTAATCTAATTGATTACTAAATCTTTAGCAACCAATTAATCTTATCTCCATGATTATAATCCTCTTCCATGTGCATACTATGTGTGTGACCCTAAGGTTCACATTACATTGGTAGCCATGTCTATAATCATAGTATGACTTTACAGACAATGATTTGGTATCTACTAAGACTTCATTCCAGCCCAAGTAATTGAAGAAGTTGAACAACAACTTCAAACTAGTGATTTGACCCCTGTTAGAGTAATTGCATTATCCATTTGTCTTTAATATCCAGATTGAATTTGAGGGATGGAAATATCATCCTCATAGTATTCACTAAGTATCTTGATCTAGAGTAAACTATTTGATAAAGTATAAGCTCGATATCTTATATTGACTCACATGAGTATGGCCAAGCATTTCATAGTCTCGGTCATCAAATGTCCATAATATCACTCCAATAGGAGGGACAAATTTCATCTACATTACTCACAATAACCCACATGTGTCATAGCACACTCGACCACTATACTTATTGCAACCCTTATTCAAGGTCACATTGAATAGTTTAAAAGTACATTGAACAACATGTGATCATAGTAGAGACTTTAGGTCTAAGGATCAAGATCATCAGTTTCACAATGGGATATGGTTCTTACTACCATTTATGGTTTTTATGTATCAAACTCAAATTGGTTATGTATAGTACACTTTGTTCATAACAAGTGCATATGTGTTTGAATTGATATCCAATATCATGACTAATGAGATTTGGTCATCATTCAACACACATACTAGTCTAAATGTATTATTGTCATCTTAATTTCCATGATTATCTAAATAGGGACCTAGAAAAGAGTGAAAACTCTTACTATAAACATGATTTGATATTCAGGTCCTTAACCCAAAATCACATATCGTTCAGTTATGCATTCATAGGAGATTATTATATTTATTCATTGTCTCATATTGAAGCAAACTAATAATTAGAATTTCCTTTACTAATAATCAATCAATTACAAAGTGTGCCAATACAATCATCATATGACTGCCTCTAAGGGCATATTACCAATAGAACTTACTTGAGTGAGCCCTTTAGGTGGAAATTTAGTTTGAAAACTAATATATGCCAGACTCTTTGGCTAGTGATTTGATTTGTATAACCAACACAATAGGTTTTTTAATAACCCTATGAAATAGATTTTTCCTTCTTTCTCATTTCATTGCACACAAGTTTTGGAATTTGGGCTATTTTGACCTAGTTTCCTAGTTACTTTTTTGTTACTTCTGTCAAAGTTGTTGCTACTTCCACTGCTATTTCTACCACTTATTTTGCAACAATATATTTATTCCTCTATTGTTGTTGTTGCTACTACTGCTGCCATTGTTGTTTTTGTTGAAGTCACCATCAACCTCTCAAATCCACTTACTATAGTGTTTCTCGTATGCCTTTTATCATTTATTTATTGTTCTATTCAACCTATGGACCAAATTTGAGACTTATCAGCATTGCTTCCATGTATTTATTGGCTTTCACTTAGGTTTTTGTAGACAATGTCAATGATGGTTTCCTTACCTACTCATTCGATAAAAACATGTTGGAAAAGCTTCTTGGATAATTGGGCAACCATGCACCTCGCCCAAGAGGTCGTTGGGGCCGTAGGGGCTCAAGAAATCTTATTATCAAGAAGTTTTGCTATCGAATTATGGATCTCATTGCCATATTTTGGTAATAGAGATCACTCTCTTAAATTACGTCTTTCATATGTATTATCAATAATATACTTGGATTTATTATTGTGTTGGTCTTATTGATTCCAAATTTACTAGTATCACTAATGGGACACCACTCCTTGACCCATTTAGATACTAAAAACTTCTAGGTAGTTATCTTATCTATAAGAGGTTGAGCATCCCTCATACTACACACATACTTAGTTTTTTAGTATTTTTACTCATGCTCACTGTGCACATGTTTTGCAGTATTATGCCATATTCTGGAGAAATTTTAACACTCTTTTCCTCTTTAGTATAACTAGTCTTTGGTTACTATCCAACTATGTTGTCCTCTGATAACACTATTGCTATTCATATTACTTATATTTCAATATATCAAATTGTTATCAAACACACATGTGCAAATGCTTCTTTTATTCAGTTTCATTGTCTTAGCAGACCATCTCTCTTCATCATCTACCTTTATATTTGTGCATGTGTCACTCAATTTCTAGCTTAATATCACTTGTATAGCTTTTTGTTCTCTCATTTGCACTCAGATATTTATTGTTTAGTTTATAAGAGTGTGGACTTTAAGCTAAAGCTAACTGAATACAAGTATGCCAACATGGCTTTTATTATAAGGTTAGTGTGCATGGATGACATTACTACTAGAGTGATTGGTTTAAAGAAAACAATCTTATTGATGATATTCTAGGTGTCTATGTGATATCATTCAAATCACATGTCTTATGATGGTACAACTACGCCGCCTATAGCATGAGTTGACCGTATTGATTTCCCCAGGGGATGCTAAAATAATAATCACAATTATGCAGGGAGGAAATGTATATAGTGTTCAATTGGTTGTGACTCTGTCTCATACTCAAAAGCAGGCACAATGAATGTAGAAATGGATAGGTTGATAGTATATATTGATACTCTTATGAGAAGACATAACTATGTATTTAAACAACTTCACCTCTCAATAAATAGTGTTACCTCCAAAAATGAGGAAGGATGGATTATCACTTAGTGTTTTAATGTTACTTTATTGTATTGTAACTATTGGTCTATGAGAGATAAAAATTTGTGTTCTAATTTTTAAAGGTATCTCACTAACCATAATAAGTTTAATCAATAGATCTAAAAATTAAGTATATCATTATTATATGGTGTAGCTAATCACAATGGATACCTCTCATGGCTGTTGTCGCTTGTGTAGGAAATTAGTACACTAAGGATAAACATGGAGGATGTAAGTTTGTTGACTTTAGTCACATTAGTAAAATACTTAGAGTTTTTTATTATGTTTCTACAAAAAATAATATAATTATCACATTGGTAGGTATTACATATGTAGGTCACAACTACCAACTTGATCTGTAAGGAAAATATTGACCATTTCTTTCATTGGAAAATCAATCTACCACCTACTCGTGTGTCACTAAGTGATCGAATTGAGTTACCAAGAAAGGAATGCATGTTAGTCTAGGCCCAAGAAATGAACTTAAAGTACATTTCTAAAATAAATCATGATGTTGGAGATGTTTATCAATCATATTAGACAGAATATGATACATTATTTGCAAAAGTATATTCATTACAGGATCACAATTATAGTTTGGAGGTACTTAGGGATTGCATAATAAAAAACATGGAGTATCGAAGTACATGTAATCAATCATACAAATACATACCTCAAAAACCATATACAAATGTACACATAATTGTGTCATTTGGAGAATGAAGTTCCTATTTGCACATGTAATCAATCACTTTATTCTATCTAATAGAATTATTCTATCTAATATGGTTGATACACATGGTTCATTCTATCAGATATGATTGATACACATATTTATACATGTAGTCAATTATACAAAAGTACATACCTTCATGGCATATCATAAAGGCACATGTAATCATGGAGGAACACATAATGTACCTCATATAAATACAATTGCACACATAATCATAACAGTTGGAAAATGAAGTGCCTATTTTTTATACAAAAGTACCTCAAAAACATATACATTACATAGTAGTCCAACAATCTTGAACTAATGAAACCATAATATCTACAAAAAATCCATTCATGTTGACCTAAATAATACATGCAATTCTTATACGCATGGTTCCTCCCATTATCCCCATTTAACGGGACATGACAGCAAGGGTCATTTTCTATATTTCTAGAAACTAAATTTATAACTAATGATAATTAATCATTAATAATTCCTAAAAATAGGTATGGTGTACAAAAGGGAAGATATTTATCCTCAAAGGGAATTACAATAATCTTGAAACTTGGAAGAATCTAACATTTATGAAACTAAAGGTAGAAAAGAAGTTGTCTAAAATCCTCCTTGATTATCTTCCTTATCATGATTCCTTTTTGTTGTAGGGTGATCCAAGTATTCAAATCATAATTTCTACCCAAAAATGCTACCAAAAAAAATATGGTTAGAAAATAATTATGCTAAGTACGTGAGTGCAAACAAGATGTGTGCATATATTTTTAACAACTTATATGCAATCAAAATCCAATAACATGTACCTTATCATGAATGTCATGTAATGTACACCTTCAATTAATCCAAGCAAAAAAAACATTAATATGAAAATGCTATATAACACCCAAAGTGTTATCAAAGATTTCAACCATCTCTTTCTAGGGCATTTAAGATAACTTTTGGGTTAGTAGGTTCAAGTTAGCTGAAAATTAGGGTTTGATTTATCAATTAGGGTTTGGTATGATTTTAGAGTTAGAACCATCAATTAAGGTTCTTCCCGATGAAACCCTAATTTATTCATTTATTATATTAGGTAATACTATCTATATCATATAATATATGATAGTGTACATTATCTTTTTCCTCATGGTTACCCTCAAGGCTCAAGGGTCAAACCAAAACTCATATTATTCCAAACTCAAGGTCTTGCATCTATTAAACCATGTTAAGAAGGTATTGAATGTACTTTTTCAAATTCCACATAAAATTAGGTTTTGAAACCATTTACATTAAATTCCTCTTATTTTTGTGATTGATCTCATATATATATATATATATATATATATATATATATATATATATATATATATATATATATATATATATATATATATATATATATATATATAATTTGTGTGTGTGAGTGTGTGTATGGTATGTTTCAATTAATTGATATGTATTGCAAATTTTTCAAGATATATAAAACTCAATATCAAAATTTCTAGAAATATACCTTCCCTAAACTAACATGGCATCCTAGGACTAAGCAATGTCAATTTGAGGTCAAAGATCGATCACTTGTGGCTCTCCTATGGTTCAAATCCCATATTGGGTGTTTAGGGTTTGGTCTGTTGATTCACAAAAGCTCAAGAGGGGGAGAGAAGAGAAGACGATTGTATAGTTCTCAACCATTGGATTAAGACTGAAGGGGGTGTTTCATCTTTGACATAATAGGTAGAAGCACCTATAGTGGCATGGCTCACTAAAGAAGGAAGGGAAAGTGTTAAGTGGAATGGAGGGCCAACCAGAGCTCAGGAATAGGCTGGTCAACCCCTTCTCCTTTTTGTGAAGTCAAAGGGGCTTCAGACTAGGGGTAAGGTGACCTAGAGTAGCAACTCCCTCACAACAGCACTGGCTCGACATAGATAAAAGGGTGGCAATGTATTGAGGGGGTTTTAGGTTTCTTTTGCACAGAAAGACTAGGGAAAGGTTTGGGATGAAAAATAAAGTGGGAGGGATAATTTATATAGGATCCTAGAGTTTAGGTTTTAGGTTCTATAAACCCTACTTTCCGTAGTGGGAGATATCTATGGAAGAATGTTGCTACTCTCTCTTCTAGGCATCACTACTAGAAAAATAAGGCATGTTGGGTCAATTTTGAGAGAGGAAGGGATTTTTTAGGATTTCTTAGAGTTATTGTGATCAGGAAGAGGGACTAAATAGATCCGGATGAGAGAGAGTTTCCAGTGTCTCTTTCCCTTTCCATCTCGAGGAGGAAGATGATCGGAGAGTCATAAGTTCCTGATTAAGCATCCCACTACTGAGATTACCCAATCAAAGGCCAAGTTAGGTAGTCCCTATAGTCACTGTGTCACATTATATGTCTTGTTTAATTCATTTCATCAATCAGGCCCCCAAACAAGAACTACATAAGAATTTATTGCCTTCTATAAAATTCACAACTTCCAAATTACAAGGCCAATTGCCACATAACTGTAACCATTTATTCCTTGTTAGGTAATTCCTCTCATCACCAAGTTTCATCACCCGGAGGCAATGTTTTATTTCAAACTAACACTATTAAGAAAAGCAAATAGACATATGGTCCAACTAGGTAATTAATTCATTTAACCATTTAGGAAAGTCTAAATGACTTGAAATTTTAGAATCTTCTTTGTCTCTCTTATCTTTCTTATGTAAAATATTAAAATGAAAATTTGTTAGATTAATATCCTTTTGCTGGCTTTCAAGTCTCCCTTACAGTAAATTCAAGTAAAAACTCTCAAAGCAGACATATTATCTCACAAAGTATCCACAACTTGAATACAACTTTCAACCAAAAAATATAGCCAAAAAGACCATAAGAAAAGATATTTATTCACTTAGGTCTCTACTTTTTAATTGGTGTCCCAAAGGAATCAAGAATAATTATAAATTATCACATTATTTATTTAGATGATTATATCAATAAATCATTTGTCAACTATAACCTCTACACAGAAGGGGAGGAATTTCAAGTACACACCTATTTTCCCCCATTAAATGAATTTTTCCATAAAATATAGCTCATATAACAAAAAAGGGGTCGATGAGCTTTTATTATGTCGATATTCTAATTATAATGTGGTTTTATCCTCCCATGGTGTTTCTATTGAACCTTAATTTTAGAGATCCTTCACATTTGAATCCAAGATCCTTAGAGGTTCCTCTCTACCTTGGAGTATCTAAAGGTTTGACAGTCAACACATGGGCATGAGTATTCAAATGGTGCTTGGCACCTGGAATACATAATGCACCAGGTCATACAAGGGTTGGTAGGACAAGCTGATAAACAATCATGTCAACCAATTCCAAGACTTCACAAAACTTCATGTTAGAATCTCAATTCCCCAATTCATAGGAATGGAATAAACGGAACATATTTTTAAGATATATAATTTTCCATATAGATGTTTCAATCAATTTATTATGCATTATCATATTCACACAAAGACAATTTGGTGGAGGGAAGAAAAAGAACATTAAAATTATAAATACTAAGTCTAGTCTGTTCCAATCCAAACCATTATTTTATGTTAAGCCAAAATCATCAAGTGACTTTATAACCATTAACAAGGTTAGATCAAATGAGGATTCAATATCATAACTACTATCTGATAGGAACATAATCATCCTTCAACATGCATAGTTTCAAGGTTTACTCGGTCGGCAGGTTATAATCATCTCTATGGATTAGGTCACTCAAGATGGGGTCTACTCAAATCAAGACATCTACTTCTAACCATAAATCATCCCACTCTCTTGGGTACAACCACTATATTCCTACATCAGGTACCAATAACCCAAGTATGAGTCTGTAGAAACATACCTCCTTCATGGTCTTGGGACTCTTTCCTCATCCATATGTAAGGTTCATTATACCTACCTCTTCTAGGGTCTTTGGACTCTTCCCTCACCTAAATGTAAGGTTCATAAGGCATAAGTAACATGGCCTTTTTATCAAAACATGTACATAGAGGTTAGTTCCCCTTAGATCATCTAGGGATTCAAATATCATCCTACATAAACATGAGGTGGTCTAACTCTTCCATTTTAGGAGTATCTTAGATTAGGACACTCATCATGTATCACACTATAATTTGAGGTTAGGCTCTCTGGTGATAACCTCTGGCCTCCTATGCCTGTAGTTTTCCTTCCCAGGGTATATCCCTCACTGGAAATGACTAACACAAGTTCTAACACTAGTTGTCACCTCTACCGAGATTTCATGTCTTGTGTTGATCTTATCATATTACTTAGATCAAACAAGGACTAAGTACACATGTATTTATTGGACATGCCATGTTAGCACCAAGATTAAATACTAAAAATGATATCATACAAGTTCCTCCTTCATACAAGGGTACCCAACCTATCTAAGATTTTCAACATTTATAATTGGTGCTAAGAACCCCTTTCGGGTAGTTTTATTTTTATAGACCTTCATCAACCTTTATGAAAGTGATCATATATACATATATTTGTTGAGTATTGGAACCAATACTTTCATAAGTATCATTATGCATCCTCATTTGTTTGATCATGGTATTATAATCTTCTTTCATGTGTTGCTCAAGAAATATTTACATTTATTGATAAGTTTGTGATATATACATAATGTATCATTATTTCAGGCTCACTATATATACAACATATGTGTATTAGGGGTGGCTACCCAATCTCTTATACCCACACTAAGAGAAATGTGTATCTTGTTCCAATTTCTATTACAAATTTAGTCTAGTGTCACGTGTAGAGATGGTTAATCCACATTTCGTCTTATAGTCTTGAAATTTAGGTGGTCATGTTCAACGAGTGTTTTATCCTCATACATGAACATTTCTCTAAATATGAGGTTATCCAAAGTCATTAATCCAAAAGGAAATGTGCTTTTATCTAGTCCCTTGAGTTAGAGCACAACCTCCTTTAGAGTTTCATTATTACATAAGTCTTTCTGTTATTTATATATATTATTGTCTTAGTCATTCTTTTAGGGTTTCTAGGGGTATAGGTAGACGCACAGTGATCCTATTTTAACCCTTAGGCCCTATGGAGTGAGTCTCCATCCTAACTTCTTGGACCTTATGTACCTCTATATATCCCTTACTTGACCCTAGGGTTGACTTGGGCTACATCATGCATAGGATTACCTGGGTTGTTACAGGTACTATCATGATTCGTAATTCATTTTAAAACATAAATTTTCTAACTTATATTGGGATCTTATATCTCAATTACTTAGCTCAAACAATCTTAATAGATTCATCTCAAATTTCATTAAAGTTTCTCATAAATGTGTGTTTGCAAATGTTTTAGCACCAAAAGAAAACTTTTGTAAATGATTAATTCATTAGGTTTTGCATGTCTCATATAATATACCACCAGGTAAAGATGAATTTTTTCTTTTAGGTTTAGGTCCTTCCAGGACATCTAGAGTCTTCTTAAATTTAAATTAAAGAGTAGGTGGTTCATCTCATCTTTAGATGAGTCTAGTCTAGGGTGTTCTTTTATTTAGGAGGTTAGGCTCTATAGAAACATATTGTGTCCCTATGATCTTTGGACTTTTCTTACTCCATAAGGTCCATCCATATTCATGGAATGACTCCACACATAATTGTACACCACTCCTCAAATAGAGTTTGAGTCTCAAGTATTTCCTTGCATAACAATTGGGCCTTGAGCTATGTGTTCTTATGTATTAACTTATGTGTATTCCACATACTTTCAAGGTTTACGTACTTTCATTTTAACTTGCTTGTTTCCTTCACAAACACTCTTTTGTACCTAACATACTTACATGCATGAAATTTCAATAGTACATAGAATTTTGGCTTAGTAAGGTCATTGAACCTAGTATTTCATGCAATGCATGTATCCCCAAATATCATCATACGCTAAAACGGATTCATTAGTTAGGTTGGATGATAAAACATATACTTTTATTTCAATATTGGTATGGCTAGATCTTTTCTTAGCATGACCTATATTTGGTTTCTAGGCATTAGTTATCTAGGTACCATCCAACTCAAGCACATATAACTGCATCAAGATTAAAAACTTTTGCACACCCATCTTAAAATGGAGAGTTACGTGATTTCCCTTTCATGGTAGGTACCTTCCCTTAACGGTACTTTTGAATGCCTTGGCAGTTTGTCATGATATATCCTCCTTTTGTAGTTGAAGTGCACTGTCTAGTTGTATCACCTAGATCCGTCAAGGGATATATATTTAAGGTATAAAACTATGGTAATCCTATTATTCTTTTCATCATTGCCTTCCTTAATTGGGTCATTTGATCCTTAGATTGATTGTGACTATTGCTTTCAGACTCCTTATAATTCATATTCCTTGTTGTTCCCTCAAAAAACCTTGATTAGCCCTTCCATGTACTTCTTTTGTAACCTTGAGGTATGCTTATGACATGTTGTCAGACTCATCAAAAAATTGAGATCCAGCAGTTACAACTAGGGGCTTAAGGTTCATGGGAAGTAGTTCAGCAACCTTACTCTCTTCCTTTTGGGTATGATAACTTGTCCATAAGATATCACTTATATAGCTAGGATGCCAAGCATTCATCGTCGATGAGTAGGTCAAAGAACTTACTCTTATGCGAGAAGGTCATATATACAGAGGTTCATGCACTCAATTATACTTGGGTTAGGGTTTAGAAGGATGCTTGAGTCAATGTGATCAATTCCCTCACTAAAGCATGCTAATTCTAGTGGCGTTGATCATTTCCTTTTGTCTTGGTGCATCAAGAATCAAAAGGGCATTTCCAGGGATAGGGTCTCATTCTTGGGAGGTTATCATTTATTAAACTCAAGGATCTTGTGTCCCTCCTTGAAGATGTAGGTGGTATACCTACATCCCCATCTATTTTTAGGGTTTGTATGTGCTTATGTACTACCTTCTTTTATTGATGTTGTTTTCCCTAGATTAGGATCTTTGATAAAGTTCAAAGATAACTTACATACTATTTGTTCCTTATCTTTCTCCATCCCTAAGTAGAGTTCTCCATATATGTGCACCTTATCTTATTAATCATGTATACCCAAATTAGGGTTTAAAGCATGGCTTTCTTATCATAGAGTTTTTTTTCTTTCATCTACCTTAAGTATTTTGCATATACCTAGTATGTTCCAATTCATCTTGTGTTCCTACAAGTTTCTATGGTTTTATATTATAGGATATACATACATAAAACATATATCATCACATAATTATTTTAGGTTTCAGATACGTGGTTGTTCGTATTAATTTAGATGCATTCACTTGGCGGAGGATGCCTTAACCCTAATTGTCTTAAAATATTAACTTAGATGAGAAGAGAAGCATATCCTAGGCTTAGAAAGAGGAACTCTTGGGGTTGAAGATAATAGAGATGAGAAACAAAGTTTATATTATAAGACCTAGAGGTATGTTATCTCTGGTAAATCCTTACGTTTTGACTAGGCAGGAATCAAATTGGGACAGGAGTCCTCATAAACCAATTAGTGGTTTAGAGGGGAGTCCTATCAGTTCCCAGGGTATGAACCATTCTAGACACCATCACCTCTTAGAAATACCTTAATAATTCATTTTGGTTCTACATATCTTTTAAAATTATTAAGAGTTTAGAGTCATTACATATTTGGCCTTTGATACCAATTGTGATGATACCCTCCTCCTGTTATCCCCAATTAAGGTGAATCAGGAAGGCAAGGGCCGCGATCCATATTTCCAGGATCTATATTTATAAAATAATGACAAATATTCATTTATATTTCTTCAAAAGAGGTATGGTATACAAGAGGGTAGATAAATCTCCTCAAAGGTAGCTACAATAATCTTAAACTTGGGAAAGGCTAACATTTTATGAAATTAAAGATTGAAAAGAAACCATCTGAAGTTCTCCTTAGTTTTGTTTGTTAGCATGATTCCTTTTTATTTTAAGGTGATCCAGATCTTCAAATCAGCATCTCTAACCTAAAATGCCAGAAGAAAAATGTTTGGTTAGCTCATCATAATACTAAGTATGTGAGTGAAACCAAAATGTGTGCATATATTTTTAACAACAAATATGACAAATCAAGTAATTGCATATAACTTAAATATCACACTTTCATTCTTATTTAACCCATAACCTTGCTCATCTCACTTAGTGTACTAGTATTTGATCCATAATCAAATTATGAAGTGTATTTCTCATGATCAAGCTAAATGGAGTGTACCCCATCATTGAACTCTTCCACCTTACTTCGTATCAGTTTTTGGAACACTCTCGTAGTGATTATTGTACATCTTATCGCGAGAGTGGTTTTGTCCCCAAAAAAACGTGTGGGGTATTAATTATTGGTTTGCATGTTATCTATTAATGAGACACATAAGACTTCATATATTTTGCATTATTTGAAAGAATTTAATGATATATCACATAATTCATACATCCAGACAACTTTGTAAACCTGAAAGTTTGATTAAAGTGAGTACTCATAGATTACACATGTAACTTATCTTAAAGGGTAGGTGATGTCCCCCTTTATGTAATCCAATCAAACAAGCATTAATCTAAAAAAGTTAAATAACACCCAAAGTATTATCATAGATTCTAAGAATCTCTTTCTAGGGAATTTAAGATAAATTTTGGGTTAGTAAGTTCAAGTTACATGGGGTTTGAATTATAAATTAGGGTTTGGTCTGATTTTAGGGTTAGAACAACCAATTAAGGTTCTTGTTCATGAACCCCTAGATTTTTCATTTATAATATTAAGTAACTTCCCATCTCACATCCTAGATCACCATGGACATTATCTTTTGCCTCATGCTTAGCCTCAAGGCTCAGGGGCCAAGCCAAAACTCATATAATTCCAAACTTATGGTTTTACATGTACTAAACCATGTTAAGGAGGTACCAAAGGTACTTTTTGAATTCCATAAAAAAAGTAGGTAATGTGCCATGTCCACTAAATTCCTCTTTTTTTTAATTAATTTTATATAAATATTTTTCTATGTTTAATTGTTGTAACTTTGTAAGATAAAACTCCATTCGGTAGTTTTCTAGATATATACATTTCCTAAACTGGTGTGGTATCCTTGGGTTAGGCCACATTGATCTGAGGCCAAAGCTCGATCACTTGCAGCTCTCCACCGGTTCAAGGCCCACGCCAAGCTGTTTAGAGGTCTGGGCCGCTGGTTCAAAAAAAACATGACATGGAGAGAAGACGAGCAGCCAGTTTGGTTCTCCATCATTGGATTAAGATTGAAGGGTAGCAGTGCTTTATATTTTTCACTAGAGGTAGCATCACCTACGTCGGTGCTCATCGAAGAAGGAAGCAAAAGGGGAGTGGAGGCCTTGCTTGGGCTCATGAATAGGTCGGTCAATCCCAACTCCCTTTCACAAAGCTAGAGGGGGCTCAGACTAGGGTTAAAGGTGACATGGAGTAGGAACTCCCTCAGGATGGTGTGGGATCGACATGGCCAAGGGGTTGATGATGTGTTGGGAAGCGTTCAACTTGCTTTCCCATGGAAAGATAGTGGAAAGGTATGGAATGAAGAAATAAAGTGAGAGGGACAATTTGTGTAGGCTCCTAAAGTCTAAGTTGTAGGTTTTAAAAATTATATTTTTTGTAGTGGGAGAGATCTATGATGGGGGTGTTGGTACTCTCTTTCTTTTATGCCTCACAACTAGTCAAATAGGGCATGTTGGGTCGATTTTAGGAGAGGAAGGGATTGGTGAGGTTCCTACATTTATTGTGATTAGGGAGAGGGGTTGAAGAGATCAAGATGAGAGTGAGGTTTCAGTGGCTCTTTTCCTTGTTGTCTCGAGGTAGATGACCTGAGAGTCGTCGATTCCAAATCGAGCAGCCCATGGCAGAGATTTCCCAGTCAAACGTCGGGTTAGGTAGTCTATATAGTTAGCGCATCACATGAATGTCTCTTTTGATTTATTTCATCAATCAATATGCCCCCATACAAGGGACTATATAAGAACATCTTATCTTTGTTAAAATTTGTAACTTTCAAACTACAAGGCCAATTTCCTTGAAACTTTGAGCATTTCTTCCTTGTAAGGTAACCTCTCTATTGACTGAGTTTCATCACTAGAAGAAATTTGTTAATTTCCAAACTAAAACTATTAAGAAAAGTAAAGAATGTGTGGTCTTAATTCATTAAACCACTTAGGAAAGTCTAGATGACTTGAATTCTAGAATCTTGATTATCTCTCTTTCAATGCTACCACAGAATTTGGCAACAAAAATTTGTTAGATAAAGATCTTTTTCTTGACTTTCAAGTCACCCTTACACTAAATTCAAGTAGAAGCCTCTAAGTACACATATAATCTCCTAAATATCCAATATAACTTTCTAAGGTAGAGATATAGCTCAAAAAGATCACAATAAAAGATATCCTCTTACTTGGGCCTCCAATTATTTAATTGGTGATCCAAAAGACTCGAGAATAATTTTAAATAACCACATTATTTATTTAGAAGATTATAACATTTAATCCTTTTTCAATTACAACTTCTACATAAAAGGAGATCAATTTCCAAGTCCTCACAATACAAATGTATGTTGTACAATCAAGGTTACATGATTAGTGTAATTTGACATTAGTTTTTAAACCAAAACCTTGTAATTATATCTCCTTCTGATGTAACAAGTGTTCTACTTCAAACAATGGTGGCAATTTCCTTTCATGAACAAAATCCAAAGTAGAGCGTCCAATAGTTGATTGTTACGCTAACCAATCAAAACAAACTCAGTATTGGTGTAATTGGTATATGCTACCATTCGGACACCAATTAGTTATTATATAATATACAACAAACTCTCTCTTTTTATGTAAGTCGGGAGGCAATCTTATTCATCCCGCCCTCCCCTTGCGAACATTTTAAAATTTAGAATACATTCACTAATCAAGCAATTAGAATTAAATATGGTAATACTACTATCATTACATACATCCCTAACTAGGAGATCATGGATCTCACGAGGGGGTACATGGTACACGTGGTACCTCTCTCTATTTTGTAGGTGGTGTTAGCCAAACCATCGGCAACAGTGTTGCAAATTCTATTACTAAAGCTTACTCTCCAATTGCTCCTTCCCATGTTTCGTATTCTGTACACACTCTTTGCATAGCGGGGGTTTTCCTTTAGAGGCGCATCTATCATTTCTGCAGCGTTTTTAGAGTCGGTTTCGAACATTGCAACTTCTATGTTATTCATGTCTGCGACCTCAATGGCGAGTGTGATGGCCTGTAATTCTGCTTCAGTGACATCGGCTGCACCAGTTCTAAGAGCAACACCTCCCATCCATTTACCATCCTCGTCCCTGACTGCCACCGTAGTGCTCGTATGCTTATTTTTAAAAGCTGCATCACAGTTAAATTTTATCTCCCCTGGCTCCGGTTTTCTCCAACTAGTGCTGACGGAGGCTACAGCAAAACTCATATTTGATTCAATGGTTCGAATGTAAACGCAGAATGTTAAATATAGAAAGTCTGTCCACCCTTTGTGTATTTGACACTCCCCAATTGTACATCGGATATCAATCCACTACATTACATACAAATTGGCCCTATCAGATAATATCCACCATCATGTTTGGTATGCCAGCTCAAGCAAGTAGCGCATTTCTCAAGGCCTTGTCAATAATAAGACTCATAAGAATCATTAAATCGTGAATCTAACGTAACCACAACAATCATACTAAAATAATTGCATTATTATGCATGTAGTAAATGTACATCGTTTTTTAGATGGGAGTATCTCATTTACTTAACAATAATACCTTATTTCTAAAGAAGAGCACCTGAAACCCCCAATGTATTACATACAAGTACAATAAAATTCATTCCAATGAACCATAATATCTAAAGTAAAACTATCAACAAATGCAATAACCTCGCTTACAACTCTTATCAAATAATATTAAGTTAAACATGACTTCCGATTGTAAAATATACCGCATCCAAAATAGCATACACGAACACCTCATTTTATTAACAATGGTTTCTTATTATGAGTATCAGTATTTGGATGCATGCGTATCCAATTTTACAAATATGGGCATTTATCCTTAAGACATAAAGTACCTCAATATGTGGATGAAGGGTAGATGTCTTAATACCACATTTTTACAAATGTATACATACCCCAATCATTGTGTAGCTTCAATGCGTCCTCATGCACTGTTGCCTCACATTGCTCCCTTGTGCGACCATGCACCGTCTTCGCCACCACTTCTACTGCTTCCAAACAGTTTCCACTGCCGTGCATCGACTCTGCCACTGCATTTCACACCGTCCGTTTTTGACATTGTTCGTGCATAACTACGGCACTTTCCAGTCCTTACTTTCGCCTCCAAACAGTTTATGCTGCCGTGCACGACCTGCATAACTTCACACCCGTCCCTTTTTCTCATTGTCATGCATAACTTCAACCACCACAATGTTGATGAGGTTTCACTGCGTAACACAACTTCCGTGACACGTTACCGCTCTGATCTCCGTTTCCGGCACTGTCAGCACTACTGCCACAGGGAAGGAAATGCCATAATATGAAGGCAAAACTGTGACCATCACTTCTTGTAAGTGTTTGTGTCGGTAAACAGTGGTTGACAATCACCCATCCAAACAGAGTTCACAGGTCTTTGGGGGGGGAGGGGGGAGTTATATGGGCGTCTATGCCCCCGTCTCCACTGCAGATTTTATTAAGGCATCAATCCCCAAAATGATGTTTATACTTCATGGTTCTTCACACGCACTAACTGATTTAGGAGGTATGTAAAGCTGTTAGATTCTATTGTCAGGTCCGCTCCATGATCTCAAACACTGCTGCAGATTAACGAGGCATTCCAAGATCAGAAGTGGCTCATTCTACACACCTAAAAATACAAGGGGACAAATTATAGGCGTCCATCCAACCAAAAACAGTGCTAAAGATATTGAACACTCCAAACGATTGCATTTGTATAGGAGAAATTAATTTTCCATTATGAATATTTTTAAGTAATAATCAATACAACGGACCTCAGGTTCCACCTTTTTTCCTCTCCATCCCTTTCAGAACATTAACCTCATTTACAACCAAACAATTTTTATTTTGACTAACAAGGATAGCAACTCTCACTATCCACTGTACACTGAAACATGTTAAATCATGTTACCCTGCACCTGAACTCAGAATCTCTAGCTCATTCCTCCTTTTATAAGCACATGAAAAACAGGGCTGTTTAAGAAAAACGCAAAAGACAACTAAATCAGCCACGACACCTAAAAATTTGCGCCAAAAAGGGAACTTCTCATGTCCTTCCAGCAAGGCTCTCGTAGAACAAGATGTATCCGTGATCAGTATTGTTGGAGTACTCCTGTGCAGAACCAAAGAAGGTCTGTACCGATGACTCATCAATCATCTCCACGTTCTCATCATCAAAGAACAGCCAGTGATTGTGGCTTTTGACTAAACTCACATAGTGCCCATGATTTGGCCCAGTGCCAACGTGGACCACCACTGCAAATAACGAATATTCGGTGTCTGTATCCTCAACTGTATTGGTAAGCTTCAACTCCAATGGGAAAACAACACGATATGACAATTTCTTGTACCGTCCAAGCTGCTCAATGTACTTGAACCGCTTAAGATGGATCACAAGTATGTGGGGCGGCTTCTTTATTTTCATCCTTTTTTGTGCCTCCTGTAAGCTGTGATAGAGAAGTTTAAGGTTGGGAATCAGCTCACAATTTTAAATCACTTCTAGATAACAGCGTTAAGGCACAAACTGTAGGAGTTTTTTACTCTATGATAAATTAAAAACCTTAGCAATGTGATCCTTATTATGCAGAAAGGTAAGAATGAGAGAAGAATATCAATCATATATCAAATACAATGGCACATACTACTACTGAGTCACTTTATATCATAAATACCAGTTTTTCTACATGCTATATACATGTTTACATGCGTAGTCTAGTACCAAAACAGTGCATATTCCTTGGAAATGTTAAATGCATTTTGTACGACAATCTTCCAAACCAAGTTGTCTAGAGGAATAGGCAGAGTCATCTTCATAATGAGAACATGGACCAAGATCTAGGTTGTCTAAAACTAAGAAGCATAGAACACTTCCTGGAGGCTGCCATGTCTGTGTCCGAGACGTGTCCAACACATGGACATGCGGTGGACGGCTCAAACGTGTCCAACTCCTACTTTTTGTATTAGGAGTTGGACAGCTCCCCAAACACAGCTTGGACACAGCCAGGATATGGCCCAGCGTTAATTAAGAATGGGAAACACCTCCATCACTGTTTTTCATTCTCCTTTTCTAGAAATAACAATATACCCCCTCTTCTTCTTTGTTGTCTACCAACACCACTATTTTTTACTGTTCCAAATTTAGTGTAAAATATTTTACTGTGAGTTCATTCTTGTGGTATTTAATTCACATTTTTATCTATGAATAAATTGTCTATAAGGTTGGTTGTTATTGTGATTATAATGTGGGTTTGTTTCATAGTGTCTTTCATGGCTCGATTTAATGATATCTGTAATGTGTGTTATATTTAAATATGAAATTGGATATAGACTAATCTTTGTGTTAGAATGGGCTTGTTCTTTTTTGTGTTTATACATAAAAATAATATACATGTATATGTTTCTTTTGTAGTGCCTGGCGCCATGTCCGTGTCTTATATTTTTTAAAATTGTTGCCCATGTCCGTGTTGGTATCCGTGTCCATGCTTCCTATGTCCAAACATATGTTTTAGTTCTACATGCCCAGGTTTAAAAACCTCTGGCACCTACCGGCCTAGGCATGCCTGGTCGAGCACCTTGACAAATATGCTTCCAATTTTAACATTTCTATCCTTTCTGGACCTGTGGTAAAAGCTCAAGTCGAATCAACAATATTTGTTGACTAAAACTAGGAGCACAAGAAGACAGGCATCAAGTAGATGTTTGATCGACTCAACCCGTATCCACCTTATTTGTACGTGTGCGAGTGCTGCCCACAAGGCTGTAGCGCAACAGTGAGGAAAGAAAAAGGAGACAGGCTTGACTTCCCCCAATGTATCTACTACCATCTTTGTATTCATGCACTGTATGCATGACGTGTCCAGGCCGTACTAGACCGAGTGTGTATACCTCAGGCAACTGGTTCGTGGCGAGCAACTAACTGTTGTTAATCTACCAAACCACCCTGCATCAGGCACCTGTGGTTTATGGATCCTAGGGTGAGAATCATCCCTTTGCTGTCACGTGCATGTATCTTGTGTTTGTATGTGCGCGTGTGCATGCACACTATCACGATTATCCCCCCCCCCCCGCAATACACATCACAAATTATTATGGTTATGTACAAGAATACACACATTATGTAATTGATCTTCAAAATAGACATAACTAAGATACATTATTGAGAAGAAATATAAGGATGTAAGCAATTGAAAGAAAAAACATGTTGAAATCTGTGAACGGAAGAGACGAATGGAGCGTTGTTGCACACTGGCAACGTGAGAGACCCAATAGGGTTCTCCTCTATATTTATAGTAAAGGGAAATTTACATGTAGGTACAGCAGTATTATGAAATATGAAATAAACACAAAGTAAAGATATATTAACACTCCCCCTCAAGCTGGAGTGTACACATTGTGGATGCCCAGCTTGCCGCATAAATTCTGGAACACTGCTGGACCTAATGGCTTTGTCAAGATATCAGCTAGTTGATCTTCAGACTTGACATATGGCGTCACCACATTGCCATTCTTTATCTGATCTCTGATGAAATGACAGTCAACCTCTATATGCTTTGTGCGCTCATGAAAGACAGGATTCCTGGCAATATGTATAGCAGATTGATTGTCACACTTGAGAATCATGGGAGTTTGAATCAAAATCTTCAACTCAGATAAGACAGATTTGATCCATTGCAGTTCACAGCATGCATGTGCCATAGCACGGTACTCAGCCTCAGTACTAGACCGTGCTACCACTTGTTGTTTCTTGCTCTTCCAAGTAATCAGATGATCACCAAGAAAGGTGCAGTAGCCAGATGTGGATCTTCTATCAACTTGATTACCAGCCCAATCTGCATCTGCATAACCTGTGAGAGTCAAAGAAGATAGAGGACTCTTGGGTTTATAATAAGTGATCCCCTTTCCAGGAGCACTTTTCAGATATCTCAGAATCCTGCATACAGCTGTCCAATGTGACTGTTGTGGTGTGCACATGTGTTGACTTACTACTCCAACAGCAAAAGAAATATCAGGTCTTGTGACAGTTAGGTAAATCAACTTCCCAACTATTCTCCTGTAATGACCTGGATCTGAATATGCAGTATCATCTTCCACCTCCTTGATGTGATAATCCATAGGAGTGGATACGGGCTTAGAATCAGTCATACCCGTTTCCTGTAGCAAGTCAAGCACATACTTTCTCTGGGAGAGATTTATACCTGCATGGGATCTAAGAACCTCAATCCCTAGAAAGTATCTCAGCTTCCCCAGGTCCTTTGTGTGAAAGTGTTGTTGTAGTCCTTCCTTCACACGTGATATGCATGTAGAATCGCTGCCAGTAATCACAATATCATCAACATAGACAGCAATAATTATGGACCCACCAGAAGAATTTGAATAAAATAGAGAGTGATCAGTCATGGAATGAGAGAAGCCCATCTGTAAAACAACAGCACTGAACTTGTCAAACCAAGCTCGAGGAGATTACTTTAACCCATAGATAGCCTTCTTCAATTTGCAGACTTTCTGACACTCCCCCTGAGCAACAAAACCTGGTGGTTGCTCCATATACACCTCTTCTTGAAGATCTCCATGAAGAAAGGCGTTCTTGACATCCAGCTGGAAAAGAGGCCAATCAAAAGTAGTAGCTAGAGATATAAGGATCCGCACAGAATTGAGACGAGCAACTAGAGAAAAAGTCTCAAAGAAGTCCACTCCATATGTCTGTGTGTAGCCTTTTGCTACCAATCTGGCCTTCAACCGCTCAATCGAACCATCAGGGTTGTGTTTGACTGTAAAGACCCATCTACAGCCCACAACTTTCTTGCCCGCAGGTAAAGTAACAAGATCCCATGTGCCATTGTCAATCAGAGCAGAGATTTCCACCTGCATTGCCTGCTGCCAGCCACTGTCCTTCAGAGCCTCTAAGTGGTGTCTTGGTATCTTAATGGAGTCCATCCCAACAACAAATGCACGAGCCTGTGTAGATAAGTGCGACAAGCAACATACATTCGATATGGGATGTCGAATAGTACATGAACGTATACCTTTCCGGACAGCAATAGGAAGATCAAGGTCAGAAGCTTCTGCAGGAATCTCTTGAGTAGAAGATGGCGAAGGAGGCTCATGGACTTGTGCCGCTACCTCATCTGGATCCTGTCTACCTCGCCTGTGATAAACCTGGGTATAGGGTTGAATGGTAGGTGGATCATGCGGTATGTCCTCAACAATGATAGGTGGCACTCCCTCACTTTGAATTGCGGGTGGCACTCCCTCACTCAATTGCTCCCCCTTGCTCATAGCATGTGCAAAATATGGACTGGTTTCATGAAAGGTGACATCCTTAGAGACAAACAGACGACGCAAACTCGGGCAATAACACTTGTAACCTTTACTCGTACCAGAGTAACCAAGAAACAAGGTTTTCAAGGACCTAGGAGAGAGTTTGTCTTGTTTGGGATCAAAGTTATGAACAAAGGATGTACAACCAAAAACCCGAAGCGGAATATGAAACGGTTTATCCATAGGGCGTAAGACAGAAAAGGGAGTGCGCCCATGCAAAACAGAAGAGGGCTGCCGATTAATCAAAAAACAGGCAGTGAGAAGAGCTTCAGACCAGAAACGTTTAGGCACATTGGATTCAAACATGATAGACCTAGTGATATCCAAGAGATGGCGATTCTTTCGCTCAGCAACACCATTCTGCATAGGAGTGTGAGGACAAGAGGTGTGATGAATCATACCAACCGAACTGCAAAACTCATTCATCGCTTTCTGAACATACTCAAGGGCATTATCAGATTGAAAAATTTTGATATTGCAGTTAAATTGAACCTGAATTTGTTTATGAAAATGTTTAATAATGGAAAGCACAGATTCACGACTTTTTAAAAGATAAATCCATGTCATGCGAGAGTAATCATCCACAAAAGAAATGAAATAGCTAAAACCATTATAACTCTGGTTTTTAACAGGACCCCATACATCACTATGGACTAACTCAAACGGACTAGAAGCCCGATTATTAACACGAACAGGATAGGACAACCGATGATGTTTGCCCAACTGACAGGACTGACACTCTAAAGAGGACACATGAGCTAGATCGGGTTCCAACTTCTTCAAGCTTTCTAAGGAAGGATGGCCATATCTGCAATGCCACAACAAGGGGGAACCACTCAGCATGGCGGAGGAAACTGGAGCAGGAGGTGGATGGCGAGGTAGATAATCACCAGGAAAGAGGTAGAGATCACCTTTCCTAGGCCCCCCACCAATCATCTTCAAACACTTGAGATCCTGTAAAACAAAGCAAGAAGGTCCGAATGTTACTGTGCAGTTTACAGTGTCAATCAACTTGGCAACAGAAAGCAAATTGAAAGGAAATTCAGGTACAAAATGAACAGATTTCAAATCAATATCTGGTGTAAGGGACACAGAACCACTAGCTACCACCTTCCTCACAGAACCATCTGCCAAGGTAACAGATGGGTGAGGAATATATGAGTCAAATGTGCGGAGCAAGCGCCTCATACCAGTCATGTGCTGGGAGGCACCAGAGTCAACCACCCAGGGAGTTACGGATCCAGAAGCCATAAAAGAGGTAGCCTGATTACCCGCTGTAGAGGCAAGATTTGTTGTAGAAGCAGAGGAGGCGCCCATACTCCAATGTTGAGTTGCCTGAATAAACCTGTCATACTCCTCCTGAGTAAGAGTGATGCCAGAGGAACTCGAGCTCGCAGTAGTAGAATCAGAAGTAGCACAGTTGGCAGCTCCAACAGGTGGGGCGGCAGGTCGCCCATGTTTCTTCCAGCATTTCTCAACAGTGTGACCCGGTCTGTCACAGAAAGTGCATCGAGGACGAGTCCCACGTCCTCTGCCCAAGCCAGGTTTGTCAGCTGGTGAAGGTGCAGGTCGTCCCCCGCGAACTGCTGCAGCAATGGAGGCATGAGAATCTCCAGAAGGAACAACAGGAGTAGGATCAACAGACTCAAAGGTGGACTGTTGAATCCTAGAGAAAGCTTCCGCAAGGCTCGATAATTTGTCGGAAGCAAGTATCACACTTCGCGCTGAACCAAATGAGGAGCTAAGGCCAGAAAGAAATTTAGCAGTGACAAGATCATCTCTATCTTTAATCTGCTCAGCAACCTTCACTGGATGATAGTAGCTCAACTCCTGGGAGATAGCCTGAATCACACCGAAGTACTCTTCAAGGGATCTATCACCTTGTTTCTCTGCAAACAGACGATCATAGATCATAAACTGACGAAGAGCATTCTTCTTCTGAGCATAGTGCTGCTTAACGGCATCCCAAATCTCCTTAGCAGTGGAGTAGAACATGAACCTAGAAGCAATAGAAGGTTCCATGCTACCCCATAGCCAAGTCTTCACTAGGCTGTCAAGACGTTTCCACTCGGCATAGTCTTTGTCAGTGCTAGTGAGAGGTGCAGAATCAACAAACTTGGCCCGATCGCGCGATTCCAGGACAGTATGAACCGCATTCATCCAGAGCAAAAAATTCTTCCCATTGAGCTTGATAGGAATAGGCGAGACCTCATAATAGGTCTTGTTCTCCATGATGCAACTGAGATAGGGGTGACGGAGTGATACACGTCACACAGAAGGCTGAGTGGACGGACAGATACACGTCCTGTGACGGAGAGATACACGTCACAACAGAAACTGAAAAGAGGATGCGTTACTGACGCATCGACAGCCTTCAAACGAGAGGTTCCTAATCACACATGAAGGAGATGTGATTAGGAAGGCACGGTGGAAGAGACTAGACCTCCGGGTAGGGCTTTAGAGAGCCGTTGGATCACCCGGAAGTCCCAAGCAGCAAGATCGGCGCCCGAAAAAGGAACCGAAAAAGGCTGAAAAAGAGCCCGGAGACGTAGACGGAGCCTGTAGATCGGTGCGGCGGGATCTACGGCAGCATGAGAGGGACTACCGAAGATCAGCAGTGCCGCAGGGAGGCTCCGCGCTCCTGCCGCGCGCCGGCGGCAAGGAGCAGCAGCCGCTGCTGCTGGCGGCGGCGGCCGGCGGCTGGAGAAGGGTCGGCGGCGGCCGGCGGCTGGAGTAGGGTCGGCTGCGGAAGGGGAGAGGAGGGAGGGGAGGGCGGCGGAAGGGAGGGGCGGTGCCGGGCGGGAGGGAGGGTCGGCGGCGGCTGGAGCTCTAACCTGCTCTCGATACCATGTGAACGGAAGAGACGAATGGAGTGTTGTTGCACACTGGCAACGTGAGAGACCCAATAGGGTTCTCCTCTATATTTATAGTAAAGGGAAATTTACATGTAGGTACAGCAGTATTATGAAATATGAAATAAACACAAAGTAAAGATATATTAACAAAATCAAAATCAAAAGTCCTGATAATTTACACAACGGCTCTAATGAAAGAAAAAACATGTTGAAATCAAAATCAAAAGTCCTGATAATTTACACAACGGCTCTAATATAGGGATATGATCTTTTTACATTGCAAATATAGTTCCAATAATCATGATGTGTCACCAATATAGAAACTATACTCAAGGCCTGAACCAAATTGACCTTCAAAAATTGTCATAATATGGGTGTTAAGCCCTATTAACAAGAACTTTTGACAAGTTGCAAGGACATCAATTTTTCATTTAATCTCTGACCCTAGAGATGGAAAATTATTGCCACAAGTAGGCCCTACAAAGTAGATCAGTAAAAAATCAGAGCACAAATATGTCAAGGTGCAAACTAAGGCGCACACCTCCTAGACACCCTAGCTTCCCCTATATGCACAGTTTGAAAACAGCAATGCTTTCAGCCTTGAATATTTATACTATGGCGAGCATTTTTTATCCTTATTAGCAATTTAATTACAGTGAGCATACAGTAGACTCATAGGCATAGACTCATACTAGAGAGCCCCTTCTTATCATAGGCGGAACCCAAACGCGCATATTAGCCATAAATATATGTAAAAGCCTTTCAGGGCAAAGATAACCTTAAAAAAAAAATGGAAGCCTGTGCCATGTAAGGACCTCGTTGCCTTTATTAGAGAGCCCCTCCATCTCATAGGCATAGTAACAAAAGTCTCCAAACTTGACCAAAAATCGGTAATTTTTCGCAACGTATAGGCTCCCGAATGTTCACCACAGTTAATTCGTCGATCGCGATTTTTCAAGACTATTCACGATTTTTTCCGCTTTTTCCCAATTTAAATGACTTTTCACGATTCTTCGTGACCTTTCATGTTTTTTCATGATTTTTCTCTTTTGAAGTCGTTTGCTCTTCTTTTTTTTTACCAAACCATGTACACAGAATTCTTGATATACACTAAACCTCCAACCCCCAAATCTCCCAACAGTCCTGTCATTGTTCAACTATTCGTTAATTGTTTTCCTACTTTTTTCACTCAATACGATTGTATGTCTAGTGACCTTATTAGTTACATTTGTATCTGATATGTATGTATATGTATACATATATCTATATATGTATATCTAAAATGCGCATATATCTATATATGAAAATATAGGTATAAAAAACTTATGAAGCTTTCACGAAAGAAACAAAAAAGTTTGGAAGCCTGTGCCTTATAAGGACCATGTCGCCTTATGAAGCTTTCACGAAATAACACAGATCATGATTCTTGTTTGAGCGCCTTCTTGCATAAAATCAGACCCATACACGAATAAATCATTGACAAAATGTAATTTGTCACATATACATAGCAACAGCGTATATGCATAGAGGGTGGAAATAATCATGATGCATATACACTATACTTACATAAGTAGAACAGACAACAATTAAAAAACACTTAGATGCTCAATCACCTCGGCAACCCTGAATTTGGATTATAGTTCTTTCCCTTCTAGTACCTCTAACCCTTCATTAAGCCTACCAGAATCCAATTCGATACAATGACGTCCCAACATTCAATGGATAAGGCTTTCGAGAATAAAACCTCACATGAATTTATTGGCAATAGACCTCCCAGCAAAGTGCAGCTTTTGAATAGCTGGTCACCGGAAACTCCGAAGTTAATTCTGTTCAGCCTGAGGCAGTTTTGGGATGGATGACCTCCCAGGACATCTTTTCCTAGGCGCGTGAATGACGGCAAACATGTACTGGGGATCGTGTTGCTTTCAGCACCAGGCTCACTGTCTATGACCTGGGACATTGCAGATGCTCTATTGAACAGCTAGTTAAATGAAGTGTTAGCTCATTACAAGCCTTTTGAACATCATCAGTGAGATTAACCAATGTTATATTTGAGACACACAAGTCTTAACCTTGGTTCAAGTCCATGGAAGGGAAGTATTAGGGGTTTCATATCATCAGCATATGACTCTCGTCTGAACTTGATAGTGTTCATATAATGACCGTACTAGTCACCACCTACAATAAACCCTTTAGCAAGTCCATATGCCTCAACCAGCATAGTTTTACTTGAGAGTTTGTTTGATTGCCAATGGGAAAAACAAGCTGCACATCTTTTTCTTTATAATATCTTGCTTGTCTTCTAAAAATGCTCCATCTCACAACTTCTGGAGCAAATCTAACTATTATGTAATTGTATAACTATTCCTAAACACTTCAGCATCACTAGTAAAGCATTACCATGACTTTGAGATGACATCTTCATGTAACTACCAAAGCATTGAAGAGTGAAGACTAACATTAAGTCCTCGTCTAAAGCATCCACGAAAGCATCCTTTTAGTCACCTAACAAGGCTCTAGGAACAATAACAATCAGATGATTCAGATCACCAAATTTGACATGATCATCCATCTAAGAATGTTGAAGATAACATGAGCTGAATTTGAAAATATGCAGGCACGCAATCATCCTAGAATGAATTATACAAGCAACCATCGTCAACATTTACAACCTGACACAATAAACCACAGCACTATTGCTCATAGTTCAAGATGAATTGAAATCAAACCTATGTTACATTCACTACTAATAACTTCCGAATTAATTGTTCCATCACCCAATTGTGATACTGTATAACTATTCCTAAACACTTCAGCATCACTAGTAAAGCATTACCATGACCTTGAGATGACATCTTCTTTTGACTACCAAAGCATTGAAGAGTGAAGACTAACATTGAGTCCTCATCTTAGCATCCATGAAAGCATCCTTTTAGTCACCTAACAAGGCTCTAGGAACAATCACAATCAGATGATTCAGATCACCAAATTTGACATGATTATCCATCTAAGAATGTTGAAGATTAACATGAGCTGAATTTGAAAATATGCAGGCACGCAATCATCCTAGAATGAATTATACTACAAGTAACCATCCTCAACATTTATAACCTAACACAATAAACCACAGCACTATTGCTCATAGTTCAAGATGAACTGAAATCAAACCCTGTGTTACATTCACCACTAATAACTTCCGAATTAATTGTTCCATCACCCAATTGTGATACTGTATGCTTAAGATACATTCAATACTCCGCCTCATCCGTCTTATCAGTGTTCCTTCTTAGGTTGCAGTTTTCAGTCAAGACAGATTCGATACTAGATACCCACTGTGCCCAAAACACAACTCAAATCTGTCACCAGTGGTAAATATTGGGGTCAAGCGCTCTATTATCAGACGCCACATGGACTACACACTCAGTTTGCTTTAATTTAGGAGCATTAAGGGCAACCACATCCCTCGAGTTTACATGAGCCACGCTCCATTCATAATCCATAGGATGGCATGCCCAACTCTTAATTTAAGAGGCCTTCAAAAACAGTAAGGATCTTTTTCATGTGTGTTCATCACTTGTCTGGACCATCATCAGTCTCAGAAGCTATAAATCGGCATTCATATTCCTTTGTGTATTCAAGGACGCTTAAACAAAATGGGAATTATGATTACCTTCTTCAGATCATTCTAGGACTTTTGCACATGAGGGATTCTTCTTTTCTAGAGCTTGGAGGAAAATACAAACTCTTCTAATAAAAGATTTTCTGAAACAAAGATCTAAAATAACTTTGCTTAGAGAAGGGTAAAAAATACAAATTCTTTCACAAAAATTCTTTCACAAAACTTGTAATGGGAGGAAAACCGGCTCAATCATTCACTCTCTTAAGATCAACAAACAAAACAATTGGAATATACAATCGATTATGTCTCATATCACCCAACACTTCTGGCAAATATTTAACCATTTATCATTACTCTTTTGTACCGACAGGTATCTGGTTTGCCCTCATTAGATCGGAGACTGCCACTCTCCTATCAGAAATTTTAGTACAAAAGAGACTTGTTAGAAAGTATTCGCCTATTTAGTTAATAGGTTAATTAGTCTATTATGTACATGGGCATATTTTCCTTGGCCCATTAGGGCTTAGTTCGCTTCCTTTGTAATTACATACTCTTCTATATATAGGACAAGGGTGTACATATCAAAACAACAACAACAATGATTACAGTGTCCCACACACTTGTCGACATGGTATTAGAGCGTGCCCCGAGGATCTAACCCTACCTGTCGGGCCGCCTCTACTACCCTCTCCTCTCTCCACGCTCAATGTTACCCTAGTTGCCACCTCTCCTTCCTAGAGCAAGAACAGAGAGCACCGCCTACGGGCGACCGCCATCTCCATGGCTTAAGTCGGTTGTCAGTCAGGCACATCCCAACCTCCATGGTCGCCACTTCTCCCTTTTCACATAGATCTTCATCTATGCGCCGACGCCATCATTTCAGCAGTCTATCATTTTCGATCCACATTAAAAAAACCATTGAATCTCCCTCATGGTCGTCATCGTTGTGTCAAGCAGTCACTTTCCTTGAGTTTGTCATGCAACTTCGTACGTAGTCGTCACCATTGAAACAACCACGCCAACTCAGACTTCCGCTCAAGCAATCGTCTCCAGCAACCGCCACCATATTCACAGTCTTTTGCCCAACGGACGTCCATCTCCATCCATCACTCCACTACTACACCACATCTCGGGACCTTAGACGGCACTAATTCATGTACAGATCCGGTAATGGTCGAGCAAGGAGTCTCCACTTTTCATGTTCAAATGATCTACACGAGCACAAAAAGACGGCGCTAATTCCCGTCAAATGTTAATTTTCGGGATTCTTTGTCTCCTTGACGGTGCTAATTCCCGTCAAATCATGCTTCAGTGAAATCCTACACGGCGTGTTAGCCAACCAACACAGCGTGTAGCAGTCCAGAATCCACATGGTGGCGCAAAAGTTCATCCAAGTCGCAAGTCACACGGTGTGTTAACAGCCAACACGACGTGTCTGCGAAAATCTATCATCTCCAATTCGGCAAGATCGCAAGAACATGTCGTGTTGACATCCAACACAGCGTGTCGGTGAAGATTTGATTTACGCCTCCGACATCCTACATGGCGTGTAGGATCTCCACACGGCGTGTTGTAAGGAGTCAGTGATTTTTGAGCGAAGAAGCTACACAGGAGTGTCAGCAACCTCACACGGCGTGTCATTAGAGTCTTCCTCTCACCCCCGACAATTTACACAATGTGTCAAGATACAAACACAGGGTATCAGAAGCAGTCGGTCTACTTCCAGTTCCAGTTATGACGTCCTCCAAAGGTCTATCTCTCCTCCAATACTTGATGATGATCGGATCATGTTGTTTTTTGACCTAGTCCAAAAAGAAAAAAATTGGGGCCTTTTTGGTTCAAGAAAATATCCATTTAATTTCTCTATCAGGATCTTATAATTGGGTTGTTTGCATATTGATTCCAGTTATGGCTTTCATACCGAGATCCATTCTGGTAGTGCCACTCCTTTTCCTACAGAGTTCCATTCCGGTAGTGCTCCTCTTTCTACCGAGTTTCCATTCTTATAGTAGTTCTGTTTTACATCTTTCCTTTCCACCCTCCCACCCATCATGTGTGTGTCTTTCCATGTGTAGTGGGTCACAGGTCCCATTTCCACACCATCTACTCACCCTCGTCGTATTTGGTACCGCGGGGGCGGGGGCGGGGGCGGGGAGGGATATAGAGGAGAGGGTGTATGATAGAGAGGAGGGTATGAGGAAAACATGAGAGAGAGCATATGAGGAGAGAGATGAGATGAGTGAGATGATATATTACATGCTACTTCATAGAGCTTCATTCTTCAGCACATATGTTCTCCACTTTCAGACAGCATTGAAGGATCTCAGAATTGCAGCATTGACACCAAGCCTTTCACGTTCGTACCACGTTATGTAAGTCAGGACAGGACAAGAGTTGTTGTGGCTGATTCCGGCATCTTGTTCCCTTTGGTGTTGATGACGTTCCAGTTACTCATCCATGTTGTGTTCACGAGACAGGACAAGCTGTTGCGGCTAATTCTGGCCTCTTGTTCCCTCGAGTGTTAATGGTGAGACAGATGGTTGCTTCTTTATCAGATTTCTTTGAAGCTCGTTATCTTCTAGCATGCGCATTTTGTATCTACAAGGATTTATGATTTATCCAGAGTTATCTTCACCGAGCTACTTCGTTACGTCTTCTCCGAGTTGCATCTGCTACTTCTATGTGTTGAGACAACACTTCATCACCTCGTCCAGCGTGTTCGTGCCACGTTATGCACGTTTGTGGTCTCCTGTGCTATTTCCAGTTGGCTACACTTCTCAGACGATTTGAATACACCTCTATTACTACATCGACAGTGTGCATCTGTGCTCATATCGCGTTATGTATGTGGGATGTGTTGATGTGCGCTTATTCCACTTACACATTCCTCTCTAGTGAAGATGGCGAAGTCGTGTTATTTATGTTTGTCTGCTTCAAATGTTCTTCATTCCATATGCACCTCAAAAGAAAAACCTCCAAAGCTCGAGCTCTTCCCATCTGCAAAACAAATTTCAAAGAGGCATTATCATATGTTTAGTTAGGAAGTATTGTTTAAGGGGGAGTAACAACTTTTGTATGGAGAGTGACGATTGTGTCTTCCTTTTATCATTCAATCTAGTCATGTAACTCCAAGCTCAAACGTGTGTTCACCCATGCTCCAAGTTGAGGGGAGTGTTAGAAAGTATTAACCTATTTAGTTAGTATGTTAATTAGTTTGTTATGTACATGGGCATGTTTGCCCTGGCCCATTAGGGTTTAGTCTGCTTCCTTTGTAATTGCCTCCTCTCCTATATATAGGATAGGGGTGTACATATCATAACAACAACAATTGCAGTGTCTCACACACTTGTCATCAAGACCAATGAGGCCTTGAATAGTTTAGGAGTATGATAAATCACCAAAACTTGATGGATTTGGTTTATCTTTTTATCCCAAATGTTGTTATTTCATAGAAAACGTCTTCAAAGAAATACATTTGAAAGATGATATCATATCACATCATGTATCCTTAACAATACTTTTATTATTCTCACCAAAAAGGTGGACAGCCCTGTTGAGATCCTCCTCCAGAGTTCATACCCATTAGCCATATCAATTGCTTATACAAGATTATTGCAGCCCAATCATTGATAAGGAACAAACTACTTTTATCTCTGGCAGATTCAAGACAATTATAAAATGTATGATATAACTAATGATGAACAAACTACATTTATCTCTACAGATACAGGACACTTAATAATAGAAAATTGAGATTGTCCACCTGCGCCCGCCATAAGAAGCATCCCCTTCTTGCATTCAAAATCCATTTAGAGAAGGCTTTTGACAACATCGATTGGCATATATCCTAAAACAGTGTCTTAAAAGGATACGGCTCTCCCAACCAATGGGTCTTGCTATGTTTTAGTGCCCATTAATGGCGTCCTCATTGACTAGTTCACCAGCTCCAACATCCTTGGAAAAGGTGACCTCTCCCCAAACTCATTCATCATTACACAACCTCATGGCTACCTTTCAGTGCTCACTAATGGCTCCTACTTCACCAGCTCCAACGGTCTTTAAAAACCACCCCCTCTCCCCAAACCAATTCGTCATTGCTACCCTGTGTTGTACAGACCCCCGCCTTGGCGGCGCCTAAGCTTAAGTCAGCCAGCCTCAAAATGGCGCCCAGCCCCCTAATTGACCTAAGTAGTTGCCTAAGGCCTTTTGAGGCCCAAACTAAGCCAATTCAAGGCTAATTTAGCATAAATTAGATCTGGATTTGATCAAATTAAGTCATTTTAAGGTTAAATTGGGTCAATTTAGGGTAAATTAGGTCTAATTTGGGGGAATCAGGTCTGATTTGGTCATGTAAGGCCTCGTTTAGATCGACATAGGGAAATCTAGGGTTAGTTAGGTTTGATTTGGTCATGTTATGCAAATTAGGTTTGATTTTAGGTCAAATTATGTCAAATTTGAGTAGATTAGGCCTGATTTGGGGAAAATAAGTTCGATTTTGGGGAAATGGTCTGATATGGTGAGATTAGGTCTAATTTGGCCAAATTAGATATTGTTTAGGTCAATATAGGGAAAATTAGGTCTGATTGGATCATAATATACAAAATTAGGATTTATTTAGGCCAAATCATGTCAAAATTGGGCACATTAGGTCTAATTTAGGGGAAACCAACATGATTTGGGAGAAATTGTTCTAAATTGGATGAGTAGGTCTTATTTGGCCAAATTTTGTCTCATTTAGATGAATATATGAAAAATTTATGGAAATTAGGATTGATTAGGTCATGGTATACAAAATTAGGTTCGATTTAGGCAAAAATTAGGGTAAAATAGGTCAAATTTGGATCAAATGAGTTCAAATTAGGGCCAATCAGTTCTAGTTTAGGGCTTGTTAGTTTTGATTTAGCCTAAATTGTACATAATAGTATTAGACATGTTTTGGCTACAAACATTATACGTGTTTAGCTTTCTGATTTCTCTATGAATTTAGTTTAGGTAAAACTTCCACAATTCAATCCATATCTAATGATTTTTTTGCTTTCTTCATACGATGCTAGCACATTGATTGCATATTTATCATGTATATTTATGTGTAAGGATTGTATTTTTTAGAAACTTTACATATATGATATATATGTTAAAACAAAAAATATATAAAACGCTTGGGCCTCCGCCTGGGTGCCTAGGCTGTCTGGGCGTCCCCCTGGAATGCTTGGCCGCCTATACAACCATATTGCTACCTCCATCATAGCTAGTTGGTTAAGACTCACGATACATAACAACATTCTTGACAACATCAAGATGCTCGAGAATGATGACTGAAACATCATCCAACATGCAAATATTACAATTATCTCTATCAAGCCCACTGAACATAATCAAATTAATGTCATTCGCATCCTAGGCATATCTCACGTTCACTTCAGACTTAGAATGAATTTTAATATCTCCTCTATATGTGGTGTGTGTATTCTAAGGACAACATGAGATGACGAGAAGATTTTTCCACATACTCCAGTGCAAAGAGGAGGCATTTCCTATTAACTACTCGGGACTCTTGCTCTACCCTTACAATCTTAACTCTGCTATCTAAAACCCAATTATAGAGAAAACCGTCTAAATTAGCAACTAAGAAAACAAAATTTCTCACGCCTTACACATAAAGTCCACTCGTACAAACTTATCCTTGTATTCCGGGTTGCATTCTTCTAAAAAGTGGAATGTAGAATTGATAAAATTAGACAACTTTCTCTGGGTATTGAAGAAATCCACCTTGTTAAATGATGGAACCTCAATAACCCACAGATCAAGTCGGATGGAATATTATAAATCTTAGATTGCCTTCACATTGTTTGTTCATGTAAGGTCCTTTCCACCTTTGCGATACTAACAACGCTTTCTAGAGTCGTTTGACAAATATTACAAGAATAAAACATTTGACTCCCATTAGCCATGCCACTGCAAGCCATTTCTGGAAATACTATATATATCAATCAATCATTATCACGCCCTCCCGATTGCACGATACAATAAAATTCTGGAAGGATCATCATTTTACCGACGGTCGCCTATCAGAGATTGTATTGCGTCTTGTTCTTCCTGTCAAAAAAAGAAGGTTTTTAACTATATTTGATAAGAGGAATCCCCCTCTATATATAGGAGAAGGGGGGAGTGTACAGAATCTAGATTAAACCCTAATGGCCCAAGACACGCTTGGGCCCATATACAAATAGACTCAAATAACTTACTTAACTAAACTAACCAGACTCTCTAATACTCCCCCTCAAGCTAAAGCTTGGGAGAATCCCAAGTCAGGTTGCAAACAAACAGATAGACTAAAGATAAAGAAGCAGAATAAAAAGATAAACTAAGCCCATTCCTCTTAAGATTACAATAAAGCACTGATCACTGAAATACTCTCCCCTCAAGTAGATAACCCAAAGCAACTATGCAAGTAGGTCGAATCTGAAGTATGTTGCAAGTCGTGGTTATAAGTCGCAAACAGGAGGCAGAAACTTCTTGATCAAAAGGGTGTTGCATGTGGAGTAAAAGTAAATAGCAGCAAGAAGGCGTCAGAGTCTTCTCCATAGTCACTATCGTTGCAGTCCAGAGAATGTTGATTCACAGTAGAAAAGTCCAGAGAGTGTTGGTTCATAGTTCAGAAAGTCAAACGTCAGTAAGGCACAGACAATGTCAAATGTACAAATAAAGCACGGACAAAAAGTAAAATGTGGAGATGACGTAGCCAGATAGAAGGCCATCAGCTTAAATAAGCAAGCAGCATGCATGAAGCTCCATATAGTAAGCCCTCCAAGAAGCAATACTAGTAAAAGACTTTCAGAAGCAAATATCTTTAGTAGAAGTCCACAAGCTCTTTAAGAAGTGCATAATGATCCACAAATATATATAGAGCAACACGAAGATCTGCATAGATAGAAGCAGAATTAAATTCCCTCTCTTTATCTCATCTCTCCCCATTTCTCCCCCTCACACCAACCATGAAACGAACCAAGAGTGGTTGGGGTGGACAATGATAAAGAAACGCTCTAGGAAAAAATAGGTCGTAGCACTACAATGCTTTTGGGGGGCGCGGCCTCCCAATTAGTCCTAGAAAAAAAGGTCTACAATGCTTTTTGGGAAGAAAATTGAGCACAAATCTTAATACATGTCATTGAATAGACAAAGTAGATAGAAGAAAAAAGTGTCAGACAGCAGCTTAGCGACCTTGATGCACATATTACATGAGGTGTTGCTTCCTTGGGTTTTGCGACAAATGGGGGATTAAGCCCAAAAAAATTTACTTAGAGCGTCCCAACCCTAGAAATTAGGTAGATCTGTGCTAGGTTGAGGATCTTCATTATCATTGATCAGATAACTATACTTCTTGGTGACACAAGAACGGCCCTCTCGGCGGTGATTTCATCATCACACTACAGTCACCGGCTTTCTTTTGCTTATTCACAAACTCGGCTATGTGGATAGACTGTCAATGCGCTTCTTTAAATAATGTTTGGGCTGACAATCAAAAATGCGTCGAGTGTTGCGCGAAGGTGGGACGCATAGAACCGGCAAGAGAAGGAAAAGTGGGGCAGAGTCGGTGGAAGTGGCCGCCATGAAGTTAACAGAAATTGAATGGTTCAACAAACTGCCTCCTCTTTTAGTGTTACAGCAAACTGCCTCTTGAACTTATCAAACACATAAATCCCATCTCCATCTTAAAGATGCTATCAAAATTAGCACACTCTCCTCAAGGTATAGAGGAAGTAAGGGAGAGTTGAAACAAGGAGCATTTGTGGTTGATGCGGCACAAGAAAATAAAGCATAGGGACCGAAAGAGAGTAGAGGCAGCAAGGAAGCAACTTGTGGGTGTGCGGCTGGTTGGAGGGGAGGCTAGCAGATGCGGCAGGGATTGTTGTTGGCAGCAGGTTAACCGAGATTAGGACGGATATATAGGAATTGTTGTGGGTGACAAGACGAAGGTTACGGTAGCAACCCTTGCATGGAGATCTATGGCAACGCCTGGTGGGCAGCCAAGCTAAGAAGCAGCTAAGGCCGCCAGCAAGTGGAAGAAGTTCTTTCTCTCTCCTCCTTTGTTTGGGTTAGAGTTAGATCACTACTTTGATACCATAACAAAAAACAAATAGAACGCTATATGATATATTTGATAAGAGGAATTTCCCTCCTATATATAGAAGGGGAAAGCATAGAGACTTTAGATCAAACCTTAATGGGCCAAGGCACACTTGGGCTCAAATATAAATAGACTCAACTTAATTAACTAAATTAACCAGACTCTCTAATACTTCCCACCAGCCACAACACACTCACGATAAAGAAAGCTTACAATCTATTGATCTCTAAATGCAAAAACCACCTCAAAAGATCACTTTCTTCATTTGGCTTTGCACATTACATCCCAAAGATCAGTTGGTGTTGGATCGAAGACTTGATTGTTGCAAAACCATATAAATTTGATTGCTCCATATATATTCTCTATTTATATGATAAAACATATTGGAAATCAAGTGTCCCACACTAGTTATTATTAAGAATGGGCTCATTGATCATAATAAGTCATTCCTTAGAAATAATTGCTACATGAAGGGTCATTTTTGGTCCCTTTTCTACCTCCTAAGCATGAATAGGAGGGTGTGGAACACAAATTGTTCAAATTTCAGGACCCGTGTTTGATCATGAAACAATTATACCATCATGTGGATCTGACACGAAGTCATCCACTCCAACAAAAGTGGATGTGATATATATGCTGGAAGGATCATTGGGATCATTCAGCATCTTATATACATTGGAACATCAAGTGTGCAAGCAATTATAGGTATTCTAAAATGATCATTGCAACAAGAATATCTAGATATCTAATATTCGCTCTATGTTCTTGTCGTGGCTTTCCTCATTCCATAATATGTGGCAGTCCTCCAGCTCTCGGATGCAAAGGCCCACCCCACCCACACTTTTTTCATGTGGGTGGAGGAAGCTAGTGCATGTGTTGCGGATGTCGGTTGCACCTACGTGCATGTGTGTATCTCTGTATGTGTGCACACTTAGATATGTATATCATTATATGTATATGCTATGAAGCACGGATACTCCAAAACAGATGGTGTACCCGTATCCGATACCAATACTCCTTGGATACTCCTGGATACGTATCGGATACTCCTAATCCGTATCCAAGCCGTATCCAGTCAGTAAAAACTAGAAAAAAAATTGGGCATGACGTTGCTTGATTAGCATTTGACACCAACTCATGTCTCAACCCCCTCTGCTAAGTAATAGCTTGCAGCAAGGTTGTCACTGTTGCTTCCTTGAAGTAGTTCAAGGTTAGTCACCATTCCTCTTGCTAAATACAATCTTCCTTCTTCTCTTTATTATTTGTACCTCCTCTGTTTTTTGGGATTTCACTTTTTAAAGAACTTCCAAGCACCGATACTCCAAAATAGGTGTCCTACCAGTACTGAATGCATATCTAATACTAATACTCCCTAGATACTCTCTAATACATACCAAATACTTCTTCAGTTGTATTCATTTTTTTATTAGCAAGATATGACCTCAATACAGTGAGGATACAATCAACCCATTTAGCAGCCAAGAGAGCACCCCACTCGTGTGATCCCTCAAAATGCCAAAACCATGTGACTTCCAACTCTAGACTCCCCTATTGTATTGTGATTTGAGAATGAAATTGGTATTTTCTATTAAAATTTTAAAATAAACATTAGAAAAATTGTTGTATCCATGTATCTGTATCTTATATTTTTGAAAATTGTCGTATCCCCATTCCATACCCATATTCATTTCTGTATCTATATCCGTGCTTCATAGTAGCAAGCCATACATGACAGAAGATAGTTTGGTATCACAGATGACACAACTTATTTTACAACACAACATTACATGATACATGAAATGTGAAAGGTTTAGAATATGATATTATCATGTCTTTTTGTAACTTGTCTCACAATAATATGAATGAAAGACCCCATTTTAAATCATTGTTTGATATTATGGTATTGGTTTCCATTTTCTTTAGAAAAATTGTGATTTTTGAATGAAATTTGATTGTCTTCATCTATTTTTAAAATAAATTTATTGGTTATTTTAAAAAATATTAAAATAAATATTGGAAAATTGTCGTATCCATGACGTACTTGTATCCTATATTTTAGAAAATTGTCATATCCCTGTACCCGTATCAGATACGTATCTGTATCCGTGCTTCCTAGTGTATATGTATATCCTTCATTTTTTCCTAAACAAATGATCATACTTTTACTGTATGTTGACCCTTTTTTACCTCAAATCCCCACATCATCCCAAGTCTCAAAATTTTCAACTTGGCCGAACAAATTTTAAATATTGAATATGTGATTATGCATGTTCCTACTCATTACATGTTACGTCTCCCCTAATTTTATTTATCCATGCATATTTGGATCTAACAATAAAAAATCAACATACCTCATTATTTGTTACGTAAATATTTCATTGTTTTGGTGGCCTTTATTATTCATGATGCTCTTAATCTGTGTTAATCCTTGTTAACTAAAAAACAATTTAGACTTGCTTCTATATACACATAATATATGCACATACATATGTAATATATGCACACATAATTCCTACATACATATGTGCATATATAAGTCAAAATTTATATATGTATCAGCACCATGTACATAATTTAGAGGGGCACGTCTCAAACGCCTCGGGCAGGGCTGTAAATGGGTAGGTTACGGTGCGGTTATGGTCATGTCCATAATTGTTGCCATCTAGTTAAGCGGGTACGTATATACCCACTTTTTCAAAAACTATATCGCACCATACCCATACCCACATACGTTGGGTATATGGAAGGATAAGTGGGTATACGGTTATGAATAGACTTGCACCACAAACTTCGGGATACAACAAACTACCACGGTAATTAGGTGATATTGGTATTATTATGATGTCAAATACATTATTTTTTGTGCGAATATAGTATTTGATAAAAAAATAATATGTCACCTTAAAATGGACAACCAAGACTAGCACGTTGATATAACTAAATCAAAATACAAAAAAAGAATGATAATTTTTGTCTCAACTGATGAATATTACATAGTTTAACTATACTATTAATAGAATAAGACACACAATGTGGACCTTGGAAATTATATTGGTTTGCCTTCATATTGGGAGAAAAAGTGCAGTCAACATTATCTAACATATATTTAAACCTATTATGGAGAAATATCATTCAAGACAATGAGGAAAGAGGAGTAGAATGAGAGAATGAATTTACGTCTCAACTGATGAATATCACATAGTTTAACTATATACTATTAATAGAATAAGACACACAATGTGGACCTTGGAAATTATATTAATTTGCATATTGGGAGAAAAAGTGCAGTCAACAATATCTAACATATATTTAAACCTGTTATGGAGAAATATCATTCAAGACAGTGAGCAAAGAGGAGTAGAATGAGGGAATGAATTTATGTCTTTCTCAAACTGCTGAAATGTGCATGTGTGACTATAAGGGTGCATGAGGTTCCATAGATTTGCTTATTTACTATTGTAAGGTACTTATATTTCCTAGATGTGAGTGCTAAAATATAGACCATTACATTCTAATATAAATATTTACTAATCTAAGGTACCTATACTTTCTAGATGTTAGTGCTATAATATGCACCATTACATTCTAATATAATTTATTTATATAAAAATATAATTAAATGGAAATGGGTATACAGGGTATGGATACATACATAACCATAATTGTACCCAAGGAACGAGGTAACTGATACCAATGTCATTTTGACAAGCCTGGAAATAGGCACTTACCGGTATACCGACGGAAATATCGACAGACGCAATCTTTGGTCGTTTCGATGCCAAAATTAACAAATTAAATCATGAAAAGTTGCAGGTGTAATCTCTATACCTAAATGCATCATTTAATGCAATAAAATTCCATACTAGGTATGTGGGGGTAGGGGTCCATCCTGTGGGAGGTAAAGAGTCTATCATGTTTCCTAGGGATTTTGATGAAGGATTTCGATGACAAAATGTAGGAATTAAGATCTGCAATTTTACTAGCACAATCTATTAACTTAAATAGACACACTTATGCAATGATATCCAATTAACAACACACTGATAATATAGTAACATACTAACTCATATAAGTTATATGTTTGGTGCCGTGTTGGTATTCCATACAATATTGAGTTGATATGGTTGACATATTGCTCCCATGACATGTACATTATGAAAACTTGGTTATATCTTATATGAAGGTACATGTTGCTCATACACGTCACATACAACACTATATAAGTATATTAGTTATTTCTATTATGAAACAAAGACAATATATTTTTAGAATATGATTTTTTTAATAAGTTTTAAAATAGTCTAGAAAATAATAAAAAATGGCATTTAATGATTAAAACATATTTGAAGGCCTACCAAATAATAAATTTAATTTATATAAAATTAACACACAAACATATAGAAAATTATGTAATTATATTATATTTAACTAAAGCAATTTTTTAACTTTTAAAAAACAAAATATCTATTTTTAACTTTACTTTAGTAGAACTTCTACTAAACAAAAATTAGTAACTAATTATAAAAGTAATATTGTAGTATACCAGTAATTAGATAATTACATGATAGTAATTAATAATGTAGGGATTAACTAGATCTAATGATATTATTGTAGATCTACATAATATACTAATAGATGTATGTATAATTAGCATCAAACATATCAATCTTGTTGTAGTTCTAGGTTTTGGAGGTACAAAGTAGGATAAAGTGATTGAAAAAAGTAGGAAAAGAGATGGAGAGATTGTAAATGGAAGAAACTAGTTAAACTTACCTTGAATTGGGTTTATTTGAGCCCTCATTGTCAAAAATTACCCAAATGCACCTTCTTTTCTCTTTCAAAGAAGCAATAACAGTCAGTCTCACAAAATTTGGTATACATGTCAGCATACCGCCAATTTCGATCGGTTCTCGGAAATCGGTAGTGAATTTTGCACTGAAACCATCAAAACATGTCGGTATTGGCGATTTACCCGTCGGTATACCAATATTTGCGAGCCTATTGATACGCGTGTATGTTTCCATACCCGGTGGCATCAGTATCGGTATTTCAAGCAGTATATCGCCAATATCATCGATATCATTCCTTGATTGTACCCAGTGAGAGGCGGATACACTGGTACAAGGTTAAGCAGGTATATGGTTAAAAAATTATACCCATGATGGGTATAGAGGGTATGGGTTTGAGGGTATGCATGTATACCCATGTCCATTTACAACCCTAGCCTCAGGGCTCCAGCCTCACCTCACTGAAAAGAAAATGCCTCAATAAGCCTCACGCACTTTAAAACTTTGTTGGAAACTGGTCGAGCAACAAAAAATAGCAAGAGATGCTCATGCTAAGGTCAACATCATATATAAACTCGCACTGGTCTCAGCTAGAACCAAGCGTTAATGGGGCCACAACCAACCTCCATCAGTGGCAAGTGCCACCCTCTAGTCTTGCAAGGGCCTAGTGGCCGAACCACGAATACAATAGGGTCCTACAACCCTTAGGGGAAGCAATAGACCCCTTCTCACCTCCCAACAACAGTAGACAAAGAAATTACTCTACATCTGTGCTTCCTGGTCCACCAGGAGGGGCAAGCCACATGGAAGACCACCACCTTGCTTTAGCAAGGAGCACATAGGTTCAAGGAGAATGCCAGAGATGCCACAGCCACTCTCGCAATAGTCGTACGGGCTTAATACCAAATCTATTTTTTGTCTCTCCCAAATTTCCTATCTTCGTCCAAAGCAACCTAATCCATTTACAACACTTTCAAGTAGTTCAGGCAGTGCATCAGTTGCTTGGAATTACACATACATTCATGGACCAAAACTTTGTAATTTTGAAATTCAACGAAACATCACCGACTCATACCATGGTGTGCAATGAAGATTGCAGAGTTGACACCAGACATGTGAACCAAGTCACAGCGAGTGTAGAGATAAAGATATGGTCACCAATCTCGCCAAGTGGGTGGAGCAGCCTCTGCAACAAGATAAGCACACAATCAGAATCAGTAACGCATCGGACAAAAACATCCCTTCAGTATTCCAGTGCGACCTCACCAAATCAATCACTCTGGATTGATCTTATAGACTTCCACAACATTGCCAATCAGTAAAGTTTAGATTGATTGCCTGACATCGAGGCATTCTTTAGTCAGCATTGTTGACAGAGTGGCATCAAGTACCACTTGTTGAGGCAAAGTTGAAGGTTATTGCTCTCGCTAGGTGGATAGAGTTATCCACATTCGCCTCGTGAACACCTGGATTGACATGAAGGCGGATATGGATTCCTTCTTTATTCCAATCAACTACAGTCAACAACTATGCCTCAAGTCTGCTTTAGAGCAAGGCATAGACTCAATCGGTGAGTGCGCACTCAAATTCTACTACTGGGTTTACAAGTCAGAGGCATAGTGACAAGTTTGGGATTTGGCGATTTTTCGGCTGGCTGGAAAAAATCAGAATTCGGAAAAATCGAGAAAAGTCGTGAAAAGATCGATAAATTTCAGTCAAAGTTCGGTCAACTATTCGAAAATAATCAAAAATAAGTTAGCTATATAAGTATATATATATATATATGTATGTATACATATATAAGTATAAATACATTTTTTCACGAATTTTTCCAAGTTTTTTGGAACTCCGATTTTTTCCGGCCAGCCGAAAAGTTGCTGAATCCCGAATTTGTTACTATGTTGCTAAGAAAACGATCAAGGATATGAGGATGTGCATACATGCACCAAACCCAACGAGGACAAAGATACATGTGAGGATCAGACACAACATGTCCTCGCAATTCGAGCACCTATGCTTACCCATCTACATGTGTTATCACTCAAGGTAATTGCATTGCCACCCAACTCACCAGCATAGTAACAAAAGTCTCCGAATTTTACGAAAAAACCGGTGATTTTTCACGATGTTATAGGTACCCGAATATTCATTACGATTAATACGCCAATCGCCAATCGCCAATTTTTCACGACTTTACACGATTAATCCCGCTTTTAGCGATTTATACAATTTTTTGCGATTCTTCATGACTTTTCATGATTTTTCTCTTTTGTACACAAAATCCCTAATACACACTAAACCTCAAACCCCCCACTCCTTTGGACAGTTCATGTTATTACTCAACTATTTTTTACTTCTTTTCTTACTTTTTCACTCACTAAGATTGTATGTCTTGTGGCTGTAACGGTTACATGCATCATATATGTATGTACATACATACATTTATCTCTATATATACACATACATACATACATATATATATATATACATACATATATATACATATAGATATATACTTATATAGCCGACTTATTCTCGATTATTTCCGAATAGTTGACCGAACTTTGACCGAAATTTATTGATCTTTTCACGACTATTCTCCATTTTTTCCGATTCTGATTTTTTCCAGTCAGCCGAAAAGTTTCCGAATCTCGAACTTGTTACTATGCTCACCAGAGGCCCATCTTGCTCATTGTTCGAGTTTTTATTATTTAGTTTATTATGTGATCTGGGCCTAACTGTCTTGGTCTATTAGAGTTATTAATATATAGTTTATTATGTTATATAGATAGTGCTTTATTCTTCCTACCGTGTCTTTATATCGGTAGTCCTTTATTTTTGTGTCATCGTTTATATTCATTCCTCTACTAATGTTTATGACTTTTCACCCCAACCCTCTCACGATCCTTTTTTGTAGTTGGTGTGAGGGAGAGAACAAAGGAAGATGAGTAGACAGAAGAGATGAGATGGAGGAGATGAAGAGAAGAAGCCATGTGATCCGACCATGTTGTCTAATTTCTGTATATTAATCTGTGTTTGGTTGACATTTGTCAGGCGTGTATTCCTATTGCAATGTATCTCAAACATGTGCCCATGTGCTATACCGCAATATTCCAATTGCAGTGCTCTTGTCCCAACTACCATGCATTATTCCAGTGTTGGTGCTTCTTTTGTGGAACTACTTCGACGGCAATGATGACTCATGACTTCTACAAATATCTTCCACCATCTACTATGCTCCAGATGCTCGTCAAAGTTTCAAAAAATGATTTGTGATTGCTTCCACTAGTTTGGCAAGTATCAATTTCATGAGGAGTCTACTCTTTGTTATTGTTTCTGCATTAATATTACCTTCATCGGGGGGAGAAGACTGCTTACTACATGCTACATGATATCATTTCAAGGGGAGTGTTACAGTGCTTCAATTATTCTATTGCAAGATTCAGGAGGAGATCATTTCTTGCCAGGGGAGATCAACTTGTGTATGGGTTGTTTTATCTTTTTCATGTGTTGGCAACACAGACATGTGTTTCACCCATGCTCCAGCTTGAGGGGGGTGTTAGAGTTATTATTATTTGGTTACCATGTTCTATGGGCCTAATTGTTTTGGCTCATTAGGGTTAAGTTCTACTTCCTTGTACTTTCCTCATTTTTATATATGAGAGAGGAGTTTGTCGTCTACCAATAAGAAACATCTCATTAGCCTCCAATCTTATTTTCCACACTCATCTAGGGGGTTTGATGTAAGACGCTCAGCATCATTGGATCTACTTTAGGCCTAGTGTCCCATGTGAGAGCCCTAGTCAACATATTAGCGTTGTCATCAAATCAACTAGGGTTTTGCTTCAATTTTCAATTGATTTTGTTGTTCCAGGGACTCAGCTGGTATTCCAAGGATTTACTTGAAATCCAAGTTTTGTTAGCTTAACTAAGTCATAAGTAGTTGGTAATTAGGTGATTAGTTGCAATTATTGCAACAACTAGATTTTTTTCATCTTCATATCAACCGGAGGTACATGTCCAAGCAGGCTATTGAGTATGTCAATTTGAGTTTTACTGTTTTAGGGAATTGGTTCCCCAATCCCAATCTCAATGTCTAGCAAGAAATTAAATTGCTTATCGGATATGTGCCTGATAAAAAATGGTTTTGATATGTGACATTTTCCAAAACATGAACTACATGATTCATGTTGAATTTTATTATTAACATTAAGACATTTCTAAATCCAAGTCCTAAGTCGGGATCCTTTATGCAAGTACACCTTAAAATAATGTAATGCTGATGTAGAATGAGATATAAGTTTTTGATAGAGAATACCAGACACCAAAAGAAGATAATGAGTAAACTCCTTAATACATGATAGACCAAAAATTACAAGACAACCTTACAAATTTCATATAGGGGAAATTTCCTCAAGACCGACATCATACAAGTCTTTCACAAACGTTACAGGATTCAGATTTTTGACATGTGCCACTGAAGATTGTGGAAGTGTACATGTTAACTTAAAGCTATTGCACCTATTCTAATTAAAATTATCAGTAAAAAGAAATCACAAAGATAATTGAATCATGACTGCCTTCTCAAAAAGATACAAAAGCTTAGCTTTAATTATTAATATGCTCTATATAAGCACGGGAATGAAATGATTGCAAAACCTGCAGCACTTGTCACAGAAGAATTTATCCTCAGCATTCAAAGTTTCCGTTGAGCTGAAGTTTCTGAGGCAACTAGTGATTGAACTGTTCTGTTCAATATCAAGACTCAGATCCAAAAACGTCTCATCCCTTGCGGTCACCGTTTCACAACGTAGACATCTAGTTTCATTCGTCAGAAGTCCCTGCAAATAGTTAAAATATAATCAGGATTTAGGTTTTTATAAAAATTATAATGTATACACTGGCCAGGAAATATTTTCATGCAGTTAGGATGACAAGATATCTCTCCTGTCAGTTCTATAATTCGAGGGGGGAAATCAAAAGGGAGAAAATGTAACACCTTAATAGTGCCTTTCTATAAATTATAAGCTCAACTATGATCATTTTAAATCAACTCGGAATTCTAACATCGAGCACCAGAGATAAAATTGTGGATATCCTTATAAAGGAAGTCGTCTGAAAGGACAACAAAGATTGATAGGAAGTTCCAGCTTTTTGCATGCAAGTGAGTCCCAATGAAAGTAGAATTGGTTAGAAAGATGATACCTGAAAAATTTTGTGAACCCAGGTTACAAGTGGTTCCTTGCGCACGCCATTTGCCACAGAATTATGAGGTCCGTTAGCAATTTTCTCGGAAGACGATGGAGATTCTGATGCGTTTTTAGTATTAGCTTCTTTCTCAAGGATGTCGACCAGTTCATTTAGTAGATAATTCAAGAATTCATGAGCGTCCTATGAAACCAAAGAAAACTCAAGAAAATCACACTATCAAAACAGAGGATACGGCCATATGTTTGTTATCTGAGCATTCAAACTGAAATAACATGACATTAGTAATACTGTAAACAAGTTTTATCTCTGCTTTAACATATATACAGTTATCAGGAGTACATCTGATAAAGTGAAAATACAAGTGAAAGAGCTGGTACAAACAGTAGCATTCGCTGCTTCAGTCCAACTAAACTGAATATAATAGAAGATACCTATGACAGCTAATTTGCAATATATAAATCCACATGAGATGGTATTGATGATAGCATAGAAGAAAATTAACAAAAATCTGAAATGCAGAAACATCAGGCACACTGTTTCTTCACATCAAAGTGGTGTAGACTTACCTGATGCATATAACTGCGGAAAAGCTCATTCTGTTTCTTTACCCTCTGAACAAATCTCTTTGGAGCTATGACACCAGTTTTCTTCTTCTGAGAACTGATCTGAAAAATGTGTTGCTCATCAAAGCCTTACTATCAAAATATAATAAGGCAAAACAAAGAAAAAGTGCATTCATCTAAAACTGTAATATAAATGACACTCAACTGAGTCAAACATATCACGTTTGGATAAGATTGAGGAAGTTACGCATATAACAATGAATTGTATCACTTGAATAACAATGCTTGTAGTAACATGGGTACAAGTATTCAGGTGAGGCTCTATAAGGAACCAGCCAGTTTTCACAAAGGGATGCTACAAACAATTATCTAGCACCTCATCAACCCAGTCAAATTATCTAATTAATTGTAATAATTATTTTACAAATAGAGGAATTGTTTATTGCTTGATGACAAAGCTATACATGCTTATACGGGAGGTAGTGATAGGCAATACTACTAATCACCCAGTATGGGACTAAACAAAGACATACAATCGATGAAGCACAGACACTTTGATTTGGCTCCCATGGCGGTGGCCGACGCATTTTGGACATAGCCCAAAACGTGGAAGAGGCGTCCAGAGAGCGTCTGCCCCTTTGAGGTGCTCTTCCCCTACCAGACAGGGAAAATAGGGGACCTGATACGTCCCGGAATCGGCCCACTAGCAGAAGCTCCCTACCCAACACACGACATTATGGTCCTCATTCTTCCCCGCCTCTCTTGCTGCTGCTCCTTTGCCCTACAAGGATTTGGGGTTTAGGAGCTGCTTTCAGAAACTCCCCAAAGGCCAGAGCATCAGGCCATCGGCCCATCACCACTTACTGGAGATATCCTCCGGTCCTCTGATGAAGACTGCTGTACCCCCTGCTGTACGGAAGGGAACAAAGGAGTGATACAGGTACATCTTGATTTGTTTCTATTTCTTCTTTTAGTTTCATTCAACTTCTTCGTCTCTTCTTTTATTTAAATTTTTCACCCCTTCACCTTCTAGTTGCTTCTCCCAACTTTTGCTCCAAGCACATATGTACTTCATCCTTGGGAAAAACGAGTCCAGTTTGATGAGTTTAATTTTTTAATTTCTTAACTTCACTTTTCCTTATTTCTTCTTACTGTTTCTTCTCCCCCCTCTATCTCCTTCCAGCAAGTCAAATGTGAGTTCCACCTGCTGTCCAGATTCGAGAGCTCTCTGGAACAGCAGCTATTTTACTTCTACAACTGGGTTTAGTTATTTAAATCTTCATCTAATTCTTTAAGGTTGATTATTCCTGTAACTGTTAACTCTCCATTGACTCAAAATGTTACTGATTTATTGTTTGTTTACATTCTGGACTTATATTCTGTAAGGAAATTGTATTAATTGACATTTTCTTTAAAACTATACAGACAGACATACATATATGTCGGTGAGGGATAGTGTAGTGGCACATTCAGGTATTCCTCAATAAAAAGACCCGAGGTCCAACCACCGGACAAGCATCTCCCAATTTAATACCCATGGGTATCCGACCTCCGCTCAGGTTGTGAGAGAGGGGGGAGAAATCTCTCTCTAAATCCCTTACACACATAAATATATACACATGTGTGTGTGTGTGTGTGTGTGTATATATCATCTAAGCCTCAGTCCCAACTATGTTGCGGTCGGCTACATGGATCCTTCGTTTCCATTCAGCTCTATCATGGGCCATTAACCAGTTGAGATGTAGAGATTCAAAATCTCTCTTTATAAGCTCATCCCATATCAATTTAGGCCTTCCTCTTCTTCTATTTATTGTGCTTGACTCAATAGCATTGCTTCGTATAGGCGCAATAGTCTGTCTGCGTTGCACATGTCCGTACCATCCAAGTCGACCCTCGCGCAACTTGTCCTCAATGCTCGCCACTCCCACTTCATTCCTGATAGTCATTTCTCAAGCGATCTTTTCTTGTCTTCCCACACATCCATCTCAGCATACGCATTTCAGCCACGTTCATCTTGTTGAGACTTTGTTTCTTCACCGCCCAACATTCACTACCATAGAGCATGGTTGGCCGTATAGCTATTCTATAAAACTTACTTTTTAACCTGAGAGGGATCTTCCGATCACATAATACTCCAATTACACTCCTCCATTCTACTCCGTCCAACTTGGCTCCATCATTCACACTGTGAGATTGGCTGAAATTGCAATGCATATACTCTGTTTTGCTAATGCTAATCATCAATCCATTTGATTCCAATGCCTCTCCAACTTTCAACTTTATCATTCAATCCATCTTTAGATTCGTCAATCAAAACAATATCATCAGCGAATAATATACACCAAAGAATATCATCCTAAACATTCTTAGCCAACTCATCCATAACAAGAACGAACAGATATGGGTTGAGTGTGGATCCTTGGTGTACCCCAACTGTGATAGGAAAAGTTGGTGTCTCTCCTCCAGGAGTCTTTACACTTGCAGTAGAGCTATCATACATGTCTTTGATCAAGTCAATGTATTGGATTGGCACACCCTTTTTCTTCAAAACCATCCACAACACTTCTTTGGGTAATCGATCATAAGCCTTTTTTCAAATCAACAAACACCATATGAAGATCTCTTTTTCTTTCTCTATACTTCTCCATAAGCCTCCTTATCAAAAAAAATAGCATCTATTGTTGATCTTCCAGGCATGAAACCAAATTGGTTGTTTGATATATGTGTTATAGATCTTAGTCTCTGCTCAATAATCCTCTCTCAAAGCTTCATTGTGTGACTCGTCAACTTGATACCTTTGTAGTTTGTGCAGCTCTGAACATCACCTTTGTTCTTATAGATGGGGACTATAGTACTATTTTTCCACTCATCTAGCATCTTCTTGGTCTTCATGATCTTGTTAAAAAACTTTATCAACCACATAACTCCTTCATCCCCCATATTCTTCCATACATCAATGGAAATATCGTCTGGTCCGCATGCCTTTCTCATTTTCATCTTTTTCAGAGCATTCTTGACCTCAAATGGTGAAACTCATCGTGTAAATGATATCTCTTGTATTCATGTCACAAGAGTCAACATTATTTGCAGTATCTCCACTGAAAAGCTTATGGAAGTAATTTCTTCACTGATTCTTGATATCTCGTCCTTCACCAACACTCTGCCATCATCATTCTTGATGCATTTTACTTGACTCAAGTCTCTTCCTTTCCTTTCTCTTATATGAGCCATTTTATATATATCTTTTTCCCCTTCTCTTGTGTCCAACTTCTCATAAATATCATCAAAGTATCTAGACCTTGCCTCCTGAACAACGTTTTTAGCTTCTTTCTTTGCTTGCTTGTATCTTTGGAATGTTGCATCATCTCAAGATTTGGGCAAGCTCCTATAGATCTCCCTTTTCAGTTTAATAGCCTTCTGTACTTCATCATTCTACCACCAAGTCTCTTTTTGTGGAGGCCCACAACCTTTGGAATTCCCTAAAACCTTTTTGAAAATTTTGTTATGCAGGAGCTCATGTTATGCCACATAGTGTTAACATTAGACTCCAAGTTCCAAGTTCCCTCCTTGATGAGCTTATCATGAAAAGTCAATTTCTTCCCTCCTTTAAGATTCCACCATTTGATCTTGTCATCTTGGTTTCTGTTATGCTTGCCTTTATTGATCTTCATGTTAATATCTAAAACTACCAACCTATGTTGGGTCGTGAGTTCTTCGCCAGGAATCACTTTACAATCCTTGCATCTATTACGATCCACCCGCCTCGCAAGGAGATAATCAATTTGGCTACAATTGTACCCACTCTTAAAAGTAATCTTATGATATTCTCTTTTCTTGAAATGGGTGTTTGCCAAAATCATATCACATGCAACTGCAAAATCTAATATCATCTCTCCTCCATTAGTGTTGCCATATCTAAAACCACCATGAACTCTCTCATATCCAGCATTGCTACTCCCACATGGCCATTTAAATCACTCCCAATAATAATCTTCTCCTTTGCCGGTATTCCCTGCATCAATTCATCTATGTCATCCCAAAATTCCTTCTTCGCATCCTCGCTAAGGCCAACTTAGGGGGCATAAGCGCTAATAATGCTAAAAATATTTCCCCTAAGAACAACCTTGATAGCTATGATTCTATCACCCATCCTTGTGATCTTGACAACATCATCTTTCAACATCTTATCAACAATAATACCTATGCTATTTCTATGTTTATCAATACTTGTATACCAGATTTTATATCATGTGTCTCCAATCTTTCTACAACGTTCCCCTGTCCACTTGGTTTCCTGCACACAAGCTATATTGACTTTTCTTCTCATCATGGCATCCACTATCTCCAACGATTTCCCTGTCAAAGAGTCAATATTCCAAGATCCAACTCTAATCATTTTTTTTTAACTTGCTTCTTTACCTGCCTTCGTCGAAAATGTTGCCCATGCACATTTTTCACTACATCCGGGCAGTGATGCGGTGGGACTAGCTTCTTTACCCACACCCGTCCAAGATGTGGAAACCCATGCACATTTTTCACTACATTCGGGCGATGATGCAGCGGGGCTGGCTTCTTTACCCACACCCATCCAAGATATATATGCCAATCTATATATATAGAGAGAGAGAGTCAGGCTAGAATACACTCGAGTGTACAGATCGCACGAATACACTCAAGTGTGTTTGCATATCAAAACTATTTTTTGCAAAATGTAAACCATTGATCTTCACTGTCATACTATAACTAGGCTATATACAAATTTTGAGCCTGTTTGAATGAGTGTAAGTCACTCATCCAAGGGCAACAAAATCGACGCACGAAACTAATTTGAAATGCATAATTTTTGCGGTCTTTATAACATGACCTATAAATGTCCAAATGTACTCAAATTTTGTATATGAGCTATTCACAAGATGTTTAAGAAGATTAAGGGATTAGATTTTCGAAAAAAATATTACATCATGAAAAACTACTTGAGTGTATTCTGCTCCGAATACACTCGAGTGTATTCTATGCATGTGGTTTTTGAGTCAAAAGTGGTATTTTGTGATTCTCTTCACACTCTTGCTCAAAAACTGTTTCTAATGCTTCTATAGTGCATTACTAACTTGCTTAGACATGTTTTGATATGGTTTGTATATTTAGCATGCCTTTAAATATGTTTTCATGAAATATATGTGCTTTTTGACAGCTGGTCTGTCGGTCGAGTTTGCCCTGTTTGAAACTCGACCGATAGGCACCAAGAGTGTTGCCAACAGCTGTCATCGGTCGAGTTGTCAATGCACAGAACTCGACCGATAACACTGTGCACAGAATACACAGTTGGCTTATTGAATGAGAATTTCCCTCTCAACTAGATTTTCTCAACCAATAGCCTTATTCTTTGGCACTCTCATTTGGTACCTTTACATATGCATATTGCCATGTTCTAAATTGCCTATCTTGCTTACAACTCTATCTCTCTAATTGCTCTAAATTGGTATATCTACATGTTGCAATTACTTGCTTTGAGTTGTTTTGCAGGTTTTGATGATGATCTCTTTGGATCTCTTGGTTGTGTCTTAAATTGCTTCCGTTGTACTCTAACTTGCTACATCTATCTAGGTGTATATCTTGTTTTGATACAACTTTAAGGTTCTTAGTGGTAATCATCTTTTGGTAAGGATGCATATTTGTATGTGAGTTATATCCTTTTATGCTTCTAAAATTGCTTATCTCTTTGTTTGGATATATCTCTACATCTACTCATAGCTTGCTTTATCTTATGTATCTTTTAGTATCTCTTGCTATGATCTAGATCCTACTAGTAGTCCTAACTTGTGATATCATCTACTAGTAGTTCATATACATGTAGTTCTAACCTTGTTTATAATCTTTGCTCATCTATATGCTATGCTTATATCTTGTCTCATACATGCTCAAGATTGTTCCTTGAATTGCATATCTACTATCTTGAGTTGCTTGCATAACATTGTGATGCAGGGTACATAGATCTACATTATATGTAGAAATTGGAGTATTTTTTTAGATTTTATGCAGATCTTGCTACAGTTTCAGCTTTTGGTGCAAGACTAGTGTTTTTCATGCAGAAACAACCTTCTGAGCAAGACTCATTGCTTCGCGATGAGCTCTAATGGTTTTTGGTCAAAATCTATCATCTTGAGGGTCAAAATTATGTTTTATTGTTTTTCTGCAGCATTTCATCTTGCATTTTGGGTTGTTCAAGTATATGCTTTAACTTGCTTTTCTTTCTATGCTTGGACAAGCCCCTATCTGTGCTTTTCTACTCTCCTTTCATAACTTTGTGTTATCTCCCTTCTCTTTAACAAGTGACGTTTCTTATTTCTTCATAACCCCACTTTTTGAAATGACAAAGGGGGAGAAAGGTATGTCTTCTTTTAAAAGAGGAAGAAGGCATGTCTTATATGAAGAGAAATATGTCCATGTAAAGGGGAGAAGGTAAATGGGAGAAGACATATATGTGTAGAACATATATGAGTAGAAGACATAGTTTTCTATTAATGTTATGAAAGCTAACCATGCAGGAGAAATAGCATCAATTGAGGGGGAGTATGAGAACTCCATGCGCATCAATTGAGGGGGAGCATATGAGATCAATCATATTGAAACCCCTAGGTTTCTCCAAAGGTATGACTTTATTTAAATGCTTTCAATACATTTATGGAATGGTTTGTCATCTTCAAAAAGGGGGAGATTGTTGACTCAAGGTCAATTAGGTCAATGTTGACCCACATCTAATTTGACTAAACCCGTGTTTTGATGATGACTAACCATTCCACATATTGGTGTCTAACGTCTCTATTTGAGTGTTTTCAGATTAGGTATAGACACACTCCAAATGCCCTAACTTGCGCATCTAAATTTTGGAGAAAAGACAAGTCAAAGTCATACAAGTGCACGTTTTTGTAATATGATGTATATCCATTAGAATCATGTTGTAAATCACTTGTAATGATTGTATGACCAGTAATTAAGCTTAGAAAAATATCAGGAGCACTTAGATCGAATATTAGAGCACTTTAGATGCAACTTTGAAAATTGATTACAGGCACTTTGTCGGTCGAGTTTCCCAGCCTGAAAACTCGACCGATCATCCTTGATCAATTTTCTGAAGATTGCATCGGTCGAGTTGTGTTTACACAGAACTCGACCGATGGAGTAACTGACCAAATCGATTTTCATTGGTCGGTCGAGTTTCCTCAGGACAAACTCTACCGATGGTCTGAATATCGGTTGTCTTTTACTCTATCGGTCGAGTTACCCTTATAGAAACTCGACCGATTGCACTGTACGGAAAAGTCTAAAAAAGTGTTTCTAGCCGTTGTGGAGTTGCAACAAGTGAAAATAGATCCGTTGCAAGCCACAAAACGGCTAGTTTTTTTTCACAAGTGTTCCCAAAGGCTAAGAGGCATCCCCAGCTATAAATAGGACCCCTTGGGCTTCATTCCAAGGTTGAGCATTCATTGCAAACTCAATGTGAGGTTCCTATTCTATAGTTGAGTGCTTTCTACAGCCTCCTCTCTCTCTCTAAGCTTAATCACTTGCTACATCCATTAGAATGAGTAGGAAATCTGTAAGAGAGCTAGTCCTACATGTATATCTTGTGAGGCTCTCACTTCTACCACCTCTCCATCTCTCATTTCAATCATGAAGATGAAGGTTCTCTCTCTTGTCCAAGAAAGGTGAAGAAGAACAAGGGAAGGAGTCCTTTGGTGAAGATCAAGGCTGAAGACTTGGGAGCTAGAGTGGGTAAGCCCTTGGTGAAGGCAGAAGACTCCTTGCTCAAGTAGGTAAGTCCTTGGTGGAAGCTTCTCCGAGTGAAGGTGAAGTCAAAAGCTGAAGATCCAAGAAGAGTGGGTAATCCCTGCAAGGCTGAAGACTTGTGCTACAGTGGGTAAGTCCTTGGAGAAGGCCAAAGACTCTTGCAAAGTGGGTAAGTCCTTGGTAAGGTTGAAGACTCTTTGTATTGGATAGGTAAGTCCTTTGTTTGGTCATGTATTGTAAGTCTTGTGAATGAATATAAGAGTGCAATAGTTTGGAAGTCCTAGAGGTTGACCTCTCTAGGCAAGTGGACTGACACACTTCTAGTTTGAAGTGTGAAACCACTCTAAATAGCTTGTCTAATTGGTGCATGTTCAATCTCTCTCTCCCTTGCTATGTATGTTTTAGTTGCACACAAATTTCCTATTTAGCAACCTTATCTTGTGATATATCTTGAAGGTTTAATGAATTTTGTTTAAGTGGTTTCAGCTCTATTCACCCCCCTCTAGAGTATCTAATCACCCATCTAGGATCCAACAGATAATACATTGTGTTGCTTGCAATGGTCAAATGTGCAATACGCATACAAATACACTACAAGTGTTGAACATGTGTATTTATATACAATATACAACCAAATAGTAGTTACAAGACCCTCTCTAGGAAAGAGTGGCAATAACAAACATAGGAGTTGATATTAGAAGTTGTGAAGAGGGTTGGAGGAAACACTTATGCCTTATAAGGCTGTTTGGCACTATTTAGTATTAATGTTCTGGGTGGTCTCAACTTCGCCCCAACTTCGCCAATCTCGAGGAAACTTCGACAACTTCGGAGAAGTTGGGACGAAAACACATACAAAAAATCCAACTTCGACGAAAACACTGAAACTTCGCCTCGAAGTTTGGACGAGACCGAAGTATTGGGGATTCGACTTCTCCCATTGTCGAAGTTCGAAGTTTCGACAAAACTTCACCGGTTCGCCCAACTTCGCTGAAGTTTAGTTCCATGGTGTGTGTGTGTGTATATATATATATATATATAGAGAGAGAGAGAGAGAGAGAGTTGAGCTACAATACACTTGAGTGTGTTGGGCTCCCGGTACACCTAACTTTTCCATCGTGTGATGCCTCTGTTTCCATCTAATCAAGTGCTTTTTTTTTTGAACTCCCATTAGAGTAGATTCTGAAAATGTCATGTCGTACTTTCGTTGCCGACCTTTATGCATCCATCAATTTTCTTCCTTCCAAACAATCTTCAGTGATACCTCCCTCATCCTATAGCTTTGACGTCAATGGTAGAGGCACCACAAGGAGAAGCAAAGCATAAACGACTATTTATCCATTTAAGATAACATGTAATAAATAATATTGGAGTTGTGTTGAATGGAAGACTATGAGAGTATTGGAGTTGCTCGTCACCTGATACACATTTAGAGCTCGTTGGTGCCAGGTCGCATACTTTTTTTTAGTTGTTACATTCATGCAATATGCGCAAAACCATTAACAGCTCTTTATATTGAGCTTTAGTTGTTACCTTCACGTAATATGCGCAAAACCGTTAACAGCACTTCCACTCTACATCATGTCTATATTACTAAGTCCACTAAAAATGTTGCAGCAGAGCACTTCTTCCACCACGCTCTAAAAGACTGCAGCACTCTAAAAGACATGCTCGACTATTTAACCCATGCAATGACTACAGCCACAGCAACATGGGAGCCTCCACTAAAGAAAATTTTGTCAACATTGTGGGCAAACCAGTTGTGTCACTAATATTATGCATGCCATACTTAAGGGATACGATTACACAGTCCTACGGCTCCACACCGATTGTAGGAAACTACTGGAGTTGAGTGTATAGAGGAATCTTGTAAGGCAACGTCATGTCCAGCAACCAAGTCATTTCTCCAAAATAATTCCTAAACCACAATATGTAGGTTTCTTCACATCGAGCATGGTCATGTCCTATAGTTTGCTCCTCCTTCCACCATGATTGTATCCACAAGCACCCATTCTAGGCAGCTTCACGTGAGTGCAGTTTTTCGCCCCTCTTACATCCTACATGTGCATTTTTTGACACAAATACGGCTCCATGGTGGCACGCCATATAGATGCACCACCAATATATGTGCATCTTGGCATTTGAAAAGCAGTGGCGGATTGTTGCTTAGATGCAGTCGTCATTGTTGGTTCATTTGGAGAAACAACACTGCAGGATTGTGATTTACATGCTTTGCCGCCATTTGCTTCGCAGCATTGTTAATCAACATGTAGCGTTGTTGTAGCAAAGATAGCTCCCTCCAGAATCCTATTATGACTCTGTTTTATTTCCTAGTTCTGAGAGTCAATCAAACTACAGCCCTTCCCCTCGTAACAGTTATTGACTTCTGTCGAGAATTAAAATGGCCAGACAAGCTTCTTATGCAAACTGATGGTGGACTACGAGATCTATTTCCCCTAGTGCCCTTTTGTTTCTCATGGAGCATGAAGGAGAGAAGTAGTCAGTGGAGAGAGAAGTACTTGAGAGGATAGTGAAAATCGTCAGATCGAGATTATGGAAACTAAGAAAGTGAGCAAGTTTATTCACTTTCTACAAAGCTACGAGATCTAAGACATCAAATCCAACACTTACAAAGTCAGGTGTACAGAGAGCCAATACACTAAAAGTGTATTGCAGTTGAACTATATATATATATATATATATAGAGAGAGAGAGAGAGTCAGGCTAGAATACACTCGAGTGTACGGATCGTACGAATACACTCAAGTGTGTTTGTATATCAAGACTATTTTTTGCAAAATTTAAACCATTGATCTTCACTGTCATACTATAACTAGGCTACATACAAATTTTGGGGAGGAGATATTCCTTGATAGGACAGCATCTCTGAGATATGGAATACCACTTCAATGTGTTTATTATTACACTCACAAAAGACTGGGTTATTGGCAATGAAGGTGGCAGCTCGATTGTCAGTTTGTCACAATACATCAATATCGGGGAGTTGATCTCATGCCCAACTAAAAGAGATTTTAGTATTTAGCTTGTAGGTAGTGCGTCTGACATGGCTCTATACTTGTCCATGACATTGGACCTTACTACAACGGTTTCCTTTTTGGTTTGTCATGCAACAAGATTTCCATCAAACACATGTGAGGTCGCCTGAAGTAGATCAATCTATGATATTATATGATATGATATACACGTGTAATCTAATTTATCCAAGTAGTTTATGTTGGTATTATTATTAAAGAGATATGCTATTTCTATGTTATTTCTGTACTCTACATGTGTTTTATCCCATATTACTTAGCTTTGCTTATTGTTTTATTCTCTTGTCCTATAAAAGAGAATGCATTGGAAAAACTTTTACTCACTTAATACAACAAACTCTTTTCTCTATATGGTAACCAGGTCACTATTGACACTCATGTTGATTCTTCTGCTTCCGACCAACCCCCATCTACACCCTCGCTGATTGGCTCCAATCCAAGTTTGAGAAATTCTTCCAAGAACACATGTTTCAAATCCCGCTACATCATAGGTCGGCTCATTTGCCCTGCTCACTGCTTCATCTGCTGGAAAACTAAATGGTGTATTGACTCTGGTGCTTCGGTCCATATGGTCAATAACATTAATTTATTTTCTGCCCTTACTAAATCCACTCAGCTTCCTCCGCTTCCGGTAGATGATGACTCTCAGACGGTTGTTCATGGCATTGAGACAGTTCCATTATCTTGAAACATGCATCTGAAATTTGTCATATATATTCTGAGATTTCCTGTTAATCTACTTTCAGTTAGTAAAAATGTGAAGAGCCTTCAGAGCTCAATAAAATTTGATCCTTCTGGTTAAAGACGAGGATTAGTTCGGGCCATGAGGGACCAGATGAGCTCTACTACTTGGATGGACCGACATCAGTGATTGTTCTACTTTCGACTTTTATGACCGGGATTCAGTGGCACTACCGTCTTGGCCACCCATCTACTTCGAAGTTGAAACATTTATTTCCTGCTTTAGCTGATAAAACTTTTTCTTGTGAATCTTGCCAATTGGCAAACAAACTCGATCTGTGTTTCCTGCTAAGAAAGATAGTCTCTAAATGCATTTTTGATATTATTCATGTGGATATATGGGGCCCGTGCTCTGTTACTAGTCATTTTGGAGTTAAATATTTTTATGACTTCCATTGACGACTACTCCCGCTCTACTTGGTTATTTTTATTGAAAGATCGCAGCACTATTTTGGAAACCATCACCACCTTTTTTCTGAAATTCAAACTCAATTCAGCAAACCGATTAAAGTTTTACGCACCGATAATGCTCTTGAGTTCAAGTAAAAATCGGTAATATATTTTTGTTCATCCCGTGGGACAATACATCAAACCTCCTGCCCCTATACCCCACAACAAAATGGGGTTGCAGAACGCAAACATCATCATCTTTTAGAGGTTGCTCACACTATTCTCCTTCATTATCATGTTCCTCAACGTTTCTGGCCTGAGGCAGTTTCTATGGCTTGCTATCATATCAATCGCATGTCGTTTTCTGTTTTACAAAATCAGATTCCATATAACATCCTCTTTCCAGAGGTACAATTTTTTTTGTCCCGCCGCACATCTTTAGGTGCACGTGCTTTGTCAAAAAACTTCGCCCCGGGATAACAAAATGTGACCCTCGCTCCACCAAATGTATTTTTTTGGGGTATTCCAGAACCCAAAAAGGGTATCGTTGTTATGATCCCATTATGCGCCAATGGTGTGTGAGTGCAGATGTAGTATTCTTTAAACATCTACCCCTCTACTCTGATAAAGGGGCTTCCTTATCTAGTGACATTTTGGCACCCACTCCGTTACCTGACATTGTGGATATTGATCCACCTTCTGAGTTGACACCTGAAGAACAACAACTGCAAGTCTACAAAAGAAGAATCAAGTCAACTAATCCCTCCATGGCCCCGCCACAACCATTTCCTCCTTCAGCGGATGATCACAACACAACTCAGGTAAATTTTGACTTACACCTGCCTATAAGTCTTCAGAAAGGTGGCCGCTCTTGTACTAAACATCCGATAAGTCATTTTTGTTCATCCTCTAATCTGAGTGGCAGTTTTGCGTGCTTTACTGTTGCTATCTCTATTGTGACCATTCCAAAAACTGCTAAAGAAGCTCCTCTAATCCCTGCATGGTGACAAGCAATGGAAGCTAAAATGTAGGCACTCTCTGGTTGCAAGAGTTGGGATCTTGTTGATCGCCCTTCTACATGTCCTACGGTCGGTTGTCGCTGGATCTTCACTATTAGATATCAACCTAATGGCACTATTCAACGATTGAAAGCACCTTGGTTGCCAAAGGATACGCAGACTTACAGCGTGGACTACTTGACCTTCTCCCTAGTTACGAGGCTCAACTTTGTCCATGTTCTCACCTTTGTTGCTGTAAACAAAGATTGGCCACTATTTCAGCTGGATGTCAAAAACGATTTTCTTTATGGAGACATGCAAGAAGAAGTTTACATGGAGCAACCACCTGGCTTTGTTGCTCATGGGGAGTATTCCTCGCAGGTTTGCAAGTTGAGGAAAGCCACCTATGGCCTCAAACAAAGCCCTCGCGCCTGGTTTGACAAGCTGAGTTAGATTCTTATAAAATTTGGCTTTCGTCGTTCTCATTCAGATCACTCTGTATTTATCAGGAAAATTGGCCTAGTCATTCTTATTGTCTATGTCGACGACATTATACTATGTGGCAGTGACATTGGGCATTTAGGCTACTAAAGCATTTCTAGAACAGCACTTTTATCACTGAAGATCTCGACAAACTGAGATACTTTTTGGGTATTGACGTACCCACATCATTTGTAGGATTATGTCTCTCTCAATGAAAATACAATCTGGATTTCTTGCAGGAAACAGGTATGCTTGGCTGCAAGCCAGCCAGGACTCCTCTAGACCCAAACACTAACTGGGATGATGAAACTTCCCCACCTTATGTTGATCACCATCAATTCAGACAATTGATTGGTAAGCTCATATACCTTATTGTCATGAGGTGATTTGACTGATGTTGTAAGGTTTGTAAGCATATACCTAGATAAACCTAGACAGTGTCACTAGGACGTTGCCTGTCACATTCTGAGATATCTCAAAAGCTCTCCAGGAAAAGGTCTATTATACAAGAAACATGGTCATTGTAGTCTTTCTGGTTTCTCTGATTCTGATTATGCAGGGAGTAGATGTGATTGGAAATCTACATCTAGATATTGCACCTTCGTTGGTGGCAACCTAGTTACATGGCGTAACAAAAAGCAAACCATGGTAGCTAACTCAAGTGTAGAGGCAGAATATCGAGCTATGGCTCACACTGCATGTGAACTTCTGTGGGTGCAAAGTCTGCTCAGAGAATTTGATATATCTGATTCTAGTCCTATTTCGATGTTCTGTAACAGCAAGGCTGCTATTTTTATTGTGAGCAACCCTACTTTTCATGAGCGAACAAAGCATATAGAGTTGATTGCCACTTTGTTCGAGAGTCTGTTCTTTCTGGTCGCATATGTACCCCACATCTCAGTACTGAAAACCAAGTGGCAGACATATTCACCAATCTTCTACCTAAAGCTCATTTCAAGACTCTAGTGGACAAGTTGGGCATATTCGACGTCTATGCTCCAACTTGAGGGGCAGTAAATATGTTATTTCTGTATTATTTCTGTACTCTACTCAGCCTGTGTTTTATCCCATATTACTTAGCTTTGCTTATTGTTTTATTCTCTTGTCCTATAAAAGAGAATGCATTGTAAACACTTTTACTCACTTAATACAACAGAATCTTTTCTCTATAATTATATATTATCTATACGAGTTTAGGATTGTGTAAACTACTAAAATTACATTTGAACTTATATGACATTAGAAATAGGCTCAAATCCTATAGGCCTTTCTTCAAAAATAAAAATGTAAGCAGAAAGTGTAAGTGATTACAAGGTCCCAACCATTTGCTTCCCACTTCAAACTTTTTTTCAAGCAGTGACCTGGCCTAGATAAAAGCGGGCTTATTTTTTATTTTCTGCAGTTTGATATATATGTTATATAACATATATCACTTGTACAAGGTATTTTATGTGTATATTTATTTTCTACACCCTAAATAGTCATGCAAGAGTGAGGTGGTGGCCTAAAAATGAAAATCACTTACACATAATATAATGTTAAAATGACATTATATAAAAAAAATAAAAAATCCAAGAAAAAAATTGTCCAAGCGCTCCTTAGTTGTTGCCCAAGCAGTGCTAGGCACTCAGCCAGGCGCCTAATTCCCATTTTAGGTAGGCGGCGGCCTAGGTAGACCCCCTTGGGCGCCTAGGAGGGCAGCTCAACAACTATGACACGTTGTGATCTATAAGACAGTTATCTTGCACAGCATGAACTTAAGCAAATATGTGTGCATTCCAATCTAAAGATCTACATTGTTAGATGCAACATGGTTGTATAAAGCTATGGGAATGCGTTTTTCTAAAACCTAATGTAATTTTTATGTTCCTTTTAAGGAACTGAACTTCCAGCATTCTTGAAAATGAATATAAATTAAGCACTTCTAACCCTTTAATTGTGGCACCGGTCAATTCATCAAATTCAAACTAAATTATTACCTGAGTAAACAGATCAGCCAAGCAAGTCAAAAGGTTTTCTTCTGCATCCATTGAGACCTTGTTGTTTGCATAGTACTCAAGAAGTTGTTCTCGAAATGGAACACAAAAATAAAGAGCCTACACCAAAAAAATGCAATTCAAGAAGGGCAACGAAATGCAAAAAGAGAGGTTACGAGCATCGTTATTACATTCGTTAATAATAATAACAGGAAAACTAAATAAGAAACAATCAAGAAATGTAGGACAAATTGAATTTGATTAGACACATGATATCACTAACTATAGTTCATGCATTCAACCAACTGGTTCAGTCAGTAATCCTACGCACTAAATAGGCACAGATTGCCTGTTATATGGACTATTGTAGCATCAATACAACTGATCATGTAGCATATAGATTAGAACTCTCTGGAAACAAGAATCAAGTCAATCTTCTGTCAACTCACCAGAAGGTACAATAGACGACTAATTTATCATTTACCTTTAATGAAGTCAGTCAAAACGCTGCTATATTGAGACTTACATCAGAACAAGCATTTTTTGCAGCATCTAACACGTGAAATCACTCCCCCGACCACTAACAGTAGAGAAAATGAAATTTCGAAGAGAAGTATGGGCCGCGGTCAGTCAATATGATGACAGAATGCTAACTAACTCTCAGAACGAAGAACATCTACAAATCATCTACTTTTTCTCCATTTTTGGAATTGCTTGGGACTGGTTCAATGCTCCATTAATCATGTACTCGAAATGAAATTATGGATGATTCAGAGAATGAAAAAATTCATGAGCCAACAAGATATTAAAATCTGATCATCTTATTAATTAGAGTCATGTTATCAAGAAATCTCTGGTAACAAGAATCAAAAGATGGCATTGTTTATGATTCAAGCTGGCGTACATCCTTGAGGAACAATGTGAACAGACTAAGTCAAAAATGCAAGAAAACCACAAATACCGTGGAAGGTAGTTTAACCACAAATACTGTGGAAGGTAGTTTAGTACTCAACTAACTAGGATGACTACTAGTAGCACAATTTGCACTAGAACATAGACAGTATATAGTAACAGTTGAACCAATCAAACGGTCTATCACCAAGATAAGTAAAGAAATGAACGTTTCAGCATTTTAAAGATAGAGTTTTCTGTTGACGAGTATCCATCTATGTGGCTGAAGTTTTTTCCTTCTAGATTCTAACCAACTAGCTTATAAGCAGTTTAGAGTAAACTGGCACAGACAAGTTTACGTGCTGATTGGATCACAATTAAGTGATTTCCTAATATGAACAGCCAAAAAAAGGATTACAACTGGATGGTAAATTCTAGCACATTCAACTTTGGTGTGACCGTGGCATGGGACAGCGACTTCGCCTCGACTTCAAGTGTGGAAGTCGAAGTTTTTGGAAACTTTGGCAAAACTTCAAGAAAGTGATGCAATGAAGCTCCAACGCAAAATAAGCCAAACGGAACGATATTGTGAGCGAATTCAGTATAAAACTTCAATAAGATCATCTAAAATATTATATGTGCTATTTGGTACTTCATAGTTATTTTATATGTTTCTAATAGAGGTTGAGATGAAGAAGTGAACTAGTGTTAGGTCTACATCAAATCTTGTAAAGCATGTGCTAGATCTACTAGAGGACCTAGTACCATTAATCTTAAAAAAGAAAAAGAAAAAGACTCACCTCAATTTCAAGTACATTTTCCCCAAGCTTCTCTACTCCTACATTGTGTGTGCATTACACGACAACAGTACTTGACTTGTCAATATTGTCGGTGTACAAGTACAAGTGCCACTTACAAGTTGGACAACTAGAACCATGCTGGACCGTAATCATTAACATTTGCGTCGGAAGTTACGGACGGGCAACACGGTGAATTGTGCAAGTTTACCAAGTTTCAAAGTCGATGCCCATAGACATGAACAAAATCAAGGACTAATCATCATATGCCAAGGATGTTCATAACTATGGTTATGGATGGCAAACAAGCTTCAAAGTTTAAACTCTCTTTAGGGCATTAGAGAAGGTTATTACGTTTTTTTTAAAGAATGAAGTAGTTAGCATGCCTAGTTTCATATAGATTATGATAAGATCTTTCAAGTACACATCCTATATGAATTCAACCAACAGTTCTTAGAGAGTGAAAAGCATGCTCACGGCTCTTTGCAAAATTTACTAGAGGCGCGGGGGTTCACTTAACAATGATTCTGCCCGGCATAAAGTTGTGCGGCGTAAAAAATATATATTAACAGATCCTGTTCATAACCACAACATGGTGCACACTACATAGTACTCTTTGGCAAAATGAGTCGGAACTACTGCAGTAGTGCAGTAAGGGATGCAAGTGGTGCAGTGCATTTAGTGGGGAAAAAAGATAAATGCATGACATGTATCAATCCATAATCCGAGAAAGACTAAGGTTTGCTAAGCAATGACGAATGTCTTGGTCATATGTTTAGCACATCTAGCAGATAATACTGACAAAAGATCACCACTTAACTCTGCAATCAAGTTGTACTGTGTTGATGCATACATTCGCATTCTCAACACTATTTCAACAACATAGAAAGATATGATATTCTACCAAAACGTGTGCCCCAGTGACAGTTTGGACACGCAAGATGTCACCAATTAAGGACACAGTTTCAACACCCCCCCCGGCCCAAAAACTGCAGGAAAAACTCCATGGCACATGACCACTCAAACAGCTGCATTTTCTAGATGTCACTGTGGAAAAACCAACAGCAATAATCTGATTGGTGTCGGCTCGCACATGGGAGTTGCCGTATGTCTAGTATCCAGCATGCCATGAGAAGACATTTCAATAGTAGTTGTGTTCATACCAAGCAACCAGGAAATTGAGAATTTTAAAGTCTCCTGATACAATACCAGCTGATGATAATTTGATTTCTTACGAAATCCTCGACCCAGAAGAAAAGATAAAAGAAAAATGGTCTACACTTTGATGAAACATACATATCGAAAAGAGAAGAAGCATTGAAATAAAATATTCACGTCGTAAAGTTACAAAATAAAGATGCAATCCCCAATGTTAGCCAGCGGGGTTAATTTGCCGTGGACACGCCAAAAATGTAAATAAAGCATATAGCAATAGGGTAAAACAGAGGCAGGGCAAGCACCTGCAGGACGCTGTTGCAATAGCACGTGTTGCCAAAATTCTCTAACCCGAAGTACCTCTCCCCTTCAGGGAACTGATCCCCGAGAGCCTTTTCGAGCTTGGAACCCGCGGCTCCCATTACCATCCACCACCTCCTCGCCCCGCCCTTACCCGTGGCCACAGCTCTTCAGATACAGATCCCGGGGGTCAAATGCCGAATCAAACCGACACGATCGAAGATTCGGGAGCAGAGGCCCTTGTAATTCAAGCTCCTCCGGAACTCAAGTCATCCAGCTGTAAGCAGCCTTCTTTGTAAGGGTTAAGTAGCGTGGTCTTCCTCGCCGCCGGCTTACAGGTAAGGTGGAGACTCTAGGGTTTTCTTCAGCTCCGTCGACAGCGGTCGGAAACAGAAACAAGGGGATGACTGGATGTTATTTGGATCGAGCCGAATTGGAAGGAAGGATGTGGCGCTGTGTTTATATCGGGAATCTTTTCATTATATTTTGTTGACTCGTCTCTCTCCCAGCCTTCCTCCCTCTCTCTCTCTCCTCACCCCCACCACCCTTCTCCCGTCCGGGCTCCGGCTCCCTCTCTCTCCCCGCTTGACGCCCACGGCCACCACTCACATGGCAGGAACAAGTTTCTGTAACCTCATATACAAGCAGGATCCTCCAGCATCACCAGTTTAACACTAAAGCTGATTATGCAGTGGTCGAGCTGATTATGCAGTGGTCGGAATTATTTATGCTGTGATGAAAAGGAACTTTACCCATTCGTACAGGGTTGGCAAATTTTCTAGGGCATTTGCATGAGTGACCATTTAAGGTTTAAAATTGAAGTCGGAGCTTTTGACTTGCAAAATTTTACATTTAAACTCCTAAAGTTTCTTCAGTTATGTGGGGGGCGCATAACATGAGTTTTGTGGTTGGAGCAACTGAAGTTGGAGATATAATTTGTACCGTTAACTATTGACGATCTTTGATCGACTCACCTCACATATGTTGGGCCTTTATAGTTTATAAGGTCCTGCAATAAAACTCCCTCCTTTAGACTTAGCAAATTGTCACTTTGTACAATTGTCGATCATTAAATGGATACTCATTAGAGCCATGAGCATCATCACGAAACAAACTCTGAAATAAACCTTATTAACAGCTATATAACAATCAGTAATAGTATATGAAGTTTACCGTTTCTGTATTGTCTTCTACTTTCCTTGTAAGAAAAAAAATTTATATTTAAACTCCTAAAGTTTCTTCAGTTATGTGGGGGGCGCATAACATGAGTTTTGTGGTTGGAGCAACTGAAGTTGGAGATATAATTTGTACCGTTAACTATTGACGATCTTTGATCGACTCACCTCACATATGTTGGGCCTTTATAGTTTATAAGGTCCTGCAATAAAACTCCCTCCTTTAGACTTAGCAAATTGTCACTTTGTACAATTGTCGATCATTAAATGGATACTCATTAGAGCCATGAGCATCATCACGAAACAAACTCTGAAATAAACCTTATTAACAGCTATATAACAATCAGTAATAGTATATGAAGTTTACCGTTTCTGTATTGTCTTCTACTTTCCTTGTAAGAAAAAAAATTTATAGTCGGACAGCTTAATAACGGCTAAACAACCGACATTAATAGTGCACATTTTTTTCCCCTGACGTCGGTGTTTGACCAATTCTCACTTCTTGTGATTAGTTAAGTACAATTTTTTTGTTGCTCCTAGTATATGTGCCATTGTAAAAAAATACATCCTAGCTAGGTCAACGGCTCACTAACAGCTTAAAAATTGTCTTCAATAATCATTTTTTTGTTGTATTGGTGTTTGTTATTTTTGTACTGATGATGTATTAAGCATGTATTGTATTCAGATGAAGTTTATACCGTGAAATCTATATGTGTTTTCGGATATAAAAGTTGGTTTAGAATGTGTCGTGTATCTTTCTTTTTGCTGATTACAATGCTCCATCATTATACATGTATATTAGGATCACGTGATTCTTTGGTTATTAAGTTGAATTGTGAGTTTACAATATTTTTAATTATTATTTTCGATAGAAAAATTGCATCTTGGTGGGTAAATATCGAATGTAGATGTTGTGGTACTTCAACTTGCCAAAAGAATGAGCAAGCTAACAGTAGCAATGTAGTGTTGGTTTTGGGAATTAATATATGTGCTTTCTTGACAACGAGATGATTGCAATGTATTGTGGTTTTCTTTTTTGTTGTTTGGGGGTCCGTAATTAGTGAGTTGGACAATAATGGTCATGTTGCATCGAGGTATTTAAGGAAATCATGAAATTCATAAGCATGAATAGAAGGCTACCCTTAATGAGCATCTTGTTTAACCATTGCATAGTGAATATCTAAACAAAATGAAATGGACGCATTACTGGATATAGATGAAAATGAATCTATTGTATTCTTATAATAGAAAAACCAAACAATAGAATGTGACCTTCATTGAAAGGAAGAAAATAGTAGTTTAGAAATCATATAATTCGGAAATGTCATGGTTATGTCTCCTCCTTTGGCTTATATATTGGCACTTCCAAGGCATGTTCTGATGAGTTGTCACGATTAGACAATGGAAAGGAAGAGGTTCTGTAATGACCACATTTGTGCTTAATTGGTAAATTAGGGTTTACCTGAATGATTACATGCTTGATTAGATTGAACATTGTTTAGAGTTGATTAATGATAGTAGATCAATTGTGATGTTTCAAACCTAAGAAGAAACTCTAACTGTGATTTTAGTTTGAAGAATTAGGGTTTGAGAAATGTAAACCCAAATCGGCAAAAATTAGGGTTTTGATGACATATGAATACATAATTTGATAAGTATAGTGTCTCACTAAATGATTTTTAGTATTTTATGTGTAACTCTTATTTAATTCAAATTTGTATATGAATTGTATATATAAAATTTGAATACTCTTGGAAAATATCAGAATTTTTGAAGAATGTTCTGACCTGTTTGTTGGTCGAGTTTCAAACTCGACCGATCATATTTTTAGATTGATATAGCAGTGTGGTAATTTAATTTTATCTTTTTATTGGTATATCTAATTGATCTCAAATTTTAACTGTAGTTGTTAAACTCCATTATAGACACACTGTTAAATTGGTGTAATTTTTTGATGATTTTTGATCTCTACATAGAGGGGTGTCGGTCGACATTTGTGAAGGACAAACTTGACCAACCATGTTGTTGACTGCAATATAGCAGTGTAGTATTTGATTTTTAGTTATATTTTGGTAACTCCAAATGGTCTGAAATTTTAATTGGAGATCTGAAACTCAATCATAAACAATATGTAAAATTTTAATAATTTTTGGATATGTTTAGACCTTATCAGTAGATAAATTACAGTAATATTTTTATGACAGAAAATTCAGCTGAAATAAGAGAAAGTATAGTGAGGGGTCAATGTGCAATTGACCCAAGCATCTCAATTGCTCTATATGGTCAACCTAACACGCAAGGAGCTCTCATAATTCGTGATTCAATCTAGAGAAATGAAATCCTAGAGAGAGAGGGAGAGTTAGGGTTTGAGAGGAGAAAGTGATGGAGATGCTGACCTATGGTTTTGCGGTCCGAGGAATGATGAAATCATGTAAGATTAGCTTTTTTGGATATAGTTTCATGGTGAATCTTCTCTCAGATGTCAAGATTCTGTCCCTCCCCTAATTGGATTTGAAATCATATCAAATCAAGTCCTTTTCTCACTCTTTCTCTCCTAATCTTCAATTCTAGGGTTTCTGAGTTGAAAGGAAGAAAAAAGTGGTGATTGCTAGGGTTTTGATATGGATTTGAGATTTTCAAATATGGGATACATTTTTAAGCTATTTTACAGCTTAGGGTGAGTGGGTAAAAGAATATTTCAGTCAATTGTACTCAATTAGATGGTTTTAATTTATATTCTCGATTTCTCCCTAGATGACAGTAAATGAAAAGAACTATTCTTGAATTCAGTTTATAGAATACTTCAATTCATGTTCCAACTATGATCTAAAAACATTTATATGATGACATGGATATAGATATCCATGTATCTTGAATACTACATAATTAAGAAGTTTATTGAGAATCTTCTGAAGATCTGAATTTTCAAGTTATTCGGGTGCTTGAACAACATTATAGCTGAAATTTAGATTTATGCTTATATGATCTTACTTATGTTCCTAGTGCATATAATTCTACATGTTTGATCGCTTTGATTTGATATATGTACAAATAGAGTTTCTGATTTTCACAATACATATCCTGTGAAGAACAAGTAATCAAGGATGGAAACCCAATCTAGTATGCTTTTACAAGTGTGCATATCTAATTTAGTAGTAAATGGCTGATTGAAATGATTCATGTGATATTGTGGGATTTTATTTGAATATTTTCTTATATGCATACATGCTTTGTTTATGAGATTCGGATTTTCTAACTCAAATACTTGTCATGAAATGCATATGTTGTTATGCTATTGCAAGTGGAGAGATATGACATGCCCTAGATAAGTATGTTATCGATGCCATGCATAAATGTGAGAAATGTTGAATGAGAATATTTATATTAGTAGACATGATATATGTTTGAATACCTGAGAAGTGCTATATGTGCATGAGTAAGGAGAAATCCTAAGAAAGGGGTAAACAATATGATAAGCATTCAGTTCAGTATTATCAGTGTATTAAGAAGTTCAATTGCATGATTCTAGTACATAAAGTGCCAAGTTGACATGTATTCTGTTTATTTAAGAATTTTAGTCTGCATGTATGTATAGTATGATGATTACTCAGAATATCACAGTATTTTGAATATACTGCTCTGCCAGGTTTAGAATGATATACATGTTGTATTATAAATTTCAAATAAATAGACGTGGTACCATAGAGATACCAGAGTCAATTAGTATAAGTAAGGAAAAGATACAATATAGTAAGAGCTTTCCAAGAATAATAAAATAATAGACTTAGGGGCCCTGAACACCGTAGATTCCCTATGAGAGGTATGCGCCGTAGGGATGAAACGACCTAACTGTGGCAGTGTCTAGTATACAGGGGTCAGAACGTACTAACATGTGGTACGGGGGACGAAGCCCTAGTGGACGTCTCCTTAAAAATAAGTATGTAGTGTCCAACATCAACCAGAGATCCTGGTGGCACTAGAGTACAGAAAATCCAATAGGTGACTTGACTCTCTGTCTGTGTGCTCAGGTTAGAGGAGGAGTCCAGTTTTTATGGCATAATAGGTGTGTTGAGGCCAGAGAGCCATTTTCCTATTGCAGACCAGTGACGTAGTCAGGCTTAGCATTCCCAGGTGTGTCAGTTAAGTCTTGTACTGTGAGATCGTAGTTCGCTATGAGTCTTCATATGTAGAGTACACTACATATGATCAGGGCATAAGCTAAAATATGATAATATAAGTTTTAAAGAGTTTCTTATAAGTAAGAAGAGTCAAGAAAGATTTGATTTCAGTTTCACAGCAGTTGTTCTTTAAATGTAATATTGAATATAGTGAGGATTATATTTCCATACTTGTTTATTTCTAATGATGTAGGCTTCAATGTTATTGGTAAGTTTTTGAATATCTAGTCTTTTAATTTGAAATTACTGTCTTGTTTTATTTCAATTATCCAAGAATAATAAATGTCAGATTCAGTACTTTAGACTATAGTATTATTTTACTCATTCACTGAGCGAGTAGGCTCACCCCTCTACTCAAAATTTTTAGGGATATCACATGGACTTAAAGAAGGTCATTGCATCAGAGTAGATCTGCCACAAGAGTTAAGTCTAAGTATAGTTAAGTTCAGTCGGTCCTTGTCACTCTAGGTCCTTATAAAGAAATAAGAGAGAGTTGTAAATGATGGTGTATAACATTATTCCTCTTTTAGCAATATATGTGAATCAGTAAGTCTTCTGTGCTTAAAAGTATGAGAAACATAATGAATGTTCATACATGCATTTTTACTGTTGAAATCAGATTAGAGAAATCAATGTTTAGATTTCCTTGTAAAGTTAGTTTATGTGGTTCAATGCGAGAAAACAAAGAGTTTTAAAAAGAAGAAAAAGTTAAGGGTGATCTTTGTATTACGTTAAATCCTTAATTTATACCCTAATCTCATGATTAGTGGTAATTGTGAGATCGGGGTGTAACAGGTTCCCTTTCCCTCCCTCCAACCATCTGCACCACTAAGCTCCCTACACCACTTCTAGCCTTCCATTTTCTTATTCCACATGTTAGCTTCTCACAAGACTCATGATGCTAAGTCTACAAACTTTGGATGGCCACATGTTTCTTCTCCCATCAAATATCCCCTTCTTTGCTTCAAGAATGCATCTCCCACTTCTCCCATCAAGTTAATTACACTATGACTTTTATCTTTTGTGTAAGAATTAGATCTTGAATTTTTTATGTTATTACTCTTATTATGTAATTTGGCCTACAAATTGTGAGTATGATTAAGGTTGGAATCATAGCTTAAAAATATTAAATGAATTCTACTAATTTTCATATTAAAATGAAACCCAATTTTACATTTTTATGAATCACACATTTATTGTTGATTTTCTAAACTAAATCACATATTGTTTAATAAAGGGAAGCCACATGTATGAGCTAAAATCTAGAAAACCTATAGAAACCAGTAAAGTTCAGGGTCAAATGATTTCATTGTTCTTATGCGTTGAACCAAAACATAATGTAGTCATGGGCAGTATGGTATTCCTAACCCCAAGAACTCATTCGCTCTCCTCATGGCTCAATGAGAGTAGACCATTGAGTCAACCAATAGTTTGACTTTGACCTCCATGTCTGGGTGTGGTTGTTGAGGTCATGACTTGCTTCAAAGACATCCTCAAACTTAACAAGCCCTCTAAGGCTACATGAGGTGGGTGGGGCCATCCAGACCAGTCTCATAATGAAGACATCAAAGGATGTTGGATCATGATTCTAATAACCACTTGACACCACTTATGTGTGCATACTAAACTCGGGTGAAAGCATGAGACTAGTAAAGGTACTCAAAGAGACCCAGATGTTGAACTAAGGGGATTAGGATGGCTAAAGAATACAATTAACCAAAATGTCCAAACAAATTAGGTAAGTATGGAAAAATAGTTGATTGAGTGATTAGACTAAGAATAAGAATTAAAATTTCAAAGAGTAAAGTGGACGAAAGATCAAATTAATGGATTCTTTGGGATACCAATTTCACCATCGTGTCAACATATGCATTCTATTCAGTTAATACAACCAATCTTGCTTCATTAGATTAAGCATTTGTAGCTTGTACTAAGTTTCTGCAACATAGCACACTGTTTAGCCTAATTAGTAATTTGCGTTTGTAGCATTAGTGTGAAAAGGCTAAACGAAAAAATCTCTCTCTGGACAAAATACTTTGTAGTGGTTAGCCCGTTTTCACATTATGTTATTGAGTGTGATGCTAATGACTTTTAACCATTAACCTCGCTTTCATAGCAATTAACAATCTAACACATATTCATGGAGATCAAGAATAAATAAGGTTATAAATATTTTCCATTACAAAATCTAAAGTACAAGCTAAATTATATTGAATCAAACATAAACATGCATAGTGTTAACGTCGGGATAGTCACGGCTCCTAAAGAATGAGGGTTTATGCCCTTATGCTCATCATGGAATCACATAAGGGAAGAAAGAAGAGAAAGCCATAGACATATCATGTAACATGATGTAGGGGAATAATATTGTTGTGTAACGGTGTTGCAACCACTGAACTGCCCTTGGGATACGCCTTTCTCCATATTTTTTTTGTCTCCTTCTCCTTGGGCTCTGGTTTCTCCAAGGATGGTCAGTGGGATGGCCTCTAGATGAGATGCCCTGGAATGAGATACTTCTTTGTGGCTTCCTTCCTTGGGATTATAAAGGAAAATACATGACACCGCTTATCAAATAGACCATCACATGTGCCTTGTTAAATTGTAAGGAGTGAGACCCACTCCCCACCAGTGGTGAAGCTAGGATTTTTTATTTGGGTGGGCACCGTGTTATATGATATATTAAAGGTAAACTCTCAAAGACTTGATATTAACAAATATTATTGAGTTTCATATGTGTAAACAAAGCATCTCCTTAGCATGTTGTTTACATCTCTCAACAACACATAATTCAAAGAACTAAAATGAATGCATGTGTTACACTGCATGCATTTACCATCAATAAGATGAAAAAATATTACATTCTCTTTTAATTCAAAAAAAAAAAGACAAAGGATACTAATATTCAACTTTCCACAACAATTGAATTTGTCCTGAAAATATTTTATGACCGTTTGATTGTCGATGGTATAGATGATTCTTTTTTGATACAAGAATGGAATAGTCACTAAGACAACAATACCCCGTCGTAATACACCCTGGTTATTTATTCTAAAACTGATTTTTCCATTGTGATAGTTGCAACTTGTTAAATTATTGCAATTTGTGGAAGTAGTTAACTATATATCTAAAATTTTGAGCACTGACATAAAACAATTCTCTTGATATATATAAATACACAAATATTCACATATAACTACATATGTAAATATGTGTTTGTTTAATTCGTGTTTATATAGACTTGCCTTTATGACTAAATCTAGCATATAGTGTTCTCATTATTGTTTGTATGTATGCTTTAAGACATGTATAAGTGAAATGTTAAGAACTAACACAGAAATCTCAACTGACTTAAATGTAAATGGCTAGAAAGGGAGAAGCAAATTGACTTTCATGTAACATGTATATTAATTTATTCGTCTCTTAAAACATTTATAGAGAAAGTTTTCTCTTATCCAGTCAATTACTATGGAAAAATTCATTTGCACTGCAACATTGTAGCCTTTGACGTCCACTGAATCCAATCGTTGGCTTAATGCAATTACAAATAAGAGACCAATATGCTTGAGAGGATAGGGCATTGGCTCTAATTTTCTGTCTTTACATAAATTTTCATTTTGAAACTAATGCTAATATATTATTTTAAGGAATAGGGGTAGGGAATGTGCCCTCCCATGCCCAAGTTTTGCTACTCCATTGCTCTCCACTTAATTTGAGGAATAACTCCATCTAATTCAGACACATTAACATGCATTTTGGAATATGTGTATATTTTTTATTTCTCAAATAATGGTATATAAAAAGACAAAATTATAGTAGCGTAATACTAAATTATGACTATATTCAATTTATTCAAGATTATAAAATGTTCACCCACTCGGGGTTTACATGAAAGTAATGAGATCATGATCTAAATAGAGGGATATCTAATTATCTCAAATCTATCTCCTAAGAGTCAGCTCCTAATGCCAGGTCTATGTGTGTATGTCATATCCTCCATGTCCTTCACCTAGGGGATGAAAGCATACCCCACAAGAGAAGACAAAACGGAAGTTGCCAGCATAAAAGTTGGTATGAGCATATTAATCGGGGATTGAGCAACATTGAAAAATAGGACGTCAAATATAATAAAGCTTTCCATTAAAGAGAAAAGTACTATCCATGTGGATATCAAGAGAGTATGAATTATAATAAAATGATAGTCAAGAAAAGTACTTGCCACTAATATAACATAAGAGGTGCCACAAAAGTACATATAAAGAATTTAGGGCACAAAACCCATCACAATAATAATCAACATGCATGCATGTGAGATATGCATAGCACTAGTGATATATAAATAACAAAGGTAGCTAAGGCACATGACCTTAAAACTTGATAGAGTAAGACACATCACTAAACTCCCAATATATAGCGTGGGTACAAAACCCAGGTATGGGGCACATAACCTCCATCTCATAATAATGTGGACACATAATTGTTGGCTATATTGGACATTAGCTCATCTTATCTTTTGACGATGACAAACATTTCTTAATTGTGGATCTAACATGCTATCTAAGTGTTTCATGTACAAAGCGCATGATGAGAAAAATTGATCAATATTGGAGTATCAAATACTTGAATTATTGTGTATATGTGCTTATTTGTTATACAAATGTATAAATTCTTAGAACTCATGTAAAATCAAGCTATGGACCAACCTCACCTATCCCAAACCTATTCATATGTCTAAACCAAGTGTCTAGGGTAGGTTGGTCACATTAGAAAAATTATTAGCTAGGTTTTCCAACATTTGCAAAACCAATTTCCATGCATTTTTCAGTCGAGTAAGTTGTCAACTGAGACCCTCTCGGTCGAAGAAATTTTTGACTGAGAACCCCCTCGGTTGAAGACTCGAAGCAGCGGAAGAACCTTTTCAATCACCTAGCTCTGAGTCATTCTCAGTCGAAAGCATTGTTGACCGAGACATGCTCGGTCGAGGATTTTTGGACCGAGGAAAGACCATTATAACTTTTGACCAAGAAGTTAGAATGACTATTAGCTGTTAGAACAAATTTTGATCCTTAGACCAAACTTGGTCGAAGAACTTCTTGACCCGGGAGCTTTCGGTCGAAATTTTCTTTGACCGAGATGGGTTTTGGAATGCTAACTTTATTAACAAATAAAATAATCGTTGCACCTACATTGACCCAATTATAACATCTATTTCTCATCCTAGAATACTATAGACACTATCCTAAGTTGCCCTAACCACTCATAACCCATTCCTATAAATAGTAGTGGTCATAGGACACTCTATATAGAACTTGCATACTTGTGATACAATACCTGAGAAACAATTGAGAAGTTTTCATTTGCAATCTTCTATAGCTGCCAAATTCCTATCCTAGTCATAATTCTCCAACACCACCATTCATCATTACCTATTCCATAGTGGTATTGGTCTATAAGCTTGATCTAAGATATTGTGAGCTACATTGGTGCTTTCCTTTCTCCAATATCCCTTCTTTGTTTGTGAATTACGGTGGGACTACTCCAAGGAGAGGTGGTTGTCCAAGATCGTGCAGGTGAAGAAGGAGTTTTCACACGTGCTCTTCTGTGGTTGTCAAAGTAGAGGAAGTGTTGTGGTGCTCTTTTGTTGTCTGTCAAAGAAGAGGGATTGTTGTGGTGCTCTTCTGTCATTTGTTAAAGAAGAGAAGATCGGTGCTCTTCCATCATCCGTCAAAGAAGAGGTTTGTGTGGTGTTCTTCTGTGGTTGGTAAAAGAAGAGGGATTAGTTGCAACAAGTACTTTTGTAATTTGTCCTAATAGATAAGTTAGTAAAATTATTTGTTGCAAAATCCTAGTTAAAAATAACTAGGTAGTGGATTGACATCTTAAACGGAACCACTGTAAATCTCATCTTCATTTGGTTGGTTGCATTTTTCATTCTATTATTGTTTTACATTTTTATAAGAATATATTCACCCCCTCTATGTTTCTTCAATAACTGCTTTTGAGGCACATAACCTCCATCCCAAACATAAAAGGCGCATAACCCCATAAAAATAATGCACTTATGAAACCCTAGGGGTATTGAATCACAAAGCATCCAAAATGTAGAGGCAAGTGAAACTATAGTCAAAACAATAGAGTTAATAAGATTTCCATCACATAAATGGACAATATAAAACATCCACCACAAAGTGGCAAAACAATTCATATCCACAACTAGAGTTTATCATGAAGTAAAGCACAATTTAGACTCAAAAGGAAATCCACCAAAAGATTATTATCATCAAACTCACACGAGTCAACCTCTTAGAGGGGAGAGAGAGAAGTGTATAGAGTATTGTGTCCCACAAGACCAAGAGAGAGAGTAAACATAGGTGATTGCTCAAGATAAGTTATAAGGAATGCAACATACATAAAGAGAGAGATAAATTAGGTTAATTACTTAATATGATTTGGAGATGCAACATACCTCACATGAATCCTACATATGTCCAAGGTTAAAACCTTAATTCCATCTTAGTCCACAAGAAACATATTAAAGGCATATATGAAATTAGGATTATATTTACATTAATTATATAAACCTAAAAATGGCCTTTCTGTCATATGTGAATTAGGTTATCAAAACTACATGATCTTATAGATTATATTTTTTTGAGTTCATAGCATTTTTTTACCTATAGATTATTAGATATGTATTTTTATATATTATAATCGATCAAGAAAATCCTTGAAAATCATATATTTATTAGTTTGGAATTAGGTAATGAAATAGATACCATAGGATGTAGAAAAATGACATGATTCCAAAATGTATTTTTACTTAATTTTTTGAGCTACACATAATTTATTAAGAATTTTGGAAATACAAATCGACTAGAAATTAGATAAAATACATGTGTGCATAAAAATCGACTGCTAGGGGGGTCTAGCTGATGTGACCCTATTTAAACTAGCTTTCTAGACGTGACCCTGTGTGCGACCATATCTGAAACAAAATCCAAAAGATTGAAAAACCCTAAACAACGTGTGACAAAAAGGAATGGAATCGGGGGCAAGACGGTCAAAACTCAAACAACCATATTCATCCTACTACCAGCAAACACGAGCAGAGAACATGAAGCATTAAGCTTAGATCCTCATATCAACCTCAACACTAGAACAAATATAGAAAAATCACCATTGTGATCGAGTTCTTGGAGTACCCCTAGAGTCAAAACCTCAAACTGTGATTCCCAGGGTATTCAGACCCCCAGTCAGGTTCTCCGACATGGCCACATTGAGGAAAACAAATTGGAACTCATCAAATCAGAATCACACTAAAAATTAAAAGGGAAAAAATTTGCAACCCTACAACACAACAACTAAGAGGAAACTAGTTCGGAAATTCCCAAAACATGAAGACGAGTAATTAGGTTCCAAATTTGTTGTCAAAGAAGATCAAAATTGGAGAAAACCATGTAATACCTCAACTATAGAAGAAAAAGGTACAAAAAGCTTTAGAAGGTTCTGAGGAGTAGTTTAGGCAGTTTTCCAATATCTTGGAGGTTGGGACTCGTCACCGGCTGCCAGCTGGCGAGGTGCCATGAACATGTTTTGGGGGGAGGATCACCAAGTTGATTTGGACCAAAGGGGTAGTGGGAGTCAGTTGTCAAAAGTGGTGTGGAAGTATTGGTGGGGTTATATAAGGTCTCAATGACCCATAGACATGAGCATAAGAGAAAGAAATGAGAACATAGTGGAAATAGGGGATGGGGGAGATGGGTTCTGGAAGTGGTGATTTGGTTGTGAAACCTAAGTTTTACAGGGTCCTTCAATCTGTGAGGAAGAAAGAAAACTTTGGGATAAGAAATTGGAATAAAAGATGGAAGGGATAGGGCAATAGAATATAGAAAGAAAACCAAGAGGAAGGGGTTGTTGTGCAGAAGAAAAGAAGGAAAGTGAGGAAAAAATATGGTAAGGGAGAAAAGAGCATTGGGACTCCAAACCACATGTGATTTAACCACGAGAAAGTAGGGACCCCAAACTGCCATTAGATCTATAAGAAAGAAGTAGAAATGAAAGAATGAGTCGAGGCACAATGAATCAAATCACTGACTTAGGAAAAATATATGTATATATGGCATTTACTAATATACTTTATCAATTAAAGGTATTTTCTTTCCTATTACAGTTGGATGATCTAGCCAACTCCATATATTGTGAAACTTGACCCACAAATTAAATTAAGGATGTAGATCCCGGATGTGAAGTTATTCTACCTTTGGGGTAAGTCACTATATTATTTAATGTTTTAGTCATTAATTTATATTTTCATTCCTAAATAAAATTAATGCATCTAGGATTGTTCAAATAATGTAAAACGTGACATGCAAGCTAATTGGGACCCAAGGAGAATGATTTTTATATTGGATTTATTTTTGGATTTTTATTCTAGGAGTTCTAATACAATTAGAGTTTTAAACTCATTGCCATTATATTATTATAACACTACATCTTTACCATGATTATTTATTGCATAAAGTCTCACTATGTTCATATTGTTACCAAAAGAGTTTCCTTATATTATTATGTACAAATTTCTATAATTTACTTATCCAACTTATGTAGTCTGTTAATTCAATATTTATTTAGATAATGGTATTTATGTAGAGTCCCATTATCTTCATATTGTTACCAAAAGAGTTTTCTTATATTATTATGCACAGATTTCTATAATTGTACTTATCTAACTTATTTAGTCCATTAATTCAATATACATTCAGATAATGGCACGTTATTCATATTTATGGACATGAAAACGCTAATTGTTATTCCAAATCACATATAACTCTTATTAAACATATTTTGACCATTCTTTGCAAACTAGTTTGCAAAAGAAACATACATGACATGCATAATGAATTTACTTACACGTCAGCACATACTAAATGTATTATGTTAATTCGCGTGTATTGTAATATTTTGGTGATAATTATAGTATTCTAATACCGCTTAATATGTTATATGCATTAATAATGTTCATTAAGGCATAAATGTTGGTATGTATGCCCATAGAGCCAGTCATATGATGATTGTAATGGCATACTTTGTAAATGATTTGAATAATAATAAAGGCAATTTCCATCTATATGTTTATTCTATTTTGAGATAATGATATAACATGTTAGATGTATAAAGAATCATATTACTCAATGATGTATGTCTTCAGGTTAGGACCTGAACAATGAGTGTTGGATCGATGGGCTCTAGAGGGGGGGTGAATAGAGCTACACACACTTCACAAAATCGATTAGACCACCAATTTAATTGTAGTGCAAAAACTAATGCAAGCAACAATTTGACATCCTATTCTAGCATACAAAGAAAGGATAAGAGATAATGAATATCATGCACTTGGACAGGTGGTTTAGAGTGGTTCCACATCCTAAACTTAGGAGCGATGTCAGTACACTACCTAGAGTTGGTTAGACTCTAGGATTTGCAACTCGGTCCTCTTATATATCACGATAAGATTACAAGAAACATAAACCACACAACCAAGGGCTTAATTTCACAAGCTAAGATATTCTACCTATCCAAGGACTTACCCACAAAGAGAGATTCTTCGGCCTTCTACAAAGGACTTACCCAATCTCACCTTTGTCTTCAGCCTTGCAGGAATTAGCTATCATACTTGAGCTTGCCTTGCACCTCTCCTTTACTTGGAGAGCTTGCCCACGTTTTCCCTTCACCAAGGGAGCGGGAGCAATGATCAATCTTCACTCTTGAAGATCAGCAACACATCTTCCCCTTCACTCGGAGAAGAACAGCAGCAACTCCTCTTTCACTCGGAGGAGTGGCTTCAATCAATCTTCTATTTGATTTGGAGGTGGGAAGAAAGAAAGGAGAGCTTTACATAGCACAAAGGATAGCTCTCATACACAGGGACCTATCTCACTCACGAAATTGTCTTGAAGGTAGAGAGAGAAAGGGGCTCAAGGGCTTGGAATACTCTCAACTAAGCTAGAACCAAGTTTGCAATGGAAGAGCAGCTTAGAATGAAGTCCAAGGGGTTCTATTTATAGTTGAGGGTGGCCCTTTATGTTGTGGGACACTTGGGTGCATAAGTGGTCGTTTTTCCTTCAAGAAAACGGCTATATTTTTGCCCAAAACAATTCACCAACGGTCATATTACTTTTTCTACAAACTCCGTACAGTGCAATCGGTTGAGTATTAATGGGTGTAACTCGACCGATCAGGTAGCAGGCAATCCGATGTTGAATTGATCGGTCGAGTTTGTCCTGAGGAAACTCGACTGACCATTCCAACTGGAATTGGCCTACTACCCAATCAGTCGAGTTATGTGAGTACACAACTCGACCGATTGCAATCTTCAGAAAATCGACTCAGGATGATCGGTCGAGTTTCAGGGTGGGAAACTCGACCGACCAAGTGCCTGAAATGGATTTTCTAATTTGCAATAAAAGTGATTAGCACTTGGTGAATTTTGTCCCAAACAATTTTTTCTTCTAAGTTACAAGCATATTCATCGTTACAAGTGATTACATTTATGTTCTAAGGTGATTTACTTAGAAATCCTAAATAGCACACTTGTAGTCAATTTGGCTTTCACTTGGCCCATTCTAGGGCTTGTATATGTGATCCTTTTCATGTACCTAATGTCTGCAAACAATCTTTAACGCACATGTTAGATACATATGAATGGAATGGTTAAGTCATTATCAAAATATAGGTAATGTACAACCTCTAGGTCAACATTCTCCCCCTTTTTGACAATGACAAACCATTCCTCAAACATATTGAAAAGGATAAGAAAGTTACACCTTTGCCTTGTTAATTAGGGGGATTCATGATAAGGACAATTGGAATTGCTCCCCCTCAATCTATGCTTCCTCTCACCTGCATGTTAGGTTTTCTATACATAGCAAAAACCAATATCCATGTAATATGTAATCCTTTACATGTCATATGATCAATCAGCAAATTAACAAGAAAAGGATCACTTAGGCAAGAAAGCAATTTTATAACACAAGAAACAATATGATTGAGTCTCAAACCACCATGAGATATATCTCCCCCTTTTGAAATTATCAAAAAGGTAGGGGGGTAGAAGAGCAAAAACTAGGTCTTCTCCAAGACTCAACTACGCATATATGCTAAGTAATAAGCAATGTAAAAGCATATAACAGACAACCACTGAGAATCATACAATCCAAGTCAGAATCAAAATATAGCTCAACCAGCACCAAGCATAAGATAACACAGAGTAAATAGTCAAAGTGCATAGTAATGATATTCCAACTACGAAAGATGTTCTCATGAGCAGCTACAACCAAAAAAGCGAGAAAACAGAAAATAAGAAAATAGTACAGCTCAGACGAATGTGCCAGGATGTTGCTTATATAAAAGATTCTAGAAAGATATATATATAATAGACATGCTAGACTATAATCTAAGACAACCACCTAGACATCTAAGCTATCTATGTCAACAGCGTCCTCGTCATCGCCGGGTTTGTAGTCCTCATTGCCATCTGAAGGCGGGGCAGTTGTGCCAGTAGCAGAACCAGCACCATCATCGCCATCCTCGGCAGAAGAACCATGACCATCAGCATCATCAGCATCCTCGTCGACATCCTCATCAGCATCCTCAGCCTGGTCGGGCATCTCCTCGTCAGCAGGACCAAAGGAACGACTGGGCCAGCGGGCATTCTGCTCAGCCCACGACATGCCAAGAGCTAGAAGCTCCTGGGCCTGCAGAAAGGATGGAGCAGAGTCCCCCAAAGACGCGAGCAGAGTGGCCAGGGGGCCAGCAGGTAGCGGTAGATATGCAGGAGTAGAGCTACTAGAGGGATACTGAGGTGGAGCAGCAGCGGAAGGCTCGGCAGCAAACGGTGGTGGAGCAGGAAAGTAATGCTCATATGCATAGGAGGCATAAGCACTGCCCGAATAAGGCTGGTATGCTGGGTAGGGTGAAGAGCAGGATAGGTTCATGGTAGACATGATCGAACACAAATCCTGATGGAGGTGATCCTGGACCTGGAGATTGTACGCCTGTTCATGCATCATGTATCCAAGAAGGGTTTCATTTGATGCTCTGAATGACGCACGGCTAGGGCGAGGGTGGGGCTGCAGGGGTGGAGCCTGGGTGGAGGTGGGAGGGGCACCAGAAGCAGAGGCAGAGGCAGAGACAGAAGCACCAGGGGCAGGGGCAGGGGTAGGTACAACCTTCAGAAGAGTGGTTTCATTAATGCACACTCCCTTTCGAGCAATCGGGTAATGGTAGTCGGAAAAGAGTGATTTGTCAGTGGCGAACTGGAAGAGACCACAGATCAAGGCTGGATAGGGAGGGTGAGTGCCCTTGGTGTTCTTGCCTTTGTCAAAGCAGGTCATATGATGTAGAATGTAACGAGCCCACTTGACACCTATGTTGTTCAACAAACAATACATCAAAACCGCTGTGTTTTCCGCAATATCCGTTTGATTTCACTTCGAATAGATGTTGCAGTTAAGCACAAGGGCTAGGATGCGCTTCAGGAGGTCAAGGGAGGAGGAGGGAAGGGTGGACCGCTTCTTATAGGCCACGTCAGGCTTTTTCAAAAAATGATGAATATCAGGTAAAGTCAATTCATGATGTTTGTAAAAGCCTTCCGGGTCTAAAAGATCAAAATACTCATCATAGCCCCGACGCCAAGTAGTGGTTTCTTCGTCTCCGACAAGATAGAGATTGAAAGTCTCCTCGGAGAGTTGAAACCGATGACCAGCGATCATCGATGTTAGGACTATTTCGGTATTTGGCGGGGGAACAATCGAATCATAGTTCCAGCGCAGATTGGCATAGAACTCGTGAACTGTTTTTGTGCTAGTTAACTGATTATTAAAGCAGTCAGTTTCGATTGCAAGGGCGGAAAGGTTGTGTTTGGCAAGAAGCTGAGCGACGGAGTTGATATGGTTTTGAAAACGGGTTGGACCAACTAGGGGGCGGAAAGGAAAAGGATACCTAGGAAGGAGATCCTTATACCGATTGACAGCCTCTAGAGATACAAACGTAGTGTTATCAAAGGGAATCAGCCGTTGGGTCGAGGAAGAAGCTGGAGCATTGCTAGGGGTGGGTCGTTTTCTCCTGTGGAAAGCCATGGAAGCAAAAACAAGAGGAGAAAACGCACACACAAGCAAAACAAACCTCAAAACCCAGCAAGAACACACATCCGTCGCCCGGGGAGGTCAGGAGCAAGTAGCTAAGGCACCCTAGGGTTAGAAACGGGGGAGGTTAGGGCTTGGGTTGAGAGCACAGAGCTAGGAGATGAGGAATCGGTCGACTATTTTCTAGTTGCAAGGGAAAATAGCCGGCCGATCCTAACTTTTAAGGTGGCCCAGCCCGCGGATCGGTCGAGTTCTGAGGGAGACAAACTCGACCGATCGGTCCACTGAAGATATGCTCTTGGCTCCTGATCAGTCGAGTTTTCCAGGGGAAACTCGACCGAAGGTCAACCTGACCTAGCAGTCTAAAACTTAGATTCTAGCCACATACATGCCTATTAAATTTATTTTTCCATTCTATTATGCATAAATAACATACCTAGGCACATTTTGCTCATCATTGGGCACTATTTAGCGATAAAACGTGAAATTCGATAAAAATACAAAAACAATCACAAACTAAGCATATTGATTGGCAGATTTAGCACAAGCAAGCATGTATAGGCAACATAAGGTGAAGAATGACATGAGCAAGCATATATGATAGAGACCACTAGCTAGATCACATAGCAATATCATTGAAATCAATAATGAGTAGTTTAGATCGAATAAAATTAAATTGATCTCTAGCTAGAGGTTTTGTAAAAATGTCCGCCAACTGATTTTCCGTATCCACATGTGTGATATAGATGTCTTTCTTTGCAATGTGGTCATGAAGAAAATGATGGCGAACCTCTATATGCTTAGCTCTACTATGCAATATTGGATTATAAGAGAGGTTAATTGCACTAGTATTGTCACAATAGATAGGAGAAGCATCAAAAAATATGTTAAAGTCTTGGAGCATTTGCTTCATCCATAGGACATGTGCACAACAACTCCCGGCTGCGATGTATTCAGCTTCGGTAGTTGATAATGCCACTGTGCTTTGTTTCTTGGAGAACCAAGACACTAAGCATGGTCCTAGGAGAAAGCAAGTGCCACTTGTGCACTTTCTATCAATCAAACACCCTGCATAATCCGCATCACTATAAGCTCTAAGAGTAAAATCCCTTGATTTAGGATACCATAGACCAAAATTTTGAGTTTTGGCTAAGTACCTCAAAATCCTTTTAACAGCAATAAGATGCGACTTCTTAGGGCAAGATTGAAAACGAGCGCACAACCCAACACTAAACATAATATCAGGTCTAGAGGCAGTTAAATAAAGTAAACTTCCAATCATACCTCTATAGAGCTTCTCATCTACCTTTTCACCTTCTTCATCTTTGTCAAGTTTGGCGGTGTTTGACATAGGTGTATCCATCGACTTCATATTCTCCATCCCAAATCACTTGAGTAGTTCACTTGTGTACTTGCCTTGGTTGATGAAGTTTCCTTCCTTTGTTTGTTTGATTTGAAAGCCGAGGAAGAAGGTCAACTCACCCATCATGCTCATTTCAAATTCACTCTGCATAAGAGAACTAAACTCCTTGCAAAGATCAAGATCAGTCCCGCCAAAAATGATATCATCCACATATATTTGAATAATTAGAAAATGGTTAGAAGTGTGTTTTAGAAACAAGGTAGAATCAACTTTGCCCATGACATACCCATTATCTAACAAAAAGTTCTTTAATTTCTCATACCAAGCTCGAGGTGCTTGTTTGAGTCCATAGAGAGCTTTTTGTAGCAAATAAACATGATTGGGTAATTTGTCATTTTCAAAGCCCGGAGGTTGAGCAACAAAAACTTCCTCCTCGATTGTACCATTAAAAAACGCACTTTTAACATCCATTTGATAAAGTAAGAAATTTTTATAACTAGCAAAGGCAAGTAGCATACAGATAGATTCTAATCTAGCAACAGGAGTATAAGTTTCATCAAAATCAATACCTTCCTGTTGGTTGTAACCTTGTGCTACTAACCTTGCTTTATTCCTTACCACTTTTCCTTGCTCATCAAGCTTGTTGCGGTAGACCCATTTGGTGCCAATGATCTTTCTATCACTTGGTCTTGGCACTAGAGTCCACACACGATTCTTCTCAAATTGCCCAAGCTCTTCTTGCATGGCAAGGATCCACTCATCAATACCAAGGGCCTCTTTGATGTTCTTTGGATCTAGTTGGGAGATGAAGGCACTATCTGCTTGTTCTTTGTTGTGAGCAGCTCGTGTCCTCACTCTTTCAAACGGATTGCCAATGATCAACTCCTTGGGGTGATTCTTTGCAAAGCGGGGAGTGGGATCCTTCTTTTCTTCTTCTTTTTCTTCTTCTGCAACCTGCTTGCCTTTGTCTTTGATGTTGAGATTTTTTAAGATAGGAATTATTTCATCTGCAACATCATCATCACCAATATGCTTGCCAATAACAGGGTTAGTTTCAATAAATTTAACATTTATGGATTCTTCAATTTTAGATAGTTCAATGTTGAATACTCTATATGCCCTGCTAGTAGTGCTATAGCCTAGGAAGAAAGCCTTGTATGATTTCGGATCAAACTTGTCGAGAGAATCCTTAGTGTTTAAAACAAAACAAGGACATCCGAAAACATTAAAGAAATCAATAGAGGGCTTCCTACCACGCCATAGTTCATAGGGGGTTTTCTTGAAAGTCGGATGTGTGAAAACTCGGTTTTGCACAAAACATGACGTGCTAACGGCTTCAGCCCAAAACTTCTTAGGAGTGTCAAACTCAAGAAGCATGGTCCTAGCCATCTCTTGTAGCGATCTATTCTTCCTCTCAACAACTCCATTTTGTTGAGGTGTGCGAGGAGAAGAGAAATTGTACAAATAACCTGATTTTTCACAAAAATGTTCAAAAAGATCATTTTCAAACTCTCCCCCATGATCACTACGGATAGAAACAACATGGCAAGAAGCTTCGTTTTCAACTCGTTTACAAAAGCTCAAGAAAACATCAAGAGTATCGCTTTTAGAAACGAGAAAGAAAGTCCAAGTATATCTAGAAAAATCATCAACAATAACAAGACAATACTTGGAGCCATGAAGCATTTGTGTTCTCATTGGTCCGAAAAGATCAATATGAAGAAGCTCAAGAACTCTCTTGGTACTCATGACTCCTTTGGATTTGAAGGAGGATTTGGTTTGTTTCCCTTGTGTACAAGGTTGGCATTCCTCATCCTTTTCAAAATCCAATTTAGGAAGTCCTCGAACTAATTCCTTTTTGTTCAATTGCTTCATTTGATGCAAATTCACATGACCCAAACGACGATGCCAAAGTGAAAGATCGTTTTTATCCACAACTAAGCATCTATTTAGTATAGTCTTAAGAGCATCAAGAACAATCACGTAGATATTACCATTTCTAGTTCCCTTATATATAACATTGTAGGACATGGAATCTAGAAGCAAGCATTCTAAAGAAGTAAATAGAACAAGATAACCATTATCACATAATTGGCTAACACTAATTAAATTGTGATATTAAATTGTGATGTAGGCCATCAACAAGCAATACATTTTTAATGCATAATTCATTGCCTACATCACCCTCACCTATAACCTTACCCTTCTTGTTGTCCCCGAAGGTTACCGATCCTCCTTTCTTTTTCACAAATTTGTTGAAATGGCTGATTTCTCCAGTCATATGCTTAGAGCAACCACTATCAACAATCCATTTCTTTTTCACCTACAAGAAAAGAGGACGTCGGAACCCAACTCAAACTTTGGGGTCCGGGGTTAGCTTGGGGACCCATTTCATCTTTGGGTTGGTCCCCTTGGGCTTGTAAGGACAATAGGTAGAATAATGGTCATCACATTTGCAATGAATACAAACCATGGGGTTTTTAGAGCCGGAAGACTCTCCATTGAAAATTGGAGGTTCCACACTCTTTTTCTTACCCTTCTTCTTCTTACCTTTTGGAGTAGTCCCATTATATCCTAAACCACTAGTACCAACTTGTTTGGTAGAGTGCTCTAGGACATCATTTAGGGATTTCTTACCCGAAAGAAACCTTTGCAAAGTAGATCTTAATTTAGCATTATCATCACTAAGATTTACAACAGTAGTAGATAAACTAGCAAGATCATCTCTAGTATGCAAAAGGTCGGCCTCAAGACAGAGGGCTTTAGTAAGAAGAGAGTATTTTTCTAGAGTTAAGCTAGCAACTTCATTTCTAGGCAAAACAGGTCTAGAAGATAAATCATTAATTTGAGCAAGCAATTTTGCATTTTCAGATTTGAGCACAACTATTTCTCTTTGATAGGCATAGACTTCTTTTCTCCTAGCATCATCAATAAGCTTGAGTTCTACATTTTTAGTTTTAATAGTATCAAGCTCATCTAGGCAATTTTGGTTTTCTATCTTAAGATTTTCAATGTTTTTAAGATATACACCATTTTCAACCTCTACTCCATTGTATTGAAGTTCAAGGTCAAGAAATTGCCCTTGCAAGGATTCTATACTATCTAGATGCAATTTTTCATTTTAATCAAGAATGTCAATTTTTGCATAAAGATCATCAACTATCTTTCCTAATCTTTTTCTTTTAGATTTACATTTAGCAAAAGATGATTGGCATTCATTAAGCATGTCAATAAGAGTTTCCTTAGATAGCTCATGTAAACTAATATCACTTACTTTGCTTACCTCATTTACCTCAATTACATCTTCACTTGTAGAGGCCATGAGGGCAAGATGACATTCTCCATCTTCGGAGCTTGATGAGCTTGAAGAAGAAGACTCCCATGCCGCATGAGCTGCATCTTTGGATCTTCTTTCCTTCTTGTCTTTCCTCTTGTACTTTTCTTCTCTTTTGTACTTGTCATCCTTCTTGTGGCTTCTCTTATGATGGCTCTTCTTGGCCTTTGGGCAGTCACTCTTGTAGTGGCCTTTTTGACCACACTCGTAGCACCTAGGAGTTGAGGAGGAGGGCTTGCTCTTGAAGTGTTTCCCTTTGGAGTAGTTAGCTTCATGATCATTGACACCTTCATCTTCACTTGAGGAAGGGCAGGGAGACTTCATGGCAAGTTGTTGTTGTCAGACAATTTCTTCAATTTGAGCTTTGAAGGCGGTGTCCTTTATCTTCTTTGATTCCTTCTCTTCTCTATTCTCCTCTTCCTCTTGCTTGTCAAGCCTAGGTTCATGGGCTTGAAGGTTACCAACTAGCTCCTCGGTTGATAACTCGCTTAGCTTGTAAACTTATTTAATAGAGGTGACCTTTGGCTCCCATCTCTTTGGAAGAGATCTCAAGATCTTGGCATTGATTGTACCTCTATCCATGACACTCCCAAGGGCTGCAAGGCTGTTCAAGATGACGTTTAACCTTGTGTACATATCCGCCACTCTTTCATTCTTCCCCATCTTGAAGTTCTCAAGAAGACCACCAAGTATGTAGACTTTGGCCTCCTTGACTTGCTCGGTCCCTTCATAAGTGACACACAACTTATGCCATATCTCATGCGCCGTGTCCCAAGAAGAGATCCGGTTGAACTCGGATGGGGTAAGGGCGGCGTAGATGATGCTCACTGCTTTGGCGTTGAGTTGAGCACGCTTCATCTTCGCTTCCGTTCATGTGGTGATGTCCTCTTTTGGATCTTCATATTTGAGATGAACAATCTTCCACATTTCGTAGCTCACACCTTGGAGGTAGAATTGCATCCTCCTCTTCCAATATAGGAAGTTTGTGCCGTCGAAGACCGGGGGTCTCATGGAGAAGCTTCCTTCAAGGTTGAGTGACCCTAGAGTTGAATCGCCCATCTTCTCCTACTTGTTGAATTAGCTTGGAGAAGACCTACTCTGATACCACTTGTTGGATCGATGGGCTCTAGAGGGGGGGTGAATAGAGCTACACACACTTCACAAAATCGATTAGACCACCAATTTAATTGTAGTGCAAAAACTAATGCAAGCAGCAATTTGATATCCTATTCTAGCATACAAATCAAGGATAAGAGATAATGAATATCATGCACTTGGACAGGTGGTTTAGAGTGGTTCCACATCCTAAACTTAGGAGCGATGTCAGTCCACTACCTAGAGTTGGTTAGACTCTAGGATTTGCAACTTGGTCCTCTTCTATATCATGATAAGATTACAAGAAACATAAACCACACAACCAAGGGATTAATTACACAAGCTAAGATCTTCTACCTATCCAAGGACTTACCCACAAAGTGAGATTCTTCGACCTTCTACAAAGGACTTACCCAATCTCACCTTTGTCTTCAGCCTTGCAGGAATTACCTATCTTACTTGAGATTTCCTTGCACCTCTCCTTTACTTGGAGAGCTTGCCCACGTTTTCCCTTCACCAAGGAGCTGGAGCAATGATCAATCTTCACTCTTGAAGATCAGCAACACATCTTCCCCTTCACTCAGAGAAGAACAACAACAACTCCTCTTTCACTCGGAGGAGTGGCTTCAATCAATCTTCTATTTGATTTGGAGGTGGGAAGAAAGAAAGGAGAGCTTTACATAGCAAAAAGGATAGCTCTCATACACAGGGACCTATCTCACTCACAAAATTGTCTTGAAGGTAGAGAGAGAAAGGGGCTCAAGGGCTTGGAATACTCTCAACTAAGCTAGAACCAAGTTTGCAATGGAAGAGAAGCTTGGAATGAAGTCCAGGGGGTTCTATTTATAGTTGAGGGTGGCCCTTTATGTTGTGGGACACTTGGGTGCATAAGTGGTCATTTTTCCTTCAAGAAAACAGCTATATTTTTGCCCAAAACAATTCACCAATGGTCATATTACTTTTTCTGCAAACTCCGTACAGTGCAATCGGTCGAGTATTAATGGGTGTAACTCGACCGATCAGGTAGCAGGCAATCCGATGTTGAATTGATCGGTCGAGTTTGTCCTGAGGAAACTCGACCGACCATTCCAACTGGAATTGGCCTACTACCCAATCGGTCGAGTTCTGTGAGTGCACAACTCGACCGATTGCAATCTTCAGAAAATCGACTCAGGATGATCGGTCGAGTTTCAAGGTGGGAAACTCGACTGACCAAGTGCCTGAAATGGATTTTCTAATTTGCAATAAAAGTGATTAGCACTTGGTGAATTTTGTCCCAAACAATTTTCTCTTCTAAGTTACAAGCATATTCATCGTTACAAGTGATTACATTTATGTTCGAAGGTGATTTACATAGAAATCCTAAATAGCACACTTGTAGTCAATTTGGCTTTCACTTGGCCCATTCTAGGGCTTGTATATGTGATCCTTTTCATGTACCTAATGTCTGCAAACAATCTTTAATGCACATGTTAGATACATATGAATGGAATGGTTAAGTCATTATCAAAATATAGGTAATGTACAACCTCTAGATCAACAATGAGATCATATAGATGTTAAGAGTATACATTCTTGTTATGTCCCTAGTCGGATTTTATTGTGGAAATATCCATAGACATCAATAATACATAAGATGAGAGTGTGTGTTGGTTGATGATAGAATCTCATCAGTCATGATATATGATATCAAACCAAGCACATAGATACATATTAGAGAATAGTGTATCAGACAGACCCACCATAAGAGTGATGCATGGAAATCACACTTGGTTAGTCATGATCATCTATTATAGTATTGGTGGTGAGTGTGGTTCTTAGACCTAAAATCACTACACTCATCACATGTTGTTGGGTACACTTTGACATCATCAAACGCAGTCTTGAAATATGGATTGTTATAAAGGAGGTGATTGGGTGGATTTGACACATACGGTTTTGACTATGAGTGATAGATATGGAATTTGTCCCTCCTAAGGGAGTATGATATCTTGGCCACTTGATAAGCGAGACTGAGAAATACATGGCCATGTACATGTGAGTCAATATATGATATTGAGCTTGCATATATCTCAGACAGTCTTCTCTAGTATAAGAAACATGGATTGAACATTTGTAGAGGATGACAAGTCCATGCCTTGAGTTCAATCCAGATATCAACGCAAAGGAAATAAATATTCAATGTAACACCAATAATAAATTATAGGTTGAAAGTTGTTGTCCAACTTTTCTTTTCACTTGGGTAGCACTAATGTGTGACTAGGTACCGTTCTTTACTTGTGAAGTCATAAGTAAGTTATGGACATTCACTGCCAATGTGAAATGGAACCTATAGGGTCACACACATAGGATTAACCTGGAAGAGGATTTTATCCAAGAATGTTGTTTATATTGATTACTAAAGGGTTTAGGTACTCAATTAAACATGCAATCAATAGATTTGACTCAAAATCATCAAGTTCAAGTGTTGAACCAACTGATTAGAGTGTCAGATTGATTGAGAACTGAATTGACCGAGTTCTGCACAACCTGGACCACCAACCGACCAGTTCACTGGGTGAACCAATCGGCTCATGGTCAGTGAGATGACCTATTAACTCTGGTGAACCGATCGACTCATCTGGACCAACCGACCAAGTGTTGGGCTTCCCGATTCGTGAGAAAAGTTTCCCGTTTCACAAGTCCAATTAGATTGGGATAAGAGTTAATCTTCACATTAATTTGAAACGAAATAGGAAAGTAAATTATAGGCAAGTCTAGGAAGTGAGATGACCGGTTCACTGGGTGAATCGATCGGCTTACCTGGCCAGTCGACCTGTTCATTTATGAATCAACCCTACCGCAGTGCAAATAGTTCATGGAAAATTTAGACTCTTCTACTCCCACACAAACTGGGAACCCTGACCCTACCCTCTACTATAAATAGAGGGGTACAAGGGGCATCTCAGAACACACAACTCAGAACATCAATTACTCTACAAAGTTGTTTTCCTGTCTGGTTCTGGTAACCAAAAGAGCCTGAGAAAGTGTCGCCCAAACAGGGAGGAGGCACATTGAGGGAAAGACAATTGTAGAACAACAAATGGTTGTGGGAGAGTGTGCCAGTGACTAGTACGTCGATAAAAGGGGACGACTCCTTCTAGTATGTTCATCAGAACGACTAGAGTTCTCGGTAGTTCGTATGGAATATCTATAGAGATGGGAGATTTCTACGACTCAATAGGATGAGCGTCAACCGCAGTCCGGGTCAAGACCAGGAGATGTACAGACATCGTTAAATACTAGGTGGTTTAAGGTCACACTAACTGTAAGGTATTGTCACTGAGCAAGCCTTAGGACCAGGTACATATTGCTAAACCATCCTTCCTATTGCATAGTTGTTGATGTGATCTGCTAGTTATGGGTTTGTGGTTAGATAACATTTTTATTTCCACTTCCTGTTCTGTCCCACAAAACCCATCAGTGGTATCAGAGCCACGTCAACATACTATGTTTTAGAATTAATCGATATGGCAATTGGCAAAGTTTTATTCCAAATAAAACCCATCAGTGGTTAGATAACATTTTTATTTCCACTTCCTAAAAGAATCTATCAAGGTGACCTTAATAGGATTAAGCACCTTGAGGCATACAGATGATCATGACTAGGAGTTGTGCATGACATCTATCAAGAGTTGCATAAGATGCAATTGGCAAAAGTTGCCTACCTAAAAGAATCTAGTTGTGGTGACAACCCTAGCTGGTCCATGACTTAGAGGAAATTAGGATCTTGCTCACTAGAAGGTTGTACACTGCAATCTTCCAAATTGATGGTGAGGGCTATCAGTTTGAACAAAATAGTAGGAGCAATAATTAATTAAAGGCCTAATTAAATATCATCAACTTTATTCAAATCAAATTAAATCAAAAGGAGTTTTGACAAAATGCAAATGTTTTCTCTTATAGAATCAAATGGCAAGGAAATCATCATTGAAATTGGACAATTTAATTGAGATATATTTCCATAACTATTTAAGGACCATGAGAAATGTTCTATATGATCCTAAGATACCAATGCCAATAGAATCCACTCTATGTTTGTCTAAGGTTGAAATGGATGCTTACTTGAAGCATTCCAATGATGCTATAGACATAAAGAATCCTATACTAGCTTGTATGGACAATGAGTCGCATGATAAGCAAGAAAGGGATAATGTCTCCAGGGCATTGTCTGAGTGCAAACTACTAGAGAGAGATCCAATTAGACCCCATGTGCTCAATATGACTGGGCATACATAATGTCTAGAAAAACTAGGAATTCCTATGGGTCAAAAGTTGGCCACGGATATGATTTTGCAATCTTTGCCTAAATCATATAGCATGTTTATCAAGTATTACTACTCGTGTAACATGGCTAAACTACTTTCAGAGTTGCTTGACATTTTGAAAAATGCTAAAGCACAAATGAAGAAGGATAGTTCCATGATGATGATCGGTGGAATGAAATCCAAGGACATAGGCAAGGCAAAGAAGCATTCTCAAGCCAAGATAAAGTCCAAGTCTTCAGCACTCAAAATATGGAAAGGTTTAAGGAAACCAAGGAAGATGAAGTAAGAGATACAGATCTCTACTTCCATTGTATATGTAATTGAGATTAACTTTACTGCTTCTTCATCATGGGTACTTGATACCGGATGTGGATCACACATTTGTTCAAATGTGAAAGATATGAAAAGAAGTAGGCCTTTAGCGAAAGGCGAGGTTGAACTACATGTTGCTAATGGAGAAAGAGTTGCTGCTAGTACAGTAGGAACCTATGAGTTATCTCTACCAAGTGGGTTGATAATAGAGTTACAGAACTGCTATTATGTACTTGCCATTAATAGGAATATCATTTTTGTATCTTGTTTGGACAAGAATGGATTTGAATTTCTTATTAAGAATGGAAAATGTTCCATTTTTAAAGATGGGGTCTTTTATGGTAGTGCCCCAATGTCTTATGGTCTATACTTAATAGATCTACAGACAAATGTGTATAACGTAAACACCAAAATACAAAAACTCAATGACTCAAACAAAACATGCCTTTGGCATTGTCGTCTAGGGCACATAAATGAGAATTACATATCTAGACTCCATAAAGATGGTTATCTAGACTCTTTTGATTACAAATCAATGGAGACATGTTAATCTTGTTTGTTGGGCAAGATGACCTAGACTCCCTTTTCAGGAAAAGGTGAAAGAGCGGGCGATCTATTAGGACTCATACATACTGATGTATGTGGGCCTTGTAGAACAAGTGCTAGAGGTGGGTATCAATACTTTGTCACCTTTACTGATGACTTCAGTAGGTATGGCTATGTTTACTTGATGAAACATAACTTAGAGACCCTTGAAAGGTTCAAGGATTTCATGAATGAAGTACATAACCAACTTGGCAAAAGTATTAAGGCACTTTGATCTAATCGAGGTGGAGAATACTTAAGCGAAGAGTGTGAGGACCTTCTGAGAGCTCGTGGTATTGTATCATGATGGACTCCACCTGGAACACCACAACATAATGGTGTATTAGAAAGAAGGAATTGCACATTACTGGACATGGTGTGATCTATGATGAGTTTTATCAATCTTCCAACTTCTTTCTGGGGACATGCTCTAACAACCGTCGTGTTTACACTTAACCGCGTACCATCTAAATCGGTTCAAAAGACACCATATGAGTAATGGTATGGGAAGCGTCCCGATGTGTCTTTTATGAAGGTTTGGGGATGTGAAGCTTATGTCAAAAAAACATTTCCTGAAAAGCTTGGACCCAAATCCGATAAGTGTTATTTTTTTGGACATCCCAAAGAAACAAGGGGATACTACTTATATCACCCAACTGACAACAAAGTGTTTGTTGCCAGGAATGTTGTATTCCTAGAAAAGGAATTTATTTCCAAAGGAAGCAGTGGGAGGAAAGTGGAACTCAAAGAAGTTTGAGGTCGATAAGAAAACATTGAACCAGTAGATGAACTATAGGAAAATAGAGAATCACAAGTGGTTGTGGAATCTCAAAATCTTCAAGTAACACAAGAACCTCATAGATCTAGTAGGACACGCCTTGAGCCAGATAGATTTGGATATCTTGTAACTTAAGAAGGCGGTGAGTTGCTCATAGATGATGAGCCAACTATCTATCTAGAAGCTACAGAGGAACCATATTCTGAGAAATGTCTTGAGGACATGATATCTGAGATGGAATCCATGTATACCAACAAGGTATGGACCTTGGTGGATCCACCTGAAGGTGTAAAACCCATTGGATGCAAATGGGTCTTCAAGAAGAAGGCTGACATGGATGGCAATGTGCAAACTTATAAAGGCAGATTAGTTGCAAAGGGCTTCATACAAGTTCAAGGTGTTGACTATGACGAAACCTTTTCTCTAGTTGCCATGATTAAGTCCATCAGGATCATGCTTGCTATTGCAGCCTACTATGACTATGAGATTTGGCAGATGGATGTTAAAACCACATTCCTTAAAGGAAATCTTGTCGAGGATATGTACATGACACAACCTGAAGGTTTTATAAATCTAAAGATGCAAATAAAGTCTATAAGCTACAAAGGTCAATCTATGGATTGAAGCAAACATCTTGGAGTTGGAATATTTGATTTGACGAAGCAGTCAAAGAGTTTAGCTTTAGTCAAAATGAAGATGAACCTTGTGTGTACAAGAAGGTTAGTGGGAGCATGACTACATTCCTCATATTGTATCTAGACGACATACTATTGATGGGGAATGACATTCCTACTTTACAAAAGGTATAGACATGGCTTGGAAATACATTCTCAATGAAAGAATTGAGGGAAGCTTCCTATATCTTAGGAATCAAGATCTGTAGAGATAGATCCAGAAGGCTTCTTGGACTAAGTCAAAGCACATACATTGACAAAGTGTTGAAGTGGTTCATCATGGAGAACTCAAAGAGAGGAAACATACACATGGTACATGGAGTTCCCATCTCTAGAGCTCAATGTCCCAACTTTTTGAGAAGAGAGGGAACACAAGAGTGGGATTCCATATGCATCAGCAATTGGATCCATCATGTACACAATGTTATGCACCCATCGATGTCTCATATGCACTCAGCATGATGGGTGGATACCGGTCAGATCCTGAAGATGTTCACTGGACAGCTGTGAAGAACATCCTAAAGTACTTGAGAAGAACTAAGGATCAGTTCCTCGTCTATGGCAGTGAGGAAGAGTTGGTAGTAAAGGGTTACACCAATGCAAGCTTCCAAATCAATAAAGATGATTACAAACCGCAGTGATCTATGTTTTGCCTCAACAACGGAGCCGTGAGCTGGAAGAGTTCCAAGTAAGAGACAGTTGCAGATTCTACGATAGAGGTCGAGTATATTGCTACATCTAATGCAGCAAAGGAGGTTGTGTGGATCAAGAAGTCCATCTCTAAACTTGGGGTGGTTCCTAGCATCTCTGATGCAATTGAGATTTATTGTGACAACAATGGAGCTATTGCATAAGCAAAAGAACCCAGATCACATCAGGGATTCAAGCACATACAGAGGCACTTCCATCTCATACGAGAAATTGTACAATGAGGAGACGTGAAGATTTGTAGAGTACCAACTGAAGACAATATTGTTGATCCCTTGACTAAGGCACTTTCACAGCAGAAGCATGATGGTCATGCTAGATCACAAGGATTGATATTCATGGGTGATTGGCTCTAAGTGCAAGTAGGAGTTTGTTGGTATGTATGCCCATAGAACCAATCATATGATGATTGTAATGGCATACTTTGTAAATGATTTGAATAATAATAAAGGCAATTTCTGTCTATATGTTTAATCTATTTTAAGATAATGATATAACATGTTAGATGTCTAAAGAATCATATTACTCAATGACGTATGTCTTCAGGATAAGGACCTGAACAATGAGATCATACATATGTTAAGAGTATACATTCTTGTTATGTCCCTAGTCGGTTATTATTGTGGAAATATCCATAGACATCAATAATACATAAGACTAGAGTGTGTGTTGGTTGATGACAAAATCTCATCAATCATGATATATGATATCAAACCAATCACATAGATACATGTTAGAGAACAATGTATTGGACAGACCCACCATAAGAGTGATGCATGGAAACCACACTTGGTTAGTCATGATCATCTCATATAGTATATTGGTGGTGACTGTGGTTCTCAGACCTAAAATCACTGCACTCATCACATGTTTTTGGGTAAACTTTAACCTCATCAAACGCAATCCTGAGATATGGATTGTTATAAAGGTGGTGATTGGGTGGCTTTGACACATGTGGTTTTGACTATGAGTGATAGATATGGAATTTGTCCCTCCTAAGGGAGTATGATATACTGGCCACTTGATAAGCAAGACTGAGAAATACATGGCCAAGTACATGTTAGTCAATATATGATATTGAGCTTGCATATATCTTAGACAGTCTGCTCTAGTTCAAGAAACATGGATTGAACATTTGTAGAGGATGACAAGTCCATGCCTCGAGTTCAATCCAAATATCAGTGACAAAGGAACTAAACATTCACTGTAGCACCAATCACATATTGTAGGTTGAAAGTCGTTCTCCAATTTTCCTTTTCACTTGGGTAGCACTGATGTGCGACTAGGTACCACTCTTTGCTTGTAAAGTTATAAGTTATGGACATTCACTGCCAACGTGAAATGGAACCTATAGGGTCACACACATAGGATTAAATTGGAAGAGGATTTTATCCAATAATGTTGTTTAGATTGATTACTAAAGGGTTTAGTACTCAATTAAACATTCAATCAATATACTTGACTTAGAATCATCAAGTTCAAGTGTTGAACCAACTGATTAGAGTGTCAGATTGATTGATAACTAAATTGACCAAGTTATGCACAACCTGGACCACCAACCGACCGGTTCACTAGGTGAACCGATCAGCTCATGGTCAGTGAGATGACCGATTCACTCTGGTGAACTGATCGACTCATCTGGACCAACTGAGCAAGTGTTGGGTTTCCCAGTTCATGAGAAAAGTTTCCCATTTCACAAGTCCAATTCGATTGGGACAAGAATTAATCCTTGCATTAATTTGAAATAAAATAGGAAAGTCAATTGTAGGTAAGTTTGGGAAGTGAAATGTCGGCTCGCCTAGCCAGTCGATCGGTTCAGTTATGAACCAACCGGTTCACCAGCCACAGTGCAAACAGTTCGTGGAAAATTCAGACCCTTCTACTCCCGCAAAGACTGGGAACCCTGACCATGCCCTCTACTATAAATAGAGGGGTACAAGGGGCTTCTTAGAACACACAACTCAGAACACCAGTTGCTTTTTAAAATTGTGGTACTCTCTGGTTCTGGTAACCAAGAGAGCCTGAGCAAGTGTCGCCCGAACAGGGAAGAGGCACAATGAGGGAAAGACAACTGTAGAATAACAACTGGTTGTGGGAGAGTGTGTTGGTGACTAGTACACCGACAGAAGGGGACAAATCCTTCTAGTCCATTCATCAGAATGACTATAGATCTCAGTAGTCCATGTGGACTATCTATAGAGGCGGGAGATTTCTGTCACTCAAGAGGACGATCGCCAACCATAGTCTGGGTCAAGATCAGGAGCTGCACAGAAGCTATTGAAGACTAGATGAATGTCACATACAAAGTACCAACCCCCACATTGATCACAACATCACTAGTATCTAGAAGTGTCCATACCAATATATAGGACATTTTTTAAATTAGGATTCATATGAAGTATTATAAAATCAGCATGAAAGGTAACCAAGGTGTTGTTATCAATCTTCACAAAAACATCGTTCACATGGCCTCTAGGGATTTGCACATTTATCTTAGTCAATTGAAGGGTACAATTGGTCATCTTTCGTTGGTCTAGGCCAAGATCAACATACACAACATGCACCATGAGATTTCACTTGAACCTAAGTCAATAAGGGCTTGGTCAATGTAGTGACCACCAATATAGAAAGCAATAATATGGGCAACTTGGATCTTGACTTTTTGCAGGAGCTACATGTTGAAAGGTTGAGTTAACTTTCTCAATGAGCATTACCTTCTAAGGCATCCTTCTAGCTGAAGGCCACACTAGCTATGAGGTATTGTCATTGAGCAAGCCTCGATACTAGGTATATCTTGCTAAACCATCCTTCCTATTGCATAGTTGTTGATGCAATCTGCTAGTTATGGGTTTGTTGTTAGATAAATTTTTTTATTTCCGCTTCCTGTAATGTAATGACCCTGACCTGGGTTATGAGGTAACCCTATTTTTTTGGCTAAGTAATTTGCTTAGAACTTGAATATAATCCTCTAAAGTATTTTTCTATCAGGTAACAAACTTATGTTTCAAATTTGGTCCTGTTTGAATAATGTTTGAGCAATGTTCTCATGTTTTGGACCAAAATGCAATTTACCCAAGATGAGGGGTTATATTGCAATTTGTCACATGTTGAATATTCCCTAAGTGTTTTATCATTATTATAGAAAGAATGATGCAAGGTGGTGGCTTGTGGAAAGCCTAAAATCCAAGTTTGAACTTGTTTGAATAATGTTGGTGACTTGTGTACCAATTTTGGTACAAATTGTAATTTACCCAAAATGTAGGGTTGATATGTAAATTACCACCTCTAGAGTGTCCCTAATCCCTCATAGTATCATTTATAGGAGAGATAAATAATGATGCGCCATGTTTGAATCAATTATGAGTGATGGTACTCTTGGTGATAAAATGACCAAGAAAGGGGTTGAATATGAAACCCTAACTTGACTTATATCAAGTTGAACAACTTATATATGAGTGCCTATCGGCCAAGGAGCCATAGGAGGAGTCCCATATAGTTTTTTGGACTCTTGGAAAAGCCCATGACGTGCAAAGCACCTCAAGTAGGTGAAGTGTATCGGTTTACAACTTCCTTAATTTGTTTTATCATGTTGTGAATAAAGTGGTGATTTTGTTGATATATTTTATTCAAAGGGATACGTAATGGACGAAAATTCATCCCTAGATTATCCTCAAGGGTTTTTCATGTCAAGATAAATGTTAATTCATGAATGTATATGTGTCAACCATGCATGGACACATGGCACCTAGTAGCTCAAATTGATGACACCTCATTTTCACACTTCTTCATGAACAACAAGTATATATACCCCTTCTTTCACCCCTTTAGTGAACTTTTTCGAAACCTACCACCTCCTTGATCTTAGATATCGTGCATAGGGTCCTTGTATCATGCAGGAGTGATGTGGTATCATGCATAGGCCTTGGGTATCGGCCATAGCAAGTAATATCGACCATAGCATGTTGATATTGGCCATAGCAAGTCAATATCGGCCAAGTGGAGTGTTTTTGGCCACAAGTGAGGGGGATATCAGCCACAAGTGATGTCATATCATGCAAGGGTATTAAGGTATCGTGAAAGGTGCTAAGGAGCAAGAGGGATATCAATACTTAACCCTAAGGTGAGGCCATGATCATCTTCAACCTTGGATTGAAGCATGGTTTTAGGGTTATGATCTTCCTTTCTTTTCTTCTTCACAAATTGCTTATCCTTGGTGATTCCTTGTATATGAAGGAGTTGTGAACAAGCCTTGGACTTTTGAAAAGTCATCTTCAACCTTAGGAATGTGGAGCTTTGGAGCTTGAATTTTTGAAGTTGTTCTTAAGGCAGGTTATATAACTTGAACTCAACCATGTTATTATTCATCACCTAAATTGCTATACTTAATGAACTACTTTTAATTATAAAATTTTCTGAAATAGTTGATGACATTATGAGTTCTAGTAGTTTCTTAGACCTGTTTCCGTGAACTATAACAATTAGAACGAAGGTCTAGAGCTTGAAGAAGATGGTATCACCTTATAAAGTGATATCGGGTTCAAGCATACAAGCAAGCACCTCTAACCTGATATGGTGATGCATGTACTTCACTAAAATGATATGGATATGATTTTATACTTTCTTTCACAATATAGGTGGTGTAGTATACACCTCTTGTACGATATGAGATCAATCAAACACCATAAAAATGATATTGGATTAAGCACACACCTCTCTGCTCGATATGGTGTGAAGCACACACACACACCTCTCTGCCCGATATGGTGTGAAGCAAACACACACCTCTCTGCCCGATATGGTGTGAAGCACACATACACCTCTAAAGTGATATGGGTAGCAAGAAAACACCTCATACCCGATATGGTGAAAGCACCTCAAAACCCATATGAAGGAAAGCACCTTGGATGTAATGTACTTGATGGAGTAACACATGAAGTGTCTTATATCAAGTCATACATTAAGAGGTATGGAGTTTAATGAATATTGATTAAGTAGGATAATGTACCTTGAAGGAAAGGTTGAGCCAACTTAATAAAGTATGAGGTAATCAACATCTTAGTGAGGATGAGAGAGAAACTCATACTTCAGTGATGATCATGAAATGAGCATACATTAATACTCCTAATATGTATGGAATCTAAATTAGGGTTGTGATTCTTGATGAATGTACTTGAAAACCCTATTTAGCTTAAATAATAGCATGAGATAATGATAATAGCTAAGTATGAGCTATGATGTTTCATATAATACCAATTATATGGGCCTTGTGAGCCATGTGGTTAGTTGTTTCCTAGTGAGAGGTGACAAGATGTTTAATGGACCTTGTGAGCCATGAGATTAATTGTTGCCTAGTGAGAGGTGACAAGATATTTAATGGGCCTTGTGAGCCATGTGATTAGTTGTTGCCTAGTGAGAGGTGACAAGATGTTTAATGGGCCTTGTGAGCCATGAGAATAGTTGTTGCCTAGTGAGAGGTAACAAGATGTTTATGAAAGTCTCATGTAAGAAATAATAATGTTCAAATAAACTAGGAAATGGAAACTTAGTAACATAATAATAATAATAATAAATGGATATAATAATAATAATGAAATCTTAATCATACATGCTTTATTCTTATAGACAAATAAGGGCTATAGTGTTTTGAATATGCTTAAAGGAGATAAGAGGAATACTTGTATTATATAAAGGATGTGAATAAGTATGATGGCTTGGCCAAGGTATAATGTCTAGTAAAGGTGATGTGGTATTCAGTGATGAGATGCACAAGATTGACATAGTCCAATGCCTGGAATAGATGCACAAGATTGGCATAGTCCAATGCCTAGAATAGTATCACAGGATTGGTACTAACCCAATACCTGGTTGTTAATCACAGGCACTACTACAGAAAATGCTTTTTACAACAGTTCCTTTTCTCAATTTACAACAGGTGTTAACTGTTGTATTAGATCGCGTGGTCTTATGGGGGGGTGCTTTACACAACACGTGATCACATGTTGTAATAGATGTATTTTATACAACAGTTGAAACATGTTGTCTTTTAAGGAATGTCCTGTTGTAATATGGGTATTTTACACAACATGTGGTGCACCTGTTGTAATATATATTATACAACAGTTGAACGATGTTGTCTTTCGCTAAACACACCCGTTATAATAGGGGTATTTTTTACAACATGCGGTTCACCCGTTGTAATATATATTATACAACAGTCGAAGCATGTTGTCTTTCACTAAACACACTCGTTGTAATAGGTAGGTCTATTACAACATGCAGTGCACCTGTTGTAATATACATGTTTATACAACAGTTGGAGTATGTTGTTTTTCCATACATTTAACCATTGTAATAGGATTGTTTAGACAACATGGTGTGTGTCTGTTGTAATATACACAATTTATACAACAGGTTATGCATGTTGTAGTTCACTAGAAACACATGTTGTAATAGGTGTATTTTTTTCCTGACAAACCTGTTGTAATAGGTGTGGGTAACACAACATGTGTTGTTTCTTGTAGAATCATACATTTTACAACATATCATTAATTGTTGTCTTTGATTAGAGTTTGACAGGTCATATATCGAACCAATTGTATTGATCAAATTAACCATATTATTAATAAATTATAATAAATATGCAATTATACTTTTTCATTTCACAAACAAACACATAGTTGAACCAAATTTCCATCAAATCTTGAAAGAAACTCGTACTAAATTTAATTAATATTAAATCATCCATACAACACTTCAATAATACAAAGTACTGAGTATCCACTCTAGAATCAAGCTGAAAACTAACTAAAAAAGTTTCACACATTGGACTATGCTAAAGAACAAATGTCTCCCCCACATGTCACATAATTTTATGTGTGCTCAAGAACACATGTCGCCCACTCATTTCGGACCTCATCGATTTCTTCTTAGTTGAAGCAACGACCAATATACTTTGAATAATACTGCAATCATATGACAAATATATCAACATATTGTGATTTTTTCAATTTATTTAGAAATTTGAACAAAGTAAAAGAATATAATGTTAAGTAGCTTACACATTCAGGAATATTTCTATTTCTCGCATCAAAAATATCTTTCATATACTTCAACACATAATACCCACAATCTGTATTGTTCGGCTACTTTGGACACTGTACAAAATAAAAATTAATTTGTTATCCAAATAATTGTGAGAACTTGTTAGCAAATAAGAGGATGGAAAGGTATAAATAGCCAAAAAACTTAATAAAAGGTATGTGTAAACAGAATAAAAAATGCTATAAGAGTGAAAAAGGCATGGTTTATTGCTGAAGAAGGCGTGGTTTATATGCCATACTATATGATGCAAAACTTGCTACAATATCATGTTTGAATGCTAGTTAAGCAAGTAGACAAATGCTACTGTGGGCTCTGATCTCCAAACCATAACATAAACACGATTAAAACTTAGCGGAAGCGAATTGGTAATCAGCGGAAGACAAAAATCATGGGAAATTAAAACTTTTCGTGACAAGAGCTTGAATCCATAAAAGCTTCTTTCATAAAGAGAGATAAACTGTTTACATCTCATGATAATTACTTCTCGAGTAATTATATACATCAAGATACAAAATCTCAATATCACTATACAAAAGACTCCAAGACCTGAGAGTACAGAGGACACATAGGACTGACTCTAACTACACCACATGGTAGGACAAATCTCCTCCTGAGATTACTGCTGCCCCTGGTGATGCTGCTGCTGAGACTGATCACCTGTAGGCTGGTTCCTTCGTCTCCGACGTCCACCTAAAAAGTTGAAGCCTACGGGGTGAGACAATTATACACAATTGTCCCAGCGAGAGTTATAACTCTTCGCCAGAAGCTTTATTATAACATCAAAGATTATTTTAAACAGTAAAACCTTCAAAGTATTCTATAACAGTTGCAGGTATAACAAGATCTCTACAATTTAGGAGATATGGAGAATATCAACATTATTGCAATGTAACATCAATCAACTAACTTGGAGTCATCTCTAACAAGTTATACTACATGGTTGATTATGTTTTACAAACAACATTATGCCCTGTGGAGATGAGGCTTACCACTCATACTCCAACTGATCGCTGAGAAGCCGCATCAGTACCATACATAGGTCATTAAGAGAGCCGGATTCTCATGACCTTCACCTTCCTCAGTCAGTAAGAGGATCACTTGTAGGACATCTCGTGTCTCTACTACTATAGCTCACCAGGGTAAACTGGTCCTTCACTATTCTAGAGTCACAGTGGCGTTCTGTACTCTCTTCGTCATCAGGAGATTTCATATTTACCTACCACTGATACGGATATCTGTGCTTTCTTCATCATCAGGAGGTTTCATGTTTACCTACCACTGATACGGTATGGAACTATAGTGAAGGATGGATGGATTCCACATCTACATCACTTTCCTACACTAGGATGTAAGGTTCTACACATCCATATACCCCACATACTCAAAAGTATGTGCTCCAGGAGTTCCCTGAGGAAAACCTGTTTCACCATCACTTAATTTCTAACAATGATGGATCTATGATCAGGGCTCTACATTATACTTGATTAGTTAGGTACATTCAGTATTCTTTAACAACATACATTGTTCTTCAAACAATAACAGTAGCATAGCAGCTATAAAAGAAGAATACTAAATGTAACAGGCCTAACTCATATCAATCATCATTTCTCATTATCCTCATCACAAGTCATCTCTAAGGCATGACCTTGATGGTATTCATGGCTCTCATAGCCCATTATCAGCATAGGATGCCACTGGCAAGGCATCAGATTACTTTACTTATTCATAAGGCTAACATCATGCCTTTAATGAATATAACATCAACATCCATACCTAGATATGATTACCTTCATATCAGAACCTGCATGGTTAATACATCTGATAAAGGTAATGCAACAATAAGGAATGTACTTCCTACTCTTGTCATAAGAGTTAAATCTTTAATTTAAATCAAATAGAGTTTATTGCTCAAAAGCATGCCATTACCCTTGAATTAGGGTTTACTATTCACCTTACATGTCATCACCCTTGAATTAGGGTTTACTAATCACATCAAGGTGAATTAAACTCATAACATCATCATGTATGAGTAACATCTTCATTGATGCTCTTAGATTAGTTAAGAGTTCATCATTTATTATAATTAGGGTTTCTATGACCTCACACGGGTGGACCATACCCTAATTATGCTCACTTATGTGCATTGGAGATGCTTTACTTGAGTTTCCACTTAAAAAGGGTACTTTCTCTCTCTAGAAGTACTTTCTCTCTCTATAAGTACTTTCTCTCTCATCATAATGCTAGGTTATGTCAACATCACTCTAAAACAGGTTGGATTGAGTCATCATATGCTAACATAGCCAAAAGCATCACCATTATGTGATTAGAGTTACTTTCTCTCTCTTGGATACTTTCTCTCTCTAGAGTACTCTCTCTTTCATCATATTAATGGTTGATGATAAAATTAGACTAGATCAAGTTAGATAGAGTCATTATGACTAAAAACATCATTCTCATGTAATTAGGGTTTGAATTGAGCAAGGTATAACTCAATTGACCCTTTAGGGGTATTTTGATAATTCACCCCATTGATCATCATTATGGTCAAAACCTTAGTCAATTAACCCCTTACTATCCTAGATCATCATTAGGGTTTGATTTGGGCAACATTGGACCATTTATATTATGAATTGATTGAAAGAAGTCAACTTGGAATCACATTGATTGATTTCAATCATTAATCATCAATTGAGTTGAGATCGGTTGAAAGTGTTGACCGTTTGCCCACTTTGACCTTCCAAGACCGCGAGCCTCTTTCTAACTACAAGACCGCGAGCCCCCTTAGGCTTCAAGACCGCGAGCCTCCTCAAGTGGTTCAAGACCGCGGGCCCTATCATTGGTTCACTTGATGTTGAGACCGCGAAGATCAAGTTGGAGTTGAGACCGCGAAGAGATGTTGACCGTTTAGCTAGTTTGACCTCAGGACCGCGAGGACCTTCGCGGTCTTGAGACCGTGAGCCTCCTCTCGGTCTTGAGACCGTGAGCCCTATCACGTTCTTGAGACCGCGAGCCCTCTCACGGTCTTGAGACCGCGAGGCTCACATGGTCTCAGCCGCTTGGTCCATCAACAAAATCAAAGATACAATCGATGACGTTAACCGATGTTGAAGCCCTCAAAAGGTCAAAGTTATGTTGACCACCTATGGATTGGGTCAATTAAGGTTATGCTTAACCATTTGGTCATTCAATTGACCCTCAATTGTTGACCAATTAGGGTTGAAATTGATTCAATTAGGGTTTATCAATGTTCACCCAACAATACTCAACAATGTGCATCAACACAAGGTTGAACCCTTCAATTGAGATCCAATTGGGCTCAAGCTTGGCCCAAACGGTCTTTAGGTCATGTGGGTGGACCCCACATAGTTCTTGAGACCGTTTGCCCAAGATTTCATCAAAATCTAAGGTGATTTGATAGAGGTTGAACCATGATTGGGTCACCAATTCAGTATTTTGATCAAATGATAACTTATTTGCAATTGGGTCCTCAATTGGTCAAATTACTCAACCCTAGACCTTCAAACGGTCTTGGGTGATTTTCCTCTCGGTCTTGAGACCGTTTGGATGAGTTCCAAACGGTCTTGAGACCGTTTGCCCATCAAATTTTGGATTCTAGTGCAAATTCATCAAGGTCTGACCCATTGAGTTGATGATCATGTCAATATTTAATTGCAATGTAATTTGGTGTAATTGTACCTTCAATTGGTCAACTATCCTTGACCCCAGACCTACAAACGGTCTTGGTTGATTTCCCTCGCGGTCTTGAGACCGTTTGGTGACCCCCAAACGGTCTTGAGACCGTTTAGGTCAATCAACCCTAAAAACCCTAATTAGGTCACCATAATTCCAGTACTGATTTCATCTAGGGTTAGCCCTAGTATTCACCCTTCAACTCTTAGCCCGTTTGGAATTAGACCATAAAACGTGGTGAGTTGTTAATCAACATAATTTTGAACAGTAATCTCATACGGTCAACGCTTAGTCAACGACCTTACACGGTCTTGAGACCGTTTGCCCAAAAAGGCAATTTCAGACCGTTTGAAAATCAGGAATAAATTCAAATAAAGTTGTTACTTAAAAAGGTCATATCTCCCGATTCCTTTGGAGTTAGCCTCTTAAATTTTGAGGGTAATTATCCTATATAATTAGGAACAGATTTCTTATACGGTCCACGCTCGGTCAACGGGGCCAAACGGTCTTGGAGACCGTTTTCCCTGTCGCGGTCTCGAGACCGTTTGCTCACCTCGCGGTCTTGAGTCCGAGAGAGAAAACTTTTGAGACCGTTTAAGGAAGTGAAAAGCGGTGGGTTTTTCTTGGAAATAACGCCTGCATCTCCTAGCTCAATAACAGTACGAATATCCCATGGATTTACTTGCAAAATAGCAGGGAAAAGTAGGGAAATACTAAGAGCTATCATCAAAACGCATATAAAGATGCACATAGTAAAGCATGGGTTTAGAGTTATAAAACCCGCCTAAAGCTTGCTTCTTGAGCTCCAAGCTTTCAAGATCCAAGCTCTAATGGCGTCCTTGAGTTCCCACAGGTTGGCCAAGGTGAAAACTCCAAGGAAGGATGAAAAGAGACGGCTAGAAAGGTAGGGTTTCAAGAGTTAGCCATGAAGATGACCTTGAATTCGAGTTCTAACCATAGAATTAGGCAAGAAGAGGGGTTTAAACCTACCTTGTACCCCTTGGTCGTCCTCCTTAGCTCCAAGGCAGTCCTTGGTCGTCTTTGGTGAAATGAAACAGTAAGGGAATGAAGGGTGAGTTCCCTTGCAACTAGGGGAAGGAGAGCTTATATACATGGGGTAGGATTTTCAACATTAGTTCATAAGTTGTCCATAATTCCAACTAGGTCCCTCCTTCTTTACTTGATCGTCCCTTCCTATTTATTCTAAGGAAAAACCTTCTCTTAAGGCTTTAGGAAAAGAAGGTAAAGGAGAGCAAGCTAATAATAAGGTACATACCTAAGGAAATATTGCACATATACCCTGATTATTCAATCACAAGGCATATCTCATAGTCTGATAGTTCAATTGAGGTGAATTCCCCATAATTTCTTCTCTAAATGATGGCAAGAGTCTAAAAAGATACATTAGATGACATATTTTACAATTTGCATCCCTATATTTGGGTAAATTGCATTTTATCCCAAATTAGGGTTTTCAAGCACCGGGATTGCTTCCACAGCTGCACCTTGGTGCCCAAGCTTGGGAAATCCCTCAAACTTTACCAAAAAGATTCTCATGATGTCTCAACATCAGAGGAACATCTCAACATGTGAAAATTGCAAGCTAACCCTTTTAACTGGGTAAATTGCACATAGGTCCCTGTATATCAAAACAATGCTACGACTTTAAATAAAAAGGAGCAAATACTGAAATATATGTTTCTGAGAAACTTAATTACATGCTCAGAGTTAATCACAAAGATTTAATTACATATTTAGGCAAAACACCTAGGGTTAACTCATAACCCAGGTCAGGGATGTTACAAATTATCCACCCCTTACAAGGATTTCGTCCCCGGAATCGATAAAACATACTAAGAGAAAAGGGCAGGATACTTCCTTCTCATCTCATCCTCTAACTCTCAAGTGGCTTCTTCAATACCACGATGGTTCCAGAGGACTTTCACAAGACTTATATCTTTCTTCTTTAACTTTTTAATTCATTTATCTAGGATTGACACTGGTCCCTCCTCATAGGATATGTCATCATTCAATTCTACCTCCATAGGTTGTAGAACTGACTCGGTGTCTGGGTGACATTTCTTCAACATAGAAATGTGAAACACATGATGTAACCTTTGTAATTCTGGGGGAAGCTCTAGTTTATATGCTACCTTTCCAATCCGTTCAATGATTGGATAAGGCCCCATATATCTAGGAGCTAACTTCCCTTTCCTTCCAAAACGAAGGACCCCTTTCCAAGGTGAGACCTTAAGATACACTTTGTCTCCAACCTGGAACTCTAAGGGTCTACGACGTTTGTCAGCATAAGATTTCTGCCTATCCTGAGCAGTCTTAATCTTATGTTGTATAACTTTAATCTTTTCCGTGGTTTGCTGCACCAGGTCAGGACCTAACAACTGATGCTCACCAGTCTCAAACCAATACAAGGGTGATCTACAACGTCTACCATATAAGGCTTCATAAGGTGCCATATCAATACTATGCTGATAGCTATTGTTATAGGCAAACTCTATCAAGCTTAGGTGTAGATCCCAACTTCCGCTGAACTGGAGAACACATGCTCTCAACAGGTCTTCTATGGTTTGTATGTTCCTTTCCGACTGTCCATCAGTTTGCAGATGAAAGGCCGTACTAAACCTCAGCTTAGTGCCTAAGGCTCTGTGCAATTGTTCCCAGAAACGACTTGTAAACTGAGGACCTCTGTCAGAAACTATTGTGACAGGAACTCCGTGCAAACACACTATTTCTTGAATATACAACTCTGATAACCTTTCAGCAGAATAGGTTGTCTTGACAGGTAAGAAATGTGCTGTCTTAGTCAACCTATCAATAATTACCCAAATGGAATCATGTCCTTTGCTTGTCTTGGGTAGGCCAACAACAAAGTCCATGGTCACATGGTCCCACTTCCACTGTGATATGGGTAAAGGTTGCATTGTTCCTGCAGGCTTCTGGTGTTCAGCTTTAACTTGCTGACACACAGGGCACCTTAGAACAAACTCTGCAACGTCCTTCTTCATCCCAGGCCACCAATACAGATCCTTTAAATTCCGATACATCTTGGTGCTCCCTGGATGCATAGCATACATGGAAGAATGGGCTTCTTCCAGGACTAACTTTCTCAAGTTGTCCACATCTAGCACTATCATTCTTCCATTATAACAAGCTACTTGATCTTTTGAGTCATGAAAACCATCTTGCTTCTCATTTCCATACTCAGATCTTATATATTGAACTGCAGCATCACCTAGTTGTGCCTCTTTAATCTGCTCCCTTAGAGTAGGTTTAATATGCATCTCAGCTAACAAACCGATTAACAATGACACCTTCAACTGTACATTGTCTTGCCTTAAAGAGATAAGCATATCTCTCCTAGAGCATACTAAAGAGTTTAGTTGTGCTCTATTCATGGTTGATGTTGCTGATTTCCTACTCAAGGCATCTGCAACAACATTGGCCTTGCCTGGATGGTAATCAATTGTACAATCGTAGTCCTTGATTAACTCCATCCAGCGACGTTGCCTCATGTTGAGCTCATGCTGAGAGAAGATATACTTAAGGTTTTTGTGGTCTGTGAAAATCTGGAATGTTTCTCCGTAGAGATAATGCCTCCAGATCTTCAAAGCATGAACCACAGCAACTAACTCCAGATCGTGTGTTGGATAATTCTCCTCGTGTTTCTTAAGCTGTCGGGAAGCAAAAGAAATCACTTGTTTATCCTGCATCAACACACATCCTAGTCCGTTCTTGGAAGCATCACAGAAAACTATATACCCTTTTCCTTGTTCAGGTAGCACTAGCACAGGTGCACTTGTCAACCTCTCCTTCAGCAACTGGAAAGATTGTTGACACTTATCACTCCAAGAAAAAGGAACATCTTTCCGGGTCAACTTGGTCAACGGTAGGGCTATAGAACTAAAGTTCTTTATGAACCTTCGATAATAACCAGCTAACCCCTAGAAACTTCGAATCTCCGTCGGTGTCTTCGGTTGTTCCCATTGTAGAATAGATTCTACCTTTGTAGGGTAAACACGAATTCCCGAGGCGGATATTACATGTCCAAGAAAAGATACCTCCGGCAGCCAGAACTCACACTTGCTAAACTTAGCGTACAGCTTATGTTCTCTTAGCAAGGTCAAAGCTTGGTGAAGATGTTGCTCATGCCGCTGAGCATCCTTACTATAGATCAGAATGTCATCTATGAAGACGACAACACACTGATCAAGGAAAGGTCGAAAAACTCTATTTATGAGTTCCATAAATGCAGCTGGTGCATTGGTTAGTCCAAACGACATAACCGTGAACTCATAGTGACCATATCTTGTCCTAAAGGCAGACTTGGATATGTCACTATCCTTAATGCGGAGTTGATGATATCCAGACCTCAAGTCTATCTTTGAGAAGACTGTTGCACCACGCAACTGGTCAAAGAGATCATCAATCCTCGGCAGAGGATACTTATTCTTTATTGTTACTTTATTGAGTTGTCTATAGTCGATGCACAACCGCATTGACCCATCTTTCTTTTTAACAAACAAGACCGGAGCACCCCAAGGTGAAGTACTCGGTCGGATAAAACCTCTCTCAAGTAGCTCTTGAAGCTGTTTCTTGAGTTCTGCCATCTCGGCAGGCGCCATCCTATACGGAGTTTGAGCTATGGGTTTCGTATCTGGGATCAGATTAATTTCAAAATCAATCTCCCGAGGTGGTGGTATACCAGGAAGTTCTTCAGGAAACACATCCTCAAATTCCCTGACTATGGGAACTTCAGCAGGATTGGTCCTTTCCTTGGTAACATCTACCACATGGGCTAAGAATGCATAACATCCTTGCCTCAACAGCTTATCAGCAACCATAGCTGACACAAGACAGGTGGGCAGAATCTTTCTTTCACCTTGAAAGATCCATGTGTTGCTTTCATCAGCAAACACAGCCGACTTGGACTCACAATCCAAGAAAACTCTATACCTTTTTAAGGTATCCATCCCAAGGATTATATCAAATCCCTGCATATCAAGTGGTATAAGATCCACTTGAATGCGATGGTCAGAAAAGAAAAGGATGCAGGGAGAACATACCTTCTGCAAAACGGCAGACCCACTCAACAGAGTCTCTAACAACAAACTATCTGCTCTATGACTAACAGTCACATTGCAGTTACGAATCATTTCATGAGTAATGAAAGAGTGCGTAGCACCCGGATCAATCAGAACGGATACAACACAGGATGTAGACATATCGGAATATAAAAATTTCATCCGACCTGCCACTACCCGTGGATTGACCACTGCCTCAGGTGGGTACATAGCATAGAACCTCGCAGTCGCCTGGTGTTGAGGTGGTGCTGATGATCCAGCTTGAGACGCTTGTCCACGTCCTCGAGCTGCTCCTTGATGTTGTCTATTCTGAGATCCCTATTGATTCTGTCTCAGGGTTTGTTGTGTCACACCGACAACCCTAGAACGGCAATCCTTCATCAAGTGTCCCACCTTACCACAGTTGTAGCAACTCTTCTCCTGTTGCTGTGGTCTGGGTGGTCCAGTAACTGACACTGATGCAGAACTGTGCGTCCCTTGAAGCGGTTGACTCCGTCCTCTACCTCTGCTTGGTGTCCATTGAGTTTGAAAACTCGATCTGGGTGGTGGAGGGTTAGGTACAGAGAATCTAGGTTTCTTAGAATCCCTAGATGAAGAAACCTGGAACTGAGGATATCTTTTATGGGTTTGTCTTTTCTCAATCACAGATCTCTCTATCCTTCAAACTGACTCAACGAAGGTAGAGAATCTCTCTCTGTTTTCTAAGGCAGACACAGGGGTTGACATATCAGAATTCAAACCCTTCTCAAATCTTCTGATTCTTTCCTCATCCGTAGCAGCCATGTGCGGACAGAACCGCAATAACTCCATGAACTTAGCTTCATACTCACTAATGTTCATCATACCCTGCCTTAGTTTTTCAAACTGAGAGATCTTCTCATCTAGGAAGGTCTTTGGAAAATATATATTGATAAATTCCCGACGAAACTCTTCCCATGAGAAATCTACTCCAGGTCTCTTCTGCTCTTCCATGTTCCACCAGTGACCAGCACTGCCTTTGAGAAGATAGACAGCATGTCTAACCTTCTCAGCTTCTGGGATCATAAGAATCCTGAAAGCCTTCTCCAACTCTGTCAGCCATAAGTCAGCATCTGCAGGGTCGGCAGTTCCGAAGTACTCGGTAGCTCCGACGCGACGAAGTTGTTCGAATGTCTTACCGATACCTTGTGCTTCAGGCTGGGCAGGTGCCCTAGGTGCAGGAATGGGCATCCTATCGGTTATATGTGTCATGGCAGTCATGAACTGCCCGAACATCGTCTGTACAGTTGGATCACTCATGTGAGCTGGGTCGAACTGGGGTGGCTCTCTTGGCGACTCAGGTGCAGGTTGTTCTATTCTCGGAACTCTTGCACCGTCTCGAGGTGCACTAGCACTACTCTCTGCCACGTGCTCATCACGATGTTCTGACATTCTTATGTATCTTCTTCTCCTGAGGAGCAGAAGATTCTATTAGATGAGGAAGGAGTACTAAAAGTAGACTCGACATCCTAAGTCCTATGCCTCTGTAGACTCAACTGAACCTGGAGCTCTGATACCACTAGTTGTGGGCTCTGATCTCCAAACCATAACATAAACACGATTAAAACTTAGCGGAAGCGAATTGGTAATCAGAGGAAGACAAAAATCATGGGAAATTAAAACTTTTCGTGACAAGAGCTTGAATCCATAAAAGCTTCTTTCATAAAGAGAGATAAACTGTTTACATCTCAGGATAATTACTTCTCGAGTAATTATATACATCAAGATACAAAATCTCAATATCACTATACAAAAGACTCCAAGACCTGAGAGTACAGAGGACACATAGGACTGAATCTAACTACACCACATGGCAGGATAAATCTCCACCTGAGATTACTGCTGCCCCTGGTGATGCTGCTGCTGAGACTGATCACCTGTAGGCTGGTTCCTTTGTCTCCGACGTCCACCTAAAAAGTTGAAGCCTACGGGGTGAGACAATTATACATAATTGTCCCAGCGAGAGTTATAACTCTTCGCCAGAAGCTTTATTATAACATCAAAGATTATTTTAAACAGTAAAGCCTTCAAAGTATTCTATAACAGTTGCAGGTATAACAAGATCTCTACAATTTAGGAGATATGGAGAATATCAACATTATTGCAATGTAACATCAATCAACTAACTTGGAGTCATCTCTAACAAGTTATACTACATGGTTGATTATGTTTTACAAACAACATTATGCCCTGTGGAGATGAGGCTTACCACTCATACTGCAACTGATCGCTGAGAAGCCGCATCAGTACCATACATAGGTCATTAAGAGAGCTGGATTCTCATGACCTTCACCTTCCTCAGTCAGTAAGAGGATCACTTGTAGGACATCTCGTGTCTCTACTACTATAGCTCACCAGGGTAAGCTGGTCCTTCGCTATTCTAGAGTCACAGTGGCGTTCTGTACTCTCTTCGTCATCAGGAGGTTTCATATTTACCTACCACTGATACGGATATCTGTGCTTTCTTCGTCATCAGGAGGTTTCATGTTTACCTACCACTGATACGGTATGGAACTATAGTGAAGGATGGATGGATTCCACATCTACATCACTTTCCTACACTAGGATGTAAGGTTCTACACATCCATATACCCCACATACTCAAAAGTATGTGCTCCAGGAGTTCCCTAAGGAAAACCTATTTCACCATCACTTAATTTCTGACAATGATGGATCTATGATCAAGTCTCTACATTATACTTGATTAGTTAGGTACATTCAGTATTCTTTAACAACATACATTGTTCTTCAAACAATAACACTAGCATAGCAGCTATAAAAGAAGAATACTAAATGTAACAGGCCTAACTCATATCAATCATCATTTCTCATTATCCTCATCACAAGTCATCTCTAAGGCATGACCTTGATGGTATTCATGGCTCTCATAGCCCATTATCAGCATAGGATGCCACTGGCAAGGCATCAGATTACTTTACTTATTCATAAGGCTAACAGCATGCCTTTAATGAATATAACATCAACATCCATACCTGGATATGATTACCTTCATATCAGAACCTGCATGGTTAATACATCTGATAAAGGTAATGCAACAATAAGGAATGTACTTCCTACTCTTTTCATAAGAGTTAAATCTTTAATTTAAATCAAATAGAGTTTATTGCTCAAAAGCATGCCATTACCCTTGAATTAGGGTTTACTATTCACCTTACATGTCATCACCCTTGAATTAGGGTTTACTAATCACATCAAGGTGAATTAAACTCATAACATCATCATGTATGAGTAACATCTTCATTGATGCTCTTAGATTAGTTAAGAGTTCATCATTTATTATAATTAGGGTTTCTATGACCTCACACGGGTGGACCATACCCTAATTATGCTCATTTATGTGCATTGGAGATGCTTTACTTGAGTTTCCACTTAAAAAGGGTACTTTCTCTCTCTAGAAGTACTTTATCTCTCTAGAAGTACTTTCTCTCTCATCATAATGCTAGGTGATGTCAACATCACTCTAAAACAGGTTGGATTGAGTCATCATAGGCTAACATAGCCAAAAGCATCACCATTATGTGATTAGAGTTACTTTCTCTCTCTAGGATACTTTCTCTCTCTAGAGTACTCTCTCTTTCATCATATTAATGGTTGATGATAACATTAGACTAGATCAAGTTATATAGAGTCATTATGACTAAAAACATCATTCTCATGTAATTAGGGTTTGAATTGAGCAAGGTATAACTCAATTGACCCTTTAGGGGTATTTTGATAATTCACCCCATTGATCATCATTATGGTCAAAACCTTAGTCAATTAACCCCTTACTATCCTAGATCATCATTAGGGTTTGATTTGGGCAACATTGGACCATTTATATTATGAATTTATTGAAAGAAGTCAACTTGGAATCACATTGATTGATTTCAATCATTAATCATCAATTGAGTTGAGATCGGTTGAAAGTGTTGACCGTTTGCCCACTTTGACCTTCCAAGACCGCGAGCCTCTTTATAACTCCAAGACCACGAGCCCCCTTAGGCTTCAAGACCGCGAGCCTCCTCAAGTGGTTCAAGACCGCGAGCCCTATCATTGGTTCACTTGATGTTGAGACCGCGAAGATCAAGTTGGAGTTGAGACCGCGAAGAGATGTTGATCGTTTATCTAGTTTGACCTCAGGACCGCGAGGCCCTTCGTGGTCTTGAGACCGCGAGCCTCCTCTCGGTCTTGAGACCGTGAGCCCTCTCATAGTCTTGAGACCGCGAGCCCTCTCACGGTCTTGAGACCGCGAGGCTCACATGGTCTCAGCCGCTTGGTCCATCAACAAAATCAAAGATACAATCGATGATGTTAACCGATGTTGAAGCCCTCAAAAGGTCAAAGTTATGTTGACCACCTATGGATTGGGTCAATTAAGGTTATGCTTAACCATTTGGTCATTCAATTGACCCTCAATTGTTGACCAATTAGGGTTGAAATTGATTCAATTAGGGTTTATCAATGTTCACCCAACAATACTCAACAATGTGCATCAACACAAGGTTGAACCCTTCAATTGAGCTCCAATTGGGCTCAAGCTTGGCCCAAACGGTCTTGAGGTCATGTGAGTGGACCCCACATAGTTCTTGAGACCGTTTTCCCAAGATTTCATCAAAATCTAAGGTGATTTGATAGAGGTTGAACCATGATTGGGTCACCAATTCAGTATTTTGATCAAATGATAACTTATTTGCAATTGGGTCCTCAATTGGTCAAATTACTCAACCCTAGACCTTTCAAACGGTCTTGGGTGATTGTACTCTCGGTCTTGAGACCGTTTGCCCATCAAACTTTGGATTCTAGTGCAAATTCATCAAGGTCTGACCCATTGAGTTGATGATCATGTCAATATTTAATTGCAATGTAATTTGGTGTAATTGTACCTTCAATTGGTCAACTATCCTTGACCCCAGACCTCCAAACGGTCTTGGTTGATTGACCTTGCGGTCTTGAGACCTTTTGGTGACCCCCAAACGGTCTTGAGACCGTTTAGGTCAATCAACCCTAAAAACCCTAATTAGGTCACCGTAATTCCAGTACTGATTTCATCTAGGGTTAGCCCTAGTATTCACCCTTCAACTCTTAGCCCGTTTGGAATTAGACCATCAAACTTGGTGAGTTGTTAATCAACATAATTTTGAACAGTAATCTCATACGGTCAACGCTTAGTCAACGACCTTACACGGTCTTGAGACCGTTTGCCCAAAAAGGCAATTTCAGACCGTTTGAAAATCAGGAATAAATTCAAATAAAGTTGTTACTTAAAAAGGTCATATCTCCCGATTCCTTTGGATTTAGCCTCCCAAATTTTGAGGGTAATTAGCATATATAACTAGGAACAGGTTTATTATACGGTCCACGCTCGGTCAATGGGGCCAAACGGTCTTGGAGACCGTTTGCCCTGTCGCGGTCTCGAGACCGTTTGCTCACCTCGCGGTCTTGAGTCCGAGAGAGCAAACTTTTGAGACCGTTTAAGGAAGTGAAAAGCGGTGGGTTTTTCTTGGAAATCACGCCTGCATCTCCTAAATCAAGAACAGTACGAATATCCCATGGATTTACTTGCAAAATAGTAGGGAAAAGTAGGGAAATACTAAGAGCTATCATCAAAACGCATATAAAGATGCACATAGTAAAGCATGGGTTTAGAGTTATAAAACCCGCCTAAAGCTTGCTTCTTGAGCTCCAAGATTTCAAGCTCCAAGATCTAATGGCGTACTTGAGTTCCCACAGGTTGTCCAAGGTGAAAACTCCAAGGAAGGATGAAAAGAGATGGCTAGAAAGGTAGGGTTTCAAGAGTTAGCCATGAAGATGACCTTGAATTCGAGTTCTAACCATAGAATTAGGCAAGAAGAGGGGTTTAAACCTACCTTGTACCCCTTGGTCGTCCTCCTTAGCTCCAAGGCAGTCCTTGGTCGTCTTTGGTGAAATGAAACAGTAAGGGAACGAAGGGTGAGTTCCCTTGCAACTAGGGGAAGGAGAGCTTATATACATGGGGTAGGATTTTCAACATTAGTTCATAAGTTGTCCATAATTCCAACTAGGTCCCTCCTTCTTTACTTGATCGTCCCTTCCTCTTTATTCTAAGGACAAACATTCTCTTAAGGCTTTAGGAAAAGAAGGTAAAGGAGAGCAAGCTAATAATAAGGTACATACCTAAGGAAATATTGCACATATACCCTGATTATTCAATCACAAGGCATATCTCATAGTCTGATAGTTCAATTGAGGTGACTTCCCCATCATTTCTTCTCTAAATGATGGCAAGAGTCTAAAAAGATACATTAGATGACATATTTTACAATTTGCATCCCTATATTTGGGTAAATTGCATTTTATCCCAAATTAGGGTTTTCAAGCACCGGGATTGCTTCCACAGCTGCACCTTGGTGCCCAAGCTTGGGAAATCCCTCAAACTTTACCAAAAAGATTCTCATGATGTCTCAACATCAGAGGAACATCTCAACATGTGCAAATTGCAAGATAACCCTTTTAACTGGGTAAATTGTACATAGGTCCCTGTATATCAAAACAATGGTACGACTTTAAATAAAAAGGAGCAAATACTGAAATATATGTTTCTGAGAAACTTAATTACATGCTCAGATTTAATCACAAAGATTTAATTACATATTTAGGCAAAACACCTAGGGTTAACTCATAACCCAGGTCAGGGATGTTACAGCTACAATATCCAAAATTAGAGGAAAGTAAGTCTAGCCATCAAATACAAGTCAAGAGTGCTACTCTAGTTTATAGTTGTTGAGGCGGCTGGCGCCAGGCGTTTTAGGGGGAAAGAGGTTCACCCGGCTCCCATGGATGAACAATGACTAAGGCACCATCCATCATTCAGGGGGCCTCGTCGAGAATCCTATTCCTCTCTATCTCTGTCACCAGCTTAATAACGAACCTTGTAGTTTCTTCAGCCACGATCTAAAACTCCTCGCTCAGACGCCAATGTCTTTTGATCCATCCATGGATTTGACCCTTGAAGGGTTTTCTTCCGGTAAACCGAAGGGATATATACTCCTTCCAGTTCGGGATTGAATCATTCTTGGTGGAGAAGGAGAAGACCTTCACCCCATTTCTGACGTCCGATTCCATGAACTTGATGATAGGCTCATCGCTGCAAGCTTTCCCAAGTTTGAGCAGAATGCCCTAAGTCTAGGCGCCGGCCCTGATAACTAAGCTCTAGTTCCCAATATGCTCAAAGGAAAAGGCGGTGTTACTACTTTTACAAGTATGGATCACAATATATGAATTTGGAACAAATCTGAATAATTATAATTCTAATGTACTTGGTTGGTTACTTTATAAAGAAGTCTTCAACAAATGTAAGTTTAGAGTGCCTAAGAAGTTGTGCGCTCGAGGCCCCAAGGTTCTCTAATTGAAAGGTTGGATTACCTTGCTGCTGTGCTGATACATGGTGATCACATTATTTGTAATTGAAGCAAATCTGAATAATGGTAATTTGATGAATTGTTGAAATATTAAAAATAACAAAGATACAAAAAGGTACGTAGAATATACTTTAAGCTGAAAGGACTCTGGATTTCATAAATGTGTTGTTATGTTCACATCTTATTGCTATAAATAGACATAAAATATACCTGATATCTTTCTCCTAAGAGCAGTTTTTCCAGCTAAACAGTTACCAATAACCCACGTGCTGGTTTTTAGCTCCAGACTTACCTTTTAGTATTCTGATATTTGTTTTCTTATGCCATCTACTGATTGTCTGTAAAACCACTTTAAAATCACCTCTTCAATCTGATCGTTAATTCCAGACTTTGGCTGCTCTTCATTATTCCTGGTTTTGGCTCTTTTTTTCCTGTAATTATGTCAGTTTATATGTAGGAATTGAAATTAACGACGAGGAGCTGGCTCATTTTGTTGAGCATGTTGATAAAGATAACGATGGAATAATAACATTTGAAGAGTGAAGGGATTTTCTTTTACTATATCCCCATGAAGCTACCATAGAGAACATATATCAATATTGGGAAAGGGTTTGTCTAGTGGACATTGATGAACAGGCTGTTATTCCTGAGGGAATCAGCAAACATGTAAATTCAAGCAGATATCTTATTGCTGGTGGAGTTGCTGGATCCATTTCTCAGACTACAACTACACCTCTTGACCTCCTTAAGGTAGTTATGCAGGTTCAGACAACAAAAGCTCAACTTACACCTGTAATAAAGAGAATATGGACAGAGGGACGCATCTTTGGTTTCTTTAGAGGAAATGCGTTGAATGTAGTGAAAGTTGCACCTGAAAGTGCAATTAGATTTTACACATATGAAGAAATCTATTAACCTCGGTTGAAGGATGGTATTTTCTTGTAGTCTTTTTTTTGGTCAGTCAAACTCCTGTTGCTTTTTTTTCATTTTTGGTTTAGAAAAATACAAACTTGTTAGTTCTCAAGATGAGGAACTAACTATATAAAAAGAAACTCTCTCTATACAATTGAGATAAAAATCTCTCAAGAAGTATAAGCCTATGAATAGACAGAAAAAAAAAGCCCAAAGAAAGGAACAAGCCACGCATAGCAGCACCCCAAACTGATATATAATCATCAAAAAACCTACAGCACCACCTCCAGCAAGCTAAAAACAGCAGGCAACTGCCAAAGACAAGAGAGAGCTCTATCATACTAGGGGAAAGGAACTCATTCATTCCCGAACCAACATGAACCACCACGAACAAAACAACAGAAAACTACATTTCCATCTAGAAAACATCCACAAAGCAGATTTAGAAGAAACAAGCCAAGACACCTTGAGCGAGCTCTGCCACTCCACACATGATAAGCTCGACCACTCAAGCACCACCAAGAAACCACCCACTCTCCAGCAGATATAACCAGGAAACAAGAGGGGAAAACAAAACCACATCAGCAGCTTGAGAGAGCTCTGCCACTCCAATAAGATAAGCTCATCCACTCAAGAGAAGATACACATCCTCAAACACTCAAGCAGCAACAACTCAAAGCAGCTCAAAAGCCTACAGAATAGTCACTCAACCAGCCTCATAATGAGAAGAACTCCATCCAAAGCAGCCCGACAACTCAACCAAAGTCAGAAGAAAGATATACAAAACAGAACAAAAAACCACATCAGCAACTTGAGAGAGCTCTGCCACTCCAATAGGATAATCTCATCCACTCAAGAAAAAGAGAGCCCTCAACCGTATAAGCAGCATCAAAACAAAGCAACTCAGCTGATTATAGGACTGCCGCTTAACAACCTCAAAGATGAACTCCATCCATAGCAGCCCTACAACTCAAACAAAGGCAGAAGATAGATATGCAAACAGGACCTGAAAGCAGCTATACAGAGCTGAGAACCAGCAGAACCAAAAGAAGAAGGAATTAGGCAGGCCAAAAACATATGATCTCTTGCATAACCCTCTTACTAACATCTTCGGGTAAAGATCCAAGGTTATCATGCACTCTAATATTCCTTTCCCACCAAATGTGATAAAGAGAACTAAGAAAAAGAAACTTATCTTTCTTATTCTGAATTTTCAGAAGATTATCCAACAAGTTAAAAATCAAAGGAACAGTAAGCACTTCTTTTAAGCCATTCCAAACATTTTTAACATACGAGCAACAAGTCAAGAAATGGATAGAGCTTTCACAATCAGCCTCACAAAGATGGCTGTAGTCACTGTTTTGTATTTGATATTGACATGTTATAGCAGTTGTCAGTGATGACATAACTATCCTAACCCTTTTGTAGGAGCGGCTGCTGCTGGAGTGGGAGAGTCTGAGATCGGCGTCGACGGAAAGGCGGCGGCAAGATGGCTAGAGGTTTGAAGAAGCATTTGAAGAGGCTCAATGCCCCGAGTCACTGGATGTTGAACAAACTTGGGGGTGCCTTTGCCCCCAAGCCATCTTCTAGTCCTCACAAGGCTAGAGAATGTCTCCTATTGATTCTTATTTTAAGGAACAAGCTGAAATATGCTCTTACCTACCGTGAGGTCATTGCCATTTTAATGCAGCGACATGTAATGGTTGATAACAAAGTTACGACAGACAAGACTTATCCTGCTGGTTTCATGGATGTTGTATCAATTCCCAAGACCAATGAAAACTTCAGACTTCTTTATGACACCAAGGGGCGTTTCCGTCTTCACTCCATCAAAGATGAAGAGGCTAAGTTCAAGCTCTGCAAGGTCAGGTCTGTTCGATTTGGCCAGAAGGGAATTCCCTACCTGAACACCTATGATGGCCGAACCATCAGCTACCCTGACCCTCTTATCAAGGCCAATGACACAATCAAGCTGGACCTTGAGAACCAAAAAATTGTGGATTTCATCAAGTTTGATGTCGGAAATGTTGTGATGGTCACTGGTGGAAGGAACACTGGACATGTTGGTATCATCAAGAACAGGGAAAAACATAAGGGAACCTTTGAGACTGTCCACATTCAGGATGCAACTGGCCACACGTTTGCTACTCGTCTAGGCAATGTGTTCACAATCGGCAAGGGGACTAAGCCCTGCGTATCCCTTCCTAAGGGCAAGGGTATCAAATTATCCATCATCGAGGAAGCAAGGAAGAGGGCAGCAGCTGCACCTGCTGCGGCAGCAACTGCTTAAAATCCGTTTAGGTAGCTATCACTGTTTTTGTTTGAGATGAACTTTTTGGTGCTTAATTTTCTTGGTTGTACTCAATGGAACCTGCACCTGAGCAAACTTGGTGGAATAGGTTGTGACCAATGATGTATCTTAGATTTCTATTCTGTTTTGACATTCTTTTCCAATCATAGATGGATCATTCTTTTCCAATCAACACTGTAAAGGGCCATGTTTTCATCAAGATGTAGAGATTCAAATCTCTCCTAATAAGCTCTTCCCAAGTTAACTAGTTCTGTCTCTTCTTTAACTAACTGTGCCTCGGTTGAAGTCCCTAATATTTTGGTTAAATGATGGCTTGAGAATAGGAACAATCCTATGATCTAGGCAAGCACCTAGGCATCCTAGGTATTAGGCCAAAGTTGGTGAGCACCTAGATGTCTTGGGAATCGTGGTTTTTGTTGTTTCCTTCAAGTGCAATAACATATACATAAAATGCTCAATAATTGTCGAGTTTCCTTAATTGCATCCCTATACATCTCCCATATGAATATATGTATAGGCATCTAAACCTACACACATGCATATACATGCATATGCAAGAATAAAAAATGATAATGTTTACAACTGCAGTTTTTATGACGCGTCCATGTTAGACAAATGTCTGGCTTGTTCCCCAACATTTGCATTGATTCCAGCAATGAAAAAGAGAAAAAGCCAAAAGGTTATCACTTTTGAAATTCAAAGCTATTCCTTCGACACGCATAGCAAATTGCAAACTACCGGGAAGTCGACTACATAGGTAGGGGGCGGCTGTGCTGTGTCAAAACCAAGTATCGTGCCAGAAGGAGATATTACCTACCCCAATCTTCCAGGATCTGTGGTGTTCTGCCATCATCTTCCCTTGATGCAACCTTCTTGAAATTGATGAGCTGAGACCCTATTTACCCGTTCCCTTCTTCCCCTCAACTTCCTCATGCTCCCCGAAAGGTGTCCTCTCCTTTTTCACCGCCACAAAAATATGTTCAGCAGTAGCACACCCCCACTATGTCTACGATTATGTTCCACTCCTCTTCCACCAACTACTTCAACACACATCATCCTCCTACACGGCCACAAGCTTAATGAAACTATGATCCAACATACATACTCTTCTCCATGTCATTCTTGTCTTCTATTCCTCTTGTTCACTTATACTATTTTATACACTCTCTCTTCCTCATTCTCACAACCTAGGAAGCATAGACACGAACAAAAACACAAACATGGGACACACAAATTTAAAAAAAATATAGGACATAGACATGACAATACATATACATATGCATATACAACATTTATTCTGATACATGTTATAATGTAAAATTGTATACAAATTCATGGGATCATGTATGTATAAAAATGGAATGGATAGAGATAATTCAAATCATAATAACAAAAGTCTTCGAATTTCACGAAAATCGACGATTTTCCCGATGTTATATGTGTCATATATATATATATATACACACACACACGTTTTCATTAACTAGTATTTGAGACGGAGAGCGTTTCTCGGTATTTATTAATAAATACCGAGACGAAGAGCATTTCTTGGTATTTTTTTTATTTAAATGAGAGTTTTGTTAATGATATAGGAAGTCAGAGGGTATTTCTCAAAACGCAATTAGTGGGAGTCTGTTAGACAACACATTAACTACGCGGCTTCTTTGCGGAACCAATTACAAAACTGAATTCTTAGGTATTAGTATTTGAGTTAAGATATACGTTAGAAGTTAGACTCAGTTGGATGAGATCGTGGGTAGTTGGAGTATATCGTGCGCAGCTGGATGGATCGTGTAAACTCTACAAAAGCCATACATTTTTTTCTTTTGAGTAAAAATCACGTGAAACACCCTCAGAAGAGAGAGAAACTATGAGGGATAAGTATTTTAAAATTGGAGTGGTCTAATTGGTTGAGGACTTTTTGAAAGGCTGAAAATGGCAGTATTGTAATTTTTTTGACATATTCACTCAGTTAAAGAAACCCTACAAAATCCCTTCCTATTGACTAATTGGTCAAGTATCCCTTTGGGAGGAGAGGGAAATGGATGCATCATAATATCCTCTTATACCCAATACTGTAATGGCTGTACTATAGAAACCGCCCCCAAACTCAGCAGGGCCTTTGCCGACAATTCACTGACAGCTAGAAAATATAGCAGCAATTCAAATGTCTTTTCGTCGAAGTAGTTGAATGCCGAAACAACCTTTTTGACTCATTTGACAAGTCCAATAAGACCATGCCCACCAGCCAATATTCTACCATACAAATGCACCCAACGCCAAGCTTTCCTACAATGTTATTTAGCTCAAACATAGACATGGGAGAGTGTTCTCTCCAACTGAATGATACATGGATTCTAAAAGTGATTATGATCTCCACATATTCAGGTTCATTTGATGCATCCTCTAGGTCAACACTCATCATATTCATGTCCTTCTTCGGCTCATTTGTAGGGTACTCCATACACCCCCCTCATGGCTAAGATGCCAAAGATTTCAGCCACGAATGTAGATGGATTCCTCGAGGTCAACACTCATCATATATAGCTGTAGTGAGAATGGCAGTATGACTGTCGTTTGATGAGAGTGATTGCATTATTAATCAGATACTTACATGACATACATATATTATATAAATAAGGGCATGCAGTCTCACAAAGGTATGCTAATAAACTTGAAAGAGTGTGGATGTATTTTCTTTACATATATTTGAAAACTTGCATGGGTCACCTTTCTAATCAGGATGGTAGGTATGACAGTCATCAAATGAAGGTGATTGCAAAATCTAAGAGAGAATTATGCATTGCAGGTTCCTGGACTATCCATGCAAGAATTAGAAGCTGAAGTTGACAGTAATCTGAGTCATTAGAACAATTAAACTATTTGTATTGACAGTCTTAGGGAATGCAGAAAACTCAAACTTAGAGAATGCAGCAATTTTAGGTTTATAGAAAAAAGAAACTTAAGAGAATGCAACATTCAGTTGCTGAGACTTACGTTGACCCCTGTTTTTAGAACCAAGGCATTAGAATAGTAAAAAAAGGCCTAAAACGATTCCATTACATTCAAGTTTCAAATATGAAAGGTAACGTAATTAACACAACTGAAAGGTGACATAATAAACAAATAAAAATGTATTGGTGTGCTCATATGTATAAGTGGATAGATGAAAAAAAACACATGCCACAACATATAAATGAAAAGGACAAGCACATGCTAACAACGATTTCTTAAATACATATATATATTTTAAGGCTCCCTCTGAAGTTGGATCATATATATAACATATACTCAAGTAGAAATAACTTATTATAACCAACTCTTAGGAAAACATTGGGGAATAGATATGCAAATATCATAGTATTCTCAATGCATCTGATATTTTTCAGGGAGGTTCACCTTGTTGCTATTGAATTTTGTCAAAGTGATAGTGCTGAAATTAATGATAGGTTAGGTACTTGACGTTCAACATGGTTGTGTACCAATGAACAAATCATCTAAGGCATTCATGCTAGGGTGTAATTCTTGTTCGAGCATATATGGTGAGTAGTTTTGTACATTGGTGTTATCTAAACACTGGTTCATATGACTTACTGTTTAGTATCTGATTGAATTTGATCTAAAGGACCCTAGAATACATCGTCACATTACCCCCAAACAACCCACTCTCTTGGTTAAATCATCTAAACCCTAATTCTCTGTAGTATCAACTAGTTCTTCTTACTTATTTTTAGAATTTCTTACTCATGATAGTAAGTCCATGATAGATAATTGGTACTTGTTCGTAATTTCTTGTGATAGATTTTCATAGTTAATTTCCTAATGTATCCCTACTTGTTTAGGTGGTGTAACTGATATCTTAGTGTAGTTAACTTATCTTCATTGACATTACTAGCATGGCTTAGTATAATTTCCTTCTTGTCTAGTGCATCTGTCATTTTCTCTACTAGCTAGCTTGTTAAATATAATTATAAGGTTTAGCTAAGATCTCAATCTTATTTTATTCTCTAAAATGATATGTAGTGTGATCAACATAACCCCCAATTAAACTCTTAAAACCCTAACCTCTACACTGGGAATCTAAAGAAACACCCTATAATTAACACATTCTCTACACCCTTAGGATTGACCCATGGTCTACCTACTCTACTACATCCCAAGACTTTGCACTTGCATATTTGAAGAAATGAGTGTGCTAGTTAGGGTTTCAATTTGTAATCTTGGTGTACGTGAATTAGCAGGTCTCACAATCGGCCTGGTGTGACTATTGTCATGTTTTCTTATAGAAATAAAATAGAATTGAAGTATATCATGTGGCATCTAGGAACTTGTCTACTGTTGTCCATCAAGCTCTAACAAAAGTAGCCCCAAGCATCCTTTCATGTTCCAAAAGTTACCCTCCATATGAAGATAAAATTGTGGTGATTAGAGGAAGAGATTCCTCCCTCTTGTCTATCGTGAGGCATCTTTGAGGGTACAAGGGCATGCGATGATGATGAAAAGATGAGGATGTGATGATGTGGACATATCTGACTAAAAAACTCCACACGTTAATAGTAAAATATGGTGGAGACTTTGAGTTCATGTAATGGATACAATTTGTAACAACACTCGCCATCGTTATGATAACAAGTGCCATTAACAATAATAAAACATGCGGAAGCAAATCATTTGCAGCGGAATTACTGAAAATCACTAAAAATTTAAAACTTTTTCAAAGAGATCCATTCACATGAAAACTCTTTAACCAAGAACCAAAGTGTTTCCATTTCATCCTGGTTCACAAGTACACATCCTGTACAATTCCTTTTTAAGGATTACAACATTGACTGCCCTGTTACAAATATACACAGGCAGTATAAAAACTTTGAGGCACTATGCCAAAACTCCGATTGAATCATTTAAAACTCCGAGGACCTGAGAGTACATAGACGACACATAGGACTACTATCTATATGACTTGACAGACAATATCTCCACCTGAGATCTCACTGCTGTCTCTACTGCTGTTGTTGCTATCCTTCACCTACTGAAGGTTTTCTGTCTTCTCGTCCGCATCCACCTAAAAATGTGGTTCCCACGGGGGTGAGACAATTATAAAAATTGTCCCAGCGAGATATATAACTCTCTGCCAGTAACATTATTATTGCAACTTAAGAAGATAAATATGAACAGAGGAATCATATTTATTTGACAGCAGATATTTTAATGTCTAACAGATTAGAACATTATTCTATATCAGAAGCAGTGCAACTATATCTTGATAGGATCAACATGTCACTTGTTCTTTATTGAATATAAAGAACATGTATAACATCTATTCAAACTATAGAATCATTACCACTGCATTAACTTTCTTCAGGCTTAGATCATATATCTAAAGCATAGCATTATCATTATGGAGTCATGGCCCGTAGCCATACTCTTATCACAAATGTTGGGATCTTAATCCCTCATTTCAACATTGGGAATTCTCCTCCTTTCACAATTTCAATAACATAACCATGAAATCATGGGTATTCAAACCCTTAGCTCATCACCTGAGCATTGTTACCTCTTTCTTAGGTAACTAACACCTTTAGGTCATCTGAACAAGGTAAGTATGATGCTTGCTACACAAGCATCCATCATGGCACTTGAGCCCCATTAACTCTCTTGCCACCTCTTACCAGGCACAAGGTATATTATGGCACACAAGGCTCAATAAACAAATTTAAATTAATAACACATCATAGCTCATACCTGGCTATGCACATCATCTCATGATACCTGCATGATTAGCACATATGATAGCAGCACATCAATTATCTATCAACACCATGCAAAAACAATATATTAATAATTCAAGGGTATTATCATTAATCCTTTACCAGGATTTGGATTTCCATCACACATAGCTCATCAGAACACTGTACATCTTGTCACCTTTCACTAGGCAACAAATTTATTCACATGGCTCACAAAACCATTCACATCTTGTCACCTCTCACTAGGCAACAACTTTATTCACATGTATCACAAGGCCATTCACATCTTGTCACCTCTCACTAGGCAACAACTTTATTCACATGGCTCACAAGGCCATTCACATCTTGTCACCTCTCACTAGGCAACAACTTTATTCACATGGCTCACAATGACATTCACATCTTGTCACCTCTCACTAGGCAAAATTTTTATTCACATGGCTCACAAGGCCATTCACATCTTGTCACCTCTCACTAGGAAACAACTTTATTCACATGGCTCACAAGGCCATTAAGCATTATACTTGTTATACAAGTATTTAACATGCCTTACAAGGCTTATGTAATAAGAGAAATACAACCTTCCCATCATTAGGGTTAGGATTTTCCTTTCTTATCGATTAGGTTTCTCTCACATATCATTACCCTTTTAGGTTTTCAAGATCATATTATCAATGATCAAACCCTAATTCATTGCTCCCCACATCTAGGAGCCAACATTTATACCATAAGTATTCAATCATACTTATTTATTCTCATCATTTATCATTAAATGATTATCATCACAAGGTATGAGTTTCTCTCTCATCCTTATGTTGGGAATTAACAAAACGACCATGTTAGGTCACTTTCAATTCAGCTCTAAGTCAAGTATAGAGCACCACAGCCGTGTAACCAAGAACGGCAGTGCAAAGAGAAGCCACCACGGCCGTGCTACCTTGCACGGTCGTGCAAAGGGAAGATACCACGACCGTGCTACCTTACACGGTCGTGCTACAGGAGTTTACCTCAAGAATCATATTCAAGTATGAATTCTATTCTTTCATTTAGGAATTAGGGTTTCACATACCATCTCCCTTCCTTAGAATAGAAATTGCATATAGCATCACCCTTCATTAGGGTTTCATATCACATTGCCCATAATTAGGGTTTACTATTAATTCCCAATTAGGGTTTCTCATAAAATCACCCTCAATTAGGGTTTCACATGGATACACCCTCAGTTAGGGTTTCAAATGGATACACCCTCAACTAGGGTTTACTATTCATCCTAATTAGTGATTTCACATGTAGACAACCTCTTATTAGGGTTATACATGGAATCAACCTCAATTAGGGTTTTCATCATGTATTGGATCCATGCATTTGTTATGCATTCTTAATTAGTACCATTAAGGTATCTCTCACCTAATTACATTAGGTTTCCAAAAAGGTTTGATCAATTGGACCTTCAATAACATGAGGTATCCAATTGAATTAGGGTTTCCAATGTTGATTCCTTCAATCATTGAATTCATGGAACCAATCATCAATTGGACCTATATTCATACTTCAATTGAGTTTGATAAGTCAACCTTCAACTAATTTGACCCTCAATTGATCATCAATTAGGGTTTGATTCAATTGAATTAGGATTTGGAATCGATGATTCAACAACACTAATCAATGTAAGACTAGTTGCTTTGAAACCATTGAACCATCATCCAAATTGGGTATGACCTGACCCCAAACGGTCTTGAGGTCGTTTGGATGACATACAAACGGTCTTGGGGTGATCACCAAACGGTCTTGAGACCGTTTGGCTCATCCAACCTTTGGAATTTAGTGAAAAATCATCATGGATTGGTCTATCGAGTTGATCAACAAATCAGCATTGAGTTGCAGTATGATTTGGTACCTTTGGACCTTCAATTGGTCAACTATACTTGACCCCAGACCTCCAAACGGTCTTGGGGTGATCGCCAAACGGTCTTGAACCCGTTTGGATGATCCCCAAACGGTCTTGAACCCGTTTGGGCTAATCAACCCAAAATCTCAACTTAACTCATTGGAATTTCAGCACTGTTTTCAATTAGGGTTTGCCTAATTGAATAGCCTTCAAATCACGATTCCTTGGAATTTAACCCCTAAAATTTGTAGAGTCATTAACCAACATAATTAGGAACAGGAATCCCAAATGGTCAACGCTTGGTCAACTCACTCAAACGGTCTTGAACCCGTTTGCCCAAGTAGGTCAAGTTAATCAGGTTGAAAATCAGCACTTAATCCAATTAGGTTTTCCTAATTGATTAGCATTAAACCTATGATTCCTTTGGATTTAACCCCTCAAATTTGGAGGGTCATTAACCAACATCATTATGAACAGGAATCCCAAACGGTCAACGCTTGGTCAACCATCTCAAACGGTCTTGAACCCGTTTTCCCAAGCAGGTCAAGTTAATCAGGTTGAAAATCAGCACTTAATTCAATTCAATTTGTCTAATTGATTGGCCTTCAACCTATGATTCCTTTGGAGTTAACCCCTCAAATTTGGAGGGTCATTAGCATACATAATTAGAAACGAGATTCCCAAACGGTAAATGCTTGGTCAACTCCTTCAAACGGGTTTGAACCCGTTTTCCACCAAATGGTTTGCAACCCGTTTGGTCACCAAACGGTTTTGGTGAAACCGTTTGGTCCCAACTTTTGAGATCGTTTGCTCCCAAGATATTTGGTGAGGTGCTTTCTTATGATGATGTAATCATCATCTTCCTTCTTTCACCCAATAACAGCAACCGTTCTTGATGGAATTTGCAGCAAAGAAACAAAAGTGTATAAAATTGAAGAAATCAATCAACAAAGCATAGAAGATTGATGCAATAGCAATGTTTGAGGGTTTAAGTTATAAAACCCACCTCCAATTGAGCTCCAAAGCTCCAAGATCACGCCATCAATGGTGGATGAAGCTCTAGCAACTCCCCCTAGGCTCGTCCTCAAGCTTTTGATTGCAAAAGTTGGCTAGGGTTGAAGAGGAGATCGAAATAAGAAGGAATCCATATTTTATTTTCGATTTCCACCATGAAATCATGAAGAACAAGGGTCAAGAAGCTTACCAACAGGTTGGGGCTAGTCCTCCTGTTGCTCCTAAGTCCCCTTGAGCTCACCCAAAGCAAAAAAAGAAGAAAGGGCCGAAAAAGCCTTTCAATTCATTTGGAAAAAGGCACTTTTATAAGGAAATTGATGAGAGAGAAAATGCCTTATAAAAATCCAATTAATCCAAAAATTATGGCCGCCTCTTCCCCCTCAATTCCATGGATACGAGGCACCTTCCTTTGCCTTTAATTCTGCTTCATTATCCTCAAGTTAAAGAAAAGCAAATTAAGCACCTTAATGCTTATTATATTAATATCCATATGTGAGTGGGTTTTCTTTTTCTTATAATAAGGTGAGTGGAATTTCACCTACTTAGGATATTTTCATTCCTTATCTTGGCAAAGGAACGTCCATCCTTATTCAAAATCAACCCAAAACATTTTGGTTGAAAGTCCTTCAATTATTTTTATTCATTTTTTCCCTAAATCAAATTAGGGTTTCAATTAGGCATTATTCTTGATTATTTTAATGTCAAGATTCTATCTCCTCCAACTTAGTTCAAATGAGGAGTACCTCTCATTTTATTTGCTATACATGATGCCAAGAAACATTAAGGACCTTATTGAAGTGGTAGTTTGCATATTGAACCCTAGATTTTGGGTAAATTGCACTTTACTCCAAAACTAGGTTTTAATGCACAACATTGTCCAACAAGCTCTATCTTGGTGTCCAGGCTTGTAGAAACCATACTACTACATCATATTCATCCTTATGATGTCTCAACATCAGAGGAACATCTTATCATGTGCAATTTTCAAGTTAACCCCTCAACTTGGGTAATTTGCACTTTAGTCCAAAACAAACAAAACATTGATTTCAACAATGTTCAAAAAGGACTAGAATTGCAACATAGGTTCCTCTTGAGGCCTAATTACTTTTCACAAGATGATATTAAACATTTAATCACCTTTCTTAATCAAAACACCTAGGGTTAGAGTATAACTCAGGTCAGGGATGTTACAAATTATAAACCCCTAACAAGGATTTCGTCCCTGAAATCCCAGAAAAAGGAGGGATATATTTATTCAGTTATCATTCCCTCAAGTCTCCACATAATATCTTAGTATCATGGAGATATCATGAACTCTGTGATTCCACACAAATCTCCTTTCATTAGCTCAACCTCATCAATGTTTATGCAGAGCATGAACCCCAAACATATGATGTCCATATTATTGAAAGGAAAAAGCATAAAAGAACATACATCTATCATCACCTAAGAATATTATCAAAGGGGTAAAACATATATGTCTAACAAAGATAATTTATTCAGTAATCCTTTAACAAACTCTATGTAATTGGGAATGTTACATAGCATTTTCCTTTTTGTTTAGGGTTGGAATTGCACAAAGCATCTTCCTTTATTGGAATTGCACAAAGCATCTTCCTTTATTGGAATTGCACAAAGCATCTTCCTTTATTGGAATTGCACAAAGCATCTTCCTTTATTGGAATTGCACAAAGCATATTCCTATATTGGAATTGCACAAAGCATCTTCCTTTATTGGAATTGCACAAAGCATCTTCCTATATTGGAATTGCACAAAGCATCTTCCTTCATTGGAATTGCACAAAGCATATTCCTTTATTGGAATTGCACAAAGCATCTTCCTTTATTGGAATTGCACAAAGTATCTTCCTATATTGGAATTGCACAAAGCATCTTCCTTCATTGGAATTGCACAAAGCATCTTCCTTTATTGGAATTGCACAAAGCATCTTCCTTTATTGGAATTGCACAAAGCATCTTCCTTCATTGGAATTGCACAAAGCATCTTCCTTTATTGGAATTGCACAAAGCATCTTCCTTTATTGGAATTGCACAAAGCATCTTCCTATATTGGAATTGCACAAAGCATCTTCCTTTATTGGAATTGCACAAATCATCTTCCTTTATTGGAATTGCACAAAGCATCTTCCTTTATTGGAATTGCACAATGCATCTTCCTATATTGGAATTGCACAAAGCATCTTCCTTTATTGGAATTGCACAAAACATCTTCCTTTATTGGAATTGCACAAAACATCTTCCTATATTGGAATTGCACTAAGCATCTTCCTATATTGGAATTGCACAAAGCATCTTCCTTTATTGGAATTGCACTAAGCATTTTCCTATTAGTTGGGAATGTTCACATAGCTCTTCCCTTTTGATTAGGAATGTTCACATAGCTCTTCCTATTAGTTGGGAATGTTCACGTAGCTCTTCCCTTTTGATTAGGAATGTTCACATAGCTCTTCTTATTAGTTGGGAATGTTCACATAGCTCTTCCCTTTTGATTAGGAATGTTCACATAGCTCTTCCTATTAGTTGGGAATGTTCACATAGCTCTTCCCTTTTGATTTCATTATACTCTCTAGATTGTTTCAGAATGATTGCTTGATCAGGGCAATAAAAAAGATACCAATCTAAGAGTTTCCATGCTCACTTTATCATCAATAATCATATACCTGGCCAGGGTATACAAGTATTGAGATTAAGTAGTATGCACTTTATTTGCTATCACATTCCTTGCTTTTCATGTCATTATACACACATGATTTTCCCTTGTTCCAACATGACTAAGTCATTTAGGAACTCTTTTAAAGCTCAAACTTTCTGCATGAAGGACTGATAACCTAGGTTGTTAAGCTAGTATCCAGTCCCCTATATGCATTACTGTTGCCCTAATCTGCCCAACAAGAGCATGATCATAGGATTCTCTATCCTGATCAGGTCTTAATGGGGATTCTCAGGCACTCATTCTATTCTTGTATGAGCCCTTGCACCTCTTCTTGGTGCAACAAAATTGCCCTTAGCAATGTGTTCCTTGTGTTCTCCAGTCATTTTCAAGTTCTTCTTCTCCTATGTGAGCAGAAGATACTATCAAATAAACTGGAAGACACTTAGAACAGACTCTACAACCTTAGTCCTATGTCTCTGTAGACTCAGCGAACCTAGAGCTCTGATACCACTAAATTGTAACGACACTCACCATCGTTATGATAACAAGTGCCATTAACAATAATAAAACATGCGTAAGCAAATCATTTGCAGCAGAATTACTGAAAATCACTAAAAATTTAAAACTTTTTCAAAGAGATCCATTCACAGGAAAACTCTTTAACCAAGAACCAAAGTGTTTCCATTTCATCCTGGTTCACAAGTACATAGCATGTACAATTCCTTTTTAAGGATTACAACATTGACTGCCCTGTTACAAATATACACAGGCGGTATAAAAACTTTGAGGAACTATGCCAAAACTCCGATTGAATCATTTAAAACTCCGAGGACCTTAGAGTACAGAGACGACACATAGGACTACTATCTATATGACTTGACAAACAATATCTCCACCTGAGATCTCACTGCTGTCTCTGCTGCTGTTGTTGCTATCCTTCACCTACTGAAGGTTTTCTGTCTTCTCGTCCGCATCCACCTAAAAATGTGGTTCCCACGGGGGGTGAGACAATTATAAAAATTGTCCCAGCGAGATATATAACTCTCTGCCAGTAACATTATTATTGCAACTTAAGAAGATAAATATGAACAGAGGAATCATATTTATTTGACAGCAGATATTTTAATGTCTAACATATTAGAACATTATTCTATATCAGAAGCAGTGCAACTATATCTTGATAGGATCAAAATGTCACTTGTTCTTTATTGAATATAAAGAACATGTATAACATCTATTCAAACTATAGAATCATTATCACTGCATTAACTTTCTTCAGGCTTAGATCATATATCTAAAGCCTAGCATTATCATTGTGGAGTCATGGCCCGTAGCCATACTCTTATCACAAATGTTGGGATCTTAATCCCTCATTTCAACACTGGGAATTCTCCTCCTTTCACAATTTCAATACCATAACCATGAAATCATGGGTATTCAAACCCTTAGCTCATCACCTGAGCATTGTTACCTCTTTCTTAGGTAACTAACACCTTTAGGTCATCTGAACAAGGTAAGTATGATGCTTGCTACACAAGCATCCATCATGGCACTTGAGGCCCATTAACTCTCTTGCCACCTCTTACCAGGCACAAGGTATATTATGGCACACAAGGCTCAATAAACAAATTTAAATTAATAACACATCATAGCTCATACCTGGCTATGCACATCATCTCATGATACCTGCATGGTTAGCACATATGATAGCAGCACATCAATTATATATCAACACCATGCAAAAACAATATATTAATAATTCAAGGGTATTATCCTTAATCCTTTACCAGGATTTGGATTTCCATCACACATAGCTCATCAGAACACTGTACATCTTGTCACCTTTCACTAGGCAACAACTTTATTCACATGGCTCACAAAACCATTCACATCTTGTCACCTCTCACTAGGCAACAACTTTATTCACATGGCTCACAAGGCCATTCACATCTTGTCACCTCTCACTAGGCAACAACTTTATTCACATGGCTCACAAGGCCATTCACATCTTGTCACCTCTCACTAGGCAACAACTTTATTCACATGGCTCACAAGGCCATTCACATCTTGTCACCTCTCACTAGGCAACAACTTTATTCACATGGCTCACAAGGCCATTCACATCTTGTCACCTCTCACTAGGAAACAACTTTATTCACATGGCTCACAAGGCCATTAAGCATTATACTTGTTATACAAGTATTTAACATGCCTTACAAGGCTTATGTAATAAGAGAAATACAACCTTCCCATCATTAGGGTTAGGATTTTCCTTTCTTATCGATTAGGTTTCTCTCACATATCATTACCCTTTTAGGTTTTCAAGATCATATTATCAATGATCAAACCCTAATTCATTGCTCCCCACATCTAGGAGCCAACATTTATACAATACGTATTCAATCATACTTATTTATTCTCATCATTTATCATTAAATGATTATCATCACAAGGTATGAGTTTCTCTCTCATCCTTATGTCGGGAATTAACAAAATGACCATGTTAGGTCACTTTCAATTCAGCTCTAAGTCAAGCATAGAGCACCACGACCGTGTAACCAAGAACGGCCGTACAAAGAGAAGCCACCACGACCGTGCTACCTTGCACGGTCGTGCAAAGGGAAGATACCACGGCCGTGCTACCTTACACGGTCGTGCTACAGGAGTTTACCTCAAGAATCATATTCAAGTATGAATTCTATTCTTTCATTTAGGAATTAGGGTTTCACATACCATCTCCCTTCCTTAGAATAGATATTGCATATAGCATCACCCTTCATTAGGGTTTCATATCACATTGCCCATAATTAGGGTTTACTATTCATTCCCAATTAGGGTTTCTCATAAAATCACCCTCAATTAGGGTTTCACATGGATACACCCTCAGTTAGGGTTTCACATAGATACACCCTCAACTAGGGTTTACTATTCATCCTAATTAGTGATTTCACATGTAGACAACCTCTTATTAGGGTTATACATGGAATCAACCTCAATTAGGGTTTTCATCATGTATTGGATCCATGCATTTGTTATGCATTCTTAATTAGTACCATTTAGGTATCTCTCACCTAATTACATTAGGTTTCCAAAAAGGTTTGATCAATTGGACCTTCAATAACATGAGGTATCCAATTGAATTAGGGTTTCCAATGTTGATTCCTTCAATCATTGAATTCATGGAACCAATCATCAATTGGACCTATATTCATACTTCAATTGAGTTTGATAAGTCAACCTTCAACTAATTTGACCCTCAATTTACCCTCAATTGATCATCAATTAGGGTTTGATTCAATGGAATTAGGGTTTGGAATCGATGATTCAACAACACTAATCAATGTAAGACTAGTTGCTTTGAAACCATTGAACCATCATCCAAATTGGGTATGACCTGACCCCAAACGGTCTTGAGGTCGTTTGGATGACATCCAAACGGTCTTGGGGTGATCACCAAACGGTCTTGAGACCGTTTGGCTCATCCAACCTTTGGACTTTAGTGAAAAATCATCATGGATTGGTCTATCGAGTTGATCAACAAATCAGCATTGAGTTGCAGTATGATTTGGTACCTTTGGACCTTCAATTGGTCAACTATACTTGACCCCAGACCTCGAAACGGTCTTGGGGTTATCCCCAAACGGTCTTGAACCCGTTTGGATGATCCCCAAACGGTCTTGAACCCGTTTGGGCTAATCAACCCGAAATCTCAACTTAACTCATTGGAATTTCAGCACTGTTTTCAATTAGGGTTTGCCTAATTGAATAGCCTTCAACTCACGATTCCTTGGGAGTTAACCCCTCAAATTTGGAGAGTCATTAAACAACATAATTATGAACAGGAATACCAAACGGTCAACGATTGGTCAACTCACTCAAACGGTCTTGAACCCGTTTTCCCAAGCAGGTCAAGTTAATCAGGTTGAAAATCAGCACTTAATCCAATTAGGTTTTCCTAATTGATTAGCCTGCAACCTATGATTCCTTTGGAGTTAACCCCTCAAATTTGGAGGGTCATTAACCAACATCATTACAAACAGGAATACCAAACGGTAAACGCTTGTTCAACCATCTCAAATGGTCTTGAACCCGTTTGCCCAAGCAGGTCAAGTTAATCGGGTTGAAAATCAGCACTTAATTCAATTCGATTTGTCTAATTGATTGGCCTTCAACCTATGATTACTTTGGAGCTAATCCCTCAAATTTGGAGGGTCATTATCCTACATAATTAGAAACGAGATTCCCAAACGGTCAACGCTTGGTCAACTCCTTCAAACGGGTTTGAACCCGTTTGCCACCAAATGGTTTGCAACCCGTTTGGTCACCAAACGGTTTTGGTGAAACCGTTTGGTCCCAGCTTTTGAGATCGTTTGCTCCCAAGATATTTGGTGAGGTTCTTTCTTATGATTATTTCATCATAATCTTCCTTCGTGCACCCAAGAACAGCAACCGTTCTTGATGGAATTTGCAGCAAAGAAACAAAAGTGTATAAAATTGAAGAAATCAATCAACAAAGCATAGAAGATTGATGCAATAGCAATGTTTGAGGGTTTAAGTTATAAAACCCACCTCCAATTGAGCTCCAAAGCTCCAAGATCACGCCATCAATGGTGGATGAAGCTATAGCAACTCCCCCTAGGCTTGTCCTCAAGCTTTTGATTGCAAAAGTTGGCTAGGGTTGAAGAGGAGATCGAAATAAGAAGGAATCCATATTTTATTTTCGATTTCCACCATGAAATCATGAAGAACAAGGGTCAAGAAGCTTACCAACAGGTTGGGGATCGTCCTCCTGTTGCTCCTAAGTCCCCTTGAGCTCACCCAAAGCAAAGGAAGAAGAAAGGGCCGAAAAAGCCTTTCAATTCATTTGGAAAAAGGCACTTTTATAAGGAAATTGATGAGAGAGAAAATGCCTTATAAAAATCCAATTAATCCAAAAATTATGGCCGCCCCTTCCCCCTCAATTCCATGGATACGAGGCACCTTCCTTTGCCTTTAATTCTCCTTCATTATCCTCAATTTAAAGAAAAGCAAATTAAGCACCTTAATGCTTATTATATTAATATCCATATGTGAGTGGGTTTTCTTTTTCTTATAATAAGGTGAGTGGAATTTCACCTACTTAGGATATTTTCATTCCTTATCTTGGCAAAGGAACGTCCATCCTTATTCAAAATCAACCCAAAACATTTTGGTTGAAAGCCCTTCAATTATTTTTATTCATTTTTGCCCTAAATCAAATTAGGGTTTCAATTAGGCATTATTCTTGATTATTTTAATGTCAAGATTCTCTCTCCTCCAACTTAGTTCAAATGAGGAGTCCCTCTCATTTTCTTTGCTATACATGATTCCAAGAAACATTAATGACCTTATTGAAGTGGTAATTTGCATATTGAACCCTAGATTTTGGGTAAATTGCACTTTACTCCAAAACTAGGTTTTAATGCACAACATTGTCTAACAAGCTCTATCTTGGTGTCCAGGCTTGTAGAAACCATACTACTACATCATATTCATCCTTATGATGTCTCAACATCAGAGGAACATCTTATCATGTGCAATTTGCAAGTTAACCCCTCAACTTGGGTAATTTGCACTTTAGTCCAAAACAAACAAAACATTGATTTCAACAATGTTCAAAAAGGACTAGAATTGCAACATAGGTTCCTCTTGAGGCCTAATTACTTTTCACAAGATGATATTAAACATTTAATCACCTTTCTTAATCAAAACACCTAGGGTTAGAGTATAACCCAGGTCAGGGATGTTACACAATTGCACATTTATTGTTAGATGATGGGGTGAGGTTTGGTTACATATGATTGGATTGATCACAAGAATGGTTCTTGGTGTTGTAGGATGGAAGAGGTCGAGAAATTTGGCTGAAACTCTATCACTAAAGGAATGCTCTATGTTGGATTCTATGTTGGTTTGTTGGTCAAAGTCTAAGTGGAGATGGAGGAAGGAAAGAAGTGGGGGAGAGGTAGAGGAGGAGGCAAGGTTTAGGGGGTTAAGGGGAAGCAGAAGAATGGAATGGTCAAGCTTCAACACTGGTGCTACTCTCATAGGTTGTAGAGTCTTCTTCACATTTGATGATGTTGGGAGGTGAAGAAGGTGAGGATATGTTGGAGTTCATGGCAAGCAAGTGAAAGCAAATAAATGGAAGCAATAGGAAGTGAGGAAGACTAGATAATAAGAGGTGGAAGAAATGATAGGTTGTCTTCGATTAATACATCTATGGAAATTACACAATTTTATGGATAAAGGGTTTGGGTTGGGGGAGACGTTATAGGGGGGAAGAATGGAAACATATTTCATTATTTGTAATTATTAGGTAAATGGAAGTTAAGAGTTGAAAAACTTAAATCAATGGATGATTGAAGTCATATGGAGGTTGATATTGGGAGGATAGTAGATCATGGGTTGTACAATGTACACAAATATCCAATCTTATATATGGTATAAATTAAGATTGAAAATTAGATTAGGGACATTTTTCTCATTTTTAAGCCTTTAGATGGGTAGATTAGTTGATTATTTTATTGTTTCTACTAAAGAACAAATATATAAAGTATTATTCATAATAAATATTTCAAAGGATATTTAAAGACCAATAGATTCAAATGTCAAGATTAGTAAAGAATATGTACATAATTATTTCTTAAAATTCTAGTTACTATAAAGGTTTTGGTAACCAATTTCTTAAGTTTGTAGTCACTGCATAGGTTTTGGCCACTAAAACTGATGAGAGGGTAAATTTGAGTTATCAAAATAGAAAATCAATGTCTTTGAAGAGGAAGATATGATGTAGCTGACATAGAGACAAATAAGACCACCAACATGAAACTAAGAAAATTGATCAAACTGAGGTAGCTCAGATTGCCACCGCCAAGCTAGATACAAATCAAACTGAATCATTTGAAGCTCATGGTGATTTCAACACCTCATCTTCACAAAACCTATAGTGGATAATAACCCTTGAAATGGAAAATAGTAGAAGGAAAGAAAAAATAGGTGAATACTTCACCTCTAGGTGATAAATCTCATCTCTTCCACATCAAGATAGGACCTGGTCCATTAACAGAATATTACCACGCTTTCCTAGAGTGGGATCACTAGAAGAATGAGTATCCTTGTAGTTGTGTATGCTTCCATTATGGTGAAAGGGAGCATAGAGACGGGATGTCCATCAGTGCTGAGAACCAGGATCACCTACCCCCAACAACAACCATCCACTTGGCATACCTCTAACCAGGAGACCTCTACTGCCAACAATCATGGATCTTAGATCTTTCAACCACCAGAAAAGGGGGGGGGGATTTTCCACCGGCCAGGGGCCTGGATTAATAAACCTCCACCTTTCCACAAACTAATCACTCAATAGGGGGAGGTCTTCACCAAGCCATCCTGTCAGATGATCTGACTAAGTTTAGGTTTGAGACTACCCCTCTTTTCAATTCTACATCTATTCTATCATGGGAACTAGATCTCGAATGGGGAGAGGTGGTTGGTGCCCTATGGGAAGCTTATAAAACAATTTATTTTATCCTTATAGCCAAGCCTAGAGAATATATCATGATACAAACACCATGCACCATCCCCATTCTATCTTCCTTCATATCCAGAGGCATAGAGCTTGTTAATAAAACTCAATCCCTAGTTCAAAACTATGAACTAAAAAGATAGTATTGGTTTCTAATAGAAGGCCTCCCCATCCATCTTTAAGCTAATTATTGTATAGAAGATGTGGTTGATATATGGGAAAAGTTAGTGGGCTTCTCATCCTAGAGACTAGGGCAATCTAACAAATGTAGAATATTGATTTTGGTCAATATTAGAGTACCAAAATCACCGAATGAGATTGTTGTAGTTGTTGATATGGAAGAGATCAATATCACCATCTAATAGGTTGTAAGGTTCTCATCTACAGATTATATTGAACTCTCCAATGTTGCCAAGGCACGTGACATCACATTGGAGGTGTATTGAGTCACCAACAGAGACACGAGGATGGCCATGGAGGCACATAGTCTAGGTTCTGATTTGGAAAACTATGCCACCTTCAAATACCAAGTTGTAGGTTTTTTGAGGAAATGAGGTGTCCTCATCACCCCCATTCCCAGAATTTCTCAAACCTACCCAGAACATTTACTCTCCATGGTTCCTATGGCTGATCTTGTTGCGAAAACACCCCTCCCCACCTCATGTCAGTTTCTAATGTCAACACAATGCTGATTGACATCAACACCCCAGAGCATGAGATACGACAACCTCCTACACCAAAGTGACCTTTGATTGAAGCAAGGTGGATAACAAAGATTTCTAGGGGGATTGGGCATTATCTGTTCCTGGTCATTTTCATGAGAATTGGGCACCATTGATGCCTAGTTAGATTTTTGGAGGCTGCTCCACCTGGAAGGGGATGAGATTTAGTAGAGGTAGGGATTAAGTAGACATCATGAGTGGGAAATGTGTAGCTACACCCCTGATGGAGGAAAGCATCCCAACAAGGCTTCAGGCATCCAGTGTATCTACAAATCTGAGAAAAGGAAAGAATCAGAGGTTTCACAAGATTCTCGTGTCCATTCAAGTAAGAGAAGATGACAAATCAAGGAAGAAAAATGAGTTCTATTACAAACAAAATAATGGATTGTTTACGACCAGTGTCAGTGGCAGAGCTAGAATGTTGGAGTGGGTTAAGCACCTCATAATTAAAGGTTGTCTCTTTGTTTTTAACAAAATATTATACACGATGCGAGGTGGAAAGAAAGAAGAAAATATGAGAATCAATAGTCGAATTGAAACATAAATTCGATTTTTGTGAAAATATTCCATACTTCTGAGTATGGTACCACTACATTCTTACTTAGCATATTGCCAGACAATACTGGAGAAGAAATGTTGTATTTGGAGTTAGTGAAGCAGTGTAGGGATAATGCTTAAAAACGTTCCCTGTTTGAACAACAAGGCAAAGAGCACTCAAAGCTTACCAATTTGGATTGAAGGGAGCTCGAGCTACGGTTGGAGAAGGAAGTTCCGGCGCCCTAAAAAATCCAGAGGAGACATGCTCGTTGTCTTCACGCGCGGCCGTCTCTCCTGGTCAGCAGACCCACACTGTGGAGAAGGAGGAGGATGTAGGGAGACTGGGGAATGAGGTGGTGGAAGAAAGAGGATGACAGTAGTCTGGCGTCAAAGGAAGGAGGACGAGTAGACTACAGAAGAAGTCCAACGGCGGAAGAGTAGGAGGCAGGGAGAGTGGGGAACGAGGCGGTAGAAGAACAAGGACGAAGACACTGCGGCAGTAGTCGGCAGCGGAGGAAGGAGGACGAGCAGACTACAGCAGAAGTCCGGCGGCGGAAGAGTACGAGGCGGGAAGAGCTGGGGCACCACGCGAACGATTTTGGGGGAAAATTGAAGGACTAGCGCGCGGAGGAGGAGAATAAATGCACGTGGGTTTTTTTTAGCGTTTGGTAATGTGTTTGGGCAGAGATGAATGATTGTGGGCAGCCTGGGCAGTTATCAAATGCGTGTGGGTTTTTTTTAGTGTTTGGTAATGTGTTTGGGCAGAGATGAATGATTGTGGGCAGTCTGGGCAGTTATCAGTAGCACATCCAATGGTTTGTTCCAAACACCAGCGGACAAACGCTATACAAATTAAAAGCTATTAAAATAACTAACTGTTTGGTATTCCAGAGTGGCTAGCTCTCGCTTAATATCCTTCTGTCGCCACCGTATAAAAATTATGTGGTACGAAATTACGTTGCGATCGGTGCAATCACGTTCTAGAAAGTAGCATTTGTATGTATTTTAGTATATATATATAACATGTAAATATATGTCTATGATTCATGTAGGTTAATTAGTTACTCTGTGACACATAGGGTGGTTGATAATTCGTTTCGAGTCAGTCAATTTTGGGTCCAAACATGACCCGGTCATAGAGTTCAATTGTCAGTATTGCACCTGAAATTGAAACTAGATTTTGTTCAATTGGTGTCTCAATTGAGAACGACCCAGATTGAAAGAAATAATCCCCGAAAGCAAACCTGGACCCAGATTTGAAAATTAATTAATTTATAAAAAAATAATTCTTTAATTCCACGTATCTAACAAAAACCATATTGAGAATGTTAAACCCAAAAAGAACTTGGAGCCTCTTCACGGAAGTAAAAGAGATAAGGGTTGGTTTAATATAGTTAATATTGGTTAGGAAAAAAGTTAATGAGGGTCAGGAGCAATCCTTGGGTAAATTAAATGATAGTCTGGGATACATTTCCATAAGGTCAGGGATAAGCCTTTGGGAAAATTTAATATACTCATCAAGGATAGCATCACAAGGGTCGGGGATAAGCCTTCAAAAAAATTAATACACTTGTCAGGGATTATGTCCTTGAGGAAAAATCCTTCGGCCTTATTGAGTTTTGTAGTAGTGATTGAGGGGAAATAGTCTTTAGAAAATATTGAAACATGAAACAATGCTAAGTGAGTATTTTTTAAACAATTCGGAAATGAATTGTTTTGTTCGGGATAATACGTGAAAATGCATAAATGATGAATAAAACACGAATAATTCGTAAAATTCGGGGAAAATACGAGTTTAATATGAAATTCAGGTGTACCACACGTCTAATAAAAAAATTGCATATTATACGTGAATAATTGAAAATTTCAGAGAATTATGTGAATATGACGTGTTGTTTAACTATGGTCTTTTACAAGATGTAGCTAGTACAATAGGTGATATCATGTTCTGTAATAATAATATATTACAATGGTTTAGTTTACGTTGTGTAATGGAGGTCTATTACAACGATGTTTTATGTGTGGATATTACAACAGGTTACAACATGTTGTGTAATTATAATATATAACAACATGTTGGAGTCTGTTGTCTCATGTTGGGATATAACAACGAGTTTTAATATGTTGTATTATGGTGGTCTATTACAACATGTACCAAATACAACATGTAAAGGCCTATTGTATAACTAATACATACTACAACGGGTGAGTTTGCGTTGTGTAATGATGGTCTATTACAACATGTGACTATTACAATAGGTCAAAATATGTTGTGTAAATAACATCTTTTACAACGGTTTTGAATATGTTGTGATACTACAACCTATTACAACACTTTAGCAGTTGTTGTAGTATCCCCCTATACTACAAGTTTGGCATGTTGTAAATGACTTATGTTGTATAAAATATACAATATACAACACAAAAATGGGCTTGTTGTGATAAGTATGCTAACTACAACACAATCATCAGAACTGTTGTCTATCTCCCGTTGTAAAAAGCATTTTTTGTAGTAGTGAGGATTGGTACTAACCCAATACCTGGCTGTTAATCATAGGATTGGTAATAACCCAATACTTGGTTTTTAATCACATGATTGGTACTAACCCAATACCTGACTGTTAATCATGGGATTGGTACTAACCCAAAACCTAATTGTTAATCACAAGATTGGTAATAACCCAATGCCTGGCTATTAATCACATGATTGGTACTAACCCAATGCCTGGCTGTTAATCACAAGATTGGTACTAACCCAATAACTGTACTAACCCAATACATGGTTGTTAATCATAGGATTGGTACTAACCCAATACCTGGCTATTAATCACAGGATTGGTACTAACCCAATACCTGGCTGTTAATCACAAGATTGGTACTAACCCAATACCTGGCTGTTAATCACATGATTGGTACTAACCCAATACATGGCTGTTAATCACAGGATTGGTACTAACCCAATACATGCATGTTAATCACATGATTGGTAATAACCCAATGCCTGCCTGTTAATCACAGGATTGATACTAACCCAATACCTGGCTGTTAATCATAGGATTGGTACTAACTCAATACCTGGCTGTTAATCACATGATTGGTACTAACCCAATACCTAGCTGTTAATCACAAGATTGGTACTAACCCAATACCTAACTATTAATTACAGGATTAGTACTAACCCAATATCTGGTTGTTAATCACAGGATTGGTACTAACCCAATACCTAGCTGTTAATCACAAGATTGGTACTAACCCAATACTTGGTTGTTAATCACAGGATTGGTACTAACCCAATGTCTGGCTGTTAATCACAGGATTGGTACTAACCCAATACATGGTTGTTAATCACATGATTGGTTATAACCCAATGCCTGGCTGTTAATCACAGGATTGACATAGTCCAATACCTGGAATAGTTGTACAGGATTGGCATAGTCCAATGCCTGGAATAACCTCATAGGATTGGAAAAGACAATACCTGGACAGATGATGATGATGTATATTCACATGACTGGTACAATTCAATATCTGATTAGCAGATTGGCTGAGGCCAAGAGATAGAAATGAGAATGATTCATGGATGTCATACCATGATAATGAGCATCACATGATAATCTTGAGATGTTGATATTGTATGATAGGTAAGTGATACACATGTTCTTCATATTACTTATAAAGTGAATAGATGATTTACTGCTCCATCATAGATAGTTGCAATGCTTTAAAAGATGAGAATATTCTAAACTGCTTATCCTCTGCTCAGTATAATATTATTTAACTGTGATAATAACATTATTGGTGGAGAGTTATATCTCTTGCTGGGACAATTGTCTCACCTCGTGGGATCCATATTTTTTTAGGTGGACGTGCACGAGGGGGGTTGAGACCGTACTGCAGAGAAAGAACAACAACAACAGGGACAACTCAGGTTGAGTGTACTGTCTGTCATGCCTTGTAGATAGAAGTCCTATGTGTCATCTCTGTACTCTCAGGTCCTTGGAGTTGGTTCGTATTGGTATCATGAATGATCTGAGATTTTTGCTTGAATGCCTCGACGTTTTATGTTGCTCTAGTATGTGTTTTGATAGAGCAACTGTTATATGTTGTCCTCAAGATGAGATGTTGTACAATGTAATAATGATATGTATGAGTTTTGGATCTTTCAGTAAGATTTTTCTGGAAAAGGATCTCCTTGCAAAACAGTTTTAAATTTTAGTGATTTTTGTTAATCCGCTTATTATGTTTATTCCTCTTAATTAGTAACGATTTGTTTGTCAGTTTGATGACAGTCATTACAAGTTTGGTATTAGAGCTTAAGGTTCGATGAGTCTATAGAGACATAGGACTAAGGTGTTGAGTCTATTCTAGTATCCTCCAGTATATCCTATAGTGACTTCTGCTTATGCAGAAGAAAGGGTGAAGTTTAAAAATGACTGGAGAATACGAGGAACACGTTGCTAAGAGCAATGTTGTTGCACCATGAGACAATGCAAGGGATCAGACAAGAAAAGAACGAGTGCCTGAGAATTTCCATCTTGACCAAATCAGGATAGAGAATCCTGTTTTTATGCACTTGTTGGCCAAGTTAGGTCAACAGTGATGCATATAGTAGACTAGATACTAGCATTACAACCTAGGTTACCAGTCCTCAATGTAGAAATTTTGGGTTCTGCAAGGGTTCCTGAATGACATAGTCATGTTGGAACAGTGGAAAATGTGAGAAGGATTAACATATGGTAAGAAATTAGACTCTGCCATAAGTATATACAGATAGTATATCTCTGATGGAAATGCCTAAGGAGGGGCAATAAGCTGATAATTAAGAAAAGATATCTATAATTCTAGAGATATTTGCCTAGTTGTTCCAAAAAACCAATTTTTTATTACCACTAGTGTAATGAATGCCTAGTACACCAGGGCAGTAGTCACTAAGTAAAGGCAAAAGTCCTAACTTTCCACCAATAAGAACTCCTGACTTAGATTCTACATTGGTAATAAGACCAATAAAGCTATGGTACGAGGACAAGACATTGACATGTTAAGCATACTAAACCCTTTTATTCAAAAAGAAGGGAGTAAATGACCCAACAACTGAGACAAACTTGGCAGGGCTTACGAAAGTTACAACCTAATAAGTGTAAAAAGGCAAAAGAAACAACATGAAACAACTATACTCTATGTTTGAGTCAACCTGGAGTGGAAGATGACTGTGAGGGGTGACAGTCAAATAGAGCTTTTTCATTTTGATATATCTTCTCTTGATTTTATCTGATAATCATAAGAAGGTAGTTGTTGTTGAGCTTCCTGTAATTAGTCCTATGAGGACATGAAGAAGAGATAAGAAGGATAAGAACCTATATTCAGATTAATATTCTCTTATATGTTTTGAAATTTCTCTCTTCATGTAGAAAGGGAAGAGATGTAAAAGAAACACCCAGAGAAAATCCGAGATACTAAGTAGTAAAAATTTAAGGAGATGAAACATAATATAAAACAAATGCATACTACCTAATTTCAGTTCTTGAATACCCTGGCCAGGTATTCATCTATTGAAGGCAAGGTAAGTATGACACTCTTAGATTGCTATCTTTCTGGTTACTCTGATCAAGTAGTTATTTTGAGACGATCTAAAGAGCATAATGAAGTCAGAGATGTGGCATGGATATTTCTACCACATCCTAATTGATATATGGAGAAATCTGAGTTAATCGTAGATCAACTTATAAACAAAAGAAGATGTTTCATATAATGTATACCTTGGTCTGAGGACCTAGAGGTAATAGTTACCCGATGAGAGGTAACAATGTTCAGTGATGAACTAAGGGTTGGAATACCCAGATCTAGTAATCATGATGATGATAATACTGAGAGGTGGTGACATGTAACCATCACTATAATTCTTATGATGAAGGCAAGGAATTTAAGAGGAAATTAGATTGAATGACACATGAACAATTGAAGGTTCATATAATACTTGAAGCAGGTGATAATCCCTTTTATTTAATAAGCAAACCTAAATAATGGTGGGGGTTATAAAAAAGACTATGTTTCCTTGTACTCTTTCTCTTCCAGAACATGACAATCAAGTAAGTCTTATGACACTTGATGTGCATGAGTTAGAAGTGTTCTATGGATGGATACTTAGAAAAGTATCAGCTAGTCTTGGATTTTAGTTCCAAGACAAACATATGTGATAAGTAATACGTTTGGTTATGGTAAATAACAATAGAGGATGGAAATGATGATGATGTGATGTGTTTTTGGCACAAATAATGAATACCAAGGTAAAGAATCCTAGTATCCAAGAACTTTCAATGATATGAGAAAAATGAGAACATGATTCCTGACAAGGAGTAATGTTTGGTTACCTAGAAGGGGCAACCTTGTGACAATTCTAGTAGGAAAATTATATGTTAGGGGTTTATGCTCTGCATAAACATAACTTTGATAAAGATATATTAATTGAAGGAATACAGGTAGAATCACTTGACAAAAAGCTTATCAAAGATAAAAATGTATGATAAGACCTGTAGTTCTAAGTGGGTGACAAATCGGTAAGGTTTGACACCTGAGTTAAATAAGGTATGTATAATGATTCTCCGACTAAAAAAAAAGTCACCTGACACAGAGTTGACTCTACAGTCAATAATGAAAAGGATAGTGGAGTATGTGTCATGTATGACAAATTCTATGATAACCTTATGTGAAAGGACTTTGTGTTGGTCAAAGTTCTATGACATCTCCATGACATTAATATGTTATGTGGAGGCTTGATTATATGATGAATGAATATTATCTGTCTCCCTTTACTTGGGATTTCGGGGACAAAATCCTTGTTAGGGGTTTATAATTTGTAATGACCTTGACCTGGGTTATGAGGTAACCCTATTTGTTTTGGCTAAGTAAGTTTCTTAGAACTTGAATATAATCCTCTAAAGTGTTTTTCTATCAGATAACAAACTTATGTTTCAAATTTGGTCTTGTTTGAATAATGTTTGAGCAATGTTCTCATGTTTTGGACCAAAATGCAATTTACCCAAAATGAGGGATTATATTGCAATTTTTCACATGTTTAATGTTCCCTAAGTGTTTTAGCATCATTATAGATATAATGATGCAAGGTGGTGGCTTGTGGAAAGCCTAAAATCCAAGTTTGAACTTGTTTGAATAATACTGGTGACTTGTGTACCAAATTTGGTACAAATTGTAATTTACCCAAAATATAGGGTTGATATGCAAATTACCACCTCTAGAGTGTCCCTACTCCCTCCTAGTATCATTTATAGGAGATATAAATAATGACATGCCATGTTTGAATCAAATATGAGTGATGGTACTCTTGGTGATAAAATGACCAAGAAATGGGTTGAATATGAAACCCTAACTTGAGTTGTATCAAGTTGAAAAGCTTATATATGAGTGACTATCGGCCAAGGAGCCATAGGAGGAGTCCCATATCATTTTGTGGACTCTTGGAAAATCACATGACGTGAAAAGTACCTCAAGGAGGTGAAGTGTATCGGTTACAACTTCCTTAGAAAAGTTGTATCAGGTTGTGAATAAAGTGGTGATTTTGTTGATATATTTTATTCAAAGGGATAAGTAATGGACGGAAATTCATCCCTAGATTATCCTCAAGAGTTTTTCATGTCAAGATAAATGTTAATGCATGTATGTACACGTGTGAACCATGCATGGACATGTGGCACCTAGTAGCTCAAATTAATGACACCTCATTTTCACACTTCTTCATGAACAACAAGTATATATACCCTTTCTTTCACCCCTTTAATGAACTTTTTCGAAACCTACCACCTCCTTGCTCTTATATACCGTGCATAGGGTCCTTGTATCATGCAGGAGTGATGTGTTATCATGCATAGGCCTTGGGTATCGGCCATAGCAAGTAATATCAGCCATAGCATGTTGATATCGTCCATAGCAAGTCGATATCGGCCAAGTGGAGTGTTTTTGGCCACAAGTGAGGGGGATATCAGCCAAAAGTGATGGCATATCGTGAAAGGGTAGTCAGGTATCGTGCAAGGTATAAGGAGCAAGAGGGATCTCAATACTTAACCCTAAGGTGAGGCCATGATCATCTTCAACCTTGGATTGAAGCATGATTTTAGGGTTATGATCTTCCTTTCTTTTCTTCTTCACCAATTGCTTATCCTTGGTGATTCCTTGTATATGAAGGAGTTGTGAATGAGCCTTGGAATTTTGATAAGTAATATTCAATCTTAGGAACGTGGAGCTTTGGAGCTTGGAACTTTGAAGTTGTTCTTAAGGTGGGTTATATAACTTGAACTCAACCATGTTATTGCTCATCACCTAAATTGCTATACTTAATGAACTACTTTTAATTTAGAAATTTTCTGAAATAGTTGATGACATTATGAGTTCTAGTAGTTTCTTAGACCTATTTCCATGAACTATAATAGTTAGAACGAAGGTCTAGATCTTTAAGAAGATGGTATCACCTTATAAAGTGATATCGGGTTCAAGCACACAAGCAAGCACCTGTAACCCGATATGGTGATTCACCTACTTCACTAAAATGATATGGATATGATTTTATACTTTCTTGCACAATATGGTGGTGTAGTATACACCTATTGTACAATATGAGGTCAAGCAAACACCTCAAAAATTATATTGGGTTAAGCACACACCTCTCTGCTCGATATGGTGTGAAGCACACACACACCTCTCTGTCCGATATGGTGTGAAGCAAACACGCACCTCTCTGCCCGATATGGTGTGTAGCACACACACACCTCTCTGCCCGATATGGTGTGAAGGAAACACACACCTCTCTGCCTGATATGGTGTGAAGCACACACGCAACTCTCTGCCCGATATGGTGTGAAGCAAACACACACCTCTCTGCCCAATATGGTGTGAAGCACACACACCTCTCTACCCGATATGGTGTGAAGCACACACACACCTCTCTGCCCGATATGGTGTGAAGAACACATACACCTCTAAAGTGATACGGGTAGCAAGCACACACCTCATACCCGATATGGTGGAAGGACCTCAAAACCCATATGAAGGGAAGCACCTTGGATGCAATGTACTTGATGGAGTAACACATGAAGTGTCTTATATCAAGTCATACATTAAGAGGTATGGAGTTTAATGAATATTGATTAAGTAGGCTAATGCACCTTGAAGGAAAGGTTGAGCCAACTTTATAAAGTATGAGGTAATCAACATCCTAGTGAGGATGAGAGAGAAACTCATACTTCTATGATAATCATGAAATGAGCATACATTAATACTCCTAATATGTGTGGAATCTGAATTAGGGTTGTGATTCTTGATGAATGTACTTGAAAACCCTAGTTAGCTTAAAAAGGGAAACCTTAACACTAATGAAGGGTATTAATGTGATTTGAAACTACAATTGGTTAATATAGGGGAATCCTTAACCATATTGAAACCATGTTGATAGATTGAGATAATGAGCATAGCTAAGTATGAGTTATGATGTTTCATATAATACCAATTATATGGGCCTTGTGAGCCATGTGGTTAGTTGTTGCCTAGTGAGAGGTGACAAGATGTTTAATGGAACTTGTGAGCTATGTGATTAGTTGTTGCCTAGTGAGAGGTGACAAGATGTTTAATGGGCCTTGTGAGACATGTGATTAGTTGTTGCCTAGTGAGAGGTGAAAAGATGTTGAATGGGCCTTGTGAGCCATGAGAATAGTTTTTGCTTAGTGAGAGGTAACAAGATGTTTATAAAAGTCTCATGTAAGACATGATAATGTTCAAATAAACTACGAAATGGAAACTTAGTAACATAATAATAATAATAAATGGATACAATAATAATAATGAAATCTTAAACATACATGCTTTATGCTTATAGCCAAATAAGGGCTATAGTGTTTTGAATATGCTTAAAGGAGATAAGAGGAATACTTGTATTATATAAAAGATGTGAATAAGAATGATGGCTTGGCCCAGGTATAATGCCTAGTAAAGGTGATGTGGTATTCAGTGATGAGACGCACATGATTGGCATAGTCTAATGCCTGGAATAGTATCACATGATTGGTACTAACCCAATACCTAGATGTTAATCATAAGATTGGTACTAACCCAATACCTGGATGTTAATCACAGGATTGGTTTTAACCCAATACCTGGTTGTTAATCACAGGATTGGTACTAACTCAATACCTGGCTGTTAATCACAGGATTGGTACTAACTCAATACCTAGCTGTTAATCACATGATTGGTAATAACCCTATGCATGTCTATTAATTATAGGATTGGTACTAACCCAATGCCTGACTATTAATCACATGATTGGTACTAACCCAATACATGTACTAACCCAATACCTGGCTATTAATCATAGGATTGGTACTAACCCAATACGTGGTTGTTAATCACAAGATTGGTACTGACCCAATACCTGGCTGTTAATCACAGGATTGGTACTAACTTAAAACCTGGCTATTATTCACAGGATTGGTACTAACCCAATACCTGGCCGTTAATCACATGATTTGTACTAACCCAATACATAGCTGTTAATCACATGATTGGTAATAACCCAATGTCTGGCTATTAATCACATGATTGGTACTAACCCAATACCTGGCTGTTAATCACAAGATTGGTACTAACCCAATACCTGGCTATTAATCACAAGATTGGTACTAACCCAATACCTGGCTATTAATCACAAGATTGGTACTAACCCAATACCTGGCTATTAATCATAGGATTGGTACTAACTCAATACCTGGTTGTTCATCACATGATTGGTACTAACCTAATACATGGTTGGTAATCACAAGATTGGTACTAACCCAATACCTAATTGTTAATCACATGATTGGTAGTAACCCAATGCTTGGCTGTTAATAATAGGATTGGTACTAACCCAATACCTGGATGTTAATCACAGGATTGATAATAACCCAATGCATGGCTGTTAATCACATGATTGGCATAGTCTAATACCTAGAATAGTTGCACATGATTGGTATAGTTCAATGTCTGGAATAACCTCACAGGATTGGCAAAGCCAATACCTAGACAGATGATGATGATGTATATTCACATGATTGGTACAATTCAATATCTGATTAGCAGATTGGCTGAGGCCAATAGATAGAAATGAGAATGATTCATGGATGTCATACCATGATAATGAGCATCACAGGATAAGCTTGAGATGTTGATATAGTATGATGGGTAAATGATATACATGTTCTTCATATTCCTTATAAAGTGAATAGATGATTTACTGCTCTATCATAGATAGTTGCAATGCTTTAAAAGATGAGAATATTCTAAACTGCTTATCCTCTACTCAGTATAATACTATTTAACTGTGATAATAACATTGTTGGCGGAGAGTTATATCTCTCACTGGGACAATTGTCTCACCCCATGGGATCCACATTTTTTAGGTGGACGTGCACACGGGGGGGTTGAGACTGTACTGCAGAGAAAGAACAACAGCAGCAGGGACAACAGTGACAACTCAGGTTGAGTGTACTGTCTGTCATGTCTTGTAGATAGAAGTCCTATGTGTTGTCTCTGTACTCTCAGGTCCTTGGAGTTGGTTCGTACTGGTATCATGAATGATATGAGATTTTGGCTTGAATGCCTCGGGGTTTTATGTTGCTCCAATATGTATTTTGATAGAGCAACTGTTATATGTTGTCCTCAAGATGAGATGTTATACAATGTAATCATGATATGTATGAGTTTTGGATCTTTTAGTAAAAGTTTTCTGGAAAAGGATCTCCTTGAAAAATGGTTTTAAATTTTAGTGATTTTTGTTAATCCGCTTATTATGTTTATTCCGCTTAATTAGTAACGATTTGTTTGTCGGTTTGATGACGGTCGTTACATGTAATGTCCCATAAAACCCATCAATAACTTTGAGTATCCTTGTTTGGTCAAATCTAAAGAGCATACCAATCTCTTATCCATGGGATTGGGGTTTCTATAATCAAAAGCTAGGTTTCCGTATGGTACATGAATCCTGACTGTCAGACTAATATCAGTGCCAATTAGAAAATTTATTGTGATTAAGGCATGGGATCTCAATGGCACCGACTTGGGTCAATGGTACCAAGAATCCCTTTGATTCTTCTTCTTATTTCTTTTTTATTCTTTTAATTTTGTTGTCAGTTCCCCTTCTTCTCATGTCAATGTCACTGACTTGAGTTGGTAGTATCGACTTTCTCTGGTTTGTGCTTGGTTTAATCTACAACAAAGTAGACATGTATTAGGCAAATTACAAAATGCAATAATTTCAGGCCAAATACCTAAAAATGAGATAAAGTGGATGCGCAAGAGTTATTTAAAACAATTTCAACAAAATGTACATAAAATACATGACCATGGGAGAAATTTTCATGAAATCATGCCTAAATTAGCCCCAATTTTGGTAGAGAAATCATGTGTATCTCTAGACTTGATGTTGCTTGTTCTCAAGAAATATTGCTTTGAATTTGGTTGAAATAGTCAAAAGAGAGATACATATGTGAACTAGATCATTGTAGTCATATGTGTCTTAACAGAGCTCAATCAGTCCTCTCGAACCCCAAAACAAACAATTACTATACAAGCCACCAATCATGAAAGACAAGACATTGAAATTAGACCTCTTAACACATAAGAAAGCCAAATCAGAGAGATATGATCGAAAGCCCAAGCTATGTTGAGTGTGTCATAAGATCTCTCTATCTACACTGATCTATTCAAAATTCCATCTAATATGTATGGATGTAGTTTTCTGAATTTGATTGAAAGAATGAAATAGATCTTTATTAATGGTCTACCATATAGATAAGTGGGTGGATGGAATGGGTGGCAAGAAATAGAAATCACAAACAATACATGTCATCTATGCTAGTGAAAAAAAATGTACCTAAATGATGGATGGAATAAGAATGAATATCTCCTACTGCCTATTATTTTTGGTGGAATGATATATGCAACGAATGACTCATGCTAATGATGAGTGGAGGTGGAAGGTATTTTAACATGTAATTTCATAATCATATCCCTCATACAAGAGAGATATGATTCTTTTTATTCCTCACTTTTCTCCATTCTCCTTTTCCTTTATTTTCTTCTTTTTCTTTCATTTTCTTTTGCATTTTTTCAAGCATTATTAGCCATACAACATTGATGCCTAGGGTGGATTTTTTTACAACCAAGAGAATGAATAAGGATATACAAAACTTTCTTGCTCTCTATATTCAGAAAGATGTGAAACAAGTGTATTACATACTTATGAAAAATGCAATGCGGGATGCAACTTTATGGAATTTTGTTATACAAAGTAGCCTATATCAATGAGTTATATATTCAACTATGTTTTCATTTTATGACGACAACTAAAATACATGCTTTCTATCATGATGGTATGCAATCAAATAAGAAAATTAGCTTAATCATGTATGAAATCTATGGTGGCGATGGAATGAAATTAAAGTGGACGAGATCAAATGCCTAAGAGATACACTCTTCCTAACCATATAAGTCCCTCTTCTATTAATTCATGTGTCAGTGTGATCCAAAATCTATTCTTGAATTAACATAAAACATCACACTAATGCTTGGTTAGATTAGAATCAAACACCATCTTCATTCAAAAATCAAGGGTAGAGTTAGGTGTTAAGTCTTCCACATATGTATCTAACTTGACTAATCCACTCAAATCCTCATGTAATATACTTTTAAAAAAGCAAAATCAAGTTTAAAGGATAAGACACACAAAAGCCATTAATTCAATTGATTCATGCGAGCATTTATCTCCAAGTCCACTTTTACATTAGATACATGTGGATACATGTAAGAAAATGAAAGCCAAAAACAAAAGAAAACATGACTACCAAATACATAAATAGGAAATTAAGATAAATATATGCAAAGTAATATGAATGCAAGATAAATTTTGTTGAAAACTTTCATTATGTACCCCCTAAACTTGATCTCAACAATGTCCTTGTTGTAAAAAACAAAGCTTAGATATGGAACGGGTGTACCAAATGATCAATCTCCAAGGGGTAGAATCTGCCAGTGAACTAGGGTGGATCTAAAAACATGGGTGGTGGTTGTGGGTAGTCGAGAAAGTGCTCATGGCTCCAGTAGTAGTTGTAGAGAGGTTGATGTGTGTACTCCACACATTGCAAGCGTTGGAGGAAGTTCTCCTGATTACTAAGGAGAAGGCTCTTGTAGCTGAACATTGATTGTTGATGTGTGAAGATCTGCTCTTAGTTATAGAAGATCCTCTCTTGATGGGAGGAAAGTTGAATCATTGTCTCCTACATCAGATTCTAACCCATAAAAATGGTATTGAGCATGTGATACATGCTCTCAAATGAATGTGTGTCATAATGTGATGGAGTCATGGTAGAAAAAGAGGCGTCATAGGAATGCAGTGTATAGTGTCACCTCTTACGAGACCCTACTCGTATAGTCGCTACCTCCTCGACCTCATCATTATTGTCCTCATCGAATTCCTCACCCGTGTCCTCCTCCTCCTAGTTTGTGCATCTCACGTCATGATGAGACCGATGTAGGTGATTGATATTTGTGATTTTGAAGATGGGATTAGGAAGTTTTCTATGGCCCACTTTGGAGATAGCAAAAATGCTACCTCCATACCTATCAAAGAGCTTAACATGACAAAATCTCCCAAAATCTAAATCCTCCTTCGACTCCATTGACTGAAAATAGAAGAGATAAAGTTTGAAGTGGATGGCGAGTCTTATAATGAGACCTTAGAACTAGATGGGAAACTTCCTCTTATCACTTTTGGAAACTGAGTGTACATGCCCAAGTTGACCTTCTCTCTTCCTAGCAAAAGGAATGCCCATACTATGAACAAGTTTGTGGTGGAGGCCTTCCCTTACACCTCAATGAACATGGCAAAACAAAGCTTTACCAGGATTAAACGAAGAAGGTGGGTGATGTGTTTTCACTTAATGTTCACCCAACTAATTAATTTTGAATGGATGCCCCCAAAGCACATACAACATGGATCTTTTGATATTTCTAAGGCCCTATTAGGCACACTCACATAGACTAACACACTTAACCCACAAGCACATGGGGTCATGTTGTCGTATAGGAGAGCGGCAAGTTAGGGGGTCAATCCATAGGGAGAGAGGGGGCATGAGGGCTTACTTAGATTAGCCACGTTCCTAAAGTGGACTCTATGGTTTTTTAGGGTTTAACTGGGGATTGTTTGTTAAACTAATGGTGGTCCAGAAACTAAGCAAAAGCAAGAAGCAAAACCTAAGTTAACCCCTAGACAATCTAGTTATAATTGCCAAAGTAAACAAGATTAAGCAAGAAAAGAACAATTAAACTAAAGCAAGAAAAGCAAGATCTAACACTACAATAGACTAGAAATTGAAAACTAAGGCAATCAAGAGACTAAGACTAACACAAACTAACTAAAATTAGCACAAGAAAGAACTAAGAGGCACTAGCTACACTAGCAAAACTTAACTATCAAGAGCAAAAACAACTAGTTAAGAAGGAAATTAAAGCAAGTAAGTAAGCAAATATGAACTAGCAAGAGAGAAATGAAGGTTTTAAGCAACTAATGGAGGTGTGGGCCATTTGGGGGAATGTTACTAAAATTCAAATTCGGAGGGGGGATTATAACATGTAAACTCTATCCACTCATTCTAGATTGCTAAACCCAACAACAAGATAAATGCTATAGAATTACCCTAACCTACTAGTTGTCCATGGGTGGTATAAGGTGTGTGAAGAATAACTACACCCTTGCACACTCTATCCAACTTTACAAGGCTCAATTGGACTAGGGCTTAGGTGAAATTCTAATAGGATATAGCAAGTATATGTTTCTATAGTAGGTGTCCTTCGGGCAATTGGGAGTCAAGGGTAAGAATGAAGAGTGGAGGTGAGGGTATTTCACCTCACATCACTCAACATCTAGCCTTTAGGAAACTCCTAGAGAATTACACTAAGTACTCTGACACTGGCTAGTTAGATCTACCACTTAGAAGTAATAAAGGGGATATGTATGTTGGAAGATAGGGTGCAACCTAGGGATCCACTGTTTGACATAGTAGCAATCCTAAAATAGCCTCATAGAAGCCATTCTCTCCTAGAGCCTAGGTGGCTTCAAGCAAAAATCAACAAGAAATCCATAATTTTAAGTAAAAACCACAAAAAGAAATATGGGAAATGAGAAAAAAGTAGAAGACATTCATCACAAAATGAATATATATTGTTTACAAGTTACTTTCCCTGAACATGGTATCAAAGTAACATTTTTTGCCCCAAACAACCCACCAAGAAGGGCTTAGCTAGACATAAAGAAAGAAAAGGAGAAATAAGGAGTATAGGAGTGAATAGTAATAGAAACATAGTGAAGACTCCTCCCTTTTCACCTCCTCGTAGCTGGAACACGTCCTTCTCCCTCCAAGGTGGATGAATGGCATGGAATGGTGGTGGAAAGTGGCCAAAGCCCTGGAAAACTAGGGTTTTGAGGTAGAGGAAGGTGGAAATGAAGTGGAGATAGGTGAGAGCTCCTTGAATGATCAAATAGGGTAGAAATGATGCTAGGAGTGGGTAACATCATGCTATATATTGATAATATGGAAGAACTACGCTAAGCGGGGGCAATATGACAAAAATGGTGGAAAGATTGTGTTATGGTTACTGGCCATCATGGTCGTTTTGGTCACCACGACAGTGGTGTATGGGATGAACATGGTCGTGGCGGAGTGGAATGGGCAAGGTGAAAATTGGATGAGAAAAGTCAGATGAAAATGGTGGTTTTTGAGGGTCTGTGGCATAATTGTAATGGTTACCATGGGCGTGGTAGATCCTGGTCACCATGGGTCTAGTGGTCACCACTGGCTTGGTGGGTGGCTGCTTCAAATTTGCACTTTTACTGTGACATGGAGAATTTGTGCGACGACCGTGGCATTATACCACGGTCGTATTGGAGCTTCTTCCTTGCACTTTGATCTTCAACTTACTCATCTTTGATGCTCCTTTCTTTGGGTTGATCTTTGACCACTTGGGGTAGGTTGGGGAATCCTTTGGACTCTCTTTAGGCTCCTTCAAGAGTGAAGACACCCTTAGTTTCTCCTCCTTCACTCCTTCCATCCAAATCATGATCGAAGTACTAAAAAATCATGCAAGGAACATCTATATGTACATTTGATATTAATACACATATTAGGGGAAATAACATGAATTCTAACAAGTTTATATGTGATTTAAGAACAAGAAGTCACAAGATGAAGCCCTAAAATAGGGTGGTATCAGTGAGAACAGGGATGCCTGATGTTGGTAACTATGGAGAGATACCACCTGACCTTCTCACAGGTCAATGCTCTCGTAAGCTTGATCTATTCCACACAGTGACTAAAATCGTTGGGGCAACAACTCACTTTGCAATTTTCCCACTCAAAGATAGCATTGAACACCTATACAGTAAGATGGTGGGTGGCATTATATAGCTTTAACTTCACCCAACCAACCTCCCATACATCCCCCAGGTGTGTCATGCCAATAAGCACACTTCTAGAGATGCTAGGAACTCCAATGTAATATCCTTATACATTGGCCATCCCTTTAAGAATGCATTCCATCCTTTGGACTAAGCACACCCTACCCAAGTTGTTAGTGTAGCCAAGCTACTCAATGAAGGTCACGTTGTTGTAAAGGTTGTCCTCAAATTTGTGCTTTACAAGCTCACTATATCTTTTTCTCTGCTCACTGATATCAAACGTCAATCGAGGCTTGGGTATGAGTTGGGATGAAGTTATTGTTGAAGAATATCATTCATGCCAAGGTCACTTGCTCATCATCGTGAGAAAGAAATAGAGAGAGGATGAGAGCTCGGTGTAGACACTCGATGAAGAAGTGCTCGGGGAAGCTTTGTAGAGGAGTGCTTGAAGGATGAATACCTGATTTGTGATATATCCAAATGAATCCCCCTCCTTATCTAGGAGGAGAGGGGGCCATCAGTAAAAATTCAGTGCCACTGACTTGGAAGTCAATGGTATCAACATGCACCCCTATATGTGTGCTCTCAGTATTGACCATTTATATTGACGAATGTGATCACTAGAGGTACCAACTTGCCGATATGCAATATTAGTGCTATTGTCTTGATTTGATGGTACTAACTCTTAAAAAAGTCAAAGATTGGTTTGTATAATCAAAGTTGGATTCACACATTTGTGGCCTTCATATCAATGTCCATGGACCTTGCTTGCCCATTATCCCGGTGGTATCCAAGGAGTATGTGCCATAAAAGTTTTCCAATAAAAAACATTATGCACCCCTAAGCTGGTCTTGTGGTAGGCGGTATCTACATTTTACTGTCAAAATGTGTCTATAATGTGTCGGTGCCACTGACTTGGTGGTCAGTGGTATTGACTTTTCCATGTTCCTATACACTAAACACACTCATCACACATCATCAAATTTCATCAAAAGTTTTATAGAGATGCATTTTAAAATTAGATCTAAAAAATGTTAAAATAAACTTAAAAATATGTTAGTTGCCTCCCACCAAGCACCCTTGTTTTATGTCTTAGGCTCAACATGATCCTTACCTCTATCTCGGGTTGTCAAGAATTGATGGTGAATAGTGATTTGGAAATCAAAACACTACAACAATATGTCCCTCTACCAACAGTTAATAAATGCTAGTATATACCCACAAATGCTGGTATAGACTTTACCAACAACCCAAAGATATTGGTTAAACTCAAGACGGCATAGGCCTTTACCAACATTTTTTGAGGTTATTACAACACATTTTATTTATTGAAACAAGTGTGTCAGATGTCCCCTGACCACTATGTTGTCACTTATGAGGTGCAAATACAAATTGTATGGTTTTTGACATAGGTACTATTGGTGTCAAAAATAACAAACTTGTGACCTATATACCAACATTGAGAAGTCATTGGTATCGATACTATAATCATCTACATATATTGTTGTTGAGATGACGAGAAACATAAACTAGTACATTAATCATATCAATTTATTGTTTGGTGTCAAATTAAGAAATATATGCCAGACTTAACGATGTTAGTATAACTATGGTGCACATTTGTCAATTTATTATTTATTGGTTTACAACAACTAATAAAATCACTTCATACATGATGAACATGTAAATTGACTTTTAAAATTAATATCATTGAATACAACAAACATTGTGAGATAATATGTAAATTTTATTTAACATTAAACTTGAATTATATGGGGATGACATGAATCATGCCCCTTGTGAAAATATAAATATTTAATAGATCATTGATAATGGTACATATTATGCCAATACTTCATTATGTTCTATCATGTTATGCATGAACTACCATTCAAAAAATAATACATCACTTTGAGCCCCATGTGCCATACATGACCATTGATGCAACTTGAACATGCCATATTTGTCTACATAAAAACTTTACATGACATAATCCGTCATCAAGAAAGAAAATATAGAAGTTTTGCATATAAGCATGGAACACTCAATTATAAAATTACTATAACATAACTCAATTGTCAAGAAAGAAGATATATAGTATATGAGTATAAACATGGAACAATCAATCATAAAAATGATTATGTACAAGATACCAGATATATAAAAAAATATGTCACATATTCACCACTCATAAGATTTATATGAAATATATAGTAAACATGATGCACCTTTCACTGTAAAAATCAAGTCACTAGATTCTTTAACTTGCACATTGGTAGAGAAACATGCCACCCTGGTGGTATCTCAATGGAGAAAAGTCAGGGTATTTATAGTAGAGACCCGGGTTCGAATCCTCACTTACACGTTCTCCCTGATGTGCATGTAGTTGGGGGGGTTACATTGCCCGGGTGGGTTCAGTGATCTGGCACCTCCTCGGGGTTGGTTCCAACGTCTCAAAGAAAGAGAGAAACGTAGTATTATTTAACATACTTGTGACATCCTAACTTGTTTCAATCATGTTTATCTCATGTTTTTCATCAGAATCCTTCTTTAAGATTTGGTGAGGTTCATAAAATAAAGCCTGGAACTCAAGAACACACATAACAAATGGAAATGATTCAAATAAATGTATACATTGAAAGAAAGATAAACAAAATCACATTTTTCCTTTTGTCGTATATGCATGCTAGTATTGAGAAATATTAGTTCCACCCTCATCCTCTGTAAAGTTGGACTGCTATCATTGGTTTACATGTCCCCTAAAATGCACAACAAGTAAAAGTTCTCTTAACTTGTCCATAAGAAATAGTTCAAATTCGAGCATTGGTTTCTAGGAGTTGTTGGCAACACATGAAAGCTAGAATAAAAAATGAGTAATCAAAAAATATAAATAACTCATAATTAAAAAAACCTTGTCACAAATCCATATATGTATCAGGATCACAAATCTGAAGATTGTCGAGCACATATGGTTTTCTAAGATCAAGACATCTTAGTTTTGCACGTGATCAAGATCAAGATGATTATATGTACTATTATCAAGGATAGTTGACAAACCTCGTCAGAGTGTCATGAGATTCATTATCAGCCATCTACCAAAACAAATGAAATAATTACAAAAAAATTGGCGAGGCAGTAGATCGGGTAGTGGACAAACAAGCTACCAGATGAAGTAACTCGAGATTGAACCTTCAATTGTGCATCTCACAATGAAAATGATCAAGTCACACAAACCAATCCAAAATGTAAGTTTAAATGTCTTCCGTAGTGTGCATGTAGATAGGGGAGGGGTTATACTGGAAGGATTGTGACATTAAAGTGGCTCTTCTTTGTGTCTGGCTCCATCATCATCCCAATTCTATACAAATGAATTGCAATATATAAGCATATTATTGTATGTAATACATCATATGTCTATATACAATATTTGACTTGTAAATATCTTATTATATGTAAAAATATGTCAAAGTCCATTGCATCAATGATGAACTAAGAATAATACCAAACTTCATCTAGATATAAAATTTAAGATATCTAAGGTATACCAATTGCACTTGATTGTGAATGACCTAGTTGTTGTAGTCTGTGGAGTAATAGGTGTTTTTATATCTTACATATATGGTTATAATAATGCATACTACATGATAACCAACAAGAAAACTTATTATTTATCTCCAGTCAAAAATTAAGTTGCAATCTTTATTTAATCTAGTAGCTTATGAAGATGTGCGTAACATGACATACTCATTCACCATTGCTGGAGAATACATGACAACAAATTTGGACAACATTATAAAAGGAGGGCAACTTTATACTAACTATTGAGACAACTATTACCAGCCAATTAGTGAGTGTTGATGGAGATGTTTCCCAATGTATGGAAACTAATAAAGTAGGGCAATAGTGTTGAACTTGTTGCCACTAATATTTTATCTGTAACATAGGAAAACTCACACTATTTGTAATTATGGAAGTGATAAATCTCCATGAATTTGTTTTTATTTTGATAATACTACTTGTTAAAACCTTATCTTATAATTCGTGTTTTTGTTTTCAAATCCACTTACAGAACTGAGCCTAACTGTAGTTGTCGTGTCCCTCTTGAGTTTTTGTTCCCATAATAGACATTTAGAGAAGAATAAGAGAAAAGGACTTAGATGGAGACACCTCAAATATACATTATTGTGTAAAATTCCTTTTTTTGTTGCCTTGTCATGTACTATCTCATGTATCTCATACTGAAAGTCAAAGGAAACAATTGTTAATGATACATTTGCTCATATGGATAGGTATCTTAAAATGGGAGGCGGTGTGTGTAGGAGAAAGGACCCCCCCAAACCATCCTAATTGGGACCCTTTATGATTACCCAAAATTGTTTGCAAGGATGGTGAGCCTTTGGGTAGGTAATAATAGATCTACACGAGGTTGCATGACATTTCCTTTGTTATATAGAATAGTGTGAGAAGAGGGGGAAGATAAAGATAGTGGATACAATGTAACTAATCCTATGGAAACATGGAAGCTTAAATAAGAAGATCAGATATCAAACAATCATTCATGGAAGGAGAGGTGGGAGGCTATTGACAATACCTCCAGAGTTGTTGAGGCATTATCGTAATCCAAGAATCACATGCAGAGGCAAATGCAACATGTTGTCGAAGGTAGTGATGGATCATCAACCCAATAGCATCTGGTAGAGGTTGAGTGGTGGATAATGGGGCATTAAGTTGAGATTCTAGGTTTAGACTCGGTGTGCATGAAGTTAGATAGTGTTGGCCATTCTCAATTTGGCAATTCTAGTGTTTGTAAAGCTCCCAATTACTTTCTCCTCAAATAATCTAAAATCATATCATCCTCTTTTTTATATGGATTAAGGAGAGAGATAAGTAAAATTTACAATTCATAGTTAGTCTAATTGTATGCGATGGTATATACTAGTTATAGTAGCTCAAAACATAGTGTGTTGACACATGGTGTCGATACTAACAAGTTTTCTTGTAGTGAAATTTCACCCTATCATTCTCAATCCAAAGTGTCATATATCCACACATGTACAAATAATCATATCCCATAGGGCTTGAAATGGTCACCCCAAAAGCAATTTTGATCCCTTCTTTTCTGGTATGTACCTCACTATAAAACTGATTGGGTAAATAAGTTTGTCCTTTGACCATCACATCTTGACAGATCCCAAATAGTCTAAGAATATAATCATGTACTAGTTGTAACATTATGCTAGTTATGATAAGATCTTTAGACATCAAGTTGATGCTTGCCCTAGAATCACATAGTGCCTCTCCAATTTTAATGCTTCTTATAGAACAAGGCATGTTAAAACACCATGGATCCTTTTTCTTTATTGATAGTATTCTATGAATCAATGCACTGACAACTTCATCTACAATGAAATCATCTGGATTTTTAATGTGTCACTTTTTGTTGATGATTTGTTTTTGGAACTTCATGTGTGTCGAAATTTTCTCAACAGCCTCCACCAAAGGAAGATCAATGTGGAGTTTGCAAAAAATGCTTGGAAATTCATTTAATTATGAATGTTTTAGGATCATGACTCTCAATTGTATGCACCGTGACTGGAGGTGGTGGGACGGCATGCCTATGTGGGGGAATGTATTGTTTCTTAGGTATATCCTCCTCTAAGCTTGAAGTGAGATTACCCTACACTGAAATGGGACTTGGCTCAATAGGAATGGCCTTCCCTTCCTCAAACATGGATGCCTCCTTGTTGATTATGAATGTTCTACTATGAAGTAGAACCTTCACATGCTCTTATTATGTGGACATCTTTTCTTGAACTAGGGAAGTAGTCATGGTGGTAGATAATGTTCTAGGTGCACTCCCGTGGAAACTTGATATAATAGGCACTTCTTTGTTGCTCTTCATGGATTCTTCAATGTATGGGATATTACTTGTACACAAGTCACCTCATACATATGTCTTCCTGTAGTCCCTTCATCCAAGCATCATAATCAAAGGGTTGCAGCTCGAATGTATGCATGCATTGCAAGAAGTTTCAGATCAGGAATGTATCAGATTCTTCAACATAAAAGACACATCCCTTTGAAAAACACTATAGGGGGGTGAATAGGGTTTTTACGATATTTTAACAATTATTTAACTCAAGCAACCAACAATTAAAAATGGAAGAAGGAGACAGGTGTTTAGAGTGGTTCCAACTTTAGCAAATACTAAAGTTGTCAGTCCACTACCCGGTTGCTTACCCAACCGGGATTTTGAAAGTATTTATTTTATTACCTTCACAAGGATTTATACAAAATACAATACTTTCTTTACACCCCTTGAACAGCCTTCACTTGAAGTAGATGCACCAACTTGAGGTAGCCTTCTTGAAGTAACTTCAAGCTCCCCCTTGAAGTAGCCTTCCTCTCTAGAAGTAACCTCCCGTTGCACCAGCCTTCTTGAAGTAGCTCAAGGTCCCCTTCTTCACCAAGAAGATCTCCACCCTCTCCAATCCGCAGCCTCCAACCTAGGAGTAGCAAGGAGAGTACAAACAATAATAGAGAACAAGAAAGGAAAAGGAAATTACAACTTATCCTTTTGTAGCACAAGGCTTGATTTGCCTAGATCAAGCGTATAGATCTCCTAACCAAAGTGTATGGAATTGTAATTGTAGTGGATAGGAGATGCTAGCCTATAGGACACGAATTTTGAGCTAAGGAAGGAAGTAGCCAATTGTCACAATGCTCAATTTTCTCACAAACAAATTGCTCAAAGTATGCTCAAGGATTTCTCAAGTGTAACAAGTGAGTTTGAGTGTCCTATGGCTTGTCCTATTTATAGGAATGGCCTATGGATGCTTAAGGACGTTCTAGACACCTTCTAGGGGTTTCTAAGTGCTTAACTAGCCGTTAGGTACAAGTTTGTTGCTTTAGCAACGACTAATTAATTTACTCTGCAGTTGCTGTCAGAGTTCATCTCGGTCGAGGAATGGTCGACCGAGACACCTACTCGGTCGAACTCTTGTCGAACGACAAGCTCTCTGAATCAAGTGTATGCAACATTTATCTCCAACTGCCAACCACCTTGTCAGCTGTGTCTAACGGCTACTTGGGTCTTTCTCGGTCGAGAAGATTGTCGACCGAGAGTGTCTCGGTCGAGGAGTTAGTCGACCGAGATTGACTCTGTTTCAATTTTTCAATTTAAAGCACTAAGTATGTGTATGAGTGTGCATATGTGACACTATTGAAGGGGATGACCTATCTAAATGTGATGTTTAGCTAGGGAGAATCTAACGCTTGATTTACATGAAATCTAAGTACTTGTACATTATATATTTGTACAAGTTTTTACAAAAGTGATTACATTTCATGAAAATATAAACATGTAAGCATATGAATTTCCCTAGTACTTTGTCATCCACCTTGTGCCTGCACACTCAAGTAGCACGTTAGATCAATAAGAATGAAATGTTTGTCATTATCAAAACAAAGGGATTTACAGATGTCCATTTAGCCAACAATCTCCCCCTTTTTGAAGATGACAAACATTTCCAAAATATAAATGAAGGAAATATAAGACATATGAGTTTCATACCTTAAGATTACCTTTTGTAGCTTTCCCTCTTGTTTATAAAATGTGTGCTTATTATTCCCCATGAATTATGGAACATGAAATCCAACTCTTTAGGGAATATAGCAACTTTCAATGTAAAGCCAAGAGGTTTATGAAACTCATTGATTGAGTTTTGCATAATTACTAAGTTTATATTTATTTCTCCCCCTTTGTCATTTCAAAAAGATATCCGACTCAGAATAAAAACTCCCCCTTAATTAGATGTCCCATCAAATCCAATGAAAAAGATGTCCATTAAAAGCCAAAATGATGCAAGTAAAAGTTTTGTTAAGAAGCACAAATATCAAAGAAAACATCTTCCAAAGGAGTGATAAGCAGTTGCTTCCTAATTTTGTTAAATTGGTCTAGTGGAAGCGGTTTTGTAAAAATATCAGCCAATTGATCTTCCGTATCAACATGATGAAGGGAAACATGATTCTTGGAGATATGATCCCTTAAAAAGTGATGACGGATTTCAATATGTTTAGCTCGACTGTGTAAAATAGGATTGTGTGCTAAGTTTATAGCGCTCGTGTTGTCACAAAGAATAGGCGTAGATGAAAGAGTAAAACCATAATCGTTTAACACTTGTTGCATATAAAGCACTTGAGCACAACAAGATCCGGCTGCCATATATTCAGCTTCAGTTGTAGATAGGGCAACCGTATTTTGTTTCTTGCTAAACCAAGATACTAAAGCTCTCCCTAACAAGAAACAACCACCACTAGTACTCTTGCGATCAAGTCGACAACCAGCATAATCCGCATCAGTATAAGCTTTAAAATCCAAGGATTGTCCTTTTGGATACCATAAACCAAAACATGTAGTGCCGGCTAAGTATCGAAGAATTCGTTTAACTGCTCGAAAATGAGAATGCATGGGTTGTGATTGAAATCGAGCACAAAGACCAACGGAAAACAAAATGTACGGTCTAGAAGCAGTTAAGTAAAGCAAACTACCAATCATGGCTCTATATAAGGAATCATCAATAGGTTCCCCATTTTCATCCTTATCAATTTTAATAGAAGTAGCCATAGGAGTAGTAGCATGTTTGCACTGATCCATCCCAAAACGTTTTAATAGTTCTTTAGTATACTTTTCTTGGCTTATAAAGATTCCGGCAGATGTTTGCTTAATTTGAAAACCAAGAAAGAAAGTTAGTTCACCCATGAGGCTCATTTCAAATTCTTTTTTCATAATGTCACTGAATTGTGTGCACAACGAATCATTAGAAGCTCCAAAAATAATGTCATCAACATATATTTGCACAACTAGAAAATCAGATGTATATCTTTTGAAAAATAAAGTAGAATCTGAATTTCCAATAGAAAAACCATTATAAAAAGATATGTCTTGAGCCTTTCATACCAATTCCTAGGTGCTTGTTTTAAACCATAAAGTGCTTTCTTAAGTTTATAAACATAGTCACCTTTTTCCGGTATTTCAAAACCGGGTGGTTGAGCAACATATACTTCTTCTTGAATGATACCGTTTAGAAATGCACTTTTTACATCCATTTGATAGAGTTTGATGTTTTTATGTGCAGCAATAGCTAATAACATTCTAATAGCTTCAAGTCTAGCTACTGGTGCATACGTTTCATCAAAATCTATTCCTTCTTGTTGATTATATCCTTGTGCTACTAACCGAGCTTTATTCCTTATTACTTCTCCTGCCTCATTTAGCTTATTCCTAAAAACCCATTTAGTTCCAATGACGGTTTTATCTTGTGGTTTAGGAACTAAATCCCATACATCATTTTTAGTGAATTGATTCAATTCTTCTTGCATTGCTATTATCCAATAATCATCTTTAAGAGCTTCAAATATCTTCTTAGGTTCAATGATAGAAACAAAAGCCATGTTTGCAAAATCCTTAAAGGAAGACCGAGTTTTTACTTTATCATTAGGATCTCCAATAATTAGTTCTTGAGGATGATCCTTAATAAGCCTAGATGTGGGTTGTGGTTCAGCTTGGTGATTGTTTGTAGTAACTTTCTCACTATCATTTGGTATGTTTAAGTTTTCGAATTGATTAGTGAGATCAATTATTTCTAGATTTTCAGATTTGGACTCTTCATGAAAAGAAACATGAATAGATTCCTCAACTTTTCTAGAGATAGTATTATATACTCTAAATGATTTGCTAGAAGTGGAATATCCCAAAAAGAATGCTTTGTGTGATTTAGAGTCAAACTTATCTCTATCATCTTTGGTATTTAAGATATAGCATGTGGATCCAAAAGTATGAAAATAGTCAACTCTAGGTTTCTTAGAATGTATTATTTCATATGGAGTTTTCTTCAAATGAGAGTGAACAATTACTCTATTTAACACATAACATGCGGTGTTCACAGCTTCAGCCCAAAAGGTTTTGGGTGTGTTATGTTCGAGCATCATAGTTCTAGCCATTTCTTGTAGGGATCTATTTTTCCTTTCAACTATACCATTTTGTTGTGGAGTGCGTGGAGCAGAAAAATTGTGAGTGTACCCTTGAGATGTGCAAAATTCTTCAAATACATGATTTTCAAATTCTCCACCATGATCACTTCTAATGGTACATATTTTGCTTTGTAATAGATTTTCAATCATAGGGCAAAATTTTATAAAAGCATGAATAGTATCATCTTTGGTTGCAATAAAATGTACCCATGTATATCTACTATAATCATCAACAATAACAAAACAATATCTTTTGCCACTAATAGATTGTGTCCTCATAGGTCCAAATAAATCTATGTGAATTAATTCTAAAGATCTACTGGTGCTAAGTTCATTTTTAGGTTTAAAAGAGGTTTTTGTTTGCTTTCCCAATGTACATGGTTCACAATTTTCAACTTGATCAAAGGATAAAGTTGGCAAACCACGAACAAGATCATATTTTACTAACTTTTTGATAACATGTGAACTAGCATGTCCTAGCTTTTTATGCCATAATTGTAAAGTATTTTCATTTGCAAGCAAGCATTTTCCTACTACAGATTTCATAGAGTTAGGTCTAAGAATATAAAGATTTCCAACTCTTTTTCCTTCATAAACAACATTTGTAGTGTTCTCTATTAATAATTTGCAGCAGGTTCTGTTAAATAAAACATCATAGCCACTATCACATAATTGACTAACACTTATCAAATTATGGTGCAAACCATCAACAAGTAGAACATTCTTTATTTCGAGGTTTGTACCAACATTACCTCTTCCAACGATTTTACCTTTACCGTTGTCTCCAAAGGTGACTATTCCACTTTTCTTTTCTTCAAAAGTTTGAAATGCATCCTTGTTCCCGGTCATATGTTTGGAACATCCACTGTCAACTACCCAATCCTGCATGAAAATATAGATTTTGGTACCCATGTGATGGTCCGATATGGTTAGAACCACTTAAGTATAGATTGCATAAAGATTCTGATTCAGAAATCCAGTCGGTCGACAATTGTTCGACTGACATCTTTCTCGGTCGATTAATTGTCGATCGAGAAGGTTACTGTATGACAAACAAAGAAACACAGAAATTCAGCTCGGTTGACCAATTTTCGACCGAAATAATTGCTGTAGATTTTGATTTGTTACAGGCATCTGGTCGGTCGACAAAAGTTCGACCGATTATATTTCGGTCGACAATACTTCGACCGACTATTTTTCTGTTTCAGTAAAGCAGTTCAGAAAATTACCAATATGCATGAAAACCTTTTGTTAAGTTGAGATAAGACAATATAAATTTCAAATTGAGCGTTTTGATCATATCTCAACTGTATGGCTTTTGACTTTACTAAGTTTGGGGTTTTGGGACCCAAACTAAATCGGAATCCTTGGTCTTATAAGGGCATGAGAATGAATAATGTCCAAGACGTAGAAAAAAATGACAAGTAATAGAGTCAACTTCATATCTCTTTTTAGGAATTGTATTTTTAGGTACGAACACAGTTCGAGTTCTCTTGGGTTGATTTTTCTTTGGAGCATATCCCAAACCTCTTCTTCCATTGAAGCTAGAGGAGATTTTTAGAATGTTATCAAGAGTATCTTTTCTTCTTAACTCATGTAGATTCTTTTGTAGCTTAGCAATGTCATCCAATTTCTTGTGTAAATCTTTTCTTGCTTGATCTAAGTCAGATAATAGAGAGTCTCTTTCTTTTACAACATTGTCATAGTCTAAATGATTACACAGAATTGGTTGAGTCAGAAAATCTTTTAGTTTAGCTAATAATTCAGTCTTTTCTTGAGAGAGAAGATCGACATTTGTTTCTAGAGTGAGTAGCTTGTTAGTGCAATCATTTAAAGATGTTTTTAAAGACAAATTATCAAGATCAATGTTGTTCTTTTCAGAAGAGAGATAATTTAATTTAGCATATAGCTCATCATTTGTTTTGATAACCTTCTTTAGTTTCTTCTTGACATCAACATATTTACCATGAGTTTCTTGTAAACTAGTAATTAACTCTTCTTTAGGAATATCAAGTAGGCTTACCTCTTGAGAGTCTTCATTATCTTCTCTTGCCATTAGACATTCCACCTTTTCTTCTCCGCCTTCACTTTCACTTGATTCGTCCCATGCAGCTTTATAGGCTTTTTCTCCCCTCTTCTTGTGTGAGATTTTCTTTCCTTTCTTTGCTTTAGGACATTCACTTTTGAAATGTCCTTTCTTTCCACACTCAAAGCACCTAGGAGGAGAAGAAGAATTAGAAATTTTGTTAGATTTAAATCTTCTATATTTCTTACCATTGACAATCAATGCCTCTTCTCCTTCTTCTTCACTTGACTCCTCACTTTCTGGTGTGATTATCTTTGAAGCTTTTAGAGCCACATCCTTCTTCTTTCCTTGCTGAAGTTCACGTTCTCTTCTTTCTTCCTCTTCTAGGGTTGCTTCATGGGCTTCTAGATTTCCAATGAGTTGCTCCATTTTCTACCGAGTGAGGTCATTTGCTTCTTCAATGGCTGTCACCTTTGGCTTGTATTTAGGAGGAAGTGATCGAAGGATTTTGGATACCTGATCTTCTTCAAGAACAGTTTTTCCTAAGGCATTTAAACCATTAACAATAGAAGAGAATTTTGCAAACATTTCACTAATAGTTTCATTTGGATCCATACGGAAATGTTCAAATTTTTGCTTAAGCATGCTAATCTTAGAATTCTTGACTTGGACTGTACCTTCATAAGTTATGGACAGTCTATGCCAAATGTCATAGGCTGTATCACAATTTGATATCCTATTAAATTCTCCTACTGAAATTGAACAATATAAAATGCTTACATCTTTGGAATTCATTTGAGCCAACTTTACCGTGTTTGCATCCCACTCTACATATTGTGTTTGAGGAAGCTCATATGGGGTTGACACCATCCTCCATAAGTCCCAATTGATGCCTTGGAAGTAGAACTGCATCCTTCTCTTCCAATATGTGTAGTTTGTTCCATCAAACGCCGGAGGTCTAGCAACACGTGTTCCTTCAAGGTTAAGGTTGTTGAGCACTCCGTCCCCCATTCTTCAAGACCTTGTTAGGGTTCCTTGAAGCCTGCTCTGATACCAATTGAAAAACACTAGAGGGGGGGTGAATAGGGTTTTTACAATATTTTAACAATTATTTAACTCAAGCAACCAACAATTAAAAATGGAAGAAGGAGACAGGTGTTTAGAGTGGTTCCAACTTTAGCAAATACTAAAGTTGTCAGTCCACTACCCGGTTGCTTACCCAACTGGGATTTTGAAAGTATTTATTTTATTACCTTCACAAGGATTTATACAAAATACAATACTTTCTTTACACCCCTTGAACAACCTTCACTTGAAGTAGATGCACCAACTTGAGGTAGCCTTCTTGAAGTAACTTCAAGCTCCCCCTTGAAGTAGCCTTCCTCTCTAGAAGTAACCTCCCGTTGCACCAGCCTTCTTAAAGTAGCTCAAGGTCCCCTTCTTCACCAAGAAGATCTCCACCCTCTCCAATCCGCAGCCTCCAACCTAGGAGTAGCAAGGAGAGTACAAACAATAATAGAGAACAAGAAAGGAAAAGGAAATTACAACTTATCCTTTTGTAGCACAAGGCTTGATTTGCCTAGATCAAGCGTATAGATCTCCTAACCAAAGTGTATGGAATTGTAATTGTAGTGGATAGGAGATGCTAGCCTATAGGACACGAATTTTGAGCTAAGGAAGGAAGTAGCCAATTGTCACAATGCTCAATTTTCTCACAAACAGATTGCTCAAAGTATGCTCAAGGATTTCTCAAGTGTAACAAGTGAGTTTGAGTGTCCTATGGCTTGTCCTATTTATAGGAATGGCCTATGGATGCTTAAGGACGTTCTAGACACCTTCTAGGGGTTTCTAAGTGCTTAACTAGCCGCTAGGTACAAGTTTGTTGCTTTAGCAACGACTAATTAATTTACTCTGCAGTTGCTGTCAGAGTTCATCTCGGTCGAGGAATGGTCGACCGAGACACCTACTCGGTCAAACTCTTGTCGACCGACAGGCTCTCTGAATAAGTGTATGCAACGTTTATCTCCAACTGCCAACCACCTTGTCAGCTGTGTCTAACGGCTACTTGGGTCTTTCTCGGTCGAGAAGATTGTCGACCGAGAGTGTCTCGGTCGAGGAGTTAGTCGACCGAGATTGACTCTGTTTCAATTTTTCAATTTAAAGCACTAAGTATGTGTATGAGTGTGCATATGTGACACTATTGAAGGGGATGACCTATCTAAATGTGATGTTTAGCTAGGGAGAATCTAACGCTTGATTTACATGAAATCTAAGTACTTGTACATTATATATTTGTACAAGTTTTTACAAAAGTGATTACATTTCATGAAAATATAAACATGTAAGCATATGAATTTCCCTAGTACTTTGTCATCCACCTTGTGCATGCACACTCAAGTAGCACGTTAGATCAATAAGAATGAAATGTTTGTCATTATCAAAACAAAGGGATTTACAGATGTCCATATAGCCAACACCCTTATTGTCATAGACAGAAATGCTCTTGGCATGCTAATGTTGGTGTGCCATTTTGGTATTTCCTAGAAAACCTTGTTGAGAAGGTTTCTTCAACTGTGCCACATGTGACAATTGAGCTTCCAAACTTCTGAGTTGAGCTTCCATATTTTGCTTATGCCTATCTGATTTATCAAACTATGCACCCGTTTTGTTGACAAATTTCCCAAGGATATCTCTCAAGTCATTATCTTGATTTGGGCCTTGCTCGTGGTGAAATTTCCAAGGTTCCTACTGCTAGTGCACTTGATATTGTTTTGCCTATAATGGGTCATGTTGAAAGTTATTGGAGTCCTTCCAATAAAATTTTGGATTTCTCCTTCATGAATACTTGTTCCTTCTATTGGGTTGTTGTAGACACATACAATCCTATTCCTCTCTTTCCAACGAGAGGACATTTTTCTTCTCTGGTTTCTTTGCCAACTTGACAACGTGTGCTTGAGTTCCATAACCTTATGTGATTCCTTGACACTTTTAGCTAAGGTAGAACACTCACACTCACCCCAAGATCGATTCATGGCTATATTATTCAGGATTTCATGACACTTTGTTGCTTTATTATTAAAGAAAATCCCACATCGACACTATGAAGCATAGTACTCTCTCCTATGTGCAATCCATAGTAGAAGGTCTTTACTCAACCATACAATTTAGTCTCATGGTGTGATACCTTTCTTGTCATGTTATGGTATCTCTCCCAAGCCCATGAATAAGATTCATTTACATGTTGCTTGAACCCATCAATTTTCCCCATAAAATCATTAGTCTTTTGAGGGGGAGTATCTCTCAAAGAAAGTATCAATCATTTCTTCCCATGAGCCTATTGATTTAACATGCAAACTAATAACTATGTCTTAGCCTTACTGTCAAAGAGTAAAGGAATAATTTCACATAGATAATAGTGATTGGGATGAAGTAAATCTTGATCATATCATAACTTTTAACAAAATAATTAATATGTTGTATAGGATCTTCATTGCTATGCCCATGGAATGCTTGTGACTTTATAAGAGCAACAAGTCATTGAAAAATCTCATAACTTCCCATGTCGACTGCATGCCACTTTATGGGATTCAACTGTGTAGTAAAAGATGACAACTTGATTTTCTCTCATATGGTCTTCTCATCACCTGAAACTTCCAAGTCTTCATTGATCCCCCTGGGTTAGACATCTCTCCACCTTCTACCATGAGTTATTTGGGAATAATATCCTAGTCTTGATCAACCTCTAGATGGCTCTCAAGTGTTGATGATGTAGCTTGCCATATTCACTTGTTCGTGTATGGACCATAAACATACTTGAAAGGCTGAATGTGATAACCACATACAACTAAAAAAGATAGCAACATTTTGTAATTTATTTATACTGGAAAGGAAATTAATAGAAGAAAATAAGTGGTCTAGAGAGGTAGGTTTTATCACTTATAGTGCTAACATTGCCAATTCACTAGCGACAATGCTAAAAATTGATACAACTCAAGTGTGCAGCTAAACACAAGTGTACGCGTCAGAGTAATAAAGGTACTCAAAGAGGCTTGAATGTCGACCTCAAGGAATTGGGATGACTAGAGACTACTACCAACCAAAAAAAATTATCTATGCCTAAGAAAAGAGTTGATCGAGTGATTAAACTAAGAGCAAGAATTAAATGTTCAAAGAGTAAAGTGGATGGAAGATCAAATTAATGGATTCCTTATAATATCAGTTTCACTATGATGTTAACTTATCCATGCATTCCATTCAATTACTACAACCAGTAGTACAGAACCGACCTTTGGTTTCGGTTATTTAAGGACTTTGGTGACGGTTAAAAAGTGACACATATGTGGGCGATGCTAAAAGGTGAACCCTTAGGCGTCGGTTTGAAAATTGATGCCAAAACCCTTCGCGCCACCCAAAACGTGCCATCAAGGGTACTATAGGCGTTGGTTATTAGTGGCAAAACTGACGCGAGAACCCTTCACGCCACAAAAAAGGCGCCAATAGGGGCACTATAGGCGTCGGTTATTAGTAGGGAAACCGACACCCAAACCTTCGCGCCACAAAAAGGGCGCCAACAGGGGTACTATAGGCATCAATTATTAGTAGGGAAACTGACGCCCAAACCTTCGCGCGCCATCTAGGACACCATAGGCGTCAGTTTCTTAGTAATAACCGACGCCATATCGCATTAGGCAACGGTTTTTTTTCTATTAACCGATGTTGTAAGCCTTTGTTGTCGGTTTTTGACTAATAACCGATGCCTATATTTTGATTTTTTTCTTTCTTATCAGTTTGCATGCCTACTATATGGCTAGTCGTAGGATGCAGAACCTGCAATTCAGTTCTGAACTGCAAGTTTACAACATCCATTGATATCAGCCAACAGCAGGCCACACACCTGCAAAATTAACAAGATTCATTTTCACACATTTAGCAACCTGCAGTTATATTCAATTTTCACATTCACGCATGTAGAAACATTCATGTAGCAACCTGTAGTTCCTTTCATTTTCACATTCACACATGTAGAAACATTCATGTAGCAACTTGAAGTTCCATTCATTTTCACATTCACACATGTATAAACATTCTTTAGTCATTATCACTATCAACATCCCAATTATATTTTAAAACCCCCACTACTTGTATGGCTTTTGCCCATTCTTCTCTTACATCATTTAATTCTTCTATCGTATAGGGAGCATGTATATCTGATAAGGCCTTACCTGTAGTGGGGTCAGTTTTAAACACATGCAAAGAGAATGATGTATATATATAATTAATAATATATAAATAAGATTGATATATTTCATATTATCTAATGAGACTATATATAATACCTCATGTATGGTATCGATGTCCACTGCTGCATGTTTGATAATCATGTGCATAAATCGCATCACATAGTATGCACATGCCCAACCGTTGTCTTGTGTAGCACACTATAAATTGAAACATACAAAATATTAAAAAATACAACAAAGCACAGTTTACATAAATAATATATATATTGGAGTCGGGAACTTACTTCCACGTTCTCCTAAATTATTGGTTGGCTCTTTTTCTTGGGGACCTTTCCTCCAGCCTTTTTGAACTCATGTAAACCCCTACATGTTAATGTAACACCGTAAATTGCATAATTAAATAGTAATGTAATAACAGATGTTAACGGATATAAAAATGAAATATTTCTCACCGGAATAATGCCATTTTCATTGTGTGTCCATATGTTGGATTCAATTTAGTCCCCTTAGGATCTAGATAATAGACAGTGAACGTCCTGGGGACAATAACTAGTAACTCCAAATGCGTACCCCTAGAGGTAAAAAAGTTAAAAATTAATAACTCGAAATCCACAATAAAAATGTAATTTTCTTAAGTCCAAATTATAAGCAAAGTAAACTTACTCCACATTGAATGGAGCTATTATCACCGTCTTCTTATTTTGACCAAAATTTGTAAAAGCATCACAACAATATTGTTGAACTGACAAAGGGTCTTTAGCTACTAGACTAATCAAAGATGGAATAAAAAATCCTACATGTTCAAATGAAAAATTTGCACATATCTTGTCTAAGTAGCTGCACAGACTGTTGAAAAAGAAACAAAGTCTGGTGATTGAAAACCTTACATGCTTTGGCAATATAGATCGAATTGCCACGGGCAATATTTTTTGCATTAAAGTGTGACAATCATGAGATTTAAGACCTATCAACTTCAGATCTTTCATTGATACCAATCTATGGATGTTGGATGAGTAACCCTGTGGCACCTTAACATTTACCAAGCATTCACAAAAAGCTTTTTTCTCCTTTCTAGACAACATGTAACAAGCGGGAGGTAAGTATGTTATCTGATTTCCCATTTCACGTAATTATGTTAATTCTGACCGTATTCCCATTTCACGTAGGTCCAGTCTGGATTTTATCCCATCTTTAATCTTACCTGGTATATTCAATAGAGTACCAATGACGCTATCACAGACATTTTTCTCAACGTGCATGACATTGATACAATGCCTGACTGTCAAAGAACTCCAATAAGGAAGATCCCAAAATATTGACTTCTTATTGAATAAAGATTTGTCACTCTATGTGGCCATAGTACATTGTGATCTCTTACCAAATTCATTGACAAAGTCTTTTACTCTTTCATAAACAACCTTCCCTGGTATAGGTTTAGGTGCACTCTGTTCCTCATTCCATCCATTGAATGCTTTGCGCTTCCTATGACACATATGGAATTTTGGAAGAAACCTTTGATGACCAAGATATATAGTCTTTCCTCCATGTTTTAGTCTTGTTGAATCAGTGTTCTCTTCACATATAGGACACACTTTAGCTCCTTTGACACTATATCCAGACAAATTCCCATATGTTGGAAAGTCATTAATAGTGCAAAACAACATAGTGTGCAAACGAAATGTCTCTCTTCGTGAAGCATCATAGGTCATCACATCTTCACCCCGGAGTTTCTTTAAGTCATCAATCAAGGGTTCAGGATAAACATCGATATCATTTCCAGGTTGTTTAGGGCCCGATATCAACAACGACAACATAACATACTTATTTTTCATACACAACCAGGGAGGAAGATTGTATATAACAAGCATGACTGGCCAAGTGCTATGTTGGCTGCTCAATGTCCCGTACAGATTCATCCCATATGTACAAATCCCAAGTCTTAGATTCCTGACTTCTTCACCAAATTTAGGGTACAATAGATCAATTTTCTTCCACTGTGGGGAATCAGACGCATGTCGTAGGATCCCATCTTTATTTTTCTTAACATCTGCATGCCACCTCAAATTCTTCACATCTATCGGATTGGCAAATAAGCGTTGAAACCGTGATATTATAGGTAGATACCACATCACCTTGGCAGGAGAACCAGTTTTGGACTCCCCCGAAGTCGTCAATTTATACTTTAACGCACCACCTTTTGGACAATCTTTCAAATCCACACAGTCCTTTTGAAATAATACACAATCATTTGGGCATGCATGTATCTTCTTGGCCTCCATTACCATTGGGCACAACAATTTCTTTACCTGGTATGTTGAGATTGGCAGCTCATTTCCTTCAGGAAGCATTTCTTTCAACAAAGACAACAATGACGTGAAGCTTTTGTCGCTCCATCTATTTTTAGCTTTCAGTTTATACAATCTCAACACAACGCTAAGCTTTGTAAACTTAGTACAACCTGTGTATAACTGTATCTCAACATCATGCACAATGTTTCTAAACATGGGAGGTGGATCGGTTTCGGTGTGATCTACCCCACAACTATCCAACATCGCATCAACGATGTCTACTGGAACTGGTTCGTTCACATCTACATCATCGGAGGCAATAACTTCTTCCACACAAGCACTGCTATCGACATCCACTGGTTTTGGGTTTGAAATCTCTCCATGCCAATGCCATTCTGTATTGCCTTGTACAATCCTGTTGCACATGGCATGACTTTTGATTTCGTCACCAGTGATGACTTTCAAGTTGTTACCGCAATGCCTACATGGACAGTAGAACCTATCTCCAGGTTGTTTCCTATGTTCCTCGGCAAATCTAATAAATTGATCAAGACAAGAAATAAACTCTGGGGTGCAGCGATTGCGAATGGACATCCATGATCTATCCATTCTATGATCAAAGAGAAAACAAGTATATATTACAACAAGATTAGGGTCTAGGGTTAACAGATTAGAGTTTAAGCATGGTTAAAACTTTAGGGTTTAAGGTCTTATATATAATTAATGGTTAAAACATCCTAAAAGAGATTAGGTGTTCAAGAACAGACCCAAACTAGGAACTATCCAAGATTTACTCCTATTGAGTAAATCTTGGAAGGGTTTCTAGGCCAACAAATACATGTGTTGTCATTCTTATATATAATAAATGTGTACCACCTATCCCATTTTTGAACACCTAATCTTACTAGTAAGTGTATAATGTGTATTGGGTTTTCAAGAAAATTTCGACAGCATTTCCCCGCTGTTCTCCAAGTACATATGTACTTAGAGAACAAACGGGGAAATGCTACCAAAATTTTCTTGAAAACCCAATACACATTATACACTTACATCCTAAGTGAGATTAGGTGTTCAAGAATAGTCCCAAACTGGGGACTATCCAAGATTTACTCCTAATGAGTAAATTTTGGACGGGTTTCTAGGCCAACAAATACATGTATGTTGTCATTCTTATACCTACAATCCTAGTTTCATCATTCATATCCTAAGTTTTGTGTAACATCATTTAATCATGATTGTCAGTAAATACTAAACAGTAAATAAACCATGATTCCATATATCAAAGATTTGAATCAGGGGTCAATCTTGAAGTTTTAACTAGAGCTTCATATATCAACATACATACTAGGTCATATTTCAAGTCAAGATTTAGGTATTTAATCACCTTAGGGCACATACATGATTCACAAGGTATTTGGGTGCACAAAGAATAATATATGTTACTGATTTAGGAGTTCACATAATCATTTTAGAAATAGAAGACCCACATGTGAGTTAATTTTGACATTCAACATCAATGTATCTATAACACGCATGTTTCAAGGTTCAAAGTACATAATCAAATCAAATTAGGATGCTAGAATGAACAAGTTTGAATCTTATTTTAACATGCATCAAAATTTATTGAATTAGGTCAAGCATGAGAATTAAACAAGTTAAAACAATACATTAATACTAATCAGTAGATAAATGAATAAAAATCAGTAGATGATAAATACAAATCAATCGATAATTGTAACCAAACTTTACCAATGGCTTCGGTAGGGTTTGGCCGTGGTGGCGGCTGCGGCGGAGGCCATTGCGGAAGGGGCCATCCACACCACAACATGCCACCAGATTCCAGCGCAACCGCAAGCCAAGAATCGGTAGAGGTTTCTAATGTACCCATGGAGACGACTGAAGGAAACACGAAGGCGGCAGATTCCTCCCACAAGGAAAAACTCTGCGGTTCATTAACATATCTGAACCCTATCTCCCCTGATCTGCTAAAGGCAGACGACATCTCGGTCGACATGAATGACCATCTTCCTGCAATCTCAGTCAAGCACGACGCCATCCAACCACTTCTGGTTCCGTTTGAACACGCCGTCATGGTTAAAGCGATAGGCATCAACTTAGGGTTTCAAACCCTGGTTAACAAGATCAAAACCATGTGGTCACCCAAGGAGCGCTTCCGTGTGATAGATCTGGACCAAGGATACTATATAGTCCAATTCATTAATCAAGGAAACTACCTAATGGCCATGACTGGCGGCCCCTGGACGGTCTTTGGCAATTATCTCTCAGTACAATCGTGGTCTCCTTCCTTCAAACCATCATATCCCATCCCGTGCAAACTCATTGTTTGGTTGCGTATCTCGGATCTCCCCGTCTTTCTCTATTAGAACCAGTTACTCTCCATGATTGGAGATCTAGTAGGGAAGACGATTAGGGTTGATTCAAACACTGTGTTATGCAACCGAGGGAAATTTGCTCAGGTTGCCATGGAAGTAGAAACACAGAAACCCCTACTCCCAACCGTCTTCATCAATAATGAGCACTATCATCTCCAATATGAAAACCTACCGTTGGTGTGCATGAATGGATGCCTAGGTCATGTAGACGCTGATTGTAAACACATCATCACCCCTACAACAGACCTTGCCACCTCCTCCATCCCGATTCCTATGCCCAGTGTCAAGTACACCATGGACATTCACGCCCAAAAGCCAGATAGGCGCAAGATGGCAAATAAGGAAAGAGTAAATCTACAGACAACCCAATGGGTAACCAACAGGGTAAGTCAGGCGCGGCCAAGGCCGAATCTACTCATGTATTTGAAGATGAGGAGGGTTGGGAAACTATTGTTAGTAAGATGAACAAACGACAGTTGAACAAGGCCAAGGGCAAAGAGGCGGCTAACCAGAATTAACCTAATCCAAACAAGGACTCTTGAGATGGCATGACACCCAACACTATTGTCATCCTCCACGATGATGAAATGAGTGCTGGGAGAGCATAGGAAACACTTCGAGTCAAAACTTCCAGTTTGGGGCTGACTTGCCACCGAACAAGGAGCACTTGTGCATTCCCTCTCGTCACCATATAGGTGGCCCTGGGGGTGTAATGCTGTAGAATCGAAGGATAATCTATCACACTGTCACTAGCCCTGACTGAGTTAGCAAAAAGGGACATCTCGATTCTACCGATAAACCTGATGCTCAGGAGAATTCTAGCAGTGCTGCATTGTCCCTCTTCTTCAAGGAGCCAGACCCCCCTGACAATGCTATTGCAATGATGCACACCGTTGAAGAAGGTGACGCGCAGTCGACTAGACTGCGAGCTTCCATCAATTAACTCCCCCACTCCAGTCAACCACCATCAGACATTTAATGAAGCTCTGTTGCTGGAATGTCCAAGGTGCAAGTTCCAAAGGCAAATTGTCCATCATGAAGGATCTTAAACGATCACACAACCTCCAGATTCTTGCTATTATGGAGCCCAGATGTAGTGGCCCATTAGTTGAGAAAATCATAAAAAAATTGATTTCCCTTCCTCTCATCGGGTTGAAGCCCTTGGCTTCTCCGGTGGCATTTGGCTGTTGTGGGACAACAACAAATGTCACATTGAGATCATCATGAACCATCGCCAATTTATTCATTACCAGGTGAATAAAACCTAGTTCCTAATTGTTGTCTATGCCAGTCCAAATCTAATTAATCGTCGTCTTCTTTGGAGCAGACTGGAAGAACTCTCTTCCTCTATTTCTTTGGCCTAGACTGTCATGGGGGACTTCAACACCATGTTGGATGTATCTGAGAAGTCCAGGGGTAAATACTTTGACAAGATTGCTAGCAATCGTTTCAACGAATGCCTCTTCAACTGTTGTTTGCTAGAGATGAAAGCGAGTGGCCATATCTTCACTTTCTGAAAAGGTGACCTACAGGAGAAGTTGGATAGGGTTGTAGCCAATGAGTACTGGCTAGACCTCTTCCCTAATGCTACTGCCGTGGTTCTTCCTTGAGTCGAATCCGACCATCACCCTATTCTCACACACCTTGCAAGCAAATCACACTCTTCAACCAAAGTTTTTAAAACAAAAGCTAGTTGGCGCCTTGTGCCCAGCTTCCAGTCGAGCCTTCTTCCTCAATGGGATTCCTCCACAAATTTCCAAGATGCCCTCGCCTCCTTCAGCAAAATCGCTCTATGGCGGGAGGATAAATGTCTAAAGCAACACCACAAGGAGAAACAGACTTTGCTGAATCGTATTGAGCGATGTCAGGTAAACTCCCTTTCCCAGCCTCAATTCTCACCTGATACCTCCATTGTCCTCCAGGAACAATATACCACCCTCCTTATGCGAGAGGAGGCCGATTGGCAATAAAAGGCGCATATTGACTGGCTTTGGTACGAGGATAACAATACATGTTTCTTCTAGTCTTATGTCAAGGCTCGCTGGCATTTCAACAAAATTACCCAATTGAAGGATCTGTCTGGAAGCTGGATCTCATCACCTGCTGGAGTCCAACGCCTGGTTTCACAATATTTCAAGTCCCTTCTCACGGACACTTTTTCACCGATAGCGGCAGAAATCAGTGCTTACCCTGGAGTCTTCCCACCAATTCCTACCTCTGACTATCTCTGTTTGGAAGCATTGCTGGAGTTAGAGGAAATCCGTGCAACTCTCTTCAAGATGTCGCCTTTGAAAGCGCCGGGCCCAGATGGCGTGTATAATGAATTCTTGCAGTCTAACTGAAATACTATTAAATATTCAATGGCAAGTACCATCAAAACAGTCTTCGTCTCAAAGCGTATTGACTCTTCCCTAGTAGATGCTCATATGGTCCTTATCCCTAAGGTCAAGGTACCACAATGCTGCAGTGATCTAAGGCCTATCTCACTGACTAATGGATGCTTCAAACTAATTTCAAAAATTCTAGTTGAACCCATCAAACCATTCCTTAACTCTTGGATTTCACCGACCCAGTCTAGCTTCATCCCTGGTCATCATATCAGCGGCAATGTTCTTCTAGTCCAAGAAGTCATACACTCCATGAGGTCAAAGTCCACTAAGAAACGCATGATGTGTGTCAAGCTCGATCTCTTAAAGGCTTTTGATCGAATGCATTGGGACTTCATCAGCGATACACTTAACCACACAGGTCTGCCCCTGAGAATCTGCAGCATCATCATGCAGATCATCACTCAAGGTTCCACTTCCATCTTCTGGGAAGGTGTTCCCCTTGCGCCTTTCAAACCCACTCAGGGGGTTAGGCAAGGTGACCCGATCAGTCCATACATTTTTGTCCTCTGTATGGAATGGCTCAGTCAAGCAATTTCCCTATCTATTGCAGAAGGGGCATGGAAGCCCTTGGTTCTTACCCGAGGTGGTACTCCTTTAAGTCATGTGTTCTTTGCCGATGACATCCTCCTCATGGGTGAAGCCTCTCCAACACAGGATAGGACAATGAAACAGTTACTCCAGCAGTTTGCAGCAGCATCTGGCCAGATGATTTCTTTGGAAAAATCTCAGTGTTTCTTCAGCGGCAACACACCAATACCCGAGAAGCGTTCTATTAGTAGACAACTCATCTTTCAGTGGACTGATGATTTGGGTAGGTATCTTGGTGTTCCTATCCTACACCATCGGGTTAATAAAGAAACTCATGCTTACTTGTTAAATTCAATTAGAGATCGCATGAATAGCTAGACCACGAGACATTTGTCTCTAGCAGGCCGTATCACACTTGCCCGTTCTACCCTGTAGGCCCTTCCCTCCTACACAATGCAGACAGTTAAGCTCTCACCAACATTGTGTGATGAGATCAATCATCACACCAAGCGTTTTATTTGGAGTGGTAATTGGGAACATCAAAAACTTCCGTTGGTCTCCTGGAAGAAAGTCACTTCAAGTAAGAAGAACGGAGGTCTGGGTGTCAAGGATGCCCGGGATCAAAACCATGCTTTGATGCTCGAGAATGTTTGGACTTTCATGAACCATCCCTCCAATCTTTGGGTGTGTGTCATGTCATACAAATACATGCGATCATGCATTTTCAAGAATAAACCCATCTCCTCATCTTGGAGTTTCATCAGGAAACACCTTCCCTCATTGCAATTACTGAGTCACCACATCATCAACAACGGCAACACCACCAATGTCTGGCAAGACAAATGGCTTATGGGGAAGTCCGTCACAGATATTGCCCCAAACTTTCAGCCTCCAGCTGACCTGATCGATCTGAGAGTTGCTTCCATGTCTTATTCCCCAGACTCTTGGGATTGGGACTTCATTCATCATTACATTCCTGAGGAGGTATGTCCAATTATCAATGCAATACCTCCCCCTGATAACACTACCGAAGAGGACCACTGGAGTTGGTCGCTCGAAGACTCCGACATTTTCACTTCAAAGTCCACATATGCCTGGTCCGGACAGGATAGAGAGGTGGATACACCTGGAAACTGGCCATCGCTTTGGAATTGCTCATTACCTGCAAGGGTAAACACTTTCCTATGGCTTCTCCTTCATCAGGCGTTGCTCACGAATGAAGAGAAACACCATCGCCATATTGATGTCGATACCCAATGCTCAATTTGTCACAATGACACCGACACACTCCTGCATGCGCTAAGAGATTTTCCTTAGAGAAAAGCCTCGTGGCAAGCCCTTGGTACCAATCAAAATCATTTCCTCCTTTCAGAGAAAGATTAGATTTCCTTCATTATTCATGGCACACCTGATGGCTCGCTCACCTTCCTCACTACAACGATTGCATGTTGGCATATCTGGTCATGTCGAATGGATCGTCTACACCATGGTACTCCTAAAGATCCCAGAACGATATCCAGTTTCATCAAAGAGAGAGTGGAGACCATTGTAAGTCCCCCTCTCCACAACACTACACGCATCCCCTCGGCTTGCCGACACTCTCTCAGCCGGGTTACTGAACCTGACCTCCTTATTTTTGCTGATGCCTCTTTCCAAGCCAGCAACAAATGGGCTGGTATTAGCATTCACATGATTGATAGTAGTGGAGCAACCTGCCAAGGTTGGGCAGCTCCAACGACGGCCACCTGTCCTCTTGAGGTGGAACTTCAAGCACTTACCAATGCTGTCATGGGTGGTAGGGATAGAGCGCTAAGCAACTAGCTCATTCTGTCTGACTTGCTGTAAGCAATCTCTTTCATCAGGCAAGATGGACCTGCCCCGACAAAGTATCAACCCTACATCCTTTGCCTTAGAAGGATCCTTGCAAACCAACATGGGACACAAGTATGCTTTCTACCAAGAGAGCATAATGGGACTGCGGATGCCCTTACTAAAAAATTTGTTGAATTATCACATTCTATTTCTTTTCTAGATGTTACTCCTCCTTGGTTGAATACAACCACTATAGACATTTCTCTTATTCTCGCCTGCATTAGGGAGCATGATCAATAAAATTTATCCCGTAGTTTCCAAAAAAAAAAGTAGATAAGTAAATACTAATCAGTTAATGGAAATATGTAAAATCATGATATGTAACCTACCTAGCAGTAGGGGAAGCAGAGGCTAGCTCTGGCGACCTCAGGCTCAAGCTCCAATGTTGCAGAAGCTCCTCCGACGACCTCAGGCTCGAGCTCCGATGGTGTGAGGAGCAGGGGCGGCAGCATGATCAGGCGGCGGCGGCTTGACCACGGCTGTGCAGGAGGAAGAAGAGAGCAGGGGGCGATGGCTTGATCACGGCCGTGCAGGAGAAGAAGAGAGAACAGGAGCTTCGACGGTGGTGGCAACGTCGACCACAGGAGCTTCAGGGCTAATTTCGACCACAGGAGCTTCGGCGGCAGAGGCGTCGACCACAGGAGCTCTGATGACGTCGAGAGGGGAACAACGAGGGCTAATTTCACGATGTAACAGAGAATGGGAATCGAGTCTGTTTCTCGTGGGGGTTATTAAGTTAACAAAGGTGTCAATTATCTAAGAAACTGACACCTAATATCCATCAGCGTCAGTTGCTAGAAAAAACTGACATCCATTGGACAATCTTAATCCTAAAAAAATTTGCGGGGACGACGCGCGAAACCTTATCAACGTTGGTTTTTCCACAAAAACCGATGACCTTTGGAGGTAATTTTTTTCGTCGTTAGGTGTCAGTTATTAGGTAAGAAATCGACATCGTATGTGAAACTTTGGGGGTAATGTTTTTTCACTCAAAAAATTGGATTTGGCGGGCTATTTTAGGCATCGGTTCATTTTAGGGAGCTGACGCTAAATAAAAAGTGATACCTGTATCTGGCCGGTCTTCAAATATAGATGTCGGTCTCTGTAATTAGCTGACGTTGTAGAGTTTAGGCATTGGTTTTCGGTAATAACCAACATCTCTAAATGTGACGTTATAAGCTATTTTTGTAGTAGTGAACCTATATTGCTTCTTTATGTAGCTTATACCACCCACTTTCACAACATGGCACACTAGTTAGCCTAATTACTAAACTGCTTCTGCAATATTAACACAAAAGGCTAAATGATAGATGCTCTCTCTGGATAAAATATTTCACAGTGGTTTACCTACTTTTGCAGCATTATATTGACTTCTATGAAAAAGAATTCTATATTTAACCCTACTTTCATGACAATTATCTATCACATATTCATGATAATCAAGTGCAACTATGGCAATAAAGATTTTCCACAATCAAAATCTAAAACAAAAGATAAATTATACTAAATCAAACATAAACATGTATAGTGTCAACACAGTGCTACTCCCACATCCTAAAGAATGGGGGTTTCATGATCATCATGAAATCAAAGAAAGAGAATGAAGAAGAGAAATTCATAGAGAACTCCTATAACAGGGTGCAAGGAAAGAATGGTGCAGCCAGATGGTGTTGTGGGTGCCAAATATACTCATTGAGATACACCTTGCTCAGTGTATCTTCATCTCCTTCTCCTTTGGCTTTGGTTCCTCTAAGCAGGGCCAATAGGATGGCCTTTAGATGAGATTCCATGGATCAAGATGCCTCTTTGTGGCTGCCCCCCTTAGATTGATAAAGGAAGATGTAGGGCACCACTTGTCAAATAGACCGTCAGATGTGCCTTATTGAATCGGTGCCAATAGCTTCAAAATCATGCCACCAACTTCTTCAATTTAATGCAATTAAGGATTGTAATCTTGGTGTCACCAACTTGGGTTAGTGGTATCAATAATCCTTTTGATGCTTCTTCTTATTTCTTCCTGATTCTTCTTCTTTTGTTGTCGGTTCCCCTGCTTCTCACATTAGTGCCACCAAATGTCTTTAGCTTGTCCTTGGTTAAATCTGCAACAAATGAGAAAAGTATTAGGAAAATAATAAAATGCAATGATTTTGAGCCAAATACATAAAAACTAGATAAAATGGATACACAAGAGTTATTTTAGACAATTTTGGCAAATTGTACATAAAACACATGAATATGGCAGAAATCCTCATGAAAACATGCCTAAATTAGCCCCAATTTTGGTATAGAAATCATATGAATCATCACTACATTGTGATTTTAAGATTTGGTGCAATGCTAACCCCAAAATCTCAAATCACAAATAATAAGACTTAGGCAAAATGGAAGACTTAACATGTAAGACCCCTGACCTAGCTTAGTGCTTGATATTGCTTTCTTTTGCTTGATAAGATGCTTAAACCCTTAATATAATCTCCTAAAATGCTTTAATAACATGTGACATGCTTATGTTTTTAGTTGGGTCTAGTTTGCATGATGTTTGAGCTGGTTATGCTATATGTGTGCTTGCTTTGGACCAAGTTGCAATTTACCCATGTTGAGAGTTTATATTACAATTTGTCACATGTTGGATGTGCCTCCTATGTTTTAGCATCATGAGAGAGAGAATGATGCTTAGGGGCACCTTGTTATACCTTGGATGTTGAGGTGGCATCAGAGTGGATATTTAGGGTTTGCTTTGGTGCCTTTTATAAATGGTTGACCTTGTTTGAGTGTTGACTCTTTGAGTTGCTTTTTAGTGATGACCTTTATGTTTTCTTGGTTCTAATCTCTACGGTCAATGATTTTTTGTGTGTGCCTTGAATCCCCTTTGATCAAAGAAGCTTAGAGCTCTCTCTTGGGCCGATGAGAGACCTAAGGTGCTGAGGTGTTTTGGTCTTTAGCTGACAAGCCTTGTAGGCCATGTTTCTTTTCGACCGATAGTCCTTTGGACCAAGTGAGGTATCTGGTTCACCTTGGTTTTCATGACCCTTCTTGCATGCATGGTTTTAGTGGTTGCATGGTTGTTCCTTGATGGACAAGTGTCATGTTTAGTAGGACACATATCCTTCCACATATTTCTCCTACCCTTGAGTATATATACCTCCCTCTTTGCATTCATATGATCCTTTTACATCCTCTCTCCCTCTCTCATATTTGGAGCTCGTCCCTTTGGTGCTTGGAAGAGAAGGAGCCCAACCTTGGTTCAAGGAGGCCGAACCTTTCATGTAGTGATCTAGGGTTGGAGCATCTCTTCTTTGTTGATCTTTTGGTGATCGTTGTGCTTGGTAAGTGATCTAACCTTCTTGATCTCATTTTTATTGAACTATACCTTCTCTCTTATTCTCTTGGCCAAACCCATGGAGTTTCTATGGTGGTGCTAGTGTTAGGATTGAGGAACTTCTCTCCAATAGAGGTTGAATCCATGGTAGTACCTATGTGAAATGTAGTTCTCCTCTTTCCCTTCCCCCCTTTCTCTTTCAACTTAAGGTTTTTAACCTCTTCTCTTGAGCGTTCCTTTGACCTTAGTTTGCTTTTCTTCTCTTGAGGTGATCTTTCTTGGTCATGGAGTTGATCCAAGCTATGATTTTCTTCTCTCTCTTGGAGCTTTGTGGCTTAGGAGTTGATCTTCACCTCAAGGTGTGTTATATAACTTTCCCCTCTTCTATTGTTTCACCTTAATATTACATGCTAAGCTTGTCTTATCTCTAAAATGTGATTATATGTTGTTTGATGATGATACCTTGTTATAGGGTTCATGATTATGTAGTAGTCTTGCAAGGATTATCTCTTTTTCCTAAACCCTAATTCTTGTTCTCGAGTTTTATGGATGGTGAGAGGATGGTGCTTGCATCCAAAATTACAAACTTGGAGGATGACTACGGTCATACCTCGATAGGAGAACGGTCAAGATCGTATCTCAAAATGATAAGTTTTCAGGTATGGTTATGATCATACCCTGACAGAAGAACTGTTGCAGTCCTATCTCACTAGTGTCGTGCCTATATACCAAGGCAGACTAGGCTGATTTGCAGTTTGACTTTATATGTCAATGCAGAGGACTTGGATTGACCGAGGGTGCCTATATACCTCATATCCATAGGGCATAAGAAAAGACGTAATACAATCGTGTAGTATATTTGCTTTAGGTTAAACATGATTCACATTGGATGACCCTTTGTCTTATTTCTTCAACTGTTTAGATGATAACAATTATACATGTTCTTCATATTCCTTCTAAAAGTATATGATGTTCTACTGATCTGTTGTAGCTACTTAAACTACTTAATATATGTTATCAATTTTATTTAGTTGAATCTGCTCATCCTGTTAATAGTATTACTTTCCTACTATACATATCTATCTTTATTAACAATAGTTGTTGGCGGAGAGTTATATCTCTCGTTGGGACGTTAGTCTCACCCTGTGGGTTTCCACATCTTTTACGTGGCTGTGCACAACCCAATAGAGATCGTGTGGTTGAGGAAGAGCAGGAAGGAGAGTACTAGTTGTAGAAGGTTGGATGTGTTGCTAGTGTTTTGTAGTAGAGTCCTATGTGTCATCCCTGTACTCTCAGGTCCTTGGGGGTGTTTTGTAAACGTTGTATATCGATACGAGGTTTTTGGCAGTATGCCAGGGTTGTACATGTATGGTTCGAATATGTGAACATGTTATCTTTTGAACAGGTTTGTGACAAAATGGACACTGTACAATGATGTATATGCCTTTATGGTATGATATATGATACATGTGGTATAGTTTGTGGACTTCTATGTAATTTTCTCTACTTTTGTGGCTATATAAAATCAGTTTTAATTTACCCTATTTTGTGGTAATATGGTTGTTAGTTGGTGATTCTGCACTTTGTTTTGAGTAATCTCATTTTGGTGTGATCGGTGTGTCACATAACATAAATAAGGTGATTAGGTTTGACATCATAATTAAAAACAACTCTTTCTTCTACATAACATTAATTCACATTTCAAGATTCATAGTGTTCTCATGAATATCATATGCAAAATATTTCCATCGCATGTATTAACAACTTCTCTCTCTCTAAACACACACACAGATATATATATATATATGTATATATATAAGAGATTCATATACAAACATAATGTTAACAACAAAATATGTCACACCCACAAGCATCCCAAATACCCTTGTATAAGAAATTTAGACACAACATGCGTCTGGGCAGATTTTCACCTAATAGTGAAGTCACTCAACTGGGGAATCAGGCTGGAAAGTTGTCGACTCAGCTTTAGGATGTATTGTTCATTGGTTGATTATCCATTGTCTAAGTGAGTTGACAAGTATAAAAGTTAAGTAGATATGGTTTTGATGCATCCCTATTTTAGGGCTTCATCTTGTGCCTTTTTGCATTATTATCACATCTAAACATTGTAATATTGCAAGTTATTCCCTCAATATATGCTTTACTACCAAATGCACTTATGGATGATTTTTGCATGTTTTATAGGTACTTTGAACACTAAATGATGGAAGAGAGAGATGATGGTTGAGTCTAGGTCTTCCCCAAGCTTAGAGGAGCCCATAATGAGACTAAAACCACTCCTAACCTACCCCAAGTGGTCAAAGAATGTATTGAAGCAATAACCTTCATGGATGGCCAAGCTCAAGGCCCAAATACAGGGGAAGGGCACCAAAATGGCCGTGCTACCAAGGAATGGCCGTTATGGGACATGCCCCAATCAACAGAACCTTCACCTAGAATCCCAACAGGCATGTGCTAGCCAACAGGCCCATGCTGGCCAGAGCTCAGCACGACCTTGCTGGCCAGAACAGTCGTGCTGGTTAGAATGGCCACACTGGACAGAAAGGCCGTGCTGGCTAGAATGGCCATGCTGGCCAGACCGACCATGCTGTCAGACCCAACAACTCAAAATTCCCATGTTCACTCCATTCTTTGACCACGACCATTCCCATCCACCATGACCATTCCCATTCATCTCCAGAATGATCATGCTACCACCAAAACCCTACAATTTTCTTCACTGCATTCCCTACTCTACCCCCACTTAACCTAGTGCTTTCCCACTACCTATATATACTTGGGTGGCAACTCTAGCACGAGGTTAGCGACCTTCTAGCTACATTTAGCTTTCATTTCCTTCCCTCTTTGCATTCAAGAGATCCACCTACCTTCCTTCCTCTATTACTCCGTATCCACTTCATTTCCATGTAAAAATCCTAGTTTTCTAGGGTTTTTACCACCAAACCTCACCCATTCATACCATTTCCAACATTGGAGGGAGGTTCTTTGTCTTCTACAACAAGGAGGTGAAGAAGGAGGGTCTTCCACAAGCTACCATGTCCTTCTACCTCTTCCTTCTTTCCTTTTTACTCTTTTGCTTGATTATGTGTAGCTAAGCCCCCTTGGTGGGCTATTTGGGGGATAAAATGTTACTTTGATACCATGTTGGGGGAAAATAACTTGTAATGAATATACTTCTATTCTATGACGATTATTTCTTGCTTCTATCTCATTTCCCATTATTTTACTTGTGATTTATGCTTCTAAACATGGATTGCTTGTTGTATGATGCTTGAAAACACCTAGATTCTAGGGGAAAATAAATTGTATGTGGCTATATTAGGAATTTCTCCTAGGTCCAACTAGTAGATCCCTAGCTAGCACCCTATCTTCCTACATACAAATATCTTCTCCTACAACTAAATATGAGATCTAAGTAGCTAACATAAGAGTGATAAGTGCAATTGCCTACAATTTTCTAATGGCTAGATGGTGAGCAACATGAGATGAAACACCCTCATCTCTACTCTCCCTTCCTACCCTTGGCTCTCAATTGCCCTAATAACCCTTACCATAGAAAACTAGATTAGTTGAATCCAATAGAAATCCCACATAGAACTTGGTCCAATTGTGCCTCATAAGGCTAGATAGGGGGTGAAAGGGTGCAGTTCCCCTCCCACACTCTATTCTATCCATGGCCAACCAATAGTCTAGGGGTATTTCATTACATTTTACTATATTTTTTGGTTTGGCAATCTAGAATGAAGATATGTGATTTGCATGTTATATTAACCCCAACTTGTATTCTTGTGACATTCCCCCAAACGACCCACTCATCCCATTAATTGCTAAAACCTATCTTGTTTGCTTGGCTTGCTTATACTAGTGTAGTTACTTGCTTGCATCGTCTCTTGGTCAATTGCTTAGGTTTGCATAATTAGGTCTTGATTAAGTAGTTAGTTCTCTTTTAAGCCTGGCCAGTGTTAATCTTTCTGGTTAGTGATAACCTAGGTCATTAATTGCTCTAGTGTTTAACTTGATTCATTAGTGTAACTTAGTTGTAGTTTCCTCCTCTTGTGTAGTTAGTTGCCTTATTTTTTTTTTTATCTAGACTTAACTTATATATGGTAACATGGGGTTTTCTTGTCTTGTCTTATTCTATTATTTCAATTACTTGCATCATTAGTATAATCAACTCAACCCAACATAAAACCATAAAAACCCTACTCTCCGTGTTAGGAATGTAGCTCACCCTAACTCAGCCGTAGTGCCCCCTCTTTCCCTGTGGATCGACCCCTCACTTGCCGCTCACCTATACTACAATACGATCTCGTGCGCTTGCAGGTGATGCATTGCGGTCTAAGTGTGTGTGTTAGTATAGGAACCCATTTATAAATTTGAAATACTAATGTGTGTTTTCTCTTAGGGTTGCACTATTCATATCTCAATTAAGTAGTGTGTAACCCAAGGTGGGGGAGATGCACCATGTTTCATCTTCTATCTTTCCATTTAGCTACTTATTAGACAAGTTAAGCATTAAGCAATGAAACTTGTGTCACAAAAACAAGTACTTGGCATGAAATGCATATAACGAGTCTGTAGAATAATATTAATAAAAGTAAATATTACAACCATATGTCCTCTTTTTTTAATCTATCCTAAATCAAGTTGACTTGTTACCAGACAAATATATGTTATAATGATATGCCCATGTGCATGACTCACAACCCATGCCTTAGGGTTTAGCCTGCAACCCTAAGACAAATATCACAATCCTAGTCTACCATGTGTCCAGGTAGGAGCCTACATCATCACAACCTTATATTTCCACATTGGTACAAGGTTGGGGATGAACACATAGTATATCAAACATGAATCATGACTTATATCTCATAACATATATCTTGTATTGGGCTCTTACTCCCATCTTTGTGGTACTTCCCCTAATCTACATATCTCACCACAACAAAGATAGGCGGGGCTCACTTCCATCTCTATGGAACTTCCCCCTAACACTTTTAAGATTAACCTTCAGTGCCTAATCTAATATTTTCTAGATGAAATTCATCCAATGTGAGATAAATGTGATTCTCCACCATAGTAAAGACACCGAGGAAGGTTCACAATGCCTAGGGAAACTAACTATATGCATTAGGACTCCTCTTATTTATTACATATTTTAATATCTTGAAGATTTCAACATAGGTTTATCAATTGATTATGTGTAACACAACGTGACATGAATGTTGTATCTGCATTATAACCATCAAATAAGATTAGTGCAAAGTCTTAGAAACAATAGTGGTTCAATATCTTAGCCTTCTTCCACAATCACATATGCCATAAGATGCCTCTAATGGCTTAACCGTCTCCATATCTCATCTCAGGCTTCACAACAAGGTTAGAAAAGGCTAATTCTAGCCTCTTACACAAGCCAAAGGTTTAAAACCTACCATATTCTAATAGATAAACCTAATCTCAACCTTATTACATATCATTCATGCTTCATATTAGGAAAGTAGGGAATGAATACTTCATATTCAACCTTTTCTCACACAATCAAGGCTAAACCAACAACTGCATGCAAAAATAATTTCATGTAACAATTATATGAGGTTTATTATATGTTATCTTAGCAAGAACATGTTATCATTATGATTTCATTAGAAAAAAGGGTAACATGTAGCTTTTTTAACATAGATCATGGTGTATTCTAGTAGATACATACATAGACAACAAATAGGATGAAGAACATAAAGCTTCATGTAAGGAGTGAGACCCATGAGGGGATCCTTACCCAATCAAATAAAAGGAATAGTCCTGATGCAAAAAATGGCAATCCATCTAAAATTAGAAAGTTAATAAAAGGGATTCTTGACTTTTTAAACCGTTCCACGATCATGAATAACTAAAAAAATTACATGTTGATTGTAACAAGAATATCATAATCTAAAATGTAAGGTGGAACCCATATATTCCAAACCAAGTCCAGGAGGACTAAAACCTCAACACAAAACAAATATATAATTACAAGAGGACTAAAACCTCAGTGTCAACTAAATATAGAATTGTAGGAGGAATAAAACCCTTAGTGAATGGAAAGAGGACTAAAACCTTAGTGCCTAGTAGGAGGAATAAAATCTCAGTGATTGGTAGGAGAAATAAAACCTTAGTGCCTAAATATATACATGTGGTTGGGGAATAAAACCTCATGAATGGAAGGTAACAAAACCCAATGCCTAAAATTATGGTGTATCTACTTCTAGATATGACTAGTCAAAATCATGCATGCATAACAGAATGGGAAAGATCATTTGTTCAATCCAAATAATATCAATGTACCAAAAATAAGGGATGATAACATACATGGCATACTAAGTGGGGTCAAAGGACCCATAGATTGAGATCCAATCATTTCAATTATTGATGAAAGAGAAACAATTCTATTTAAATCATATTTTTAAAAGAGGTATCGATGAGATAGATTTAGGGTTTCATGTCACTAAATAGATCAAGAAAGACAAAATAAGTAATTGTCAAATCATGAACAAAAATTGCAACATACATGATTCACCAACCTAAATCCAAGGTCAAACCCTAGTTCCACAACAAGGTCTTGATTTATATATATAAAATTTATATAGACTAGAGTTAACCTTCATTAGAGACACAAACCCTAAAGATACCATTTTTATTATTAATAATTTTGGTTACAAAAACTATTCCATGTAGATATTATTTCTATGATTCTACAACATGTTTGTTTATATTTTTCAGATTTATGATCTACTTGTTATAAAGTTTACAAGTTTTTAGCCAATCAGAAAAATATTTGAAAAACACATCATTGATACATTAAAAATAGTATTGAAATACATACCATCACAGGGAGAAAAATCTCAAAAATTTGAAACATATTTTATTTTATTTATTAGACTTATAAGTTAATTGTTATCAATTATCTAAGATAGTACCTTCTACTGTAGCAATGAGCAATTATTGATATACCCCTACGTATTATTTACTATTGCATAACATGATAGGGGAATACCGTATAATACCCAATATCAAGTTCACTTCATTAAACCAAAATAAAAAGGGTAAGATGAAATAAAAGTCCATGACTACTGTGACATGATAAAATCAACGTAGGTTCAAACCAAGGAAATTAGTGCCATCGATGTTCTTTGTTACTCCCAAAAACTCATAGAAGATGATGCACACAAATTTATCATTGTTCACATGCTATTTGATGTGGTTTCTCATGATGTTTGTTCTAAAAGATATGTCTATTCACTCATATTGTGCAAAAATAGTATGTGAGACTTTTTTGCACCAAATTAACATATTTACATGCTTTTCTCATAAAATTACCATTTTATATATCAAATTAATGGAAGCTCTTTGCATTTTAAAGTTTTTGGATAAAAAAAGCTGGTACCGTCATTATGCATATCATTACCACCGACATGCCTAAAAAATTGGAAAGTTCATATCAAAGTCGAGAGCACCGAGACCAATCTCAATGCCACTGTAAGGCACCCTGAGATTCACAGTAACAACTTGACACCACTGACACCCCTATCAATGGTAGCGACACACTTCTGATTAGACATGGAATTAGTTGAGATGGTGCCATTGATGTAAAGGTATGAATGATCATGATTCTTAAATCTAAAATCAACAATCCATATATTTCCTTGACAATTTAGGGTTCTATAAAATCCAAGTCATGATAGCCGTCTACAACACATTAAAGAGCAGCAAATAGTCGACCCTAGATCAAAAGGAGGAGAAACGAAAAGCTGAAAAGATGGAGAAAAGATCATCTCGATAACTTTGAGGAGTAGTTGGGCGTTTGGGATGTCTTTTGTCCACACCCATCTTCAGAGTGGATCATCATTATTCATTGTTCCTTAGTTCCATCTAATTATTTCTCTGTCTTCCTTTTTTTTGAAATATACTATGATACCATATTTAATATACATGACTAATCTCCTCTTCTCTTGTATCAGGGAGTAGCCCAATACTAATTAATACTTGCCAATGTTTCTAGAATAATTTTTTTTTGCTTGGAATTTTAATGATATTATGCTTTGTTATGCCATGTTCATGATAGATCACCATGTTCATGCTTTAGATACTTTTTCATTTTAAAAGAGGATTTAAGTATTGTAAAATTATCATTAATATAGTTAATAATGCACTACAAAAGTGGGCTAACTATTGTGAGATCTCTCTGGGGTCATTGAACTTTTACTTGAAAATTGTGAAAGTGAATTTTTGACTTAATTAAGTAGTTCGTTACACTATAAAAATAGATGATTCAAACTACATATCTTTAATCCTTTAAACAATGATTGTTTTCTTTTGGATAAATTAAAATAAATTATACTTTATATTATGGTGAAATTGATTATCCTAGAGAACCCATCTCTCTAGTAACAATTTTCTTAATTGTTTGTGTAATATTAGTATTTAATTTGCAATCAACCAACTCAATCTTTTCCATTAACTTAATTGATTTGGTCTTGGTTAGTAGTAGTCTTTACCCTCCTGATTCATTGAGTTTGACATCGAAAATTCAAATTCTAGTATTCCTTTGACACATACACTTACGTTTGACACACATGATAAACACGTGTCAAGTTTTTAGTGTTGTTTCCCGAGAATTAGCAATGCCAACACTACGAGTGTTAAGACCGACCATGATAGGAATTTTTTTTCTTATTGAATTTAATGCAACGTCTTCTAAAAAAACTTAATTGTTATATCTTTTTCTCATAAATTTTAGTACATTTTGATCTACATTTTTTCATTTATATTGTGTAGGTACTAATTTATGATATTCTATCTCTGTCTTCTGGAGATTGTGAGTTGATTTTTCAGTGGGATAAGGAATTTCTAGCTTCATTTTCCATGGAGGCATGGGAAATAAAATAGCTCAAATAACATATGTGCATGCTCAAAAAATAATTTGGGGCCAAAAATCCAACACATCTCATGAGAGAGAGAGAGTGCAAATATATGGTGCAATCCAACACCAAGCACAATGATTGGTACTCCTAGCATAGTGATCCCAATATTCTTGGAAGGGTCCGAATTATTATCTGCATGATACATTTCAATCTAGACAGCCACAACAGTTGAATAGAGATGAAGATCGATACCCAAGTAGAATAGACAGGTTGGAGACTCTCTTTGGCATGTTTATGTCAATGACTCAACTTTTTTTTTATCAATCGAGGCTAGAGTTGCAAAATCAAGGGTCTTGTCATGAAACCGTTTATTACCCAAATCTTAACTCCAAATGGCTACAAAGTCAATGGAAATAGGACCTAGGAATTTTTCCCTAGCATGGTATTATCAAAGCGTGAATGTGGAAATGTTAAAGCTTAACATACTTGAACAGATAACAAGATTAAAACCACCAACATAATGTCAACAATTCACAAGTACATTATACAACATCATTTACTACAAGGTTCCAATTACAAATTTAAGAGCCAATTATACAAGTCTGATCATGTACACTAGCTAGGATCTTACAATAAGTACACCTGAACATCTGCTCACAAGACATCAACACCCAAGCTATCTCTGAACCTAAAAATACGTGAAACAAGTGGTCAACACACAAGGTGTTGAGTACAGGGCCGAAAGATACACATGTATCAACTTTTAGTAATTTGAAAAGACTTGCATAAGTAACGAATAAGAATAAATAAGTTAAGTATTTATCAAAACAAGAGACCATATTTTATATCATTTTACTCCAATTATATCAACATCAACATATATCATAAGGTCTTTGACCAACTTTCCATCAGAAGGGTCTGTATGGGTGCACAAGATTAGCTAACCCTTTTCTACAAGAGGGACCTCATGGCCATTGCCAAGGGATAACTCTTTATTAACATGGTCTGCCATATTTTTACAACTAAAGTAGGATGCTCAACCTCGTGTCCTTACCCTGAGAGTACATGTAGGTGTACAAGATTTGTATAATGAAGTTTCTATATTATGTTTTAAGTTATAGAACAAAGATAATGAGACAAACATCAAGTACAATACTAGAGTATTACATGAAAATATTTGATCAAGTAAACAAGAATACATATGTATCACATTTCAAGCTACAAAGCCATAGTCACATAATTATTAATGTCAGTTCTTGATTCAGAGTTTCAAACCTAACTTATCCTTGATCATCTAGCCTCAAGAAATACTTGATTAATAACAAATTAATCATCATTAATTATAAAACCATCATCATACTTGACAGTTAGGTCCAAGATAGGATTTTCAACCAAATCAAGATTCCACTGATATTAAAAGTGGCTCTGGTATTTATATTCCAATCTTTATGTTATACTCAGACTCTATTTAAAATATCTTATTTTTCTGATATTCATTCTATTTTCTATAACTAAAGTGAGGCCAAAAACATCTAATTAGTCATTAATAGGAAAAGACCGAATGTTGGGAAATGTTACTCAAATCAGAGTTCATATATGAGTTTAAATTCCATATAGGGTTCTACAAAAATATTCTTATGTTTTATCTCTATCAAATATCATGTATTACATTAAATATATTATAAAGGAATCATCTTGTAAATTAAAATCCATTAATAATACTCTTCAAATATCTGATATAGGGGTTTTGTAACAAAGTAAACATTTTTTTGAGTTCATACATATTTTATGGGTATTTATTGGACACTCAAGCTATTTTTGACTTTTTTTATAAGATAAAGTCTATTCTTGAGAAATAATAAATGGTTTACCTTAAAAAGGACTTGGGCCATCCGGCTCAACAGGTTTGGACCTGATTCAAGCTGGACTAAGAGTCAAGATGGTATGATTTCTCTTTATCCCTCTCCCTTATGCCCTGAAACCCGATGCAGGACTCCACTGTCCTACTTGAGTGCGTTGCCGCAAGGGAGGAAGCGTCGAGGCATGCACAACAATTGGGACCTCCTCACCAATAGAATGAGCCACCACTTTTAGTTGACACAGGAACCGCCGTGGCCAATGACACATAGGAGAAAGGTGACGCGGTGCAAGCGTCTGAGGTAAGATCGACCCGTCAATGCATCTACACGGTGAATGCAGATCTTGTCACAATTATCTCCCACGTTGTGACTCCCTCCACGTCACCATGCTGCCACAGAAGCAAGACAAAACAACAACATAATGTAGTGATCAACTTTTGAGATATCTTTGCCCTCCAAATGTGTCTTTGGAAGATCCATCATGCATCCACTAAAAACCCATTAAGTACAACGGAACAAAATGGAGCATTCATAGGATCATCACCAATCCTATTGTGCATCTGGACAGACCTTGGATGCCATGAAAATATCCTCTGAGCATCGAGACAACAATCATACTAACTACTAAATCCTTCCTCGTATAGAAAATGAAGCTCTAGTCTTATAGACCTCATCCAACATCTACCTCTCTCTGCTAAAAAAATTCACTGGAGAGAGAAGGTCTTCACAAGATTCAATCTCTCTATATAAACCACCTCACACTGTCTCTGGGGGTGTTGGATAGATCCTTAGCATGTGGATATGTTTCCTTGGTTAGGAAGTTGTGAGATCTGTGATATGAGGATGCAATAGTCAAGCTAGTAGATTGTAGCCTAAGCAGTTGTCTATTATGTGGGAATCAAAGATGGAAGACAAGGTTTCCATTGCTAGATCACATGGCAGACACCTAGATCAGGGCATGACACCCTAAAGACAATGCCTCAAGTTCATGATAAGCAGCATGACACATCAATATCATGGACTTTAAGATTACTCCACAACTACAACCCTTGATGCATAAATTCTATCATTTGTTTGCAATAGTAAAATAGAAATAACTTGTTCTAAGAGCATCCGTTCTTCATTAATTTTGACAATGAGTTCCTTGAAATGTGATCTAGCATTGAGTAAAGTCTGACACCAAATCTCCAACATTTGTTCACTAAACATATTTCTTCAAATGTCCACATAAGTAAATGGGTACATACCTTGAATAAATACCAATGAGTCATCAAGTTTTGATGAAACAAGTATAATACACCTAGTTTGATGATCATGCATCCCAAGGTTCATAATTTGATCATATGAATCTATGTATTTCATTTGGATACTTAGCTTCATATGTCTTCAAAATCTTCTAATAACTAGCATGAATCATCTCCATGTACATAAATGGTCTTGGATAATATTTGTGATCCTCTAAAAACATTATAGTCATACTTGTGGGTCAAAAGAATGCATGGCTCAATAAAAGTCACCTCAACATGGGGTTAACCAACTAGTAATATTCATAGACCTAATATAGTATATAAAGTATCAAAACCCTAAAGTCAAAGTCATCATAAGTCTTGAATCAGGACTTTAGGGACTAAAGTCTCATAGTTGGCACATATCTTGGAATTGAAGAAGCCAACACAACATACTATTATAGGTAACATATAGGTACCCACAATCCTCAAGAGGCTAAATATATCTCAATCTATAGTGGTAAGGCTTATGCTATTGTGAAGACCCAAGATTCATCCATTACCTAACTTCAATGTTTATACATGCCTTGAATTCCTTTCCCCAATAGCTTGTTTGAAAGATCAAGGGGAATAAGAACAATTGAATCTTGCACAGGTGAGGATCCAACCAATTTAGTAATTTGAGGAGAAAAAATGAAGTTCTAGCCACATATAGTTTACAAATAGATGCATCCATGACTTCATTACGTCCACGCCTACTACATCATTTTAAGAGGAGAGCTCCCTTACAAATGATAGAGCCATACAAGATCCTATTACAGTTCATGATGAATCTACAACAAGATTAGGGGGACAACCCCTAAGGATTTGTATGTTTTCCCACATTAGCTCACCACCGCTCCACCTCTAAATAGAGTTGTAGTAGAAGTTTCTTTTTTGAATAGTATAAAGTCTCAAAAGAAGAGTGAAATTAGAATCATAAATTTCTTGACATTTTAGGAAGCTACAAATTAATATTCTATTAGTAGATGCCATTGATAAAATCCCATGATTGGGAGGTTTCTAAAGGATATCATCAATAAAAGAGGAAAATCTCATATTCAAATGTAATGGTTGTTGGTGAAGTGATGAATACCATGATCTAGAGGAAAATTTTGGCTAAGAAGAAGGACCCATGTTTCTTTAATATCCCATGTTTTATTGGCAGTGACAAGTTCAAATAAGCATTGTGTTATTTAGGGTGAGCATCATTCTTATTCCTCTCTCTGCTTTTTAGAAGCTAAGACTCAAGGAACCACAAGAACATGCATGGCGATACTACTAGTAGACAAATCTATTATGTGGAATATCGAGATATGTGAAAATGTTCTTGTAAAAGTCGAATATTTTATCTACCCAACCGACATTATGATTATGGACATGCAAGAGATGTGAAGAATTGAGTTATTGTTAATGTGACCTTTTAAGGAAATGTCAGATGTCATCATTGCTATGGGAAGAGGATACCTGAAGTTGGGTATTGATGATGATAAGGCAAAGTTTAGATTACCAAGTCATTCTTAATCACCCACTTGTGACAACCTAAGATATAGGTAATCATCATGTTTGTACTAGGACATAAAACAAGGGCACTTTGTGGGAGGCAATCCACAAATTAGGATAATAAGTTTAAATTTTCTTTCGATACATAGTTGTTCATTAATTATATAATCTTGTTAAAATTAATCAATTCTATTTTGTGTATGATTGATATTTAGCTTTGATGTAAGTAAAGAATATACATTAATTTATGTTTTAAGTGTGCATGAATCATATAGAGTTGATGCCACCGACATAAAATCAATGTCACTAACTCTCATCTTAGTTTTATAGGGAACACATTTCAAAACTCTATGGATCCAAATTCAAGGCAATCACACCAAATTTATACTGATACCTTCATTGTCATGAAAACAAAGCAAGCTACATGCTCATCTTAGTGGAACCAACCCTAGTCATATGGTGATAATCAATTTAAGATTCCATACCATTCTTAGGGGCATCAATGGATGTGTCACTAGCATCGGCCCAATGGAATTTTTTTACATAAAACATTAGAGTCTCCTGAGTGTAACCGATAGGACAATTGGTGGCACCAACATCAAGACACAAAGAAATGTCATCGACAACTAGCCAGCACTGAGAATAGATACGGAGATCCAAGTCGGTACCACCAATATCATCTCATCAACACAATGTCAAATACAAGATGCCAAGGAAAGGAGGGAGAGTTTGAGGAGGTTCTTATTTGATCCATCAACTACATTCCTAAAACTTGGGCTAGTACACGAGCTCAAGTACTTCACTAGATATTCTTCATTAAGCCCGATCACTCATTGGAGGGCATGTTCTCATGTTGATTCCACCCATCCATATTTGGCTCCAGACACATCAGTACCACTGTTCCATTTGTTGTTTTTTTACTTTTGACACTGGGGATAATGTTAGATTCAAGCTTAGGGGTAGGAGAGGAATGATATTTCTATCCTTATCTCTTGCATCTCTACTATCTATCATATGTTTGCATTGTTTTTCATTTCAGAAAAATAGTTTTAACCTTTTAGGATCCACTCCTATATGGTGTGAATATGGACAATAATTAGTTAATTTAGTTATGTCAGTCATTCATAGATGAAATGGTATCAATGAAATTTTTGAATCCAAATTTACCCTCATTTTTATCATGCAAGCAATTTTTCTAGTTTTAGAGTTCACAATCTTGAGGAATGGTTATGACTAATCATCTTGAAGATGTGTCTAATAAATGATACACCTATCTAACCCATGGCTTGTGTCATCATAATGATGTTGGAGTCCAAACCAACCAAGCAATACTGTGAATTTTTATGTAAATTCCACAAAAAAGACTTTAAGATTATAATGTTTCACAACAAGACATGGATGTATCATGGTTTGAAATATAATGTCTTTTAGTCATATGATCTCATGCTCCCTCATTACATTCAACACGATCATAGAAAAACTTATAATCATTGTTATTTTGTTTTTAGTGCATGGAAAATCATAATAGGGTTCACACAGTGTCATCTTTGTATTATCATTATAAAAAAGCATTTTCTTAATTTATTTTGCATATCAACTTTCACAAAAAGTAGTTTTCATAACAATTCTTCATATAGATTACATTCTACATTGCATATTGCATAATGTGTTATCTTTATTGCTCACTTTTATTTATTTTGTGTGAAGGAATGGAAATTTATATCATTATGACTTCTCTAAAATTAAAGCCCACTCTACTTATCTTGCTAAAAGAAGGGTGTGGAAAAAATATATATATGAGAAAGAAAAACAAATGAAAAAGGGGGAAAAAGGAGGAAAATGATTTTCTAAATTCAATGATACATCTCTCTAAACATTTAATAAGGAGATTGTGGTTTATATAAAAACACCATCCCGAACATACTCTTTATTAAATGAGTTATCCATTGCATGCATCATTTCACTTAAACGAAAAGAAGCATTAGAAGGCATACTTTTTCATAACATACATCATTTAGGCATCATATTTTATTCATCACATAAATGATTTAGATTTTTTTTGAACCCTATTTTGAGCCACCCATTCATTCCACCCATTTCTCTATAAGGTAGGACCCTTCATTCCAATTTCCTCTATCTGTGCTTACTTTTGGGAACTGCTTCTATGTAGATCATATTTCTGATTAGAGAAATTATATAGGTAGGTCACATGGTGCACTAAGAATGTGTCCTACCAGTCATGGAGTTACCCTTATACAAGTTGACTGTATATTCATTGATATTTTTTTTGACATCTGTTATAAATATAGTTGATCATTATAGATTAGTTACTTGTTTTGTGATTGGTATGGCTGATTTTAGACCAACCAATGGACGATGATGAGGAGAATGAAGTGTTGACTCAAAGTATAATTGATTAAACCCTTGTTTTGATTATGAATAGACATTCCACTTATTTGTGTCTAATGCTTCTACTTGAGTTATTTTAGATTAGGTATAAACACATTCCAAATGACTAAAGTTGCACATCCTAACTTGGAGAAAAGATAAGTCAAAATCAATGCAAGTGCACTTTTTGTGGAATATGATGTATCTCTATTAGAATCATGTTGTATACTTGTAATGATTTTATGACTTGTAATTAAGCTTAGAAAAAACCAAGAGCACTTAAAACAAATATTTGAGCATTTTGTGGCAATTTCCAAAATTCATTACAAGGAACTTTCTCGACCGAGTTTCATCTAGGATAAACTTGACCGATACCCTTGATGGATTTTGGGAACTACCATGTTCGATCGAGTTTACCCCCCCCCCACACACACACACATGCAAAACAAATTTAAGCCATCGAATGAGTTTCATCCAAGATAAACTCAACTGATACTTCAAATTTGATTTTTCACATAGTGGAATCAGTTGAGTTTCCTAAAAGTAAACTCTGTTGGATCCTACATGGGTGATTGGATGCTCTAGAGGGGGGTGAATAGAGCTGAATGAAATTAAACAAAATTCATTAGACCTTCAAGTTATATCACAAGATAATGTTGCTAAATAGGAAATTTGAGTGCAACTAAAACATGCATAGAAAGGGAGAGAGAGATTATACAAGCACTAAGTGACAAGCTATGTAGAGTGGTTCCACACTCCAAACTAGGAGTATGTCTGTAACATCCCTGACATGGGTCATGCCTTAACCCTAAAAGTTTTGCTTAATAAAGTTAATATATGCCTACTCTTATTTCTTGAAAAGTAATTAAGGCTCAAGAGGAACTTATGTTTCAATTTTAGTCCTTTTCGAATAACGTTGAAACAATGTTTTGCTTGTTTTGGACTAAAGTGAAAATTACCCAAGTTGAGGGGTTAAATTGCAAATGTTACATGGTAAATTGTTCATTAAGTATTTAAGCATCATAAGAATGAGAATTATGCAGAGGTATGGCTTCCTCAAGCCAGAATAACAAGAAAGAGCTTGTTGAGCAATGTTTGTGCATTAAAACCTAGTTTTGGTGTAATGTGCAATTTACCCAAAACCTAGGGTTCAATATATAAAATATCACTCTTAGAGGGTCCCTAATTATTATTGGAATCATATAGAGGCAAGAAAATCAGAGGGGCACCACATTTGAATCAATTTGGAGGAGAGAGAATCTTGATATTAAAATAATCAAGATTTAAGCATAAATGGAACTTTACTTCAATTTAATGCAAAAAAAAATAAATATATTAATTGAAGAGCCCTTCAACCAAAAGGTGAGGGATGATTTTTAAAAAGGTTGTACGAGCTTGTGCCTTGCAAAGGCACGAAAATATCTCAAGCAAGTGGATAACCCACTCACATTAAATAAACAAAAAGTAATATCCACTAATTTTTGGATATTATTATTATAAGGGTTAAGGTGCTTAATTTCTTTTCCTTTAAATTCATGGATAATGAAGAGGTTTGCAAAGGGAAATAGGATATATTCATGGGAAAGGAGTTGAGGGGGAGATGTGGCATCAATTTGAGAAATTAAAGGAATTAATTACTACTTTCTCTCTCATTGAATTTCCTTATAAAAACACCACTTCCAACTCAATTCAAAGGCTTTTTCGATCCTTCTTTCTCTCATTGCTTGAAAAACGACTGAGGAAGCTTAGGATAAATAGTAGGACGACCCCCAACCTGTAGGTAAGCTCCATGATCTCTTTTCACCTTGATTTCATTGTGGAAATCAAAAATAAATGATGGATTTCTTCTTTTCTTCCATCAATCTTCAATTCTAACCATTCCTTTTCACTCAAAGCTTGAGGATGAGCCTTGGGATAGTGAAAGGAGTTGCATACACCATTGTTGACGTTATATTGAAGCTTTGAAGCTCAATTGGAGGCGGGTTATATAACTTGAACCCATTTACATTATTATTCAACCATTAATTTTGCAATTATGTTGATTCCTTCTTCTTCTTGATTTATTACTTGTTGAAATTGGTAATTCCATGAAATTAGAAGTACTAGGAACTACATGGACGAAGGTAAATGATGATGACATCATATTGGACACGTTTCCCAAAAATTGGTTATGCAATCGGTTTCAACAAGAAGTTCATTCTGTTTCAACAAAACTGTTTGAAATCAAACAGTTTCATCAAACCGTTAGAAGCCAAACGGTTTCAAACCGTTTGGAAGGGTTGAACACAGTTGACCATTTGGAGTTTTGATTTTAGTGTTTATGGTTGATGACCCATTAAATTTAATTGATTGATTCCAAAGGTTTCATCAGATGAAGGTTAATCAATTACCAAACCCTAATCGGGTTAAGTGCTGAAATTTCAATTGGTTGATTTAAAATTTTGGGTTGATTAACCCAAATGGTCTCAAGACCATTTGGAGATCACCCAAACGGTCTCAAGACCTTTTGTAGGTCAACCAAGACCGTTTGGAGGTCTAGGGTTGAGTATGATTGAGTAGTTGAAGATCCAGAGATATCACATGAAAATGCAATCAATAGCTCAATTGATGATTAATCCAATGATCTAAACCCTAATTAAATTTCATATATTTCAATGATGGATGGGGAAAATGGTCTCAAGACCATTTTGAGGTCCTCCAAACGACCTCAAGACCGTTTGAGGTCAGGTCATATCATAATTTGATGATGATTCATTGGTTTCAATTGAATCGGTTCCACAATGTTAATCATTGAAGGTTCCTCGATTTCAAAACCCTAATTGAAGGTTTCTTTATTATAAATCCTAGTTCAATTGGGTTCAAAACCCTAATGGATGGTCCAATTGAAGGATGATTCAATAGTTCAATTGATGAATGAATTAAGGATTCAATTCATAGTCGGTCCATTGATTGAAACCTTGAATTGTTTAAGTGTTGAATGACCTTTTTGGTCCATTCGGTTTTGAGAGGGTTTGGACCAAACGGTCTTAAGACCGTTTGGAGACCCAAGTCCATTCTGTTTCAATGCATTTCTTGCTTAAACGGTTTCAAGGGCAATTTTCCCAAATGGTTTCAAACTGTTTGAGTTCTGAGAGACCAAGGCCGTTTAGGGTCTAAGTAATCAAAACCATTTGAAGGTTCAATCGGTCAATCCAATTGGATACCTAATGTAATTGAAAATTCAATTGACCAAACCATTTGAACATCTAATGTATTTAGATGATTGATACCCTTAGTGGGATTAATCATTGATGTATAATGATGCAATAATTCAATATATCATGCTAACCCTAAATGCATGTATTTGAATAAGAAGTAGTCTCAATCTAACCAAGAATTGAGTAGTGGACACCCTGGGTAGGATGAGAGAGAGATTCATACATGAATGATAATCATGTAAACAGTCAAGCCTAACACATTCAAAATAAATGTGATATACAATTAGGGTATGATCCTTGATAAAGAGATAATAAAACCCTAATTGAGTTGATTGATGAATTCAAACCCTAATTTAGGGAAATTCTGAGTGAAACCCTAATCTAGGTTAACAATGTAACCCTAATTAATGGTAATGACATGAGAAACCCTAATTCAGGGTATTTTAATGATAAACCCTAATTGGGATGAATAATAAACCCTAATTATGGATAATGGAGTGTGAAATCTTAATTGGGTTGAATAGTAAAATCTAATTATGGGTAATGGAATATGAAACCCTAATCAAGATGAATAGTAAACCCTAATTATGGATAATGGAATGTGGAACCCTAATCTAGGGTAATGCCGTGTGAAACCCTAAACCAGGGTGATGATATGTAATGCTATATGAAACTCTATCCCTAAAATTGGGTGAAGGTAAGAGAAAACCCTAATGAAGAAATAGTGGGTAATACCTTATGGAGATGAAATATCTCAAGTGGTTGATTACAGGCAACCTTATAGTATGTAATGCATTAACTTGAGATAAGTCCATATCATTAAAGATAGTTGTACAAATTCTAATGGGTGACCTATGCACTACATGATAAAGGTGATAGGTTAGTGGTTAAAAGTATTAAAGATGGAAATACCTTAATACAAGGTCAGTTGATTAACTTAAGTAAGTTGGAAGTGATGAGAAAAGTGATACATCAAGACATGATAGATATCACATTTATCATTTCAGGGTTGATATACCTTGATGCACCTCAAATTCAATATACTTGGATAAGAAACACAAGAAGTGTGTGTTATGTAAATTGTTACAATGAAGATGTAATGAATTCAATGCACTTTGATAAGTGTTGACTAACATACTATGAGAAAGGGGTTAAGCCAAGATAATGAGTATGATATAAACATACCATGGTAAGGTTGAGAGATGAACTCATACCTTGAATTGATAATCATTAATGATATATGATGAGAGTAATGATCATGAGTGAATACTTATGATATTATTGAATGCTCTTAGAGGAATGGAACAATAAATTAGGGTTGGATAGATAATATAAACATGAACCCTAATTAATGTGAAATGGGAAACCCTAACCCTAATTTTTGGGTAAAGGAATGAAAAGCCCTATTTGATGGTAAACCCTAATCATGGTAAGGGAATAATGGTGTTACTATTGTATTACTTGGCGTGATGTGAAATTGTCATGACTGTTATCATGTGTATTAACCATACAAATATCATGAGATGATGAACATAGCCAGATTTGAGATATGATATTTATATAATAAAAATGTTGATTGACCTTGTGTGCCTTAATGTTATTGTTTCTTAGTAAAAGTAACAAAATGTGCATGGACTTTATGAGCCATATGAGTAAGTTGCTGCCTTGTGAAAGGTGACGAGACACTTAATGGGCCTTGTGAGCCATGTGAGATGCTTGTGTAACAAGTATCATGTATACCTCGGTCTGAGGACCTAGAGGTAATAGTTACCTAACAAGTGGTAACAATGATTAGTGATGAACTGAGGGTATGAATACCCATATTTGATAAGTAACATAATGATGTTGATGTGAGATGTGAACTTTCAAGTGATGAGATAAGGGATTTAGATCCCAATGTATTATAAGTTCTGGTAAAGCAATTGATAATAGCTTACATGTTTCTTTGTAGCATTTTTCACAATAATTCATGTTTGAGAACTTGACTGATGCTAAAAGAATATGCTAATGTAACTAATTAATCAAGTGAAATCATATCATGTAGAGCCCTGACCATAGATCCATCAATGTCAATATTTACTGATGGTGAAACGGGTTGCTCCGCGGCAAAACCCAGAATGCATATTTTTGAATATGTGGGGGGTTGATGGGCAAACATATCCTTACGTCCTAATGGGGGAATTAATGGAAGGTAAATATTAAACCTTCATTATTTGTACCGGTATGGATGTATCATGAATCTCCCGAAGATTGGGATAGATGTATCACGAATCTCCCAATAATATTAATGTCGGATCGATGGAGGTAAACATGAAATCTCTCGATTGCGAAGAGAGTGCAGCCGCCGCTGTAGCTCTATAGAAAACTTGCCAGTATACCCTGGAAAGCTATGTAGCAGAGACACAAGATGCCCTACATGTGGTCTCGTACTGACCGAGATGTGGGAGGTCATGGAAGCCGTCTCTTCCATTGATCTTGTATGGTACTGATTTTGACTTCGCAATGGTCGGTTGGAGTATGAGTGGTATACCTCATCTCCTCAGGGCATAAGTGTGATTGTAAAATGTAATCAGCCGTATAACATGTTTGCTTAAGGATTGAATACGGAAATTTACTGATTGATGTTACATTTCTTTTATGCATCTCTAGTTGATAGATGTTATTTATATCTCTTTACATTCATTGCAAGTAGATGGATGAATTACAACTCTACCATGGGTGGATGCAATGTTCTCCTTAGGAAAGGAAATTACTTCACTCTATTCATATAGTGATTTATCTGCTGTTAAATATATATAAAATCCTTCTGTTCAGTTTTATTCTAATAAACTGTAATAATAATGTTTTGACAAAGAGTTATATCTCTCGCTGGGGCAATTTACAAATTTCTCACCCCCGTGGGATCCAACATTTTTAGGTAGACGCGGACAAAGAAATAGAAATCCCTACAATAGAGGAAGGACATCAACAACATGGACAACAGTGAGATCTCAGGTGGAGATATTGTCTGTCAAGTCATATAGATAGTAGTCCTATGTGTCATCTCTGTACTCTCAGGTCCTCAGAGTTAGTAGTTAGTGCTTTTAATGAATCGATCTGAGATTTTGGCTTGATGCCTCAAGGTTCTTATGCTGTCTGTATATAATGTCAATAGGGCAGTTGATGTTTATAATCCTCGAGAAGAGATGGTACATGTTATGTACTTATGAACCAGGATGTAAATGTTATACATTGGTTCTTGATGAAAGAGTTTTCCTATATTTGGATCTCTTTGTAAATGATTTTAATTTTCAGTGATTTTTCAGTAATTCCGCTGTTAACAATTGCTTCCGCTTAAGTAAATCATGTTTTTGTAAGTTGGATGCCACAATGTCAGTCCACTACCTATAGAGGTCAACCTCTAAGATTTATAAGTGTGTCTTCCTCTATATATTCACTTATTAGAGTTACAACACATGACCCACCAAAGGACTTACCTATCCAATACAAAGATTCTTTAACCTTACCAAGGACTTACCCACTTTTCAACGAGTCTTCGGCCTTCTCCAAGGACTTGTAAACTCTTGCACAAGTCTTCAACCTTCTAGGAATTACCCACTCTTCTTGGATCTTCAGCCTTTGACTTCACCTTCACTCGGATAAGCTTTCACCAAGGACTTACCCACTTGAGCAAGGAGTCTTCTACCTTCATCAAGGGCTTTCCCACTATTGCTCGAAGTCTTCAACCTTTATATTCACCAAGGGCTTCACCAAGGGACTCCTTCCCTTATTCTTCCTCACGTCTTAGCCAAGAGAGAGAACCTTCATCTTCATGGTTGAAATGAGATATTGGGAGGTGGTGTAAGTGAGAGCCTCACAAGATATATATGTAGGACTAGCTCTCTTACAAATCTCCTACTCACTCTAATGGATGTATCAAGTGATTAAACTTAGAGAGAGAGATAGGAGGCTATAGGATGCACTCAACTATAGACTAGGAACCTCATGTAGAGTTTTGTATTGAATGCCCAACCTTAGTGTAACGACCCTGACCTGGGTTACGAGGTAACCCTATTTGTTTTGTCTAATAAAGTTGATTATAACTTTAATATAATCCTCTAAGGTGCTTTGTTATCATGTGACACACTCATGTTTCAAGTTTGGTCTCGATTGAATGTTGTTTGAGCAATTTTCCTTTATTTTGGACCAAAGTGCAATTTACCCAAATTGAGGGGCTATAATGCAAAATGTCACATATTGAACATGAATCATGTGTTGTAGCATCATTATTGAGAGAATGATGCAAGGTGGTGGCTTGTGGAAAGCCTAAATTCCAAGTTTGAACTTGTTTGAACAATGCTGGTACCTTGTGCACCAATTTTGGTACAAATTGTAATTTACCCAAAATGTGGGGTTGATATGGAAATTACCACCTCTAGAGTGTTCCTATTTCCTCTATGTATCATTTAGAGGAGAGAGAATTAATGATACACCATGTTTTATTCCATTATGAATGATGGTAATCTTGGTGATGAAATGACCAAGAAAAAGGGTTGAATTTGGAAGCTTAACTTGAGTTGTATCAAGTTGAAAAGCTTATATATGAGTGCCTATCGGCCATGGAGCCCAAGGAGGTGTTCCATATAGTTTTGTGAACTCTTGGCAAAGTCCATATCGTTCAAAGCACCTCAAGGAGGTGAGGTATGATGGCCAACAAGTTTCCTTAGAAAAAGTGTATCAGCTTGACATAAAATAGTGATTAAACCTAGATGACTTATCCAAATGGATAAGCAATGGACGAATTTGCATCTTTAGATGATCCTCAACCTTTTTGCATGTCAAGATAAATGTTTATGCATGCATGGACACGTGTCACCCATGCATGACACGTGGCACCTACTAGCTCAAAATGTTGACACCTCATTTTTGCCTTTCTTCATGATCAACAAGCATATATACCCCTAGTTTCACCCCTTGGTGCAATTTTGCGACCCTTACCACCCTCCTACCCTAAGGTATCGTGCATAGAGCTCCCATATCGTGAAGGGATGCTGTGGTATCGTGCATGGACCTTGGGGTATCGCCCATGGAAATACCATATCGCCCAAGTAGGTGATATCGGCTATATAAGGTGATATCGGCCATAGAGTGAAGCGTTTTGACTCCAAGTGAGTGCCATATCGTGCAAGTGAGTATCATATCATGCAATAGGGGTGGCATGTCGTGAAAGAGCACAAGGGTATCGTGCATAGGCCTTGTATATCGTCCATAGAAAGTATATCGGCCATACCATGTTGATATTGCCCATAGCAAGTCGATATCAGCCAATTGAAGTGATTTTGGCCACAAGTGAGGGGGTATTGGCCACAAAAATAGTTGTGTCATCCAAGAGGAAATCCATATCGCCCAAGAGTGGTAGGGTGTCGGCCAAGGAGCTAAGGAACTAAAAACTTAACCCTAAGGTAAGCTATAGTTGTCTTCAAGCTTGAATTGAAGCATGGAATTAGGGTTATGATCTACCTTTCTTTTCTCTTTCACCAATTGCTTATCCATGGTGATTCCTTGTATATGAAGGAGTTGTGAACGAGCCTTGGACCTTTGATAAAGTCATATTCAACCTTAGGAACATGGAGATTTGGAGCTTGAAGATTTGAAGTGGTTCTTAAGGCGGGTTTTATAACTTGAACTCAACCATGTTATTATTCTTCACCTAAATTGCTATAATTAGTGAAATACTTTTAATTATGAAATTTCCTGAAATAGTTGATGAAATTATGAGTTCTAATAGTTTCTTAGACCTGTTACCATGAATTATATCAGTTATAACAAAGGTCTAGAGCTTGAAGGAGATGGTGTCACTTTGTAAAAGTGATATCGGGTTCAAGTATAAATACAAGTAGTTATAACCCGATATGGGTATGACTTACCCGATATGTCTTGCACAAGATGTTGCATAAGATGCTTGCATGAGATTCTTGCATGATAGGGAGTCTATTATAGACTCCATGCACAATACAAGGTCAGTTGTATACTTGTAAGTTGACAAGAAACCCTAAATTGGGTAACCTGATATAAGTAAAGAGTAACAAGTGCTATTGCATGATATGATCATATGATACATCATTGATACTTAGTATCATGAGGCCTAAATGACATTGTATGACGTGGTTGCACGACATGGTTGCACGATACACAACCCTAAACAATATGGTAACCCTAACCCATCATGGCTAACCCTAGATGGTGACTAGCCCGATAGGGTGATTGAATGTACTTCTAGCCCGACATGGTGATGGGTTGATACCTCATAAGTATCATGGGTGACACATACATATATCTTGTGCCCGATATGAGGTCAAGAAGGTACCTCATGCCCGATATGGAGACAAGTGCAAATCCTAGCCCGATATGGTGAGTGTCTATACACCTACAACCCGATATGGTGAACATATGCACATGATTTAACCCTATACACCTTGTAAAGGTAAGGGCAAGACACTCTTAGGAGTGATGAGTGTAACACCAAGTAATGGTGTGGATAATACCTTGATAAGTGAAACACCTAGAGTGGTTGATAATGGTTAATCCTATATCAATAATGTCTTAACCCGAGATGAGTTCATATCATTAATGATGGTTGAATAATTCAATTGTGTGACTTATGACCAATACATTACATGATAAATGTGATGAGCTAGTGCATAAAGTATTAGGACGGGACATACCCTAATACAAGATAAGTTGATGAACTTAAGTATGTTAAAAGTGATGAGGGAAGTGATACATCATGACATGATAGATATCACATCCAGCACTTCAAGGTTGATGTAACTTGATGCACCTTAAATCCAATATACTTGGATGAGTAACACATGAAGTGTGTTATGTCAATTGTTACATTGAGATGTAATAAGTTTAATGCACTTTGATAAGTGTGGGCTAACATACTTTGAGAAAGGGTTAAGCCAAGTTAATAAAGTCTGATGTAATCATACCCTGGTAAGGATGAGAGAGGAACTCATACCTTGTGTTGATGATTCATTTAATGATAAATGATGAGAATGAATAAGTATGATTGAATACTTATGATATCAATGTTTGCTCCTAGATGTGTGGAGCAATGAATTAGGGTTTGATCATTGATAATATGATCTTGAAAACCTAAATGGTTAATAATGGAAAACCCTAACCCTAATGAAGGGTAATGATATGTAAGAGAAACCCTAATCGATAAGAAAGGGAAAACCCTAACCCTAATGATGGGAAGGTTGTATTTCTCTTATTGCATAAGCCTTGTAAGGCATGTTAATTACTTGTATAACAAGTATAATGTGTAATGGCCTTGTGAGCCATGTGAATAAAGTTGTTGCCTAGTGAGAGGTGACAAGATGTGTAATGACCTTGTGAGCCATGTGAATAAGTTTTTGCCTAGTGAGAGGTGATAAGATGTGTAATGGCCTTGTGAGCCATGTGATAGTTTTTTGGCTAGTGAGAGGTGACAAGATATTTAATGGGCCTTGTGAGCCATGTGATAGTTTGTTGCCTAGTGAGAGGTGACAAGATATTTAATGGGCCTTGTGAGCCATATGAGATGCTTGTATAACAAGTATCATGTATACCTTGTTTTGAGGACCCAGAGGTAATAGTTACCTGATAAGTGGTAACAGTGTTCAGTGATGATCTAAGGGTTTGAATACCTAGATCCAGTAATCATGATAATGATGATGGGAAGGGATGCGAATTCCCAGTAATGGGATTAGGGACTGAGATCCCAAGTATTATGTGTTTAAAAGAATTGGACAAGTACGGGATAGATGTATTACACCTTTCTTTGTAGCATTTGTTGTGTTTGATAAAGATAACTTGTTTGATGCTAAAAGAATGATGTGTTGGCTAAATGGCATCTATAAATCCCTTTGTTTTGAGTATGACAAACATTTCATTCTTATTAATCTAACGTGCTACTTGAGTGTGCAGGATGACAAAGCAACAAGGGAAAATCTACAAGCTTACATATTTATATTTTCATGCAATGTAATCACTGTTGTAAAAACTTGTACAAAAATATAATGTACAAGTACTTAGAATTGCATGTAAATCAAGCGTTATATTCTCCCTAGCTAAACACCACAGTTAGACAAGTCATCCCATTCAAATAGGATTACTTATGCACACTCACACACATAATTAGTGCCTAAATTGAAACCTTGAAACAGGATCAATCTCGATCGACAAACTCCTCGATCGAGACACTCTCGGTCGACAATCTTCTCGACCGAGAAAGATCCAAAGTAGTCGTTAGACACAACAGACAAGTTAGTTGGCAGTTGAAGAAAGACGTTGCAAATCACTTGTTCCAGAGAGCCTGTCGGTCGACAAAAGTTCGACCGAGTAGGTGTCTCGGTCGACCATTTGTCGACCGAGATGGTCTCTGACAGCAACTACAGAATTAATTAATTAGCCGTCGCTAAAGCAACAACTTTGTACCTAACGGCTAGTTAAGCACTTAGAAACCCCTAGAAGTTGTCTAGAATGTCCTTAAGCATCCTTAGGCCATTCCTATAAATAGGACAAGCCATAGGACACCAAAACACACTTGTTTTACACTTGCTACACTTGAGAAACCTTTGAGTATACTTTGTGCAATCTGTTTGTGAGCAATTTGAGCATTGTGACAATTGGCCATTTCATTCCGTAGCTCATAATTCGTGTCCTATAGGCTAGTATCTCCTACCCACTGCAATCACAAGTTCACATACTTGGTTAGGAGATCTATACACTTGATCTAGGCAAATCAAGCCTTGGGCTACAAAGGATAAGTTGTAATTTCTGTTTTCTTTCTTGTTCCCTATTATTGTTTGTACTCTCCTTGCTACTCCTAGGTTGGAGGCTGCGGATTGGAGAGGGTAAAGATCTTCTTGGCGAAGAAGGAGACTTTGAGCTACTTCAGAAGGCTGGTGCAACGGGAGATTACTTCTAGAGAGGAAGGCTACTTCAAGGGGGAGCTTGGAGTTACTTCATAGAAGGCTATCTCAAAGTTGGTGCACCTACTTCAAGTGAAGGCTGTTCAAAGGGTGTAAAGGAAAGTATTGTATTTTGTATAAATCCTTGAGAGGTAATAAAATAAATACTTTCAAATCCCGGTTGGGTAAGCAACCGGGTAGTGGACTGACAACTATAGTATTTGCTATAGTTGGAACCACTCTAAACACCTGTCTCTTTCTTCCAATCTCAATTGTGGTTGTTTGAATTCAATAAATTGTTAAAATAATTCAAAAACTCTATTCACCCCCCCCTCTAGTAGTTTTTCAATTGGTATCAGAGCAGGCTTCAAGGAACCCTAACAAGGTCTTGAAGAAATGGGTGACGGAGTACTCAACAACCTCAACATTGAAGGGACACTTGTTGCTAGGCCCCCAACGTTCGATGGAACAAACTACCAATATTGGAAGAGGAGGATGCAATTCTACTTCCAAGGCATCAACTGGGATTTATGGAGAATGGTGTCTACTCCATATATGCTTCCTCAAAATGAATTTGCGGAATTGGATGCAAACACGGTAAAGCTAGCCCAAATGAATGCAAAAGCTGTAAGCATTTTATATTGTTCTATTTCGGTAGGAGAATTTAATAGAATATCTAATTGTGACACAACATATGATATTTGGCATATACTGTCCATAACCTATGAGGGTACAGTCCAAGTCAAAAATTCCAAGATTAGCATGTTTAAACAAAAATTTGAACACTTTCGTATGGATACTAATGAGTCAATTAGTGAAATGTTTGCAAAATTCTCTACTATTGTTAATGGTTTGAGTGCATTAGGAAAACCTATTCCTGAAGAAGATCAGGTATCAAAGATCCTTCGTTCACTTCCTCCAAAATATAAGCCAAAGGTGACATCCATTGAAGAAGCAAACGACCTCACTCAACTGAAAATGGAGCAACTTATTGGCAACTTAGAAGCTCATGAAGCAACTCTAGAAGAGGAAGAAACAAGAGCACATGAACTTCAGAAAGGAAAAAAGAAGGATGTGGCTCTAAAAGCTTCAAAAGCTGTCACACAAGAAAGTAAGGAGTCAAGTGAAGAAGAGGGAGAAGAAGCCTTGATAGTAAATGGTAAGAAATACAAAAGATTTAAATCTAACAAAATTTCCAGCTCTTCTTCTACCCCTCCTAGGTGCTTTGAATGTGGAAAGAAAGGGCATTTCAAGAATGAATGTCCTAAAGTAAAGAAAGGAAAGAAAAGCTCACACAAGAAGAAGGGAGAAAAAGCCTATAAAGCTGCATGGGACGAATCAAGTGACAGTGAAAGCGGAGAAGAAACTGTGGATTGTCTAAGGGCAAGAGAAGATGATGAAAACTCTCAAGAGGTAAGCCTACTTGATCTTTCTAAAGAAGAGTTAGTCACTAGTCTACAAGAAATTCATGACAAGTATGTTGATGTCAAGAAGAAACTAAAGAAGGCTATAAAATCAAATGATGAGAAAATTGCTAAATTAGAAAATCTTTCTTCTGAAAAGAATAACATTGATCTTGAGAATTTATCTTTAAAAACATCTTTAGATGATTACACTAGAAAGCTACTCACTCTAGAAACAAATGTTGATCTCCTTTCTAAAGAAAAGACTGATTTGTTAGCTAAACTAAAAGATTTTCAGACTCAACCTATTTTGTGTAACCATCTAGACTATGAAAATGTTATAAAAGAAAGAGATTCATTGCTATCTGATTTAGATCAAGCAAGAAAAGATTTACACAAGAAAATGAATAATATTGCTCAGCTGCAAAGAGAACTTCATAAGTTAAGAAGAAAAGATATACTTGATAACATTCTAAGTATTGGTACTGTTTTCAACGGAAGAAAAGGTTTGGGATATGCTCCAAAGAAAAATCAACCTAAAAGAACTCAAACTAGGTTTGTACCCAAGAACACAATGACTAGAAAGAGAAATGAAGTTGACTCTATTACCTGCCATTTTTGTTTACGTCTTGGACACTATTCCTTTTCATGCCCTTATAAAACTAAGGATTCCGAATTAGTTTGGATCCCAAGACCTCAAACTCAGTAGAGTCAAATAAAATTTAGTTGAGATATGACCAAAGAGCTCAATCTTGCTATTTATATAACAAGATTTTATGTTCATTGGTAATTTTCTGCATTATTGTACTAAAACAGAAACTTAGGCGGTCGAAGAATTGTCGACCGAACCATTAATCGGTCGAAGTACTGTCGACCGACCGAATGTCTGTAACATATCAAAATTTACAGCAAATTATTTCGGTCGAAAAATGTTCAACCGAGCTACATTTCTGTGTTTTCTAGTTTTGTGTTACAGTAATCTTCTCGATCGACAAATTGTCGACCGAGACATATGTCGGTCGAACAATTGTCGACCGACTGGACTTCTGATTCAGAACTTTTATAAAAATATGTATTTAAATGATTCTAACCATATCGGACCATCACATGGGTACCAAAATCTACATTTTAATATAGGAATGGGTGGTTGACAGTGGATGTTCCAAACATATGACCGGAAACAAGGATGCATTCCAAACTTTTGAAGAAAAGAAAAGTGGAACAGTCACTTTTGGAGACAATGGTAAGGGCAAAATCGTTGGAATAGGTAATGTTGGTACAAACCTCGAAATTAAGAATGTTCTACTTGTTGATGGTTTGCACCATAACTTGATAAGTGTTAGCCAATTATGTGATAGTGGTTATGATGTTTTATTTAACAAAACCTGCTGCAAGTTATTAATAGAAAATACTACAAATGTTGTTTATGAAGGAAATAGAGTTGGAAATCTTTATATTCTTAAACCTAACTCTATGAAAACAGTAGTGGGAAAATGCTTGCTTGCAAATGACAATACCTTACAAATATGGCATAAAAAGCTAGGACATGCTAGTTCACATGTTATCAAAAAGTTAGTGAAATATGATCTTGTTCGTGGATTGCCTACTTTATCTTTTGATCAAGTTGAAAACTGTGAACCATGCACAATGGGAAAGCAAACCAAAACATCTTTCAAATCAAAACATGTACTTAGCACCAGTAGATCATTAGAATTAATTCATATGGATTTATTTGGACCAATGAGGACACAATCAATCGGTGGTAAGAGATACTGTTTTGTTATCGTTGATGATTATAGTAGATACACATGGGTACATTTTATTGCAACTAAAGATGATACTATTCATATTTTTATGCAATTTTGTTCCAAGATTGAAAATCTCTTACAAAATAAAATATGTACCATTAGAAGTGATCATGGTGGGGAATTTGAAAATCATACATTTGAAGAGTTTTGTACATCTCAAGGATACACTCATAATTTTTCTGCTCCACGCACCCCACAGCAAAATGGTATAGTTGAAAGGAAAAATCAATCACAACAAGAAATGGCTAGAACTATGATGCTTGAACATAACACACCCAAAACCTTTTGGGCTGAAGCTGTAAACACTGCATGCTATGTGCTAAATAGAGTAACTGTTCACTCTCATTTAAAGAAAACTCCATATGAACTAATACATTCTAAGAAACCTAGAGTTTACTATTTTCATACCTTTGGCTCCACATGTTATATCTTAAATACCAAAGACGATAGAGATAAGTTTGACTCAAAATCACATAAAGCATTCTTTTTGGGATATTCCACTTCTAGCAAAGCTTTTAGAGTATATAACACTATATCTAGAAAAGTTGAGGAATCTATTCATGTTTCTTTTCATGAAGAATCCCCATCTGAAAATCTAGAAATCATAGATCTCACTAATCAATTCGAAAATTTAAACATACCAAACGATAGTGAGAAAGGTGCTACAAATAATCACCAAACTGAACCACAACCTACACCTAGACTTATTAAAGATCATCCTCAAGAATTAATTATTGGAGATCCTAATGATAAAGTCAAAACTCGTTCTTCCTTTAAAGATGTTGCAAACATGGCTTTTGTTTCTATCATTGAACCTAAAAAGATATCTGAAGCTCTTAAAGATGACTATTGGATAATAGCCATGCAAGAAGAATTGAATCAATTCACTAAAAATGATGTATGGGATTTAGTTCCTAAACCACAAGATAAAACCATAATAGGAACTAAATGGGTTTTTAGGAACAAGCTAAATGAGTCAGGAGAAGTAATAAGGAATAAAGCTCGGTTAGTAGCACAAGGATATAATCAACAAGAAGGAATAGATTTTGATGAAACATATGCACCCGTAGCTAGACTTGAAGCCATTAGAATGTTACTAGCTATTTCTGCCCATAAAAACATCAAACTCTATCAAATGGATGTCAAAAGTGCTTTTCTAAATGGCATCATTCAAGAAGAAGTTTATGTTGCCCAACCACCTGGTTTTGAAATTCCAGAAAAAGGTGACTATGTTTATAAACTTAAGAAAGCACTTTATGGTTTAAAACAAGCACCTAGAAATTGGTATGAAAGGCTCAAAACATATCTTTTTGATAATGGTTTTTCTATTGGAAATTCAGATTCTACTTTATTTTTCAAAACATATACATCTGATTTCCTAGTTGTGCAAATATATGTTGATGACATTATTTTTGGAGCTTCAAATGATTCATTGTGCACACAATTTAGTGATATTATGCAAAAAGAATTTGAAATGAGCCTCATGGGTGAACTAACTTTCTTTCTTGGTTTTCAAATTAAGCAAACATCTGCCGGAATATTCATAAGCCAAGAAAAATATACTAAAGAACTCTTAAAACGTTTTGGGATGGATCAATGCAAACATGCTACTACTCCTATGGATACTTCTATCAAAATTGATAAGGATGAAAATGGGGAACCTATTGATGATTCCTTATATAGAGCCATGATTGGTAGTTTGCTTTACTTAACGGCTTCTAGACCGGACATTATGTTTTCCGTTGGTCTTTGTGCTCGATTTCAATCACAACCTATGCATTCTCATTTTCTAGCAGTTAAACGAATTCTTCATTACCTAGCCGGTACTACTTGCTTTGGTTTATGGTATCCAAAAGGACAATCCTTGGATTTCAAAGCTTATACTGATGCGGATTATGCTGGTTGTCGACTTGATCGCAAGAGTACTAGTGGTGGCTGTTTCTTATTAGGGAGAGCTTTAGTATCTTGGTTTAGCAAGAAATAAAATACGGTTGCCCTATCTACAACTGAAGCGGAATATATGGCAGCCGGGTCTTGTTGTGCTCAAGTGCTTTATATGCAACAAGTGTTAAGCGATTATGGTTTTAATCTTTCATCTACGCCTATTTTTTGTGACAACACAAGCGCCATAAACTTAGCACACAATCCTATTTTACACAGCCGAGCTAAACATATTGAAATCCGTCATCACTTTTTAAGGGATCACATCTCCAAAAATCATGTTTCCCTTCATCATGTTGATACGGAAGATCAATTGGCTGATATTTTTACAAAACCGCTTCCACTAGATGATTTTAACAATATTAGGAAGCCATTGCTTATCACTCCTTTGGAGGATGTTTTCTTTGATATTTATGCTACTTAAACAAAAACTCTTGTTTACATTTTTGGCTTTTAAATGGACATCTTTTTCATTAGAATTGATGGGATATCTTATTAAGGGGGAGTTTTTATTCTTAAACGGTTATCTTTTTGAAATGACAAAGGGGGAGAGATAAATATAAAACTAAAATTTAATAATGTAAAACTCAATTAATGAGTTTCATAAATAAACTCTTGGCTTTACATTGAAAGTTGCTATATTCCCAAATGATCAGGATTTCATGTTCCATAATTCATGGGGAATAATAAGCACACATTTTATACACAAGAGAAAAAGCTACAAAAGGTAATCTAAAGGTATGAAACTCATATGTTTTATATTTTCTTTACTTATATTTTGGAAATGTTTGTCATCTTCAAAAAGGGGGAGATTGTTGGCTAAATGGACATCTATAAATCCCTTTGTTTTGAGTATGACAAACATTTCATTCTTATTAATCTAACGTGCTACTTGAGTGTGCAGGATGACAAAGCAACAAGGGAGAATCTACAAGCTTACATATTTATATTTTCATGCAATGTAATCACTGTTGTAAAAACTTGTACAAAAATATAATGTACAAGTACTTAGAATTGCATGTAAATCAAGCGTTAGATTCTCCCTAGCTAAACACCACAGTTAGACAAGTCATCCCATTCAAATAGGATTACTTATGCACACTCACACACATAATTAGTGCCTAAATTGAAACCTTGAAACAGGATCAATCTCGGTCGACAAACTCCTCGACCGAGACACTCTCGGTCGACAATCTTCTCGACCGAGAAAGATCCAAAGTAGTCGTTAGACACAACAGACAAGTTAGTTGGCAGTTGAAGAAAGACGTTGCAAATCACTTGTTCCAGAGAGCCTGTCGGTCGACAAAAGTTCAACCGAGTAGGTGTCTCGGTCGACCATTTGTCGACCGAGATGGTCTCTGACAGCAACTACAGAATTAATTAATTAGCCGTTGCTAAAGCAACAACTTTGTACCTAACGGCTAGTTAAGCACTTAGAAACCCCTAGAAGTTGTCTAGAATGTCCTTAAGCATCCTTAGGCCATTCCTATAAATAGGACAAGCCATAGGACACCAAAACACACTTGTTTTACACTTGCTACACTTGAGAAACCTTTGAGTATACTTTGTGCAATCTGTTTGTGAGCAATTTGAGCATTGTGACAATTGGCCATTTCATTCCTTAGCTCATAATTCGTGTCCTATAGGCTAGTATCTCCTACCCACTGCAATCACAAGTTCACATACTTGGTTAGGAGATCTATACGCTTGATCTAGGCAAATCAAGCCTTGGGCTACAAAGGATAAGTTGTAATTTCTGTTTTCTTTCTTGTTCCCTATTATTGTTTGTACTCTCCTTGCTACTCCTAGGTTGGAGGTTGCGGATTGGAGAGGGTAAAGATCTTCTTGGCGAAGAAGGAGACTTTGAGCTACTTCAGAAGGCTGGTGCAACGGGAGATTACTTCTAGAGAGGAAGGCTACTTCAAGGGGGAGCTTGGAGTTACTTCATAGAAGGCTATCTCAAAGTTGGTGCACCTACTTCAAGTGAAGGCTGTTCAAAGGGTGTAAAGGAAAGTATTGTATTTTGTATAAATCCTCGAGAGGTAATAAAATAAATACTTTCAAATCTCAGTTGGGTAAGCAACCGAGTAGTGGACTGACAACTATAGTATTTGCTATAGTTGGAACCACTCTAAACACCTGTCTCTTTCTTCCAATCTCAATTGTGGTTGTTTGAATTCAATAAATTGTTAAAATAATTCAAAAACTCTATTCACCCCCCTCTAGTAGTTTTTCATGATGTAATGCACGTAATATATCACTAGAAACTATAAAACATTGCCCTGACCATAGATCCATCAGTGTCAGAACTTGCTGATGGTGAAACGGGTTGCTCCGCAGCATAACCCGGAGTGCATACTTTTGAGTATGTGAGGGCGTAAGTACGGACGATACTGTGTGAGCCGATCCCCTTACGATCCCGAAATGAATGGGGATTTAGCTATATGCCCTATCCTGGCTTGAGTGCGACTTCGGTCATAGACTCTGTGTTGAGCACGGTGAACTGGCCCATGGCTCGGAGTATGGTGCTTGTGTTACCATGACTCAGACTGGGGATGGTTGTTTGTAGATGTTTCCCCTAAGAGAGTGCAGTTGATGCTGTAGCTCTAAGTGTGGATGTCTACGTGCCCTGGCACAACTTGTTAGTAGTGACACGAGATGTCCTGCATGTGGTCTCGTACTGACCGAGACGGTCTGAGGTCATGGAAACCGGCTCTACCATTTACCTTGTATGGTACCGACTTGTGAGAAGTTTGTGGTCGGTTGGAGATGGCTAGGGTATGCTCCATCTCCTCAGGGCATAAGTGTGATTTGTAAAATATGTTCAACCGTGTAGTATATCTGCTTAAGAATCGAATACGAGAAACATTGCTTGATGCGCAATACAGTTATACATTCTAGTTGATAGATGTTATTTATGTTTCTTTACATTCCTTGCAAAGCAGATATATGAATTATAATCTACCATGGGTAGATGCAATGTTCTCCTTATGAAAGGAGATTACTTCATTCTGTTCATATAGTGAATTATCCTGCTTGTTAATATAAAAAGAACCTCTGCTCAGTTTATAAATGCTTAGTCTGTGATAATAATATGGTCGGCGGAGAGTTATATCTCTCGCTGGGACAATTACAATTGTCTCACCCCTGTGGGACCCAAATTTTTAGGTGGACGTGCACGAGGAGGTGAAGACCTTTCTGCAGAGGAAGAACAACAGCTGAGGTAGCAGTGACAACTCAGGTTGAGTGTACTGTCTGTCATGTCTTATAGATACGAGTCCTATGTGTCGTCTCTGTACTCTCAGGTCCTTGGAGTTGGTTCGTATTGGTTTTATGATCAATAAGAGATTTTGGCTTACGTGCCTCGAGGTTTTATGTTGCTCATGTATAGTTTGGTAAAGCAACTATTATATGTTATTCTCGAGATGAGATGTACTGGATATGTACAATGTGAATAATGATGTATATAAGGTTTTGGACCTTTCAGTAAGAGTTTTCTTTGGAATGGATCTCTTTGAAAAATGGTTTTAATTTTTAGTGATTTTCGTTAATCTGCCATTTATGTTTAATTCTGCTTAATTAGTGACAATTTGATTATCAGTCGTTACACTTAGAATGAAGCCCAAGGGGTCCAATTTATAGTTGGGGATGCCTCTTAGCCTTTGGGAACACTTAAGGATGAATACTAGCCGTTTGGGGGTGTTGCAACAGATATATTTTCAAGTTTTACAACACTCCAACGGTCAAAAACACAATTTTGCACTTTTCTAAAAAGTGCGATTGGTCAAGTTTGTAACTGGACCGAATAGATCGATCGAGATTGTAACTCAACCAAACCTGGACATTTTCAAAATCCATTAAGGGATCAATTGAGTTTGTATCTGGACCAATTGACGACATGTATTGAATTTTGGAAAATGTCATTAAAGTGCTTAAATATTTGATTTAAGTTCTCCTGATTTTTTCTAAGCTTAATTATAAGTCATACAATCATTACAAGTGATTTACAACATGATTCTAATGGATTTCCATCATATTCCAAATACTTGCACTTGTATTGACTTTGACTTGTCATTTCTCCAATTTGAGATGTGCAATTTAGGGCATTTGGAGTGCGTCTATACGTAATCTAAAATCACTCAAATAGAAGCATTAGACAATAATAATTGGAATGGTTTATTCATCATCAAAACAAGAGTTTAGTCAATTTAGACCTTGAGTCAACATTGACTAAATTCACCTTGAGTCAACATTCTCCCACTTTTTAAAGATGACAAACCATTCCATAAATGTATTGAAAGCACTTAAGTAAAGTCATAGCTTTAGAGAAACCTAGGGGTTTCGATATAATTGAGTTCATATGCTTCCCCTTAATTGATGCTAGTGGAGTTCTCATACTCTCCCTCAATTGATGCTATGTCTCCCGCATGGTTAGCTTTCATAACATTTATAGAATGCTATGTCTTCTACTCATATATGTTTGAGACATATATGTCTTATCCCCTTTACATTCTCCCCTTTACATAGACACGATTCTCCTCTTCATGTAAGATATTTCTTCTCCCTCTTTTATCAAAAGAAGACATACCTTCTCCCCCTTTATCATTTCAAAAAGGTGGGGGATGAATAGATAAGAAACACAACTTGTCAATAGAAAGGAGATAAAATAAGTTACATAAGGAGAGTAGAAGAGCATATCTAGGGGCTTGTCCAAGCATAGAAAGAAAAGAAAGTTAAAGAATGCACTTGAACAACCCACAATGTAATTCTAACAAAGATCGTAGCAAGATAAAATGCTGTAGAAATTATACTAAATTGCAATTTTGACCCTCAAGATGACGAAATTCACCCAAAAAGCATCAAGGCTCATCATGGAGCAACAAGTCTTTCTCATAAGGTCGTTTCTGCATTCAAAACACTAGTCTTGCATCAAAATCTGACAGTGGAGCAAAATCTACATAAAATTTCAAGTAAGCTCCAAATTCTACATACAATGTAGCTCTATATGTCTTGCGTCACAATGTTATGCAAGAAACTCAAGATAGTAGATATGCAAGTTGAGGAACAAACTTGAGAAAGTGTGAAACAAGATACAAGCATAGCATATAGTGAATACCATTTGATGAACAAGGCTAGGACTACATGCATAAGAACTACTAGTAGATGATATCATAGGTTAGGACTATTTCGTAGGATCTAGATCATAGAAAAAGATGCACAAATTCAAGAGCAAGCTATGAGTAGATGTAGATATATATCTAAACAAAGAGATATGTAGTTTTAGAAGCAAGAAAGGATATAGCTCACGATAAAAAATACATCATTACCAGAAGATGATTACCACTAAGAACCTCACGGTTGTATCCAAAAAAGATATACAACTATATAGATGTATCAAGTTTGGGCACAACATAAGCAATTTAGACACAACCAAGAGATCCAAAGAGATCGTCATCAAAACCTATAAAGCAACTCAAAGCAAGTAATTGCAAGATATAGATATACCAATTTTGTGCAATTAGAGAGATAGAGTTGTAAGCAAACATGGAAATTTAAAAACATGTCAATAAGCACATCTAAAAGGTACCAAAGGGAGTGCCAAAGAATAAATCAATTAGTTGAGAAAATCTAGTTGAGAGAGAAATTCTCATCCAAAAAGACAACTATATATTCTATGCACAGTGGTGTTGGTTGAGTTCTATGTATTGACAACTCGATTGATGACCGTTGTTGGCAACACCCATTGGTGCTGGTCGGTCGAGTTTCTATCAAGACAAACTTGAACGACAGAGCTATTGTCAAGAAGCACACACACACACAATATATATATATATATATATATATATATATATATATATATATATATATATATATATATATATATGAAAAACATATCTAGAGGTATGATAAAAATATAAGCCATATCCAACCATGTGTAAGCAAGTTAGTAATGCACTATAAAAGAATTAGGAACAATTTTTTAGCAAGAAAGTGAAGAGAATCACAATATACCAATTTTGACTCAAAAACTACATGCATAGTGCTTACTATCTTGGCAAAACACACTATGATTGGATATGAGCAAGAAAAACATTACCGCTATGCTTACCATTGCTTTTCCACTTGTTGCCATCCCCTACACATCTCACCTTTCTTCTTTCATGTGGATTGAGAAGTCAATTTGCAATTCAATAGCTCAAGTCAATCCATTTGCAAGTACCTATAAGAAAAAAATTGGAATGGTCCCCAATCAAGTTTTTGGGTCCGTAGGGATTAGCTTAGCAACCCAAGTCCTATTACTCTTGGGTGCTTTCCTAAAAGGACAACAAGTAGAATAATGACTAAAATCATTGCAATAGTTGCATGTGCCCATAGTCTTGGAACTAGAGGATTCTCCATGGAAGATTGGAGTTCCTTTACCTTTGTTGTTCCTTTGACTAACATCATACCCTAAATCATGTCTATAAATTTGTTTAGTAGTATGATGTAGGATGTCATTAATATTATTTTTACCAACTAAGAATCTTTGCAAAGAAGATCCCAAACTATTATTATCATGCATAAGAGAAGAAATAGTAGAAGACAAATGATTGATATTATCTCTAGCATGCAAAATATCATTTTCTAAGAAAAGAGCTTTAGTTAAATAAGAATCTCTATCAATATGAAGATCAACAACATTATTCCCTCTACTAGTAGAACTAGAACATGATTCATTCAGCAAGAAAGGGGGAATTTTTTGTTTCAAGCAAAGCAATATTAGAAAGATAAACACCATTTTCAGATTCTAATCCTTGCAAAATAAAATATTTTTCCTTGTTTTTAGATTTAAGAACATCAATATCATGCATGAGAGAATAAAAAATTAAGGTATGCTCTTCATTAGAACTACTCATAATAGGTTGAGTTTCTAGAAATCTAATCTTATCAAGCAAGCTAGCATTTTCAAGTTTAAGAGAAACTACTTGACTAAGACAAGCATTTTTAACATCAAGCAAGCAAGTATTGGCATGTTTAAGATCATCTAATTCTACATGCATATTATCAACAATTCTATCAAGCTTTTTCCTTTTCATTTTAGAAGACTTAAAAGAGGTATGAGTAGCATTAATGATGGCAATTAAATCTTCTTTATCTAAAGAGTTCAAATTTACCTTATTCGAGTCTTCACTTGTTGATGCCATAAGAGAAAAATGGCATTCTCCTTAATCACTAGAGCTTGAGCTAGATCCTCTACTTGATTCTTCACTTGAGCTTGAGTTGGAGGAGTCACTTGAGCTCTTGTTCCATTTCTCCTTCTTCTTGTACTTCTCTTCTCTTTCCTTGTGATGATGGGTCTTCTTACATTGTAGACAATCTATCTTGAAGTGACCCTTCTTTCCACACTTGAGGCACCAGATGGAGGAGGAATTCTCGCCTTTGTATAATCTACCCTTAGAGTACATGGCATCTTCTTCAACATGAGAGGATGGAGAGGCTTGTCCCATAATAGCTTCAATTTGAGCCTTGATTCTAGCCTTCTTCATTCTCTTGAGATCTTTCTCCTCTTGTCTTTCAACTTCTTCTCTTTTGTCAAGTGTGACTTCATGGGCTTGTATATTTCTAATGAGATCTTCAATGGGGATATCATCAAGAGACCTTACTTCTTCAATGGAAGTCACCTTGGGTTCCCATCTCTTGGGAGAGTTCTAAGGATCTTAGAGTTGACCTCTCCTCTTTTCATAGGATGACCTAGGACGGCAAGACCATTTACAATTGTGTTGAGTCTTGAGTACATGTTGGCTATCTTCTCCTCCTTTCTCATTTTGAAGTTCTCAAGAAGCCCTTTGAGCATGTAGACTTTGCTTTCTTTCACTTGAGTTGTCCCCTCATAAGTGATGCATAGCTTTCTTCATACCTCATAGGCCGTCTTACAAGAGGAAATCCAGTTGAACTTGGTGGGGTTAATGGTGGACTAGAGGATGTTGATTGATCTTGCATTCAAGGTGACTTTCTTCATGGTAGATTCATCCCATTCTTCTATCTTGGTCTCCGGTAACGTGTATAGATGGTCCACAATTTGCCATAGCTCAAGACTTGATCCTTAGATGTAGTATTGTAACCTTATCTTCCAATAGAGGAAATTGCTCCCATCAAAGATGGGAAGGTTGATCAAGTATCTCCCTCCTTGGTAGTCACCCATCTTCTACTATTTGTTGAAGTATAATTGGAGAAGACCTGCTCTGATACCAATTGTTGGATCTTAGATGGGTAATTGGATGCTCTAGAGGTGGGGAGGGGTGAATAGAGCTGAATGAACCTAAACAAAATTCATTAGACCTTCAAGTTATATCAAAAGATAAGGTTTCTCAATAGGAAATTTGAGTGCGATTAAAACATACATAGCAAGGGAGAGAGAGATTGAACAAGTGCCAAGTGACAAACTATGTAGAGTGGTTCCACACCCCAAACTAGGAGTATGTCAGTCCACTACCTAGAGAGGTCAACCTCTGAGATTTCTAAGTGTGTCTTCCTCTATATAATCACTTATAAAAGTTACAACACATGACCCACCGAAGGACTTACCTATCCAATACAAAGAGTCTTCAACCTTACCAAGGGCTTACCCACTTCTTAATGAGTCTTTGGACTTCTCCAAGGACTTACCCACTCTTGCACAAATCTTCAGCCTTTTAGGAATTATCCACTCTTCTTGGATCTTCAGCCTTGACTTCACCTTCACTCGGAGAAGCTTTCACCAAGGACTTACCCACTTGAGCAAGAAGTCTTCTGCCTTCACCAAGGGCTTACCCACTATTTCTCAAAGTCTTCGACCTTTATATTCACCAAGGTACTCCTTCCCTTATTCTTCTTCACCTATCTTTGCCAAGAGAGAGAACCTTCATCTTTATGGTTGAAATGAGAGATTGGGAGGTGGTGGAATTTAGAGCCTCAAGATATACATGTAGGACTGGCTATCTTATAAATCTCCTACTCACTCTAATGGATGTAGCAGTGATTAAGCTGAGAGAGGAGGCTGTAGGATGCACTCAACTATAGACTACGGACCTCATGTAGTTTTTGCATTGAATTCTCAACCTTGAAATGAAGCTGAAGGGGTCATATTTATAGTTGGGGATGCCTCTTAGCCTCTGGGAACACTTAGGGCCAAATACTAGCCATTTGGGTTGTTGCAACAGATATATTTTCAAGTTTTGCAACACTCCAACGGTAAAAAATACTCTTATGCACTTTTCTAAAAAGTGCGATCGGTCGAGTTTGTATCTGGACCGAATAGATCGATCGAGATTTTAACTCGACCAAACCTAGACATTTTCAAAATCCATCAAGGGATCGGTCGAGTTTTTATCTAGACTGATTGACAACCTATAATGAATTTTGAAAAATGTCATTAAAGTGCTTAAATATTTGATTTAAGTGCTTCTGATTTTTTCTAAGCCTAATTACAAGTCATACAATCATTACAAGTGATTTACAACATGATTCTAATAGATTTACATCATATTCTAAAAATGTGCACTTGTATTGACTTTGACATGTCATTTCTCTAATTTGAGATGTGCAATTTAGGACATTTGGAGTGTGTCTATACCTAATCTGAAATCACTCAAGTACAATCATTAGACACAAATAATTGTAATGGTCTAGTCATCATTAAAACAAGGGTTTAGTCAATTGAGGCCTTGAGTGAACATTGACTAAATTGACCTTGATTCAACAAACTCGACTGAGGGCACTGTATGGAATATGCAGAGAAAATATTTCTGCCGTTTGAGTGTTGCAAAACTCAAAAATAGATCCATTGCAACACCCCAAATGAATATAATTCGTACTTAAGTGTTCCTACTAGATAGTAGGCATCCCCAACTATAAATAAGACCCCTTGAGCTTAATCCCATGGTTATCTAAGCAATATGAAGGTCCCTATATCATAGTTAAGTGCCTCCAAGAGCCTCCTTCCACTCTCAAGCTTAATCATTTTCTACATACATTAAAGTGAGTGGGAGATTTGTAAGAGAGCTAGTCCTATATGTATATCTTGTGAGACTCTCACTTCCTCCACCTCCGAATATCTCTTTCTATAATGACGATAAATGTTCTCTCTCTTGGATAAGAGAGGTGAAGAAGAATAAGGGAAGGAGTCCCTTAGTGAAAGCTTCTCCTTAGCAAATGTGAAGTCAAAAGCAGAAAATCTAAGAAAAGTGGGTAATTCCTTCAAGGCAAAAGACTTGTTGCAAGAGTGGGTAAGTCCTTAGTGAAGGCGTATGACTCATTGCATAAGTGGGAAACTCTTTGGTGAGGTTGAAGACTCTTAGTCTTGGATAGGTAAATCCTTTGTTAGGTTATTTCCTCCGTCCTCAAAGGGAAGGCTCTGAATCCTTGTCCCAGAAAAGAAGGTCATATTTTGTAACTCTTATAATGGAATATAAGGAGTGAGACATGGTGGAAAAAGCTTAGAGGTTGACCTCTCTAGGTAGTGGATGTACACTCTCATAGTTTGGAGTTTGGAACCACTAAGGATAACCTATTCTTAATCTTATTCAATCTCTCTCATCCTTGCTATGTATGTTTAGTTGCACTCAAAGTTCATATTTCCCATATTAACTTAGAAATATCTTGAAGGTCTAATGAATTTTAGTTAAGTGCTTTTAGCTCTATTCACCCACCTATAGATCCCATCATCTTAGATCCAACAAGTGGTATCAGAGCCTTCGATCGAGTTTATTGAACTTATCAGTCGACAACATCTGTTGGCAACACCCATTGATGCTTATCGGTCGAGTTTCTTTTAGGACAAACTCGACCGGCAACACTGTGCACAAAATATACAGATGGATTTTTGGATGAGAATTTCCCTCTCAGCTAGACTTTCTCAACCAATAGCCTATGGAACTCCCTTTGACATTTTTATATGTGCATATTGCCATGCTTTACATTGCTTATCTTGCATACAACTCTATCTTTTTAACTACTCTATATTGGTATCTCTATATCTTGCAATTACTTATCTTGAGTTTTTATGCATGTTTGATAATTATCTCTTTGGATCTCTTGGTTCTGTCTTATATTGCTTTCGTTATGCTCTAACATAACACATCTATGTAGTTGTATATCTTGTTTTGATACAACCTTGAGCTTCTTAGTGGTAATCATCTTTTGGTAATGATGCATATTTTCTAGTGAGTTATATCCTTCATGCTTCTGAAATTGCATATCTCTTTGTTTGTATATTCCTCTACATTTACTCATAGCTTATTCTCTAACTTGTGAATTTTTTCTATTATCTAGATTCTACTAAGTAGTCCTAACATGTGATATCATCTACTAGTAGTCCATTGACATGTAGTTCTAGCCTTGTACATCTTTTAGTATCCAACTATATGATATGCTTGTATCTTGTTTCATACATACTCAAACTTGTTCCTTAACTTGTGAATCTACTATGTTGAGTTTTTGAGCGTTGTGATGTGAAACAAATAGAGCACATTATATGCAGATATTAGAGCATCTGCAAAATTTATGCAGTTTTTGTATTTTTGCCCCAATGTCAGATTTTTGTGGAAAACTAGTGTTTTTTCTATAGAAACGGCCTTCTGAGCAAGACTCATGGCTTTAGTCACGAGCCCTAACATTTTTTTGTGTAAATTATGTCATCTTGAGGGTCAAAATTGTGGTTAATTAGTTTTCTCCAGCACATAATGTTATAATTTGAAGGACCCTTTGTTATTTTTCCTTGATTATTTGATAGAACTGCATCTAGGGTTATTCCAATACATGTATTGATTTGCTTTATATGGTTTGCTTGGACAAGCCCCTGGTTTTGCTCTTCTACTTTCCATTCTAACTTTTGTTATCTCCCTTTTACTAACAAGTTGTGTTTTTAATCCCTCACTTTTTGAAATGACAAAGGGGGAGAAGACATGCCTTGTGTAAAGGGGAGAAGAAAAGAAGAATATACATATACGTATAACATATGCAAGTAGAGACATAGTTTTTATAAATGTTATGAAAGCTAACCATGCAGAAAAATAGAATCAATTGAGTGGGAGTATGAGAATTCCATGAGCATCAATTGAGGGGGAGCATATGAACTCAGTTCTATTGAAACCTTAGGTTTCTCCAAAGGTATGGTTTTACTTAAATGCTTTCAATACATTTATGGAATGGTTTGTCATCTTCAAAAAGGGGTAGAATGTTGACTCAAATTCTAATTGACTAAACCCTTGTTTTGATGATGACCAACCATTCCACTTATTTGTGTCTAATGTTTCTACTTGAGTGATTTTAGATTAGGTATAGACACACTCCAAATGACTAAACTTGCACATCCTAACTTGGAGAAAAGACAAGTCAAAATCAATGCAAGTGCACTTTTGTGGACTATGATGTATATCTATTACAATCATGTTGTAAACCACTTGTAATAAATGTATGACTTGTAATTAATCTTAGAAAAAATTAGGAGCACTTAAAACGAATATTTAAGCACTTTTATGGCAAATTCCAAAATTCATTATAGGGACCTTTGTCGTCTGAGTTTCATATAGGATAAACTCGACCGACACCCTTAATGGATTTTGGAAACTACTAGGTTCAGCCGAGTTTACCCCAGGATAAACTCAATTGACACCCTACGCAGGCAAATCAAATTCAAGCCATCAGTCGAATTTCATACAGGATAAACTCGGCTAACACTTAAAATTTGATTTGTCGCATAGTGCAATTGGTTGAGTTTCCCAAAAGTAAACTTGACCGACTGCACTGTATAGAATGTTAAGAAAAAAGTGTTTCTAGCCGTTGGAGTATTGCAAAACTTGAAAATAGATCTGTCACAACACCCTAAATGACTAGAATTCATCCTTAAGTGTTCCTACTGGCTAGTAGACATCCCCAACTATAAATAGGACCCTTGGGATGTTGGGAAATATGGAGTCAGATAGGTAGTGAAAACAAAAAAAATTATGTCCATATTCCCCATAAATCAGTGGATCGTTTCAACAACTATGTAATGGGAAGGATGGTTTAAGGAGGTCATACATGGTCCTGGAGCCAGTCCAATGACTAATCCCTCATTGTAGTTGTGCAACTTTATTCTAGTTGCACTCGGACGATAATCCTTATTTAAAGTCACGGTCGATGAATTCAAAGTACACTGAACTACATGTGATGAGTGTAGCAATTTTAGGTCTAAGAACCACAATCACCACCTTCACTATGAGATATGAGTATGACCAACAATTATGGTTTCCATGTGTCACTATCAAGGTAGATCTGTCCAATACACTATTCTCTAGCATCTTTGTTCTTGGTTTGGTATCACATATCATGACTGATGAGATTCTATCATCAACCAACACAAACTCAAGTATTAAGTGTCATTGATGTCTATCAGCCTTCCATAATGACATCTGAGTATGGACATAACAAGAATGTACACACTCTTGACATCTGTATGATCTCATTCTTCAATTCACAAACCAAATACATACATGATCGAGTTATGTCATTCTTTATACATTCATTATGTTTCCTCATTATCTCATAACTGAGTGAAACAATATAAATTGTAAGATTGCCTTTATTATTAATCAAATCCTTTATAAGATATGCCATAACAATCATCATATGATTGGCTCTCTGGGTACACGTACCAACATGGGCTTCATCCCATGGCTAGATAAGCACTATGAAGGTCCCTATACTATAGTTGAGTTCCTCCAAGAGCCTCCTTCCACTCTCAAGCTTAATCACTTGCTACATACATTAGAGTGAGTAGGAAATTTGTAAAAGAGCTAGTCCTACATGTATATCTTGTGAGGATCTCACTTCTTCCTCCTCCCAATATCTCTTTCTATCATGAAGATGAAGGTTCTCTCTTTTGTCTAAGAGAGGTGAAGAAGAAGAAGGGAAGGAGTCCCTTGGTGAAAGCTTCTCCTTGGAAAAGGCGAAGTCAAAGGCGGAAGATATAAGAAAAGTGGATAATTCCTTCAAGGCGGAAGACTAGTTGCAAAAGTGGATAAGTATTTAGTGAGGTTAAGGACTCTTATTTTTGGATAGGTAAGTCCTTTGGTAGGTTACTAGCTCCCTTGTCCTCAAAGGGAAGTCTGGGTATCCTTGTCCCGACAAAGGAAGGTCATATGTTGTAACTCTTATAATGGAATATAAGGAGTGAGACATGGTTCAAAAAGCATAGAGGTTGACCTCTCTAGGTAGTGGATGTACACTCTCCTACTTTGGAGTTTGGAACCACTATACAAAGCTTGTTCTTGATCTTATTCAATATCTCTCATCCATGCTATGTATGTTGACCTCTCTAGGTAATGGATGTACACTCTCATATTTTGGAGTTTGGAGCCACTATACATAGCTTGTTCTTGATCTTATTCGATCTCTCTCATCCTTGCTATGTATGTTTAGTTGCACTGAAAGTTCATATTTTCCATACCAGCTTAGAAATATCTTGAAGGTATAATGAATTTGGGTTAAATGCTTTTAGCTATATTCATTCCCCTCTAGAGCCCATCTTCTTAGATCCAACATGAAGTTCATTTTGTTTTCTTCTTGTTGACTTTTCGAAGTTCATATTTTCCACATTAACTTAGAAATATCTTGAAGGTTTAATGAATTTTGATTAAATGCTTTTAGCTCTATTCACCCCCTATAGAGTCCATCTTCTTGGATCCAACATGAAGTTCATTTTGTTTTCTTCTTGTTGACTTTTTCTAACAAATATCTTGAAGGTCTAATTAATTTTTCTTAAATGCTTTTAGCTCTGTTCACCCCAATCTAGATCCCATCTTATTAGATCCAAGATGGAGTTAATTTTGTTTTCTTCTTGTTGAATTTTTCTAACAAATACAAGAGTAGTGTTGCTCAAGGACAAACAATTTTCAATCTTAGATATTTTTGATGCACACAAACTTGTCATTATTTTCTAGGCTATCTTTATGTCTTTTATTTATATTTGATCTCAAAGATCTATCTTTTCACTTAAATTACTCAAAACTAGCATGTGAGACTTTTTGTGTCAAATTAAAATATTTTCATGTTTTTGCATGAATTTTTTATTCAAATTTTCAAGATAATGAAAGTATTATAAAATTTTGGGTATATTTAAGAAGTTGATACCACTGAGATTCATATTGGTATCACCGATGTGCATCAAGAATAGGAAAGTTTAGAATAAACTTGAGAGTACCAAGACCAATCTCGGTGCCACCGAGAGGCACTCTAAGATTCATAGTAACAACTAAGTGCAACAAACACCCCTATCAACACTTCTGGCACAATTTTGATTATCCAAGAAATTAGAGGAGCCAGTTTCACTAAGTATGTCGGTGTAGCCAACGTAAAAGTATGAATGGTCAAGATTCTTAACCTAAAATCAACAATCTAAATCTTTCCTCGATGACTTAGGGTTCTGAAACCTAAGTACCTATGGCTATCAACAACACATTAGAGAGAAGTTTATAGATAGACTTAGACTAAAAGGAGGTGATAGGAAAAGGTGGAAACATGGAGAAAATATCATCTCAGCACATTTGAGGAGCAATTCTTCAATGAAAATGTCACCCATTCATGCCCGTATTCACAGTGGATCATCATTATTCAATGTTTCTCGATTCCATCTAATTATTTTCATGTTTTCATTCTCATTAAAAATCTATTGTGATAACTGTAACGTCCCAGTATTTGAGGCCTCAAATGAAATGATCTTAAAAGAAATGACTGAACTACCCATATCACCAAGATGTGCCTCCTTTTTAGGTATCCCATCACTAAGAACTCCATAGTTAAGTATTCTCAGCTTGGAGTAGTATTAGGATGGGTGACTAGTTAGAATATTGATCCTAGCTTGTGCGAGAGTCAGGATAAAGCACGCAGTTAAGGAAATGGTGGTGCGTGGGGCCATTCATCATTCCCAAAACTCTACTAGAGCCTAGGGCAGTGGGCCCAGTTGTTACAAATGATACCAACGCCATAACCCCTCCAATAGGTAGGACCCATATGGGCATGTAGCATTCTAGTATTAAGCCGTGTGGTCCATGCATGTTGGAAATAGCTGCCCATGGTGATGAAGCAACCCTTGCGCTGGTAGCCGTGATCGAAAGTTGGGTGTCCATGGGCCATTCTGGGTTCGTACTCAAATCAGGAAATATTATGAGGCCATATACTAGACCCTTGATGAGGACGTCAAGAATCTAAGCGGGGGAGATTGTAACGTCCCATGATTTGAGGCCTTAGATAGAATTATCTTAAATAGAATGATTGGACTATCCATATCACGAAGGTGCACCTCCTTTTTAGGGATCCCATCACTAAGAACACCATAGTTAAGCATGCTCAACCCAGAGTAGTACTAGGATGAGTGACCAGTCGAGAAGTTTATCTTGGCTTGCGGGTGAGTGAGACCAATGTGCACAGTTAAGGCCAAGGGTGGTATGTTGGGCCAGTCATTATTCTTGAAAGTCTACGAGAGCCTCGGGCAGTGGGCCCAAGTGTTAAAATAACATGTTGACTATGCGTGCTAATCCCTCTTCTTTAGGACCTGGGAGTAGACCATTGTTAATTTGTACTTGATGATATTTATCTATAAATAAATTATGTTTTTGGAATTTTCAATTATAATATGCTTTATTTGTGCCATATTCATGATTGATCACCCTGTCCGCGCTCCAGATGCTTTCTTATTTTGCTAGAGGGATTAAGTAGTGAAAAATTATCATTAACATAGTTGATAACATAATGCAAAAGCAAGCTAACACTTGTGAGGTTTAGTATCCATAAAGAGATTGTTGATCATTTATTCATTTACTTGTACATTGTGAAAGTGAATTTTTGACTAGATTAAATAGTTTGTTACACTACAAAAGTGGGTGACAGACTACATATTACTAATTATTTTAAGCAATGGTTGTTGTTTATCAGTAGATTGAAATCAAGTATAAATTGCATTGCGGTGAAACCGATTATCTGAGGGAATCCATCTCTCCAACTATTTTCTTAATCTCTATTACTTTCATTTTTTAATATAAAATCAACCAACTCGATGTTTTCCATTGGCCTACCTAATTTGGTATTAGTTAGTAGTAGTATCTAGCCTCTTGATCCCCTAAGTTTGATACTTAAAACTCAAATTTTGGTATTAATTTGACACATACACTTGCATTTTACACATACGATAAACATGTGTCAGAAGATTGCTTGATCATGCTTTATATCTATCCAACCAAACACAATTTCTAGCCACACCCCATAACAAATGAAGGTGGAAGGTGATTTACTTGAATTATTCAAATGCCAAGGAGCCTTGGGTAAGGTTCCAAAAGGAACCAAAAGCCATTCATCTCCTTGCCTCCATGGTAATCAAGAGACATGAATCCTTGAGGATCTTACATGAGATGATTTTGGGAAGAGACAAGACCATTGGAAGATTCAACACATCAAAAACAAAATCAAAGATGAAGAAACTGGTTGGAAAAAAGGTCGAAATCATTGTGACACATCATAAAGTCAAAATACATGAAAAAAACCATATATGGAAAAGGAGAAATACTAGAGAAGGTGAAGAATTGAAGGTTTGGAAACCTTCATGCATGTAAAAGGGTGAGTTCTGGGCTTCCTTTAGCCACCTCTATGATTAGAGATGGGGTGACCGACTAGACCTTACCACCAATAATAGGTGGATTAGAGGAGATATGTTAGAATGTGAAACATGGTCAATGTAGCACAAAGGGATGGTTGTAAAATGGTACCACAAGGGTGAGGAGACTTTTTATCAGTTCCAATCATTAGATTAGTAAGAAGACCCATGGAAGGTTACATTATATAGAAAGAGGGGGTAGCACTCTAAAGACAACAAAGGGGTTCCACAATTAGTATCGTCCACTTTAATTTTATTTAAGGATTGCAATGGAAGGTTTGTATATAAAAAAGGAGGAGGGGGAGAGACCATATGTGAGAGGAAAACAACAATTGTGCAAGAAAAAATGAAGGTAACGATGTAGGAGAGAGAGTCTCACAACAGTAGTATTGATCCTGTCATATGAGAAAAGCATGACAAAAACCATAGTTGTCAGATCCCAGAGCCAATAATGGAAAAAGAAAAGAGAGGACATGGCAATGGTTAAATATCAAACTTTAAGAAATCAATGAATTAACTTGCATTCTAAGAATACTATAATTTAGACTATATTATTTTCTTTCCAAAATTAATTTACATGTCTAGGATTCTCCAAATAGTATGAAACTTGGCATATAAACAAATTTTGGTATATCAAATCCAATTTTGTAGTTATTTTCTTATTTTGAGACTACTTAATAGGTGATTTATTTCATTATACTTTACTAATATTATTACCATGTATGTTTCCCTAATTTATATTCACCACTCATATTTTGGGGTGTAAATTAGTATGGGATTCTATATCATGAGATACGTTGATTGGTATTTGTTTCTAGCTATCCTATCACATTATTTACGTTCTCCTATATTTAATTATATACCATTCTAATTCAAATAGGTGTAACAAATTTCCATTTATTAGGCATTATCTCATTTGTTTTTATCAAGACAAGCCTAGCCAATACCACAACGTCCAATTATCATCAATATTTTAAACAAGATTCTACTTGTTAGTTCATCTAATAGGTGATTTAATATCATAGGATTTGTTGATATTATTACCAAAATTTCATCCTAGTCGAAATATCTCTCAAATATGTAATGATTTGAATTTTACGTGGAATCTCTTGTAAATGAGCATTTCCCCTAAATTTTTTATGTAGCCATATCTATTATTGAATTCAAGATTCCTTTTTAAGTCATTTAATGATACTTGTATTCACTTAAGGAAAAGTTAGCTTTCCACAAATATATACATTCCTTTTTTGCCTATTGATATATTTGTGTTTGTTGACATTTGTGGATAATTTTGATCTTTCACTACTAAACTTTTTTGTTGGAATTTATAACAATAAGGTTCATGAGACATTAATACATTTATATACATAAATTAAGACTAAGGATGACATTTATTAATATATTACTCTTCAAACTATATTCTACATTTTATTAGTGTGTTTATCAACTTAGATGTAAGAAACATTGATATCAAGTGAGTTAGGGTTCATTACAAAATTTTTCCAATTATTATTCATTCATAAATAGTAATCTTCCAAACTCCAACTATCATAATCATATTAAGGTCTAAAAGGGTATAACTTACACCGAGTTGCTCATGAATTAAGCCCAATAAAACCCAAATTATGAATTCATGGCTTTTCAGATTATGAGTTTGGATTTTGGTATGTTACCATAATTCATTCCTTAAAAGGATATCATCCTCAGAATGAAACCATTGTTACACTATCAACCACCTAAAAGGTTCAACCTATTAAGTCAAACTAAACCACTCTAAAGGTATTAGCATAGTGCATGTATCATCCTCAGATTTGAGGCCTCAGATACACACCATCTTAAAAGGAATGATTGAACTACCCCATAACACCAAGGTGTACCTTCTTTTTAGAGAGCCCATCGCTAAAGAACTATGTGGTTAAGCATGCTCAACCCAAAGTATTACTAGGATGGGTGACTAGTCGGGAAGTTTATCATAGCTTACACGTGAGTGGGGAGAAAACATGCAGTTAAGGCTAGTGGTGGCTTGTAGGACCAATCATCATTTTTGAAACTCTACTAGAGCTTTGGGAAGTGGGTTCTGGTGTTACAAATGGTATTAGAGCAAAAACCCCTATAGTAAGTGTGGCCCACATGGGCATATGACATGCCAGTCTTAAGCTATGTGGTCTAGGAATGTTGGAAAGGGCTATCCATGATGATGTAGTCACCCTTGCGTTGATATTTCATGATAGGGAGTTGGGTGTCCATGGGTCATTCTAGGTCCACACTAAAATAGAAAAATATTATGAGACCATATAGTTGAGCCTTGACAAGGTCATCAATAGTCTAAGCGGGGGGGGGGATTGTAATATCCCAGGATTTTAGGCCTTAGATAAAAATGATCTAAAAAGAAATGATCGGACTACCCATATCACCAAGGCACACCTCCTTTTCAGTGAGTCTATCACTAAAGAATTTTGTGATTAAGTGTGCTCAGCCCAGAGTAGTATTAGGATGGGTGACCAGCCAAGAACTTTATCTTGGCTTGCATGTGAGTGAGGACAATGCACACAATTAAGGCTAGTGGTGGTCTTTGGAGCCATTCATCATTCTTTAAACTCTACTAGAGCTTTGGACAATGAGTGCGGGTGTTACAATACACATAAATATTTTTTTTTTCATGATTACTAGGTATGTTTATGATGTACGTAGGTTATGCCTCCAACAAAATGATCTCAACTAACTAGGTCTAAGTCGTTATGTCTGATAACAATCCTAAAGTTCTCATTTTCATCTAGTAAGTCCCTAGGTACACTCTACAATCTAATGATGAAAAAGGAATAGGTCCATTGAACCTTTACGGCATGTTTAGTTTGCAGGAAAGGATTAAGATGAGACATTTCAAGAGGATGGGATAGGAAGGTATTGGTGAGGATGGGATGTTGGTTTATCCCATCCTATGTTTGGATGCAAAATAGGATATGATTCATAATGACACAAGAATAATACAAAATTACCAATTGAGAATTGGTCTTAATAAACATTTACAATTTGAATACCATCTAATACTATCTAAAACAGAATTTGTCTTATATATGAATGCAATAATGATTCCGTGTTGCGTTTGTGAGAGTTCATTGATGCAAATCGCTACAAGGAGGAAGAAAACAAATACATATGTCGTTTACTGTTTCTTAAAATTGATGCAAAGAGGAAGAAAGTAAGCACCCTTTTGGCCGAAAAGGTTGTACTAGTCCGCTTAAGTATCCTTTTGGCCAAAAAGGTTGTACTAGTCCGCTGATAGATGACGAGAACAATAAAATCAAGAAAGCATCAACCTTTCTTTGGTCTCTTGGTCGTAGTGCCGAAAGAAAATTTTAATAATATTGTGTTCTGCAAATATAAAGAACAATACATAATAGGGCACCACGCTGATTGATATCATCACATTGACGGATGAGAAACTTGTTTAAGGCATAGTTTGGGTAGACTCATTTGAAATCCCAGAATTTTCCACAGTAAATGTCATTTCTAATTGCCACCAGCGGTGTGCGAGGGATGCAGATGTGCCTGGAGAACAATGGTCAGAGGTGAAGACAGCTGGTATAGGTTGTAGTTGCCAATCCCCATGATTTTGGCGTGATTAACAACTCACACAAGCTGCCGGTATGCTATGGTCTGTAACATGTGTTTAGAGTTTCCGCCGCTGCAATCCGGTAGTAATGACTACCATTTATGTTCGAAATTTGCCTCCCAAACTAGGCCTAATAGATCTTATTTTTCTTTGCTCGGTGTACTAATGCTTCTTTGCTGTTTTCTTTGCTCGATTTTATGATCATTTGTTGGCTGCTTGACAATGAAGAACGGAAAAGGTGCTGCAGATTTCACCGGAATGACAACAATAAAGTGAACAAGTCTAGGCAGCAAGGAGGTTCCACCAGTGAAGAACTAGTACGAGCAACGGGAAGGCAATGGACAACCGAGAATGATCGAAGCCGTGCACACGAAGCACAGCCACAGAAATACGCGCCGCAAAGAAAAGTATCGGGGTTGTTGTTGGGGTGCGTAGATTCTTTATACTGCCCAATACCTAAGGGGGGTGGCGGAACTCAAAAGTCCATCTCACACATGATTCATATTCCTCATGGATTAGAATCCTTGTGTCATTTTAACACAACCAAACATGAGATTTGAGATTTTAATGGGATTATAATCCTATCCTACTTATAATACCACAAACCAAACATGCCGTTAGTACAAGCCACATCTCCCTACTCACCACTCCATTGTTAAATCTGATGTTTGAGATTTCTGTTCTAGCTAATTCTAGGATATCAAATTTCACACATTTCTTCAATATGACTTCGTTCAAGGAACCATTGATAAAAAATTATTTTTTTATACATATAAAAGTAAAATGAAAAATAATTTTTGATGATGAAAACTATACATATGAAATGCAATATGGATCCAAAATTAATTTTAAAAACCAAGTCACAAATATTCAATTTCCTTTCGAGTCTCTTGCCTTTACAATTATAGATTTCCTAGCCTCTTGCCTTTTTTCTCTATTCAATTTCCTTTTAGTTTCTATATACCCAATCTTTTCTCCCTTATTACCATTCTATTCTCTCTCTACTAGATTTAGCTCAAGCAAGCGAATGTGCTGTGTGAATGCCGAGTAGGAGGGGCATTTAGCCTAGGAAACCACCCACAAAATTTGCCCATGCATACAACACAATGCTCAATGAGTGATGAGGCTATGATTGCTTGACTTTTCTATTACATATTACTGTTGTGCAACGATATAAATAAAAATAAAAGATGAAAACAAAAAAGTATATAATTATAATGATCATGGTCATGAAAAAGAGGTCCAATCCTATTACAACAAATGTGAACCCAAATCTTTATATGTTGCTCTTAACCTCCCTTTTTTTTTTTCTTCTGAATGTTCCACTAGCAAGTTATAGATAACAAACCGATCAAACTTACTAGTTAAGCCAACAGACAAGTACAAAAGAAAAAAACAATAACGACTACAAGCAAAGGGAAGACAATAGTTATAATGACCAATATCCATATGAGTGCTTGTGTGTGAAAAACAAATCTTGATTGAAACAATCTTTGCACAATGGATACAATCCGCACATGGTAAGACTTCATATTGATTCAAGCGGGCTTTACTCAATTCCGTATCCAGGTACAACGTGAAGACCCCCTCGAAGTGAGATGCACATGCTAACCCCCCCCCCCCCCCAAATCTTCATTTGGGATCCCCCTTTCCTACCGACCTTCCCACCGTCTACCCTGAGCTCCTTTCCCCGATCGAGTATATTCACTTGGGATATGATAGATCAAAACCAATCTCACCCCGAGGATTTCACGATAGAAACTTCCACAACTGCCACTGTTGCAACTAATGAAGCATATGATTGACCCATCATATCATCAGAACAATAGATTTGAGGATGTAATAGCTCCTCTCCCAAAACCCAATTGTTAATTAACCAACTATGCAACAACCCCTTTTTTTATCTAACTATTTATCAACTAACTATACACCACCACCCCACCTTCTATTCCGCTGTTGAATATTTTATTTCTAAATCTAGTATTGGATTCGTTTAGGGTCAAGAAAGTGAAATCCGGTTTTTATAGAGAATAAATTTCACGCCGGTTCTAATTGCTCTTTCAAAATTCAAATGTGTTTATTGACCTCAAAACTGAAGTTTTGATGCCACTTTGTATTGGGATCTATCATACACTAAAAAATTGTTATAGTAAAAAATAGAATAGCTTACTTATTAATATTCTAACAGATTACATCATGCTATGATAATATATTTAGAACACGTAATTAAAAATAATTAAGTTTGACTTCATGGGATAAAGGAATTATTCAAGTAAGGGGTATAGAAACTCCAATTAAGAGAGTGGTGGTTATTGGAATACAACTTATATAGAGTAAACTTTTAGAGCGTTGACAGATGTGTCATCATATGCTGTTTCATGCCTCGATGAATATAACTCGTATCCTAAAAAAGGTGTTGAAACGTGTGTGCGGCACGGTTGAGCCGGGTTTCGGGAGGGGTATGTGTAGGCCTAACCATGGGCAGGTTCTGCTGGATTCGATTCGAACATACTCAGTTCGAAATTTGAATACGCATCAACGACCCGAATAGACACGAAACAAAATAGACCTGACGAGACCGGACCCCAATCAGATCGACCAGACTCCAAATATATTTGAAGTCAAAATCAAACCCGACATCAATTAAATTGACCATACCCAACCTGACCCGAAAAATTGAACAGAATCGAAGCCTGAGACGGGCCAGGTCGGGTTTTTCCCCCACCCATCCATGTGTGTAGTTAAACTTATACATCTATTCCTGTTTCCAGAGGGGATGTAACAACGGATGAAGAACCGTCTCCTCCTGTCTACTATCCCCGGCGGTTGCCAGCTCCAACTACGATCGACGTGCAGCTTATCATTTTCCCCGTCTATCCTTTTTTCAAACCCACCTACTACCTTCCGTTCCCTCCTCCAAATCCACGCCCTTTTGTTCACCTCCGGTCACTGCTTCCACCCCTTTGTTTCCTCCAAACTCATCTCCCTGTATGGCTCATTTGGCCGGCCCGACCTTTCCTCCCAAGCCTTCTTCTCCCTGTGTCATGCCTCTCCAGATACCTTTCTTTGGAACTCCCTCATCAAGGCCTATTTCGAAAATGGCTGCCCCGAGGAATGCCTTCTCCTATACCGCCGCATGCACAGGACTGGCACCGTCTCCAATCATTTCACCGTGCCCATGGTGGTCTCTTCATGCGCCCAGATCGGTGACGTGATGTTCGGAACCAGCGTCCACGGTGCCTCCGTGAAGTTGGGACTCTTCTGTGGCTATTCGGGTGCCGGCGTCTCGTCGGCGTTTGTCTACTTGTACTCCAGATGTTGCAGGATGACGGAGGCTCGCAAAGCGTTCGAGGAAACGCTCAACAGGGACGTTGTTTCTTGGACGGCTATTATTTCGGGGCTCGTGAGCAACGGGGATTCGCAATCCGGCCTGAGTTATTTCAGTAAAATGCACTGTGATGGCGAAGCAAAGCCCAATTCTCGGACAATTGAGCTTGTCGTCCAGGCTTGTGGAAGCTTGGGAGCCATTGTCGCGGGCAAATGCTTGCATGGCTACTCTATAAAGACTGGAATTTGGAGACACTACACTGTCAGATCGGAGCTTCTGTCACTGTATTGCAGGCACGGAATCCTCCGAGAAGCAGATACCATGTTTCATGAGCTATCTGAGAAAGATATAGTCTCGTGGACTGCCATTGGGTGGAGTTACGCCAGAAGAGGTCTTGTGCAAGAAACCTTGACTCTTTTTAAATCAATGCTGCAGTCCTGTATAGAACCCGACACAGTGTTCTTTGACTCCGTGTTGACAGCCTTCTCGAGTTGTGGCTGTGTCCATGGGGGAAAAGCTCTACATGCTGCCATTATAAGGAGAGATTTCGAACTAGATTCTGGTGTTCTGGCTTCTCTCTTGAAAATGTATTCCAATTTAGGACAGTTGAATGTTGCTGAGGCAATCTTTGCTATGGTCGGTGAAAATGATGAGGAGCCATGGAATGTGATGGTTACTAGTTATGGAAGGATGCAGTTGAGCACGTATTGTTTGGGTTTATTTAGGAAAATGCAGAACACTGCCTATCTGGTGCCTGACGAAGATTGTCTTCTTGCTGTGATTTCTTCTTGCTCACAAGGAGGGAACTTTAACTTAGCGAAATCTGTTCACTGTTTCGTAATGAAAAGAAAGGCCTATTATAGTGCATCTGTTTTGATATCCCTTGTCAGCATGTATGGGAAACTGGGAATGCTGAAGGCTGCTCAGCATATATTTGAAAGGACGAATAGAGATGTCTCTGCATGGAATAACATCATTTCCGCATATGCTAAGATGGAGCAATATCATGAAGCACTAGCACTTTTTGATACAATGTTGCTAGAAAATGTTAAGCCAGATGTTGTCACGTTGAAAGTCGCTCTGTCTGCTTGTTCCAGTATAGCTGCTTTGCCCCATGGCGAAGGTATACACAACTATATCAAGGCAAATGATTTAATAAATGATGTGGACCTCCAAACAGGTCTAGTTGATATGTATGCTAAATGCGGGCAGCTCGCATTAGCCAGGGAATTATTCGATTCTATGCATGAAAAGGATACTGTTTCTTGGACAGTGATGATTTGGGGGTATGGGACACATGGATATGCAAGAGAAGCTTTGCAGCTTTTTAGGGAAATGGAAGTCACCGGGGCAAAACCAAGTGATGTTACATTTCTTGCGGTTCTCACAACTTGCAGCCACAGTGGACTCGTTGAGGAAGGAAGACGTATTTTTCACAAGATGAAGGATATCTATTTACTCACACCTTCCTGTAGACATTATACTTGTATGGTAGATCTCCTGGGGCGATCTGGTTATCTCGATGAGGCTGAAAACATGATTCTTGGGATGCCAATCTCTCCAGATGCTGCTGTGTGGGGAGCCTTGCTTGGAACTTGCAAAATGCACAATAATGCTGAAATTGGAGAACGGGCAGCAAAAAGAGCATTAGAGTTGGACCCTAAAAATGATGGGTATTACATTTTATTGGCAAACATATATGAAACAGTTGGCAGGAGGTGTGAAGCAGATACAATAAGGGAGATGATGAAAAACAGAGGAATTGCTAAAGCTGTTGGATGGAGTGCTGCTTAATGCTCCGTTTGGGAACGTGGCAGGACAATCACACATTCTATAGTTGGCGATGCATAAGATATGATAACATGTAATCTGTGCTATGCTTAATGAACTAAGTTTGAAAAACTCCATCCAGACTCATTCCGGTATCTACTGTGCTCATCTTCTTTTATTTCAGATTCCAAAAATCTTGGGTTTTCATCATCATCATCATCATCATCTAAGCCTCAATCCCAACTATGTTGGGGTCGGCTACATGGATCCTTCGTTTCCATTCAACTCTATCATGGGCCATATTCTGATTGAGATGTAGAGATTCAAAATCTCTCTTTATAAGCTCATCCCATGTTAATTTAGGCCTTCCTCTTCTTCTATTTATAGTGTTTGGCTCAATAGCATTGCTTCGTATAGACGCACTAGTAGGTCTGCGTTGCATATGTCCGTACCATCTGAGTCGGCCCTCACGCAACTTGTCCTCAATGCTCACCACCCCCACTTTATAAATGTCTTAAATCTTTCTTTGCAGGAACCATTATATACTTCGTACATTCCGAAGTGGGTCATATATCTAGACCTGTATGTAGAGAAAAGATGCAGGTAATAGTACTGTATTACTCATCTTTAAGCATATACTGACTTTCGGTCATTGATTAGCACTTCTCCTCGTCATACCCGAGTTATCTGTAAACCTTCTGTAGCAATTCATCACAAGATATGGCAGAAGTAACTGGAGCTTACACTGATTAGAATTTTGTTTGCATTAAGACCGGGCTTTTATTCCAGGCTCTGTTCATCAAAAAACATTTTAAAATTGACTTAAATCTCTAAAGGGAGAGTAAAAGCCATCATGTCAGGTTTCTTGTTGATTGTTGGATCGTTGGTGAAAATAGAACAATCATTTAACAACTGCACTTACAATTGACGTAATCAGTTCTAAAGGGTGAAGAACTGCTAGTATTAATACTTTAAAAATGGTAGATAAGAATGACCCCAAACGTTCTCTCTTCATGTACCATAATACTCTCCCTTTCCAGAGTTTCAAAACTGACTCAACTGAAATGACTAGTAGGAGAGTAAATGTCAAGTCGCTTGCTTATTGAAGGGGTGACTGATTGAAATTATCCCAATAATACATAGAAAAAAAACTGTGGATAACATACATCCTCATTTTCATGTATCATGTCACTTTCCTTTTTCCAAGATATACAGCCATAATGATGAATGAATCAGATAAAACTTCGGGCCAATATTTTTAGTAAGCTTGATGATCGTTTATAAATTGTGGGTAAACAAATAGAAGCATCTATTGGAGACGAGTTAAATCTCTCTCTCTCTCTCTCTCTCTCTCTCTCTCTCTCTCTCTCTCTCTCTCTCTCTCTCCCCCATCCTTTTTGCTTGATAATAGTTAAACATTTGTGTGTACCTAGATCTGAAAGCAAAACAAACTAAATCTTAGAATGCTTCTTTCATTTATGTGATATATATATGTTACAACATGTTATTATGTGGTGTTATAAAGTGGGTGCAATTAAGAAAAAGCACTGTAGCATGTGCTTCTATTTATTTTGGTTTTTATACAATTGTTGATTTTTGTCACCACACCATCACCACCACTACCACCATTTAGGCCTCAATCTCAACTAGACCTGTTAAGATCGATGAGCACCGACAAATACACCTGTTTCAGTTGGGTTTGAGTGATAGAAATTTGCCACACACTTCAAATCACCCAAAATTTACATCCACTCTTTTATTTTAAAGGTGCTGCAAGTGACCTAGTAACTAAAGTTAATATATTTATTAACATATGAACATGTATACCTATTAAAAAAATTGTACCAATTTATCAAAAAATAATTGTTTATATTAAATTGTAGCAATTGTATGTTTTTTTACTTTGTGTTGTGCAATAGACAACCACTAATACTTGTAATACTAAGAATAATGTACCGTATTAAATGACAAAATCAAGCGTTTTATCGTGGCATATCAATTATAGTAGCTAACTAGCTATACTATCTTTTCTACTATATGCAACAACTAGTTGTCATCTTTTTTTATTCTTCTACTTTTATTATAATAGAAGTCAACAACTAAATCATTGTGTTTGGCATCTAAAGCAATAATTGGCTGCTTTCTTTGTACTATATTTGACATAAAAATCATACTAAACTAGTTTTATTTTATTGTTAACAATATAAGAAGCAACTTGTATGTAATATCCTCGAATTTGGTGAATTTGAATTCTATGAATATAAGACTTTATTCGATAAGCAAATTTCCTAACTATAATTGATGTAATGAAGCTATCCGCTTTGTGGCATGGGTTCAACCCATGGCCCAAGTGAGGCCCATGAGGCTATTTGGTTTGCAAATAAGACCTTGTGGCACAAATTTAAAAAATAAAAGGAATTTGTGCATAAATAAAGGATAATGACCTTATGGTTTGTTAGAAAATGGAATTTATGGAATAATAGACAAGTTTTCAAAATATTCTAAGATAATTTATAATTTAGATAATTAATGGAGTAATTATCTAACCATGAATGACAACAAAAGTTTTGAGGCATCAAATAAAGATAATTTGATCTGGATTTTGGAAAATTTAATGTTAATGAGGAAACTAAGAGAATTCTATAATTTGAGATAAAAAGGATATTCCATGTGATGTGGGTAATTGTTTTAAAAGAAATACTTAAAGAACAAGTTTCGTATATAAAAGTTATCCTAATAAATCTCAAATATTAGATATACGCTGGAAGTGAGTTTCTCCCCGAATTTCATAGCGAAAGAATACTCCTAGAAGCCTATAGAAAACCATAAAGGATGAGAGATCTACTTGAAATTATTACATGTTGTTTCCTTATTTGAAGAGAGAGAAAAAGATATCTAGATACACCCCTTTGTTATCAAACTTGAATCAATGCGAGATTATAGGATTATAAAGAAAGTCTCTCAATTTGGGACCAAGTAGAATAAAGATGGAAGATATATGGATTTTATAATATTTGCGTAAAATTTCTTGCAAAAGTCCTAATGAAATGTATTATATTTTCATTTCCTTAAAACATCAAGTCTAAAGTAGCCGTCTTGATCCAACGTATGATTAACTCGGATCAAGATAATTACACTAGATGATTTTCTTGAAGTGTAAAAGAAATATATTAATTAATTTTCCCTTTTACAACAAGGAGTGCCAAATCCCAATTATAATAAGAAAGCGGTGGTTCCTTTTTTGTGACCTTTGGGGTTTATAGAATAAAAATCTTAAGAGTTTTTATATAAAGGAAAGTAGGAGGTAAGGTTGTACATCTGTCCAAATCCGGACCGAATCGAGACCCGATTAATAAAAAATTCATGGACAGAGGACCAAACCGAATAAGAACTGGATCGAACTGGAAAGTCATGGACTGGATTGGGACTGGACCGGATAATTTATATTCATACACTCTTGATTATAAAATATAAACAACTATGTAACAAAAATTATAAAAAATCATTTGAGTTTGGTAACACAAACCAAGTTACACAATTAAATCTTTTCAACTCGAGAAAGTAAACCATTGTAAGACCACTGGAAACATGACTAATATAATACTTACACATAATAACACATTGAGACTAACAATCATAAATTTGCAGCGCACAAAAATTAACACTTGCAGTTATTATAAAATTGAATTAAGTGATAGTTAGTACGTAATATAATAATTTATGAACAATTCAACTCAATGTGTATCATCCTTTCAGTTTTTCATCGACACAATGTATTGCAATATTAAAATTTATTTAGTGGCTACTCGGTGCTTTTATAAGTACAACGACTAATTTGACAATTGACATTAATCCATATAATGATATCATTGTGTGGACCACAATATTAATATACATATTGGTAAGATCTAGTGAGTCACTAATAATATACTCTACATCTGCACTATCCTTTATAAATACTAGATTAAATTAATATGTATAAAAAGTTTTTTATATTATTTGGTCCAATCGGTCCAGACCGGTTTCGACCGATTTTGGACCGGACCGGACCAAGGACCGGAATTAGGAGAATAAAGGACCGAGGACCGGATCGAAAGTCAAATCGGTCCAGGATCGGACTAGACCGAATAGCCGGTCCGGTTCACCGGTCTGTACCGAGAAATGTACAGCCCTAGTAGGAGGAATATATTTAATTCTTTCCTAGAACCATCCCTTGCCTTTCTCGTAATATTAGTTGATGTTAAGTTTTCGAATAAGAAAGGTATCTTCTTAATACTTATGGAAAGAAGATAACGATGTGATTACGTATAAAGAATGTCATTATGTCAAAACCATACCTATCAAGGAAAGTTAGAACAATGTCAAAACCATACCTATCAAGGAAAGTTAGAATCACAAAGTTTTATTGATTATGGATAGGAAACAAATCTAGGAGAAGGCAAGACTAACGGACGTTTCCATGAACATATATGTATTTATAAGGTAATTGAACATGTATATATATAGGTAGAATGCTGACCTTCTGTTTGGTACCCCGTCTCCCATAGATCTATCCTTCCTTCACAGACTGCAAGTGAACCTGACTTCCCTAGCTTTCTTTATTGGTCCCGTAGATTGTCGTGGACTTGCGGTAGTAACAAGCAGATTTTCGATGGCCGTAAGTGGCGTTGTAGTTTTAGGAAGCAAGAGATGACGAGGGTGTTGTTGAGGCCATGGCAAGGGAGTTGGATATAGTAGTGGGAGGAGGATAGTATGGGCTCTTTCCCTGCATGCACTGTCGAGTCAGTCGCAGCAGCGGCTCCACCTTGCCCTCCTTAATTTGGGAGCTTGGTTGCATTGGTGAAGTCCAAAGGAGGATAGTGGCGGAGCCACATATGGGTCAGGTGAGGCATGTGTCTCACCCAGCCACCGGTTAGTAATTGTATGATTTACTGTCACCATCGCACAATTTATTCAATATAGGCTATGTTATCTTGTTTAACGGTTTCCGGGTTTGAAAAAATTACGTACGGTAATTCAGAACTAAAAGGGAAAAGAAAACGTAGATTAATCGTGGATAACCATATAAAAGCCAATTAGTTTAACTCATCTTATGCACCTGTACACTAGTAAAAATTGGGCCATTATTCACGAGTGAGTCCTGTCACAAACCCCTCTCTACAGGCCCTCACAAATAGGGACGGTTGTGAGTCTGGCCCTCACAAATAGTCCGTGAAGAGAACTCACGTGACAAATACCAGTGGCCCTCACGAATACAATTGTCACGGACCAACTGACCCTCAAGAATGTTATATTGAGGGACTATTTAGCCTTCATAAATACATTTTTGAGGGACTATTTAGCCTTCATAATAACATTATTGAGGGCATGTTTAGTTCTCACAAATACATTTTTGAGGGACTTGATGGTCCTGGAGAATATATTTTTGAAGGGATAATGCCTTCATTAATATTATTTTTGAGGGGCTATGTGGTCGTCATCAATGTAATTTTGATGGTCAATCTGGACCTTCATCAATATATTTATGAGGGACTACTGTAAATGATTTGGTTATTGATTATTGAATGATTTATTAAATGTTAATTAATTGTTACTATAGTGAATATCAAATTTTAAATGAAAACTTTGTATACATAACCTCAAGCAATATTTTTATACTAATTCACATGACATCATAAGAAGATTCAACACCAAAATGACACATAAAAATTTTAAATCACCTCAAATCAAATTTTGTTATTGAAGCAAAATATTATCCATACATTGCGTGCTCAACGTTGATATAAATAAAGAGTACATATGGTTCTAAAATTTGAGATTGATGACAATCAATATATCATGCTAGAAACTCTTAAGATCTATAATGTCTACATATTCCTTCAAATGGTGTGGTGCTCTTCATCAATGCCAAGCCTCATACGGTTAGGTACTTGAATATTCTTCTCCTAAAAATAACAAATCATTATATTAATAGAATTTAAAGTTTATACATAAATCATAGTACAACAAACAACTTACCCTTATATTTCGGTTTTGGTCTACTCCAAGGTGCATTGTCTGTCAAAATCCATCATTAAAAGTAATTCTACCCTATCAATATAAATACAAAAAGGAATCAAAGTGAGTGCGAAGTAGAGATAAATGTAAGTGAACTAACATAGCAGCAACATGCACCCGTAAACTAAAATTATGATTGAACTTAGTAAATAGTACATAATTAAAAAAAACTCAATGAGTTATATGCCTATATCTTTGTTGACTGCACTTAGTTGCTGTGATCAGTGAGATGCATCTATAAATACAAAAAGAGGACCATCCTCACATGATACAAACATATTATTACTGAACTTAGGGCTAATTTGGTTGGATGTAAAACCAACCCATATTTGTAATTGAAAAATAGGAAATCAATTGTAGAGAGTTGGAACGATAATGTTTTTGTTTATTTATATGCAGATGAAGCTCACTGTTTTGCTTTGTTTTCGTTTGGTATAATACAATTCCAAGCTGCAAGCAGTTTGTGGTATGACATATCATGACCTCACGTTCTGCATGCCCTGTGATAGCTGTGTGATTTGTTAAGAACCCAGTCATATCTGAGCCAGCTGCCAGCAATGGAATATGAACTGCGCTCATCTGGGCGCAGTTGGTTTCCGTAGATTTCTACACGAATGAACTCCAAAGTGCAGTTAACTTTCACGCTACGGATTCATAGGACACCCAACCAAACACGAGCAGTTCGAAAACAAGTGCAGCTCAAGCTGCACGTTTTCATTTTCAGCAGTTCAAGTCTCCAACAGTAGCTTAATCCAAAACTGCAGTTGGAAATGTTCAAGCTGCAGTTTTCATTTTCAGCAGTTCAAGCTGCATTTTTCATTTTCAGCAGTTCAAGCTACACGTTTTCAGTTTCAGCAGTTCAAGCTGCACGTTTTCAGTTTCAACAGTTCAAGCTGCACGTTTTCAATTTCAGTCACAACCTAAAACATGAGTCCTAATCCAAAACTGCAGTTGTTGATGTAGCTTAAGATTTTCACTTCCGCTAAAAAATAGTTGGAAAATATATTGTTCTCCTAAATGTTGAGTTAATTTTAGATTATGTTCTCATAATCCTAGAGCTTCTATCATTTGAGTTATAAATTGAATCTGATTTTTCAATATCTGAGATATATCCATCTCTTCCTCCATGCTCTCGCATTACTTGTGTTTTTACCACTGTAACCCCAGTGGTGTCTTTTAGATGCGAGATTCTTTTCTATTTCCAGACCAGCAATGTTATATATCTTATACAATGTTAGGATCAACACTGGTAAAAATTCTACAATAAGTCTACGCATGGATGCCTGTTTGGATTGAGTGGTAGCTTGATGTCATCCCTGTCCCAAGATGCTAGTTATCTGTCCACGTTCTCAACCTGGTTTATTTTTTGAGGAATCAGGGTCATTTTTCAGATTGGATAAGAGTGGGAGGTAACTATAGACTAGACCAATTCCAGCCATTTTAAGACTAGATTCTCCAAGACATGAAGGAAAGAGAGGCCATCAGTTATTTTGTTCAATTTATCACTAGTTGCATTAGTCTATTCTTCTCCATCTTGCTCTCTTGCTTAAGCCGCTATCTACCCAACCAAGTTCGACAAGGGAGAGTAAACATATCACCATGTTGGAGGAGAACCCCTCCATCTTCTTACAGTATTTCATGGAGTGTCGTTGGGTTTATCCTTTTAGCACTTCAAATGCATGTAGTAGGGGTCTCCTTGATGCTTGCAAGTAGTCAAGCCTAATCAAACGTACCACAACAATCCTTCTTTGTGATCCTTAGCTATATTGGGGATTTGGGGAAGACCTACTCAAACATCCTACAACAATCCCTTCATGTGATCCTTAGTTACAGTAGGGATCCTGGGAAGGCCATTCGACAACCACTCCTCCCACCCTTAGTTTCATCTAGAGACCTCATGTATGGGAGAGGGAGCATAACAGGGATAGCTTCCCTTCACAAACACCGTCATTAGTCGACTATCATGCTATCTAGGGATGTAACTTGCCCACCATTGGAACAGAGAGGATAAGACTGGGCCTAGCCGAAACTGAATTAGCATCAGAGCTTGAACGAAAACCAAACTATGACAGTAACTAATTTCTGTTTGAATTAGACCGGTGAATGTCGCAGCAGTTTGGGGCTGGGTTAATTTAACTTGTACAACCGAGCTAGTACTCAAATCACAAATGTTTGAACACTTTCAAAGTCCATCTGATCACAATATGTGTACTTGCTCTCTAGGACTGTACATAGGCCCACAGCTGGATCAGATTGGCCAAAACTAAACTAAGAAAAGACTGCATTGGCATCCAAGCTTGAAGGAAACAAAACCAAAGAGTAACAGTTTTTCTTGAATGGACTGGTGAATGCTGCACAGTCAGGGTTACACTGGTGTAACCAAGCTACTTAATCAGTTAACTAAGGTTTAAACTTCTTTTTCCACAGTTCATTGATCTCGATATACATTCCATGTCATTAAGAACAAAAACCTTTAAGATTTTGACTGCCTAAGATAACTGGAAGATTTCATCTAATAGAGATAACAATAGATAAGTAGACTGAGATGAAAGAGGATAACAATAACTACATACATAACCATGATACCCAAAGTGTCTGGAAATATAGAACCACATGGGCATTAACCATTAAGTAGATTCCTGCCTTATATATTTGATTTGGCCTTATATATCAGATTTGGTATAAGTACAAGATATATGGATGGATACCCTAGAAGTTTAATCAAGCACATATTGAATACCTGATTTAAACGCTGAGTTCTTGGTGTGAAAGACACTGATGAAGATGTGCTTGGTGTGCTCTGCATTTGAGAATGACTTTGTCGATTATTACCAGAAGTAGGACATCAACTTTCAACTGCAACCTTTAATAAAGTGTACATGTTAATATTCTTATGTGTATGAATATTGAAAATAATCTATAGCTGTTATGAGGTACCTGTGGCTGAAAGATTAGTGGATGTCCATTGCCTTGTATGGAAAGCATGCCTACTCCATTCTCCCTTGAATTGCCTTGTATGGAAAGCATGCCTACTCCAGTCTCCCTTGAATTGCTTTGTCTAGAAAGTCTTCCTAATCCATCCCCACTTGAATTATTTTGCCTGGGAAACATGCCTACATCTGCACCACTACTTGTATTGTCTTGTATGTGAAAAGAACCCACACCCGACCTATTTGTGCCACTTTGCATGTGTAAGACACTTGTAGTATTCTGATTGGGGTATTCAGTTGCACAATCAACATTAATACCGCCATCCTATAACAAATAGATCAACAATGTCAAAAAAAAATATATATATTACATTAACATAGACAACTGAATCTAAGTTACCTGTGATTGATTATACCAAGTCATTATTTGGGAGACGGAGTTCTTCAATCCATTTACTGTTTCTTCAAGTTCCTTAAGTTTATCCTGAAATAGAAAACAAATTACAAACATCGATCTAATAGACTAGTTGTAACTAATAGTTCAAGTTTAGTTATAATCCAACATACATCCTTTGCATTGCTTTCCTCAAGAAGCATTTCATATCTTATACGGGCAACTTTTCCCCTATGTCCTATCTCTTTGTGCCCAATTCCAACACCTGAGATCCTAGCCTTTTTGGAAGGATTTAAAACTTGCAAATAAGCATCACGTGTTAGATTATCAACACTTCTAGGATCTATTTCTTCTTGGTTTGCTACTTGGTTTTCCACAATATCAGAGATTTCAAGCTGTAATTAGAAAGCATCATAAAAGGAAAGCTTAAATTGAGATATCTAAGCATATGTAGCTTTGTAGACATCATAGGAAAGCAAATATCCATTTTCTAACCACTTGTGGGCTTTTGTCATAAACTTTTTCAAAACATTTGTTAAGAGGCACAACGGGTTGATCTTCACTGACCTACACATGATAGATAACATAATAATTGTCCATGTTATATGTTCAAATCCTACTAAGAAAGATAAGTGTCCATTATTAATACCATTTCTGCCCGATAACAACTCCATGGATTTGATCCTGTGGTATGATCCATCACTTTTTTTGCTCTGTTTGCCTTGTTGATCTCGGAAATTTTCTAAACCATAAGAAACATATAATTAGAAAAAGTAGATAGGTATACATGCAAGTTATATGAAACCATTGTACCTTAGACTTCTCGGTTCCCCATTCTTTAACAAGATTTTTAAACTGGTCCATATCTATGGAAGCATTTTTCTCAACTTTCTTCATCATCAATTCTGGTTCAATCTTGTACTTTTGATAGTAATCTTTCTTTACACGTTCCCTCCACACTGATATGCCTTTGCTAATGTGTTCATCAATGTGATTCTATGCATTAGGGTGACTGCCTAAATCGAAGTATTTCTACAAAAACATAGAAAATATTACTTTAGATATAACAATCATACAATTTGTTGGTCTTTTTTATGAAAAAGATTACCTCAATAAATGATTTTCTATCTGCAAAAGCTTGTTGTGGTTGTTCGTTCCACTTCAAGTTTAGATGCCATATGTGTGGTTTCCTTGCTAGCATATGACAATAACGATTCAATTTGGCACCATTCTCCCCAATAGCATTTCCTTCATAATCCCATTGGACCTTGTGACGTGGCTCCCCTTGCTTAGGAAGTAGGCTTTGCTCACTTGCAGGCCCATGTCCATACTTCCTATTCTCCTGTTCATCCTCAACATTTTCTTCAACTGTTACATCATTTTCAATATTGTTGGATAGTAGAGTAGGTTCATCCTCACAATTTTCTACAATTGTGGATGGAGGGACAGTAATAGGTTGACTGAGTGTGTTGTTACAACTAGATCTAGTGATTCTTCTTCCTGCCATCCTTCAACTGACAAGAAAAAAAATTGGATTATTAGTGCAGAAATGTCGGTAACAAAAGTAGTAGCTACATTTGAAAAATAAATAAATTGCGGAGAATATGAGACACCAACATATGAATATTCAGCATTTGAAAAACGTATAAATTGAAGAGTACCTTGGTTTCATATCCCAAAAAAGAATAATGATGTCCTACTTGCTGGTATATGAAACAAGACTAAATAAATTGCAAAGAATATGCCATATAGTAATAGTTTGCCAAAAAAATGCAATAGAACATATTCCCCAAATAAAATATTCTAGACTTGCAAACAAAATAATTTGATGAAAACAGACAGATTAATGAACTAAACATTAGCCCCATCATTTTTTAGTTCTATCAACAAAAGATCCCTCGGTGTCACTCCTCGTCCAAGACACATCACTAGTTACACCACCATCAATAGCTTCAGATTGTAAACCAGTCAAACAATTCTCAATAAGAGGTACTTCAGAATAATCTTTAAGAGGATGCTTTAGCACTGTGCACCAATCATCAACATTAGAATCCTTCACATAAAAGCATTGCAATGCTTGAGAGGCCAGGATAAAGGGTTCCTCCTTTTTTTTATCCTTGAAGTGTTGATTTGTGTGAACCCATATTCATCAATTCGCAACCCGTTAGAAGTGCTTTCATCATACCAAGAACATCTGAACAACGGAACTTTGATTCCTGGACCATAAGTTAGCTCAATAACCTCCTCTAAGTAGCCATAGTATGTGACTTCAGCATTTATAGGATTTCGATCTCTACCACTTGAATAACTTGAAGTGTCAGCACACAAATACACTCCACTATTTTGTGTAGTACATGTACTTTCAATGTGCTTTGAACGGAAACGATATCCATTGACCGAAAATCCTTCATAAGACATTCCCTCAGCACAAGGGCCTTAGGATAACCATCTCAAATCATCGCTAATACTGTTCGGCCTAATCTCTCGCATTTGCATTACCTTCATAAAAAAGTAAAACATTAATGTAATCTACACTAACTTGAACATTAAGAGTGACAACAATATTTATGTTTGAGACTTACATGCTCTTTCAACCACTTAGAAAACTCCTTTGCATGTTTTGTTTCTAGGGTCCGTGGGGCAATGTTGGGTTCCATATCTTGAAGAATACACATGTGTTCACTGCTTTATAAGAAGTGTCTAAATTAATGTACAACAAATATACAAATATCAGCAAGAATTTTAGGACGTAATTAAATCTTACCTTCTGTAAACATCCAATTCCTCTTTATTGAAAAGGACATAACGATGGGCTTGTTCCAAAGTGTGGATGTCAAAATTTCTTGACACTCCAACTCTAATTGGAGATCCATCAACATTATGAGGAGTGCGGTTGAGTTTTGTCTCAAAATTATGCAAGTACCTAGCACAAAATGTCAAACTTTCTTCAGCTAAATAGCCACTAGCAATACAACCAGCCAGTTTAGCTTTGTTTCTTACATACTTCTTCAATTTCTTCAAGTATCTCTCTATTGGGTACATCCACCTAGTTCGGACAGATCCGGCTTGCCTGGCTTCATAAGCTAAATGAATGGGCAAATGCATCATGATGGTGAAGAAAGAAGGAGGGAAGATTCTCTCCAACTGGAAAAGAGTGGCAGTAATTTCTTGTTCCAATTCTTTGAATTCCTCCACATCAATAATGTTAGAGCAAAACTTGTTGAAAAATGAGCACAAATTAGTAATAGGCTTGTACACATCTAAGCTTATGCAATGTCTCAAGGCAACAGGTAGAAGTTGATGCATAAGAACATGGCAATCATGACTTTTCAGCCCAACAAGTTTTCTATCAGATTTGCTAACACACCTAGATATGTTAAAAGAATAGCCATCAGGAACTTTCAACTTTTCTAACACAGATAGGAACTTATCTTTCTGCGCATTAGTCATGGTGTAAGATGCTGGAGGCAAGTAATAGCGGTCACCTGCATCTACTGGCCATAAATCTCTTCGAATGCACATTTTCTTCATATCTTGACGAGCTTGTAAGTTGTCTTTACTTTTCTTAGAATCACCCAATAATGTGTTTAAAATATTCTCGCACACATTCTTTTCTATGTGCATCACATCCAGATTGTGTCTAATAGATAAATACTTCCAATAAGGTAGCTGAAAAAAGATGCTTATCTTATTCCAACCAAGAGGTAATGGTTGAATTTGATCTCCAAGCCTCTTGCGCTTATTCATTTTTCCAAATGTGATATTTTCATATCCATCAAATTGCCTCAGTATATCTTCTCCAGATAGTGGCTTAGGTGGAAGTCGAAAATCTTTTTCACCATCAAAATTTTTCCTATCACGTCTATATGGATGATTCATTGGAAGAAAACGTCGATGGAAACCATAGCATTGCTTTTTCCCAAACTTTAACCATTTTGATACAGTCTCCACATTACAACAAGGACATCCCAACCAGATAAGTCACCATATGCTGGAAAATCGTTAATGGTCACTACTACAGAAATAGCATTCAGTGTCTCTTTTCTGGGAGTCGATTATTAAGGAAAATCGACGCCTATAATATAAGGCATCAGTTATTTAGACAAACCGACGTCTATATTCGAAGACCAGCCAGACACGGGTACCACTTTGTATTCAGCATCGGTTGTTTATAACAAACCGACGCCTAAAGTCGCCCGCGAAAAAAATAGTGTCACTTTCAGCGTCGGTTATGTAGATAAAAAATCGACGCCTATGTGCGATGGAAATTTGCGCGAAAAGTGTCCTTTTCAGCGTCGGTGATCCTTTTATAACTGACGCTGAAAGTGGTTCCCGCCAAATAATTTCGTGAAAATATCGTCCAATTGGACGTCGGTTGTTTCAAACAACCGAAGCTAAAGATGTTTAGGCGTCGGTTGTTTTAAACAACCGACACTATTTGGGAACTTTATATCCCACGATCGTCCGACTCTTCCCCTTTCTTCTGTTTCATTGCAAGAATTTCCCCCTTTCTTTGCTGCTGTCGCTGCCCTACCCTCCGCCGCTGCAACCAGTTTCTCCAGCCTCCACGACAGCGTCGTCGCATCACCGCCGCGCCGCCTTCTCCAGCCTCCACGACAGCGCCGCCTCCGCGCCGCCGCAACCGCTTCTCCAGCCTCCACGACAATGCCGCCTCCGCGCCGCCGACGATCCTGCTGCTGCTGCTGCTCTGCGTCGCCGCCGCCGCCGCCGCCCGCTCCTTCCTCCTTGCTGCTGCTCTGCGTCTCCTTGCTCATGCCCTACTGCGGCGTGGTCTTCTTCCTTGCCTCCGCTGCTCACAAGGTATTAGCCATAGCACCTTCTGCCTTTCTTTTTTGCCATGTCGCTAATTTGTTATCTATCTCTCCATCGCCTCATGTATCCTCCTCTAGGTCCTCCCCTCGTCTGACCTTCCTCCATAGATTCCCTCTTTCTTCCACCACAACTTCTCATAGAAACCCTCTCACTCCTCCTATCAGGGAAGAATCTAGCTGCCACAGTCAGTGCTCCCCTCCGCTGTACTAGCATCAAGCCCTTCCTCTGCCATTCTTTCCATTCAGTAACAGTCTCATCTCCTCGTTCCACACCATAACTTGGCTGATGTCAAGCCCATGCTAAAAAACATCTACCTATTCTCATCCATGTTCGTGTGGCATTCCCATTTTCAGGAGTCAATGACCATCCTTTACAGAAATACCTGCATCTCAAGCATAATTAATCCCAAAAAAATACTGCTAACTAACATGATTTAAATTGGCTATAATTAGAATCCCAAAACTCAAGAACACATATGTGTTTATGAATGAAACATTCTAAATAGGAGAATGTCAATTTAGACACATATACTATGTGGATGTGCACACAAGGAAGCATTCTAAATAGGTAGAAGATAGATTATCCTCCCGTGGACCAAGACCCAATGGTAACTATTTGTCGTGCATCAAAACAAAATCAGCAACCAAGGTATGATGCATAATATAAATCCATTTTTTTACTTTTGGGGGTGCGCCTTATACTATTTGATATCCTTGATTTTATCTTCTATCCTAAATAAAATTAAGGGACCCATGATTAGAAAACAATTCCAAACTTGGCACCCACACTAATTGGAAGGAAATAAAATATGATTATTGAAATGCACATTTGTGGTGTGATACCTTTTTTAGGATGCATATATTAGATTCAACCTTTGAGACATCCTTTTATGAGTTCCAATACAATTAGGGTTTCATTTCATTGCCATTGTATGTATTATAATATTACATCTTTCACATAAAAATTAATTAAATTGAATCCTATTGGAACCCTAATTTAAATCCTAATTTGATTTAAACTTGTCCATTCTAGCATCCTAATTTGATTTGATTAAACCCTAACATTGATGAAACCCTAACGTCAATTGTGATGAAACCCTAACATGTACATATCTATTATTGTGTTTGTTGGCCTAGAAACCCATCCAAGATTTACTCATTAGGAGTAAATCTTGGATAGTCCCCGGTTTGGGACTGTTCTTGAACACCTAATCTCACTTAGGATGTAAGTGTATAATGTGTATTGGGTTTTCGAGAAAATTTTGATAGCATTTCCCCGTTTTTTCTCTAAGTACATATGTACTTAGAGAACAGCGGGGAAATGCTGCCGGAATTTTCTTGAAAACCCAATACCCATTATACACTTACTAGTGAGATTAGGTGTTCAAGGATGGGATAGGTGGTACACATTTATTATATATAAGAATGACATCACATGTGTTTGTTGGCCTAGAATGTGAACAATCATTGTTCTTTATATTACTTGTACATTGGTATAAATTAGAATGAACAATCACTAAATTATATATTGTTTGTATGGAGTCCGGCTTCATTGTAGATATCTATTATTGTGTTTGTTGGCCTAGAAACCCGTCCAAGATTTACTCATTAGGAGTAAATCTTGGATAGTCCCCGGTTTGGGACTGTTCTTGAACACCTAATCTCACTTAGGATGTAAGTGTATAATGTGTATTGGGTTTTCGAGAAAATTTTGGTAGCATTTCCCCGTTTGTTTTCTAAGTACATATGTACTTAGAGAACAGCGGGGAAATGCTGCCGAAATTTTCTTGAAAACCCAATACACATTATACACTTACTAGTGATATTAGGTGTTCAAGGATGGGATAGGTGGTACACATTTATTATATATAAGAATGACATCACATTATACACTTAGGTAGGATGTAAGTGTATACCCTAATCTTTTCCTAATATATACTTGTTTCCTAATATATACTTGTTTTCTCTGATCATAGAATGGATAGATCATGGATGTCCATTCGTAATCGTTGCACCCCAGAGTTTATATCTGGTCTTGATCAGTTTATTAGATTTGCCGAGGAATATAGGAAAAAACCTACAGATAGGTTCTACTGTCCATATAGGCATTGCGGTAACAACTTGAAAGTCAACACTGGTGAGGAAATCAAAAGTCATGTCATGTGCAATGTGATTGTACAAGGCTATACAGAATGTCACTGGCATGGAGAGATTTCAAAATCGAAACCAGTAGATGTCGATAGCAGTGCTTGGGTGGAAGAAGAAATTGCCTCCGATGACGTAAATGTGAACGAACCAGTTCCAGCAGACATCGTTGATGCGATGCTGGATAGTTGTAGGGTAGAGCACACCGATCCACCTCCTATCTTTAGAAACATTGTGCATGATGCTGAGATACCGTTATACACTGGCTGTGCTAAGTTTACGAAGCTTAGCGCTGTGTTGAGATTGTATAAGTTGAAAGCTAACAATAGATGGAGCGACAAAAGCTTCACTGAATTATTAACTTTGTTGAAAGAAATGCTTCCTGAAGGAAACGAGCTGCCAATCTCAACATACCAGGTAAAGAAAATGTTGTGCCCAATGGGAATGGAGGCCAAGAAGATACACGCATGCCCGAATGATTGTGTATTATTTTAAAAGGACTATGTAGATTTGAAAGATTGTCCAAAATGTGGTGCGTCACGGTATAAATTGACGACTTCAGGGGAGTCCAAAACTGGTTCTCCTGCCAAGGTATTGTGGTATCTACCTATAATATCACGGTTTCAACGCTTGTTTGCAAATCCGAACGATGCGAAGAATTTGAGGTGGCATGCAGATGTTAAGAAAAATAATGATGGGATCCTGCGACATGCGTCTGATTCCCCACAGTGGAAGAAGATTGATCTATTGTACCCCAAATTTGGTGAAGAAGATAGGAATCTAAGACTTGGGCTTTGTACAGATGGGATGAATCCGTACGGGACATTGAGCAGCCAACATAGCACTTGGCCAGTCATGCTTGTTATATACAATCTTCCTCCCTGGATGTGTATGAAAAATAAGTACGTTATGTTGTCATTGTTGATATCGGGCCCTAAACAACCCGGAAATGATATCGATGTTTATCTTGAACCTTTGATTGATGACTTAAAGAAACTTTGGGCTGAAGGTGTGATGACCTATGATGCTTTAGCAAGAGAGACATTTCGTTTGCACACTATGTTGTTTTGCACTATTAATGACTTTCCAGCATATGGGAATTTGTCTGGATATAGTGTCAAAGGAGCTAAAGCGTGTCCTATATGTGAAGAAAACACTGATTCAATAAGACTAAAATATGGCGGCAAGACTGTATATCTTGGTCATCGAAGGTTTCTTTCAAAATTCCATCCGTATCGTAGGAAGCGCAAAGCATTCAATGGATGGAATGATGAACGGAGTGCACCTAAACCTATACCAGGGGATGTTGTTTATGAAAGAGTAAAAGACATTGTCAATGAATTTGGTAAGAAATCACAATGTAGTATGGCCACACGGAGTGACAATTCTTCATTCAAGAAGAAGTCAATATTTTGGGATCTTCCTTATTGGAGTTCTTTGACAGTCAGGCATTGTATCGATGTAATGCACGTTGAGAAAAATGTATGTGATAGCATCATTGGTACTCTGTTAAATTACCAGGTAAGACTAAAGATGGGATAAAATCCAGACTGGACCTACGTGAAATGGGAATAAGGTCAGAATTAACATAATTACGTGAAATGGGTAGTAAAAGAACATACTTACCTCCCGCTTGTTACACGTTGTCTAGAAAGGAGAAGAAAACTTTTTGTGAATACTTGGTAAATGTTAAGGTGCCACATGGTTACTCATCCAACATCCGTAGATTGGTATCAATGAAAGATCTGAAGTTGATAGGTCTTAAATCTCATGATTGCCACACTCTAATGCAACAAATATTACCCGTGGCAATTCGATCTATATTGCCGAAGCATGTAAGGTTTGCAATTACCAGACTTTGTTTCTTTTTCAACAGTCTATGCAGTAAAGTTATTGACCCTGATACTCTCGATAATTTGCAAAGAGAAGTGGTTGTTACCCTATGTCAGCTTGAAATGTATTTCCCTCCTTCGTTCTTTGATATCATGGTACATCTTGTTGTCCACTTGACTAGGGAAGTGAAAATGTTGGGACCAATTTTCTTGTATTGGATGTATCCCTTTTAACGATACATGAGCGTTTTTAAAGGTGATGTTCGAAACCGTTATCGGCCTGAAGGGAGTATTATTGAAGGTTATGTGGCGAGAGAGGTTATGGATTTTTGCAATGACTTTCTCAGTGGTAATGACACTCCTGATAATGACAAGAATATTGAGGAGGGAAAAGGAATTTTGGGATCACGAGTGAAAGTAATCAGCCGTGAGCATTTGGAACAAGCTCACTTGTATATTTTACACAATATGGACGAAGTGAGTATTTATATCGAGGAACATACCAATTTCATAAAGAGACAACATCCTCGAGCAAGTTCAATGTGGCTTGCTAGAGAGCATAATAAGACTTTTACTAAGTGGTTTGAAGATAAAGTCTTACATCAACTATCTCAAACACCAAATGATATTACAGAAACTATCAAATGCCTCACCTTTAAACCAAAACCGAATGTTATGTCTTATGAAAGGTTTGACATTAATGGATTCACATATTACACAAAGCGCCAAGATGATAAGAGTGTCGTCCAAAATAGTGGAGTCACTTTTCAAGCGTCGACTATGTACTTTGCAAGTACAAAGGATAAGAGTCCACATGAAGCTAAAATGTCATATTACGGTGTCATTGAGGACATTTGGGAGTTTGACTACATAGATTTCAAAATTCCGCTCTTTAAATGTAATTGGGTTGATAACACCAAAGGAGTTATAGTGGATGAATTGGGTTTCACTTTGGTGAACTTTGAAAAGATTGGCGAGAAGGGTGAACCATTCATATTGGCATCACAGGCGAAACAAATATTCTATATCGATGATCCTGCGAATGATAAATGATCGATTGTTCTTCATGGTAAAAGACAATTCATTGAAGATCCTATAGATGAAGAAGAGTACTATGATAAGTATGATGACTCCAGTCCATTCTCAGTTGGGTTGCCAACTCTAAAAAATATTGAAGTTAATGATGACTTATATGTGCGCGGAGATCACAATGAAGGATTGTTAATTGATAAAAGATCACAATTTTAGAGACATGTATGTTTATACAAATGCTAAATGTTTGCCTTTTTCTAGTTAATACAAATGCTAAATGTTTGCCTTTTTCTAGTTAATACAAATGCTAAATGTTTGCCTTTTTAATGACATTTTCAGATGGCTGACCATGATGAGCATGAAGTCCATGATGAGCATGCTGTCCATGACGAGCATGGCGAGGATACCAATGTAAGCTCTAAAAACATATCCTGTATTTATATAAAATTCATTATCTTCTAGTTATGTCATATATCCTATATTTCTATATTGGGTTAATTTAGTGTGTTTATTTTTGTCAAATTTTAGGTTGATGATGTACCTGTACCCACTGAAGCACTGGAGCAACTTGATGCGCAGCACCAAACACTTAACAAGAAAAGGGGCATCACTCTGTTGAAGAAGTTATTAGCGCTAAGTGGTAGTGGATCCAAATTGGTGGTGGAGTTTGATAATGGAGGAAATGCAATTGGAGTGAACCGCAATAATTTTGTAAACTATCTTGGGTGTACCACTCGGAGCCATTGTGGTGTTAAGTATGATACTTGGCATAAAGTTCCTCAAGGGAAAAAAGACTTGATATGGAAAGATTTATGCGTGAGTTATTATTATTTACAATTCTATTTTGTAGATTACAAATTCTATTATTTGCAATTCTATTTTGGATACTAGTTAATAACATTTCTATTTTACAGAAGTTGTTTGCATTGGATGAGAAGTTGCATCGTAAAAGTGTGATGCAACGCGCTGGAAAGATGCTTAGGAATCATAGGACAAATCTGAACAAAGAATACATAAAAGAGGGTGATAAGAAGAAGAAGTCAACCCTTGAACAATGGAACTTCTTGGACAAAGAAGATTGGGACAATTTTGTTGCTTCAAGAAAATCTGAAGAATTCAAGGTATTAGGCGTCACTCCCAATTTAATTAATATACATTGTATTCACCTATTCAAGATTAACATTTAGTGCTACTAACCAAATCATTAATCTGCATACTAACTAGGCCCTCAGTGACGCACAAAAAGCAAGGTGTGCACTGAATGTGCATGACCACACTATGGGTCCAAAAGGCTATGCAAGCGTTCGCCAAAGACTACAGGCGGAGTCTGCGGCTACTCAGCAGTCTGCTGCTACTCAGGAGTCTGCTCCTACTCAGGAGTGTGCCACACCCATGCCTCGCCATGATATCTGGATAGCTGGCAGGAAAAACAAGAAGGGTGAAATAAAGAAGCCTGTAACTGCTGAGGCGGCTGCAAAAATGGTAAAATACAACTCTTAGAGAAATCGTTTGAATATTGATTATTTGTGGTGTTAACTTACCAATTTCTGTTTATGGTGATTAGCGGGAGCTGCACGAGCAGAGGAAACAAGGCACGTTCATCCCTCAGGGCATAAGGGATGAATTGACAGTTGCTCTGGGTAACCTAGAGCATCCTGGATGTGTTAGAGGTGCCGGCGCTGGTGTTGGCATCAAAGCATTCTTTGGGCCATCCCAGCGCAAACCCAGAGCGGGACTTTCTCAAGAAGAGGTAACCTATTCTTTTTTTAGAATGTTACTGTAAAAGGAAATTCATTAATAAGAAGCTAATGTTTCTTTTATCCATGTATAGGAGAATAAGAGAGTTGAGGATTTAGTTGCTAAGAAGGTCAACGATGTAGTTGCTGAGAAGGTCAAGGAAGAATTGCTGCGGTGGCAGGCATCTCAGGCTTCCAATCAGCCTATGGCGACCCACTCTTCTCCTGATGCACAGACTGCGAGTAATCCTGGAGACCCATCGCCTAGCACGTCTGCTGTAAGTATTGTTTATGATATTGTAGCTAGTCTTTTCAAGATGATATGTTTTCAAGATTATATATATATATATATGTATAATATTCTTTACGTAAATTTGTAGGCATTGAAGCCATGCCGCTTAAGAATGCAAGACTATGTTGTTGCAGAGGCGCAGGCTTACCAGTCCCTTCCTGGGGCAACGTTTCATGGGACTCCAATGCCGCAGGGCTACATTCGTGTGAGCCCGATACATGTATTACCCGATTGGAGGGAAGTTGCGTTTCCATATTCCCACCCAGATATTGATACACTTGATGAGGCAGAAGGCGGGGTCATATTGTGGCCCAAAGCAGATGTCGTCTACACGACTGAAATTGTAAGATAAATTTACATTGATTTAGACTGTTAATGTGTATATATGATATCAACTGATCTGAAATTATATATACAGGTTAAAAAGAAGACACCAGGAGCACCTAGGCCTCCACCTCCACTTCCCGCATTACCAACTTGGGTTCCAACTGACCTAACATACCCGTTAGGTCCTGCTTGTAGGGGAATGGCATGTTGGCTACTGGCACATAATATACATTGCCCTATAATAGTTTCTTTAGATGCAGATTACGCAGGTCAATCATACGATAGCTCTTTATTTATACAAGATATTATTGAGCTGTTTATGTATGATTGGCTGAATACATCAATGATAGAGACATGGATAAGGTGAGATCTTGTTTATACATCCATATACCTTGTGTAAGATCCGGTGATCTGGTTTCTTATATATTAATGCATACGCCTATATGTTTTGCAGCTACTTAGTCGAAGATCATTGCAAACAATTTGCATTTGATCATGTGGGATTTTTGATTCCATCATTGATTAGTTTGGTAGCTAAAGACCCTGATAATGTTCAACAATACTGTATAGATGCTTTTACGATTTTTGGTCAGCAAAAGAAGACGATAATAATAGCTCCATTCAATGTCAAGTAAGTTTACTTTATTTATAATTTGGACTTAAGAAAATTCCATTTTTATTTTGTATTTTGAGTTATTAATTGTTAACTTCTTACCTCTAGCGGTAGACATTGGGAGTTACTAGTTATTGTCCCCGGGACATTCACTGTTTATTATCTAGATCCTGCGGGGAGTACATTGAACACTAAAATTGGACACGTAATGAGAATGCCATTATTCCGGTGAGAAATATTTCATTTTTATATCCGTTAACATCTTTTATTACATTACTATTTACTTATGCAATTTATTGTGTTATATTAACATGTAGGGGTTTAGATGCATTCAAAAAGGCTGGAGGAACGGTCCCAAGGAAAAAGAACCAGCCAATAAATTGGCAGAACGTACAAGTAAGTTCCTGACTCGAATATATATATTATTGATGTGAATTGTGATTAGTTGTATTATTTTGTATGTTTCAATTTATAGTGTGCTACACAAGACAATGGCTGGGCATGCACATACTATGTGATGCGATTTATGCAGATGATTATCAAACATGCCACATTGGACATCGATAGCATACATGAGGTATTATATATAGTCTCATTAGTTAGTATGAAATATATCAATCTTATTTTTATATTATTACTTATATATATACATCATTCTCTTTGCAGGTGTTTAAAACTGACCACACTATAGGTAAACGCTTAAAAAATATACATGCTCTATATACGATGGAAGCATTAAATTAAGTAAGAGAAGAATGGGCAAAAGCCATACAAGCAGTGGCAACTGTAAGATATAATTGGGATGTTGATAGCGATAATAAATGATACTTTGTAAATGAATATTTCTGAATGTTAATACATGTATTTGAATGTTTCTATATGTGTGAATGTGAGAATTGAATTGATGTCTGAATGTATGTATTTGTGTGAAATTTTCCTTGTGACTTTTGCAGGTTTGCGGCCTGTTTGTAGGCTGATATCAATGGATGTCATAAACCTGCAGTTCAGAAAATTGAACTGCAGGTTCTCATCCTGCTGACCAGCCACAGCAGGCCTGCAAACTGATATGAAAAAAATATAGAAATAGGCGTCGGTTATTTATAGAAAACGGTCAGCAAAGACCTACAGCGTCGGTTTTTTTCAAAAAACCGACGCCTGATGTGACCAAAGCAGTCCTGGAAATGGCGTCGGATATTCGTATCAAACTGACGCCTATTTAATCTATAGGCGTCGGTCTTTTGGTATATAACCGACGCCAAAAGTGTTTGCGCCACAGAAAATGGCATCATCTAGGGCACTTTATGCGTCGGTTATCTACTAAAAGACCGACGCTATATTCCATATAGGCGTCGGTCGTTTAGTAAATAACCGACACAGAAAGTGCCCTAGATGACGCCATTTTCTGTGGCGCGAACCCTTTTGGCGTCGGTTATCTACTAAACGACCGACGTCTATAGATTAAATAGGCGTCGGTTAAAAAACCGACGCCGAAGTGTTCGACCTTTAGCGGCGCCCACATAGGCGTCGGTCGGAAACCGACGCCAAATGGGGTTAAACGACCGACGCCAAAGTCCGTTTCTGTAGTAGTGGGTCCATAAAATCATTGCCCGCATAGTGAAATTCCTTTTGCTATATGCATCATAAACTTTGACTCCAAGCTCCCAAAGTAGTTGTAGCTCCTCAATTAATGGCTCCAAGTATACATCAAGGTCATTGCCAACCATATGTGGACCTGGGATTAATAGGGACATCATAATAAATTGTTCTTTCATAAGAAGCCAAGGCGGAAGATTGAGAGGTGTTACCAACACATGCCAGATGCTATGTGATGCACTCATATTGTCGAATGCATTAAATCCATCTGTTGCTAATGCCAATCTAATATTGCGTGGTTCAGCAGCAAAGTCTGGATACCTAGCATCAATAGACAACCATTCTGGTGTGTCTGAAGGATGATGAATATGACCATCCTTGCCTTTTCCTTCAGATGGCCAAATCATATCTTTAACAATAGATGAAGACATATAGAGCCTCTCTAACTGAGGTATCAAAGGGAAGTGATACATGAACTTAGCAGCTACCTTCTTTCCCTTTGTTTTGTATTGCTTTTCATTCCATCTTGAAGCACCACAAGTATCACAATTTTCTTTTGAAGCTGCATCTTTGCAAAAAAGCATGCAATTATTTGTACATACATCTATAGTAGAATGATCAAGTCGTAAATCCTTCACGATCACATTTGCTTCATATTACGTCTCCGGGAATAGACAATTTTCTTCTAGAAATCCTCAAATAATCAATTGTAACAACTTTGTAAAAGAATCGTTGGACCATCCAGATTCCTCCTTCAGAAATAGCAAGGCAACCAAATACGATAGCTTAGAATGACTTGTGCAACCTCTATAGAGTGGTTGATCCGCCTCTTTTAGTAACTTGTAAAATCTTTGTGCATCTACATTTGCAGGTTCCTCTGTAGCTTCAGTAGAGTGGTCATTTGTTGTGTCACCCATACCAAACAAATCCTCCAGCAACTGATGCATATTGTCGGTGCTAGGCATGTTTGGTGCCACAACAGGATTGCTCCTACCAATCACCTCCCCATGAAACATCCAAACATCATAGCTATGCACACATCCTTTTTGTAATACATGTGAGAATACCTCCTCCTCTGTTTTAAGGTATCTCTTCAAACATACCTTGCAAGGACATATTAATTTCCCCTGTCTAGTTGGTCTCTGATGGATAAGAGCAAACTCAATGAACTTTCATAACCCTGCCTTGAATACATCACTTCGCACTCTGTTCCCAATATACATCCAACTCCGATCTATTAGAAAATCCATCTACATGAAGGAAAATATATAATAAGTTAAGCACACATTACAAGAAATATGTATATATATATATATATATATATATATATATGCAATTCAAATAGTATATTGATTATATTCCTTTCAGTCTATCTAGGTATTTATATTCCTTGATTATATATATATAAATAATCGAGTAACCTGGTATAGGTCTGATTTAGGTACTGGCCAACAAAGGTCATTGGTAAAGTCCAATAATGGTTGAAACTTATGGATTGTGTCTTGGAATAAATAGGTATTAGACATGTTGATTTCTTGATATCAAACCACTAGTTTATTGGTAGAAGTGATGATTGGTTGATCTCTATTGAATGTATAATGTTCAACTAGATTGACCTCGAGTCTTGGAGTCATATTGTCATAGTCAATTGATTAATAGGGTGGTGATTTGGTCTACATAATTTTGTTTAGATCTTCATGCTTCTATGTAATAATTCATGGAGCAATTCCAACTTCAGTTAGCTTGGATTTTGTTTTTACTATCATGCATATAGATCATTTAATACAGAAGGTGGAAGTTAATCACTCAAACAAAATTGTTAATGGTATTTCCCATGTATCTTCAATATGATGGCAGGGAAGTGAGAAGCAGTTTTATAGTTCATGGAGGGTGTGATCAGATATTATTAAAACATATAACAGATTGCACTGTCAGCCTAACCAAAAGACACTTTTTTTCAAGAATATGCATATTAAGTAAATTGCATAACCATAGTTATAGATTTAATTTCTAGATTCTCAATCTATTTCTGTATGTGCTTCATACACTGCCCAATCACTGCAACTGTTTAGGTAGACTGAATTTCACACATCTAAAATCTTTGAATTATTACTTTACCAACTAGAACCAATCATTTTGTTGGCATTGTAATGCTGACATAACTATAGTATTTGATAAAGCTTATCCAAACATCATAGTCAATAACATAACATACGAAAAGTTGCAACTTCTGAGGCAAAGCCATTAAAATTCCACAAAGACTTCTAAATGAAAAATACAACAATGTGTCAGAATGAATTTACCTCGGGCAGAATGAATTTCCACTTACACACCCGTGGAGCTGCCTCTCTCCCAACAATATTTAACTGGAGATGCCTCTCTCCCAACAATATTTAACTGTGCTTATGAAGCACAGTTGAGACTTGAAGCAACATAGGAAACCAGAAAATAGAACCCAGGTGCAAGCAAAGCACATGTGCAAAGATCAACATGTATACAGTTGTGTTGATCAGAAAATTGAGGCTTTAAGTTCCTTCAAGGAACACAACACAAAAAAACCATTGTAGTCTCAATGACAGTCGTCAATGTGTTTCTTTTTCCTTGACTCCTTCTTTTTAACCTTCACTCTGGAATCTACATCCCAGAGGCTAGGTATATCCCACTCTGTATCAGAAACTTGAAAGTCATCTACAAAGATTTTGTCTTCCAGGAGTAAAAATTCTTTATCCTTTCTTTGTCGATAATTGAGAGAGAGACCACAACTTTCAAACATTGTTAGCAAGTGTTTTAGGAGAAGACATCCTCATTATTTGAGAGAATCTAGTATCCAGCTCCCAATCTAAATTAAGGCTACTTTCATTTAAAAATAGGAGAGGAGCACAACCCATACATATCTGACTCTTCCAAATAGGTAGTATCCCTTCTCTGACTTGAGACTTGGCCTGCTACATGCCTAACATCAACATCCTTCAGATTTGATTCAGTAATTAGATTCTTATCATGTGCATCTGAAGTCCCTTCAACAACAACACCATCATGGCCTACCAAATTCCTTGAGTTGTCCTGGTTTTATAAAGTAGCAACCACACAAACCTCAACATCTACTCTTCTTTCACTAGAATACTGGAAACCAGTATTCTACTTCCCAAAGTGAAGTCACAAGTCTACATGAGACCCTACTTCAGGGTTCCTAGATGGGAAAGATATTAGATAATGACCAAAGGACTTGCAACTGGAACACAAATTAGGCTTCATGATGTACTCAACCTTGAGGATGATAGGATCCCCATTCACAACGGCAACTGTACCTTTAGGAAAAGGTGAACACACCTAAAGATCTATATAGATCTTTATTGCATCAAGGCACCCAGACATGAGAGTCGAGTCGTCATAGTCAATTGGGTGCCCCAAAGTGTTAGGGATCCTCACCACTCAATCCAAGGTCCATGGGACTCCAGGTTTACCAATGTTAAGCCAAATTGGTAGCAAAGGGAAGGAGATAGGAGTAATGATTGATCTTGGTGACAAATCATGAAAAATAACAAGCAACCCATCACTGCCCAAGAAGCTGCATCTAGAACCCTATCTATTTCCTTCTTTGTAGGAAACTTGATGATGAAGCCTTCTTTTTCCTTAGCAATGAACTCAAATCTCCCACTCTAGTGTCAATGTCTCTGGATCCATCCAACAAGAATTCCTCGAACATGTTTCCTATTAGTGAAATGATCAGAAACAAATTCCTCCCATGTAGGAATTTTGTCTCTCAAACCATAGATGTCTGCCATCTTCACTCTGTTTCACATGAGAGACTCCACAAAAGGAATGGCGGCAATGTCGACTCCATCCTAACCTAGATGAAAAGAGTGGAGCCAATTCGATGCCCCATTCTGATCTGGCTGAGGCGATAGAAGTGAAACATCTTGTTCCATAGAGGAGATTACCTTCTCCTGAACCTAGGGTTGAGGGGATGATTGGATCTTAGGAATTGAATTCTCAACCCTCAATGATGGGGAGATATGTGATTCGACAAGTCCCCTTGAAGAAGTCTGTTGATCCTTCCTTCCCGACACTAGTGAGTCTCATGGAGGAGATAATGACATTGTTAATGAATCTCGATCTCCTTCTTCTCTATTACCTCATGCACCATCAGCAATCCTCTCTCGACCTCTTCGCCCTCACCCAATCCCCTCCCCCTTCTACCCATTTCAAACAACATCTTAGTTGAATAATGAATTCATTGTATCTTGCATTTAGCTTAGGATAACCAGTTTTTATTATTGTTCTTGGTGTATCTTATCCAGACAAGTTTATGAAGACATAGCATACTTATGGTGATCTGTTTTCATCACCAGGATTGAAGATCAGCCAACAATTGGAGGCATTCTGCTTGGTGTTTTCATCACCATCTCAGTATGTTTATGGTGATCTGTTACGGAAGTAGGAGGAAGATGATACAAGCTGAGATTGTGTCAGTACCTTCAATTTGTCGGAGGGCGTTCCTGCTCGAGGCTGAGGGCTTGCATTGGAGTGTTGGCCGAGGGCGTCGGGCTTGCGAGGGCGTCAGATTGCTGGACAAGCGCTTGCACACGGAGCAACGGACGGCGGAGAGGAAACGACCGATGCCGAGAGCGAAGAGAAAATGACCAACGTCGAGAGGGGAGAACCAGCAGACACGCACGACACGAGAGGGAGATGCCGGCCGAGGGCTTGCGTCGGAGTGTCAGCCGAGGGCATCGGGCTTGTGAGGGCGTCAGATTGCTGGATAAGCGCTTGCACGCAGAGCAATGGAGGGCGGAGAGGAAATGACCGGTGCCGAGAGCGAAGAGAAAATGACCAGCGCCGACAGGGGAGAACCAGCGGACACGCACAGCGCGAGAGGGAGATAGCACACGGCTGGGAGGGTTTATCTTTTATTTTTTAATTTTGATTTATAGATGTTGTGATTTAGAATGGAGGGAAGGATTATGAGATGGAGGGAAATATTTGGCATGACATTTTTCACGGGGTGATTAGTGAGTAATGTATTTGTGAGGGATTAGTGTTCACATAAAAGGTCTAAGGATGTTAAAAACACGGTTGAGGGATTTGGCCCCATGTTTGAAGGATGAGCCCTCACAAATAGACATCATTATTTACGATTTTTTGGTTCCTCACAAACGTTCTTCAACAAAGGCCAAATTTTTTGTAGTGGTGCTGTCAAATCTTCTCTACTCATGTACATACAGTGAGATCTTTCGTCTGCATACAGTGAGATCTTGTCCATGTGTCTACATATCAATGAGAGGTTTCAATACCCCAATAATATGTCAGGTTCTAACTGGTTGTATATCATCAAAAGGTTCTTCTAAAATGGATGTACCGGTTCCAGATCATTTTATTTGATAATGTTGTACATCCATCCTAGACTATCTACATAAAGACGCTCTACGCCGAACAGAAAAGTGAAATTGTAGATGGCAGTTTGGAAAGAAACAACAAAATATCTTGGCGCATGAAAACATCTAAGGACAAATACCGAATGGGATCCCTCACCTTCTATTTTCTTTTGTTCTTAATTTATATGGTATTAATTTTATAAATTAGTTTGCTATTTATTTAACGCACTCCAAATCATATGTTCTTTGTTGAGTGTTGCTTTTGAGTTACTCCTGGAATGAAAATATCATTCTTGCACTAAATAAAAAGTATCACGTCATTACATATGATTCATTTTGTTGGTGCCCCTATATATTTCGATGTAGATATGAATTTGTGTTCTTTGATTTTTCATTCTATGATCTTTTTTTTGTGACTGAGTTGATGAAGATAGATTTTAAATTTATCCAAGGTTCAAATATAATTGTGCCCTACCCACTTTATGTTTCTGGCTCTGTCACTGAAGGAGGAAGAATGACTACAGGCCTAGAGACTAGGAAGTCGTTGTGCCATCAAGGCAGAAGGAGTAGAGGGAGAGGAGGTGTTTGGTGGAGTTGTGGTGGTGCTTCTCGAGGGCGTGATGGCAATGGAGGCCAAGTTGGGCCCAACTTGCGCACTTGCAATGGTCACCCAAGGGGCAGCCTTGCTGCTGTGTGAGGATTGATGTGTGGAACTTCACGGTGGCACAAGAGGAAGACCCTACGTCATAGGTGTAACATACTCAAACCTAGTCTTATGGCTTAATCCTCCCTTATTCTAGACCTCTTATGATTATGTTAATATTTAGTATCTTTTTCCCTAATTTAAGGTATATTATGATAATTTGAAGTCTAACAACATAATGTAGTTGAAAAAGCCTTTACATATGAGACATTAAGATGATATAGACAAACTAAATTAACAATAAAATTCAATACACCAACTAATATGTTTGACTCCAATTTGTCCCTCTTTAAAAGGTAAAAGAAATGATTTAATAGGAAATGACGTGTCACCATTGATTATTGGGAATAAATACATTAATTGAATGTTTAATATACAACTAATGAAATCTAATATCAAACACTTTCAAAGTTTAAAATTGATGGAAAATTCATATTCCTGATATCCAATTTATACATGTAAAATTTCATGTCATTTGAATAACATTTGCTCAGTCTTAAATTAGTAATGAAACACATTACAAGTTAGGCTTAATGGATATAATCTTGGGTCATATTATTATGATTAGAGTTTGATTTATTGCTTGTCACACAACCCTCTTTGACTTGAGAAGTCTGCGACCCCTCTATCCCGCTTCCTTTCACAGATATGTGGAAGGGGACTTACCCCAATCTCTTGACCGCTTCCTACACAAGGAACAATGACCGCCACAACTCTATCCCCCCTTGCCAGACCTCTTCTCACCCAGTGCATTCAGACTACATCTAGACACAACATGCCATGAGATCTCCTCCCTCTCCCCTTCTCTTCCTCACACCAACTTTACCGACACCCATCTTCTCCTCCCTCGTCTCACACCCCAATGTTGGCAAAGCACAACAGTCTCCATCATAGGAACTATTTCAGTCACCGTGTCCTTCCTCTCATCTTCCCCTTCCTCCACTCTTAATATAGCCTCCATAAACCCTAGCCTCAACTTATCTCACGCCCAGCCACATTGGAAGAGACGACTCACACTAGCAAGTTTAGAAGCCCACTGTTCAACCACCCTACCTTCATCTTCCCCTTGCGCTGTCACCCAGGGATGCAAAACAAATTCTGCAACTCCAATAGCCCACAATAAGGTCTATCCTCCTCCTTTTCTCCTCCCTTGCTTCTATCCTTCTTCCTCATCCATCACCTCCATTTTCCTAACCCACATACATGTGGATCACCAACCTATTGCAAGATTTATCAGTGTCCCTTGAACTCATTTGCCATGTAATATTTTGGTCTACCTTCTCCTCTGACACCCTCTACAGTAGTTTTTTTGCACCCTTTCTCTATTGTATCAACAAACATCACCAAGTCTTTCCTCTCTATCATGCACACCGCCGCCACCACCACTAAGGCATGCCGGTGGCGATGAAGCTCCTAGATTCTAGGCAGAATGAAAATCACCGCCTCCTTCTCCCTTGAAAATGGCGCCCCATCCTCTCTCCTTCCTCCTTGATGTGGTCATTCTAGTAGAGCCTAGTTGTGACCAACAATGGCTCTTCATCAACCACCAACACCATTGCAATCTTCCTCAATGTTGCCAACACCACTTGCAACCTATAAGTCAGGAACACCGTCAACCACATCCTATTTCCTCTAGCCACACCACCATATATCCCCACTACCATCAGCTTTGTCACCAACACAATCCAATGAAACCCTGCCAAACCTTACCTTTGCCTACCCTTCTTCTCCTTTTATTCATCCTTCCTCTCACTCAGACCTGGTACACCCAAGATGCCAACGACGACCTGCAATTCAACATGGAGTTACTATACTTCCAACAGAGATCATGGTGGATTTCTTGTAGAGCCATAACACTTTGATGTACCTCAAGATGAATCCGTCTTAGTTCAGTCCAAGGAACACAAGATGTGGTGGTGATTCCAAATCTATTCCTTCATCCTACTTGGACCCAAAAAGGTTAGTATTTCCCTACACTTTAGATAAGATAATCCTGTTAATAGAAAACGGAAACATTGTATACTAGAAGATGATTTTCGTATTAAGTGTCAGGCTAGTAGACTCATATACATATATTGGTATTAAAAATAGATGGTTCATGTACATAAACTTATATATGTTTGATAGTATATTGAGATCACTTTATAGGAAAACAATGATCTCTTTGAGTTGATACTCATATAATGTTTACATACAATTAATATCATTTTATGAAGAATAAGGATCTAGGTTGTATAGTTATCTAGATTGAATATTTTCTATAAGACTGTATATAAGAGTAAATATGTAAATATTTCTTATATGATTGTAACAACGGATTCTACACTGGTGTCGATAACAAGTTAGAATGGACTATATTATGTACAATCATCTAATACATATCATATACATACTTGTATTCATACGATCAATTGGAATCTAAGTAAGAGCATGAGAAGTATAAACTTATACATATGTGAATGCTAGTAGGATTTAAACTCTAAAGTTCTCTAATTAGAGTATGTTGTTCAATAACAACTCTTGTTACACATATCCTTGATCCAAGGTTATCCATATTGAACTAATGATCTAAAGAGAGAAAATGATACTACAAGACCTAATTTGGAAGGACAAATTACCCACACATATATGTAACCTAGACATCATGGACCTATGTATCTAAACATGGTTATTACAACTACATAAGTTTGCTTTGGTTTGACTAACATCCATATGTGTTCCTAGGATGAGAACTTGACTTCGTGGACCAAGTATATCGATTAAGTTAAGTGTTAGCTATGATGATAGTGTATGTTCATCCTTGATTTTATTTTGGACATTATTTGACTGAAACCTACATTCATTTTGTGAGACATTTCTTGAACTGTTATTCTACTTAAAAATCCATTTGCTTGGGCATTTATATTTTTCCTACCTTTAATTTATTATATTCATTTAGTTGTTGAGATACTTTATAATTAATGGGTTCTTGGACCCCTCCTGCTATGATTCCCTTTCTATGTGAAATTGACTAAAATGATAGTCATGCCATTCTGTTTACGCATGCTACATGTTTGCCTAGAATAATAATACTTATGTACAACCATACTTATAAAGGACATGTGTATTCTGCTCGGGATGTGTGTTTTCACCCTTATTTATTTTAACCCATGATCCTAGAGTGTTATGGCCCTATTTTATATGCATATAATCTACATTGTTATGCATACAAAAGTTTATTGTTCTAAATTAGAATTGTGGTTAACTGATATGGCAAGACATTTTATTCTCATTCTTGTAATCTGCATTTAAATATGCCTCATTTACCTTGATGTAATTCTTTTGAACTTACCTAATTGTAAATAGCCCCTTCTTCCAGAAACATCTCTTTTTGCTCCTTTAACTCAATATAGTGCCCACAATATTTATTATATGTCCATACTCAGCCTTTGTTGACCTACATCTTTTTTCCTATGTTCTGGGTAATGTTCTCTTCCACCCAGGTGTAAGTGCACTAGGATACAAGGATGCTCTAAGATCATATACATGGTATTGGACCTAAGGATACCTTGGATGGCTGAGTTTTCTTCTGCAATTGGTCTTGCATGTGATTAGATTTACTAAATTTTATCTTTTTAATTTGATATACCATCTTTTGTGGTGAGGAACAATTCGACCTGTAAACGGATTGAATACAAAGCGAATATTGCTATATTTGATATTCGAATCCATAAAGCAAATTTAATATGATATCCAATCCGATATCTGACAAACATCATGTAATAATACCTGAATCCGATCCAAACGAATAATATCTAAATTCAGATAAATATCCGATCCAAACTCAAAACCATATATATTGTTAAAAATATATTACATATATAATATATTGATATTACTATGATATATATAATAAAATATCTATATTTTTGTATTTTATATAATGACAATATATATTTAATATATATATATATATATATATATATATATATCAGATTCAAAATTTTTTCAGAGGGGATATAGCCATATTCGATATCTTATCAGAAAATTTTGGATATGAAATTTGATATTCTAAATCCAGTCCGAATTATGCGGATGTCGGATTCTTTTTTAAATATTCGGACTTGAAATTGGATCGAATGTGTGTATTTTGGATATCCATTTACAAGCCTACAAACAATTATAAATGAATCATTTTGTAACTTTATAATAGTTTTGTATCCGCTACTTTATTATTATATGACCCTTGTATTGTACCATTTGAGTGGATCCCTTATCGGGTCCCGCTCTTTACAATATGATATCAGAGCCTAAGTAGTCGACAACTTTACTATTTCAAGTTATCCTAGGTTGACCCTTAATTAGGTAGGTGACCCTTAGAGGTTGTTGATATACCTATTTCCTAATAGTGGAATGCCAATTAGGGTTTTTAGTCCCTGTATAGATTAGTCACTAATACTACAAGCCCGCTACTGTGGATGAGGCTTAGTTTTTTTGGGTAACACAAGTTACCCCTAACTTCTTTATGGAAGTAAAATTTCACTATGTATAAGTTGGGAAGCTAGTTCAACTACTACAAAGTGAGGTTGACTTGAACACACATGTTTAGGCTCAATCCTTGTTCCTGCCTTAAACCCTTCCCTCTGTTTCTTTCTAGCATGTCTTGAATATGTCCACTTCAGAATCGGGCATGCATAGGTAACAAACATAGACCCAACCCAACTTTTCAAAATTATGATATCCCATCAACGTTAAGTGATAATCTGAATTAGCTATGTTGTGGATTGACATGTCTTGGCTTTAACTTGGAGCATGTCCAGATAGCTCTATCCAATTCCATCTATCTAAGGATTGTATCCATCCTCATTGAGCTTGATATGTCTCATACATGAGTTTTGGCCGATGAAAGGTATAAGTTTCAATTGATATCCTTGAGTGTTCACCTCTCTCATCTTCAATAATGTATGTGGTCATTTAGTAATGGGATGGGTATCTTGACTTTATAGTTCACCTTGTCTTGTGATGACCAACAAGTGATGAAAATCCTAATTTATACATATACTGGTTGAACGATCATATGACTCCTTGATGTCTTAAAATGAAGATGTGTAAATTATGATAAGGGCGAAGTGAAAAATAATGGATGTCGTGTTGTAATAGGTCTGGATTAGTCATATTGTAATAGGTCTGGTGGAAGCTAGTTGTGTGTATTAGAAAACCTTTTCCCTCCTATAATATAGGTTAAGGATATGTTGGTATTACCTTTAATTAGTTGTATTGATGATTAGAATTGTTTAGTACAATGAAGTGATGATAGTATAATATTGAGTGTGTAGTACAATGGGAAGTGGTTGACTTGGTTCTCAAATCGATTTTCGCCCCATTTTTAAATTCCCATTGCAAAGTTTTCATTATCAAGCTTAATTTCATTATTAAGTTATATGTATAAGAGGACAAGATTTTAGATTTTATTGATATTTTTTGGAACCAAGTCACCACTGCAAGAAATTTTATTTAGTAGTCAGACCCTTTAGTGAAGAACCCCTTGACTAATTAGATCAACCTTGAGACCATAGGCCTAAGTGTGAAGTAGAGAGTAATAAGAAGTTTTAGATATAAATGATCTAGTTTATCCACCTACGTTGCCTCTCTAGATAGTTAGTTTGGATATATCATAATCTTTTTAACGCTGGAGTATCGACACTTTATCCTTTAGGGATGTAACTTAACATAGGACTATCTGCAGTAAATAATGGTTCTAGTACGCAATACACGAGTAACATCCAATATTAAGGCCATAGTTATGAAGCTACCACCTAACCTAAGTAGATTGATAAGCCTTGCAAATTGACCACAATGACAATTACTTACATAATTATAATTAGTTTTAAAATTTATCTTCCCTTACTAAAATGGTAATTGTAGGTTACAAAAAAAACAATCATGATAGTCTATTTGAAGTGATGCTAATCATGAGAAAGTGGAAGATATAATCACCTTTATAATGAATACAATAATAATAAGATAACACTATGTACCAGTGTAATTTCCTAGTACAACATCTGGTATGAGAAGTCTAATGGAGTTTTGACACATGGAATGGTATAGACTCACCTTGGTATTGGACTATAGGTGTGATACATGGTGATGTGCTATGATCCGCTACATTATGTGAGCTAGAAACCTACGATTGGGTAGGGAAGCATGACCTAGTATGTACTCCTTGCTAGAGATGGATGGATTTCAGGGACAAAATCCTCTTCAAGAGGTAGAGTGTCGTAGCATAATCAAATCTAGTTTTATGGCTTAACCCTACCTTATTCTAGACCCCTTATAGTTATGTTAATACCTAGTATTCTTTCCATAATTTAAGGTATATTATGATGATTTGAAGTCTAACAACATAATGTAGTTGAAAAAACCTTTATATATGAGACATTAGGATGACACATACAAACTAAACTAACAATAAAATTCAATACATTAACTCATATGTTTGACTACAATTTGTCCCTCTAGAATCTTATATAGTTAAAAGATAAAAGAAATGATTTAATAGGAAATGGTGTGTCACTATTGATTAATTAGGAATAAATGCATTTAATGAATGTTTAATATACAACTAATGAAATCTAATATCAAACACTTTCAAAATTTAAAATTGATGGACAATTTATATTCCACATATCCAATTTAGCCTACATGTAAAATTTCATGTCATTTGAATAACATTTGTTCAGTTAATTAAATTAATAATGAAACACATTACAACTTAGGCTTAATGGATATAATCTTGGGTCATATTATTATGATTAGAGTCTGATTTATTGCTTGTCATGTAACCCTCTTTGACTTGAGAAGTCTGCGACCCCTCTATCCTGCTTCCTTTCACGAATCTGTGGAAGGGGACTTACCCCAACATCTTAACTACTTCCTACGTAAAGAACAACGACCGCCACAACTCTGTCCCCCTTCCACACCTCTTCTCACCCTCTACATTCAGAATGCATCTGGACACAAAATGCCATGAGATCTCCTCCCTCTCCCCTTCTCTTCCTCACACCAACTTTAGTGGCACCCATCTTCTCCTCCCTTGCCTCACACCCCATCTATTAGTAGAGCACAACAATCTCTACCACAGGAACTATTTCAGTCATTGTGTCCTTCCTCTCATCTTCCCCTTCCTTCACTCTTAATATTGTAGCCTCCATAAACCCTAACCTCAACTTAGCTCACACCCAGCCACAATGGAAGAGATGACTCACACTAGTGAGTTCAGAAGCCCATTGTTCAACCACCCTTTTGACATCTTCCCCTTGTTCCATCATCCGGGGATGCAAAATAGATTCTAAAACTCCAATACCCACAATAAGGTCTCTCCTCATTTTCTCCTCCCTTACTTCTATCCTTCTTCCTTGTCCATCACCTCCATCTTCCTAACCCACAGACCTATGGATAACCAGCCTATTGCAAGATCTATCGATGTCCCTTGAACTCCTTTGGCTTGTGATCTTTTGGTCTGACACCCTCTGCAGTAGGTTTTTTGCACCCTTTCTCTATTGTATCAACAAACATCACCAAGTCTTTCCTCTCTGTCATGCACACCGCCATCACCGCCACCAAGGCATGTTGGTGGCGATGAATCTCCTAGACTCTAGGTAGAATGAAAACCACCGCCTCCCCCCTGAAAATGTCGCCCCGTATTCACTCCTTCCTCCCTGATATGGTCATCCCAGTGGAACCTATCTGTGACCAATAATGGCTCTTCATCATCCACCAACACCACTACAATCTTCCTCAATGTCTCTGACACCACCCTACAACCTACAAGCCAGGATCATCGTCAGCCACATCCTATTCCCTCTAGCCACACCACCATATAACCCCACTGCCATAAGATTCGTCACCAATACAATCCACTGGATACCCTGCCAAACCTTGCCTTTACCTACCTTCTTCTCCTTTTCTTCATTGTTCCTCTCACTCGAACCTGCTACACAAGCTGCCAACGATGACATGTAATTCAACATGGAGTTACAATACTTCCAACGGAGGTCGTGGTGGATTTGTTGTAGAGCCATAACACTCTAATGCACCTCAAGATGAATATGTCTCAGCTCAGCCCAAGGAACACAAGAAGATGGTGGTGATTCCTGATCTACTCCTCCATACTACTTGGACCCAAAATGGTTAGTATTCCGCTACACTTCAAATAAGATAATCCACTTAATAGAAAATGGAAACAACATATACTTGAAGATAATTTTGATATTAAGTGTCAGACTAAGAGGCTCATATACATATATTGTATTTAAAATAGATGGTTCATGCACATACCTATGTATATATATGTATGATATTATATTAAGATCAATTTATAGGATAGCAATGATCTCTTTGAGTTGATACTCACATAATGTTTACATATAATTAATGTTAATTTATTAATAATAAGGATCTAGATTGTTAGTTATGTAGATTGAATAAATTCTGTAAGACGGTATATAAGAGTAAAAATGTAAATAAAATTTCTTATATGATTGTAACAACAGATTCTACACTAGTATCGATAACATGTTAGTTTGTACTATACTATGTACAATCATCTAATATCGTATCGTATACATACTTGTATTCATAAGGGCAATTGGAATCTAAGTAAGAGCACGAGAAGTATAAACTTATACTTATATGCATGCTAGCAAGATTTAAACTCTAAAGTTCTCTAATTAGAGTATTTGTTTAATGTTAACTCATGTAACACATATCCTTGATCCTAGTTTACCCAAATTGAGCTAATGATCTAAAGAGAGAAAATGATATTTCAAGGCCTAATTCGGAGGAACATATAACCCACACATATATGTAACCTAGACATCATGGGCCATGTATATAAACATGGTTATTAGAACTAAAACCTATATGTAATTAATCATATGCCCACTTAATAGGATAAAAAAAACCTAATATACATTTGGCGATCGGGACCATGATACGAACAATATGAAAATATGTAATATGAATGTGCACACATGTTTGCTTTGGTTTGACTAACATGCATATGTGTTCCTGGGATGAGAACTTGACTTCGTGGACCAAGTAATCAATTGGGTTAACCGTTAGCTATGATGATAAATATGTACATCCTCTATTTTATTTTGGACATTATTTGACTGAAACCTACATTCATTTAATGATGCATCTCTTGAACTATTATTCTACTTGAAAGTCCATTTGCTTGGGCATTTATATTTTTTCCTGCTCTTAATTCATTATATTCATTTGGTTGTTGATATACTTTGTTTAAAATGGATTCTTGGACCCCTCCTACTATGATTGCCTTTCTGTGTGAAATTGACTTAAAATGCTGGTCTTGCCACTTTATTTACACATGCTACATGTTTAACTAGAATATCTAGAATTGTGGTACTTATGTACAACTATACTTATAAAGGGTGTACTTATTCTGTCCGGGATGTGCGTTTTTACTGATATTTATTTTAGGACATGATCCTATGGTGTTATGACCCTATTTTACATATATTTAATCTACATTATTATGCATGCAAAAGCTTATTGTTTTAAATTGGAATTGTGGTTATTGATGGCAAGACATTTTATTCTTGTTCTTGTAATTTGTATTTTAATAAGCCTCATTTGTCTTGATGTAATATTTTTAAACTTACCTAATTGCAAATAGCCCCTTCTTGTGGGAACATCTATTTTTGCTACTTTAACCTACTAGTTAACCCACACGTACACATGCACGTGTCACATTGAATCTATATAACTATGTAGTAACATACATATATCACTATATTAACTTAGTTAACATTAGAAAATTAATTACTTTTTAGTTGACTATGAAAAATATAGTGTACTTTTAGAACATATATAGATTGATACTTTCAATACATATTTTTTTATTTAACATGGAGAGTTGGATACTGAAGAAGGGGAATAATGTAAGTGTAAACAACCATGGGGACAATATTAATGGTTTACCCTATATCCATACTCTATAGGTAAGAGTAAGGGTAAAGGATTTTGCTACATGTTCCCCATTTATTCTTTCTCTGTTTTCTTGTCACACTAAAAGGGGAAGGTAAGGTATGGACATTACCATACCCTTTTACCCACATATACCTAACATGAATTAGAATATTCTAATTAAATTTCTACCATATTTTCTTTCAAAATGAAAGTTTTCAGGTTGCAACTTGCCTTCCATCCCCACTCACACTCAGATGCTTGTGGTATATTATTATTAAATGTTGAAACAATTGACAGGACTGCGGAATAATTGAAAAAGGATGACTACACACTCCTTGGCTTCTACTCTAATTGCTTAATCATGTGCTTTTTCCTATTTTTCTAGTTTGTGTTTTGAAATTGTCTAGAAGTACCTTTATATGTTTTTCTGCCTATTTTTTGTGGTTGCATTCCATGACAAGTGAGTGGTTGCTGCTATGAAGACCAATAGTGATGAAAAACTTTTCTGTAGAAGTCGACCTGATAAAATAGTTGCACACCTTTCACACATATTTTTTATTTGGCCCTTATTAGCGGGTGAAATCAATAAAAGAGCTTCCTCAATCTACTAAAATATGATCACATTGACTTGATTGGAAAAAGAAGATTGTTTTTTATTCTTGGGACTAATGTCTAAACATATTACACAAGTATAATACTGGCCTCCTTATATTCACATTTTTTAAAGGCAAGTCGAGAAATATGTGATTAAATCTTTATCACCCTAGCCCCTAACCCCAAGAAACTACCTCAAAATAAGTTATCATTTTTATAAATATATTTTTATATCAAAATTATCCTTCTATCCTATATCCTCTCTATTTATGTTGTAGGGAAGAGGATAAGGGTAAGTGGAGGATAAGGGGATTTCTGAGAAGGATAATTATCTTTATCCTTACCTGATATCCTCTTTGGCTCCCTATAGCGATATTGTTCTGTTCAAATCACGATCGTCCATTTCCCCGACAATTAGGCTTTAATTCTCTCAACTTTGAGATCTCAAAATTAGAACCCCATTCACAATCGTAGACAACATGACACATGAATATGTTCAACACCTTATATAATTTTTTACAAGATGTGAGGGATATAATTTTTGTTTAGATTTTTGGTGAGGTGGAAATAAAATGGATGCAATATCGATATGTGACAACATATACTTAAAATCTACAATAAATACTTTTGTTGGGCGCAATAATTAGAGAATGATTGGCAAGATGTGATTGACGTCTAAGTATGTTTTATATAAGATGTGAAATAAATATATATGCAAAGAGATTGAGGGGAGGTTAAAAGTCAAAGAGTTTTACTTTGTATATATATGTGGAAGTTATTAGCATACATATTCTATCATTTCTTTATGTAAAGGACATATTCCCTAGACAGTTCAGTTATGGTTAAATTTCCTATTCTTTTTAGGAGAAAATAAATAATATGTTAGCTTTTTACAAATTATACTCCTTTACCCTCACAATGCTAACTATATATAAAATTTATAAAACAAGATCCCCTCCTTTACCCTATCCTTCCCTTCCCCAATATTGACCTCTTTCTCTTCCCATGCATTGGAAACATAAAAACAAAAAAGAAAGGGGTTTGAGAATCGTATGTAAAGACAATTTTTTATCTTTAAGGAAGATTAATGGAATTATATTTATTTGTTATAATGGTTGAATTGATAACATAAATATAGAACAATATATATAGAGAGGCAAAGAGTTTAGTAAATTGAAGAATTCTTAAGTATGGATTTATTTCATATCATTATTAGATTATGACTAAGAAAATATTTTTTTGATTGGAGGAGAATGTAGATAAGAATTGGGATAAATTCTGCATACTTTATTTGTTTTTGAGTATTGAATCATTGTGAGAGGTAATTAAAAAGATAGATGAGTAGGAGAGAGATTGAAATAGTTGTGTATATATGTGGAAGTTGTTGGCAGTAATTTTCTATCATTTCTTTATGTAAATGACATATGTCGGGAAAACATCATTTATCTTTTAAGAAAAGAGTGGAACAACTTGCTTTTGAGGTTTGAAAATGAGAGCATGAGATGGTGGGATGGATAATGGAATGCTTCTAATGAATGACTTTTTTAGAAAAAGGGTAAGCAAGTATGAACATAGTAAGAGAGATTTGGATGATTTATAATGAAGGATTAGACGTTGTTTGAATATGAGACGGTAAGGTATATTGTGTTTCACATTATTTATTGTAAATACACACACATGCCCATGAAAATAAAACATGTGCACACACATTTTAATATGATTGTCTAATAATTTATATATCATTACATGTCAACATTTCTTGCTTGATTGATGTTGTGATGAGTTACAAAAAGGACTCTCTCCTTTTATAATTTACATGTCAACATTTCTTGGGTTTTGTTTGAAAATACGAATTGGAAGGGAAGAAAGGAAGGAAAGGCATGGAGTAATGTTTGTACAATTTCCCACCAATCTCCTCACTAAATCAATATGGAGGGAATGAGAAGGGTGTAAGTGTATTTTCTTTGGGTATTAACTATGATTTTTAGGAAAATAAAAATAAAATGTTAGATTTTGTAAATTTTAATCCCTCACTCTCACAATGTGAAACAAATATATATATATCATTAAAATAAAATCCCTTTCTTTCCCCTATTCCATTCCTTCCTCAATATTTACCTCCCTTCACTTACCATGCACTTTAAACATAAAAAAAAGGAAGGGGTGAAGAATCGTACGTGAAGACAATTTTTTATCTTTAAGGAACATTCACAAAAAGTATATTTATTTGTTATCATGTGGTTAAATTAATAACATAAACGTAAAACAATATATACACAGAGAAAGGTTCATTGGGTCTTGTATCACTTGACATTGATGTGTGTAGAACGGTTTGTATGTATACAACGATTTGTATAGTATTTGGGTCTTGCTTTTGATATGGCTAAAACGGAAAATCTGGCATAAGTTTTGAAGAATAAGTGAAAAAGTTGCATCCCACGTTCCCCTTTTGGAGGGATATCGTGTGAGGGTAGGTTGGATAACAACCGTTTAATGTAAAAAAGAAAAAGATTATCAGAAAAATTTAAAAAAATGTAAAAAATCTGAGAAGAGAGAGAATCTATGCAAGTTGGATTTATGAAAAAAAATAATCAGCAATCCACTCATTGGACAAAGAAAGACAAAAACTAAAAATGTAGAATATCTTGACAAAAGTTTAATTTAGGTTTTTAAAAATTATGTAATCAGTCATCATTTATTGTAACAAATTAGAAGAGAGAACAGTTTCATAGGGAGTTGGTGACAAATTAGAATTGTCTCTTTCCAAATTAACAAATCAGTTTCCATTACACATGGCATTATGACTCCAGTAATAAATGTATTAGTTCCCATTAGACACGACTCAACAAAACTGTTCGGTTTGTTTTCATGAGACTTCGTTCTTTTCGAAGTAAAGTTAGTCTATATTGGAAAGAAGGAATGAGTCGTTACGAATGGTGGATGGGGTTTGATGAGGAAAATGTGGTGAGAGAGAGGAGAGAAGTTTGGAGTTGGGGAGAAGGAACGTTAGAGAGAAAGAACAGTTACTTAAAGAATGGATTGGATTGTGGTTTGGGGGAAGTGGAAGTGTTGGTTAGACGTGAGAGAAAAATAAGGAAGAAGAAGCGTGGTATAAGGAGAGAGGAGGTGAACGTGATTTGGAAACAACACTTGGGCGCAATAAAAGCGGTGGACATTATGACTCGATTAATAAATATATTAAAAAAGTAATAAATATACTAATTTCTCCTGAAGACGACTCAGCAAAACAGTTCAGTTTTATTCTCACGAGACTTCTTTTCAAAGTAGAATTATTGTATATTAGAGAAGGGGAATGGGTTGTTATAAATGGCCTTAGATGAAGTTTAGCGAGGATAACGTGGTGAGAGAGGGGAGGGGAGCGTGGAGTTGTGGTAACCCGACTCGGAGAACAGGAATGATTAGTTAAGGAACGGATAAAATTGTGGTTTGGAGGTAGCGGAAACATTGGTTAGACGGTTAGAGAAAAATAATGAAGAAGAAAGCGTCATATAGAAGATTTGAGAGGGTCAAATAGAGAGAATTGTTACAAGAAAACTTTTAAGAAGAAATAGAAATTCTTTGAGAAGCGTGGCATAAGGAGAGAGGAGGTGAACGTGATTTGGAAACAACACTTGGGCGCAATAAAAGCGGTGGACATCATGACTCGAGTAATAAATATATTAAAAAAAGTAATAAATATACTAATTTCTCTTGAAGACGACTCAACAAAACAGTTGAGTTTTATTCTCTGACTTCTTTTCAAAGTAGAATTATTGTATATTAGAGAAGGGGAATGGGTTGTTATAAATGGCCTTAGATGAAGTTTAGTGAGGATAACACGGTGAGAGAGGGGAGGGGAGCGTGGAGTTGTGGTGAACCGACTCGGAGAACAGGAATGATTAGTTAAGGAACGGATGAAATTGTGGTTTGGAGGTAGCGAAAATATTGGTTAGACGTTTTAGAGAAAAATAATGAAGAAGAAAGCGTCATATAGAAGATTGGAGAGGGTCAAATAGAGAGAATTATTATAAGAAAACTTTTAAGAAGAAATAGAAATTCTTTGAAGGAGAGAAGAAAGAGTTAAGAATAGTTCAGTATTTCAAAGATGTTGTGATTCTATTGGCTAGTGCTATGGTTGTAATTAGTCAAACTTATTCATACTTTATATAACAGTATAGATATACATACTATCTAGCAACATAGCATAGTTTAGGTAGACGGACAAAATGAAGTTCACTATTAATAAGATTGTCAATAGTTAAGATGAAATGAAATGAATATAAGAAAGGAGTGTAAGAACAAGTAGATACTCAATATACATCACCTTTACATGATTTCCGTATATCAATAAAGGACCAAAATGGTTAGACGTCTCACCAATATACATTGAAAATTATATTCATATGTTACCATTTTAAAGAAAGGTAATAAATTTTAGTTGTTTCTGTGTATTATTTATTTATTGTTTATAGGACATACTTGAGTTTGTGAATTGTAATTTTTGTTGTGTTGTTAGGATGATATGTGGTGATGACAAATATTAATGGAAACACTTATTGCATGTGAAAATGATTTCAAATTGCAAAACTGAAAGTATAGAAATATACCTATTGAACTATACGTGACAATATATATCAAAAAGTCTCGCTCATTACTAATCCTGCTTGCTTGGATGTTGCCATTGCTGTGTGGCTGAGCAACGCCTGGAAGGACTGTAGTTTGTGGAGATCAGTTGTCTCTTCTTTACCGTCAAACATGGATTGGACTGCATCGAGATATACAAGTCAGCAAGTATTGATTGACGCAACCCAAGAGCAGAGAGCAAGCATGAAAGGGATCTTGCTAAACATTTGCTACCCTCCCCAATCCACCGACCTATCCAGTTCAATGCTTCTACAACATTTCTCCAGAGATCCTATGTCTTGAGGAGTCCTATGCCCAAGACTCCAGCATCGTCACCTTCTTCATCCGTGAATTGGATATGCGTCGCAGCTACATGATCCACCGAAGGCCAAGTATACTCAGATAGACCTCCCTCGCTCCCCTAACGTCTCCAACATCGGCGCCTGGCACGCTTTCCACTTCGTCTAGTCCATTGCATCTCGAACACTGCCAAACACGCTGCCCTGCTCTCCTGCGGCGTCAAGGAGAAGCTTCTCCCAGAAGCAACTAAGGGCCCGTCTGGTTCCACGCAGTTGCAACGGTGTGTGTAGCAACTGCACATGTTTTACAATTCACAGTGTTTGGTACGGCGCAGCTGAGACCCCTGGTTGGAAAACCAACCGCAAGGCTAGTCCGAGTTACGCACAGTTTGCTGGAAAAGAGACCGCGCCCATTTAGGGCGCAGTTCAAGTTCCGCAGCCGCTGGTGCTGCTGTCCACGCGCCATGGTGGACGGTAAGAAGTATACATTAGACGATCAGGTGTCTCTGCTTTAGTTCTGTATAGCTGCGTCGTGGTGGTAACCCCACGGTGGTATTCTGATTCAATGTCTACCTTCAAGCACGCAATAACGGGAGGAAAGGGTCTGCTGGCAGCTGCTTCGTACCAAACAGATGACGTTGGGTTCAATTTCATGTTTTCGTTTGCATGTTTTGAAGATCACAGTGCTACTTGCAACTGCTTACAACCAAATAAGCCCTAAGTTCCTTCAATGTGTCGGGAACACATTGTGCAAACCAGATCCTCTGTGGCTAGATATGCATACCTGTTCTGATGAACACATGGAGTTTGCTTCCGTCTTAGGGCACGTTTGCTTTGCTACATTTAGGCAGATTTGAAGAAATGCTGCATTCACACTATTCCTGTACACGGATTTGTCCAGATCCATGTAGTACGACCCTTTATGTTTGGTCATCTGGCGCTGCCGTGAGGGCGGGAGGACGCGACGGTCTTTTTTGTTCACTGCCGTGAGATCACGAAAAGTACGAAAAGTCTGCTGGATCTCGGCGCCCGGCGGTTCTGAAAAGGAAAGCGTCGTCCCGCATTCATTGTTTGACTGAAACTGCAGGATTATGTCCGTTTCGCAGATCTGTCAAACCAAACCTAATATTTGTCTTGCTGGAGCATACGATCCAATCCAATCCGCCTACTTACAGGTAACCAAACGTCTCCTTAGGATGCCTATGAAGCAGCTGCTCGCTCCAGATCTGCTCGCACTGCATGTCTAAGCACATTTCTGTACGCCCACAACATCATCCAGGCCTTGCAGTCGCACCACGAACGGCCCTTCGTATGAGACTCCCACTTGGCATCCTAAGGCTGGTGGACGCAGCAACGCTGGATGAATCTCCCCTTTCACGCTAGGCAGCAGGTTCTGTCCGAGGAAAACTACTTCAACTACATGGACAATCAGTGACTCCGAGGCAAGATGTGCGACCATATTACACCATCTTTTGTGAAGAAGTGCTGAAAGGTAGCAATTGTGTACGGTAGGTTTCATCAGAGAGACCATATCGATTAATTGTCCACCTAGACGACGGTGGCTAAATAGCGTAAGGCACACCCAGACCGTAATAATGATGATGGATACCAATTCGTCATCGCATGGAGATCCAGAGGCATCGTGAAGAACTCCTGGAGTTCTCTTCCTTTACGGAGTGAAATGCCGGTGTTCGTGGGGTGATCAAGAGGTTCCTCAGAGTTCAACTGTGTGCGTGGATATCATCTGTATTCACAACTGACTTGTTGTATAATACGTTTTTTGTTCACGAAAAACTACCAGCCACGTTGTCACCCACTTACATGAGGTTGAATCAATGGTGATGAACGTGTTAAGTGGTGGGCAAGTGTATGGCACGCGAGTTAAAGCAATTAGAAAAAGTAAAAAAAGCCAAAAATTTTGTGAGGTGAGGAACAAGGAGAATGCAGCAAATTTTAATTTGCTGCATTGTTATTGGTTGGAGTATCTTTTTTAAAACAAAATGACATGTTTGTAACTAACTAAAAAGATTCACTCTTTTTATAATAGTATAGATATAATGTCCAAAGTGTTTATTATATATACATACTCATCCTTTATTGGCCTACATTCTTTTCCTATGTTCTGGGCTATGTTCCCTTCCACCTAGGCATAGGTGCATTAGAAGAGAATGATGCTTTAAGATCGTATATAGGATATTGGACTTAAGGATACCTAGAATGGCCGACTTGCCCTCTGCAACATGTCTTGCATTTGATTAGATTTATTAGATTTTATCTTCTTACTTTAATATACCGCCTTTTATGGCAATGAATAATTATAAATGAATCATTATGTAATTTTATAATAGTTTAGTTTCCGCTGCTTTATTATTATATGGATCTTGTATTGTACCATTTGAGTGGATCCCTTATTGGGCCCACTCTGTACAATAGGGGACGATGATGGTGCCCTATATGCTGCTGGACAAGCTTGGGCGGGCCACACACGATAGATCGATGGTGTCTGGGTGTCGGGCGCGCCCTAGCGTGAGGGAAGGGAAGGCTGGACGAATCCAACAACCAGCAACAGTTCACTCAACTAATGGCCAGTTCATAAAAGAACTGAACCCTTGAACCGTGCCCCAACTTAACAACATAGCACCGGGTTCTTTTAGCAACTACCAATGACAAGTCACACATGACCTATGTTTAAGGTATAAGTCCTTGTTTTGTTTAGTTCATACTAGCGTGAGGGAAGGGAAGGATGGACGAATCCAACAACCAGCAATAGTTCACTCAACTAATGGTCAGTTCAGAAAAGAACTGAACCCTTGAACCGTGCCCCAACTTAACAACATAGCATCGGGTTCTTTTAGCACCTACCAATGAGAAGTCACACATGACCTATGTTTAAGGTATAAGTCCTTGTTTTGTTTAGTTCATAGAAATTTTTAGGATTATTCAAATATAGCCAAATTATATATCAAATGAATCAGGAGAATGAGTAGAATCCAAATAAAATAACTTTGAGGTCTTAATCTGATCATAGTTTCAAAAGTACGGCTAGTACATGTTTAAGTGGTGATTAATACATAGAAACCCTATATTGGGACCTGAGTAGGATTTAATTTGAATAATATGATGGTGGCATTTTAGGATATACATACATGCAGATTAAACGTTGATTGTTTGCATCCATCTTTGCTTGCTTAATCAGATGATATGTTGAATTTGCATGGTTCTACGTTGAGGTACATGGTTACGATTATGACTACTCGCATTATCGACTGTCGATGTTTGCTAAGGATTTCTTAAAGATTGATGAAATAAATTGTTGGATTTTATTTATATTTTATTTAATTATAATTCCACTATGAGTATCATATAAAGTAAGGTATCATATTTTGAACCCTAGGATGTCATGTATTAAGGGGTGACACACATGAGCCCTGGAAGGGACATTGATTACACCCAAGATAGCATATCAATTATGTTAAAAATATGTAATGAAAAATTCAGTTCTTATTTGTAAGTAATTGCTCGATTATATGTTATATTACTTGCACACTTTTGTATGCACTCCACGTACACATTATAACAATATATTGATCCACATTTTGGTTTTTCAGCTGATGCGAGGATTTTGAGTCGCTTATATAGACTTGTTTTACATGCATTTTATGTGTTTATTAGTCACTTTTGTGGTTAGTATCACATGATTTATTCGCTTTAGTCTATAATCTCATTTTATATCAAATCTTGTATATTTTATCTTTTTGATTATAAATGATCATATTGATTTGTTTTAGCATAGCTGATTTGGCTTTATCTTGAAATTTCAGGAAGAACGGATATACACAGCTGTCGATACCATCGACATCCGTCGATAGTACCGACACAGTCACAGTGAGACAGCCGCAAGGAGCCAAGATGAGTCGATACCATCGACTGGGAAGTTGATGGTAGCGAGATACCTACAGCGAGCCAGCAATCAACCTGTCGATACTATCGACACAAAGTCGATACTATCGACACAAAGTCGATACTATCGACATTGCCCAGCTTCAACGTCGGATTGGTGATAAAACTGACACCTAAAAGTGTCGATACCATCGACACTAAAGTCGATGGTATCGAGTCTGCATTAGTGGGAACGTCAGAGAAAAAGACAACTTGCCGATATTATGATGGGTCGATACCATCGACCCGCGTCAATGGTATCGACGTCGTCAAGATAGGTTTTGTTTCAGATCGATTCTAATCGGACGGTGGTGATCTTTTGGCGACCTAAAGTGGTCCATATACCTAATTTCGGAGGCCCTAAGTAAGAGAGGATGTAGTTAGTCATTTCATAAGTCTCGAGGAGAGGTGGAGAGAAGAACGGAGCCTAGAATCACGCCCTGATCGTTCCGAGAGCCGCAGAAGACGTTTTCCACCGCCGGAAGCTGTAGATCGCGTACTCTATGTCAAGGAACGCCCAGATCTCCTCCGTCCAGGGGTTTACATCACTTTTATTCATGTTTTCTCCATGTTTTCCCTTTCTCTCATCATGTTTTTCATTGAGATGAACATGCAGGGCTAATCCCCTTTGTCTTTAGGACCGGAAGTAGCCTGGGTAATCATTGTATGACATTTTTACCATAGTAATTCATATTTTGTCTCTTAAATCTGTGGTATGATTTCATGTTCTGCAATATATCATTATGATTGATCACCCTAATGATAATCTAATGCCTTTAATTACTTTGAAAAAAGAATTAACGGTTGAAAAGAGACGAAATTCACATTAACTAATAAATCCATTGAACAAGGTGATGTACGGTTAATGGTGGAAACCCAGAGTTTGGTCTTCATGCACCTAGTTTAGGGTATATGTTACTACTACTATGGAACCGACCTAGATTTAGGCAGTGAATTGTATCACGAAAGTGAGAAATTCTGAATACAGGCCACTACTTGGAATGAGAGACAAATTTGACTAATTATGTAGGACTGAATACAACGAGAACCTGCGGTGAAACCGCAATCCTAAAGATTCCCATCTAAATTGATTAAACTAAACATTTAATCGATTGCTTTGTTTTCTTTTATTTTTATTTTCTTTTTCAATCAACTCTCAAAACCTTTTAATTGGTCTAGCTGATCGCGAGTAGTTAGTAAGTAGTCTACCGACATTTCAGTGTCTCTGTGTTCGACTCGGGCCTCACAAAGGCCTATATTACTCTGACGCGTGCACTTGCATTATACGCACGGTAAAATCATGTCAAGTTTTTGGCACCATTGTCAGGGACACGACAACTGTCGGCACTATGAGTGCTACAAGAGGCCACTCTAGGCCACATTTCATTTTATTATTATTTTTGAAATTCATCGTTTATCTTTCATAATTAGCAATCGCCTAGCACTGTACTGAATCAAATTTATTACCTGGCAGGTACCAGTGCATAGTGAAGACGCGTAGCACGGACTACACACTGCCATCACCAGAGGTTCCACCATTGGGATCAGACGACGAGGAGAACAACATTCAAAATCAACCTGAGGATTTAGATTTGCACTCTAAACCAGAGGCCATGGCTGAGGAACAGACAATATGGGAGAAGATAAAGACTTCTTCCTCATCAGCATCAAAGGGGCCGATCAAAAGGCAGGCAGTTAACATTCCAACATATAAGATTGATCCGACACTAATAAACTTGGTCAAGTCTCAAGCATTTCACGGGCTGAAGAATGAAGACCCTGTTGCCCACATCAAAACTTTCGTGGAAAATTGCGATATGATCAAGATAGATAGGTTTCCACAGGAGACACTGTATTTGAAGTTGTTCCCCAACTCTCTTGCAGGTAATGCACGGGAATGGTTGCATAACCTTGATGATGAGACCGTCGAGACTTGGGATTAAATGATTGAGGTTTTCTTTGAGAGATTCTTTCCACCGGAGAAAACCAATGACCTAGTACAGAAGATCCACATTTCTATCAAAGGGTTGGGGAGACATATTCTGAGACGTGGGAGCATTTTCAGATAATGCTACGGAAGTGTCCACATCATGGGCTAGATAAAGAAAAACAAGTGAAGATCTTCTACTTTGCTTTAAATGAGCATGACAAGAGTAATCTAGACTCAGCAGGTTCCGGTTTCTTCTTGAACAATACTGGCACTAGGTGTTGGGAAATCCTGAAGAATATGGCCAGAAAGCAATCATGGGGCGACAGAGACACTCCAGAACAGGTTCGAGTTGTAGGTGAGTCAAAAGTCATCAAGGAATTGAATGACAAATCAGATCTCATAGCCAAGAAACTTGTAGAGAGAGAGGAAGAGTCCGAAGAGGAGGCCCAAGTTAAATTCCTTCAACAACAGGGCTATAGGAACAATGATTATGCCTGGAGGAAGGATATAAAATTCTCATGGAAGGATCCAAACAACTTCCTATAAGATCCAGACTCAAAACCATAATCAAAAGCGGAGGATAAAAGCACTGAGTTGCTTAGTCAAGTGGTACAACAAAATCAAGAGATGATGAGTACGTTAGCCAAGTAGTTACAGTCCCAGGGTGAGATTTTGAATAAATTTGGGCAGACATTGCAAAGTCATGGAGCGCAGATGAGTACACTAGAGACGACAGTGACTCAAAGCACCAATGAAGTGGTGGCCATGAAGCATGTAAATCAAAAAAGACCGGATGGTAATGCAGAGTCTGCTCAAACACATCATCAAGTGAAGTATATATCTGTGATTAAGGAACCAGAGCCCCTGGTGGGGGAGGTCCATGAAAAGGGAAAAATGCATTTTGAAACGGAGGCTAAGCCCAGGGTGCCATACCCCCATAGCTAATATGGACTACCAGGCAGATATTTCCCATTTAGGAAATCCCACCAAAAACCCATCACAGCCGTGCCCACATCTAGGCAAGAGGAGCAGGTAAAAGTGATATTACGTAGTGAAGCCACTACCACCGAGAAGGATGGGAAGCAACGATCCACACCAAACATGAATGCCATGACAAAGCCTACACCAGAGGGTGACATTGAAGCAGGCTTAGGGGAGGAGACCCCAAATAGCCCATATGTGCCACTGCACAAGCGTCTAAAGGAGCCAATTGTGTCTTTTTCGGATAGTCTGAGGCCGAAGAAAGAGCATAGACATTACAAGAAGTTCTTGGAGATGTTTAGGAAGCTTCATATTAACATTCTGCTAGTGGAGGCGCTAGAGCGGATTCCAGCATATGGAAGGTTTATCAAGGATATCATCACAAAGAAAAGGCGGATAAAAGACACAGACGTTTGCTTGGTGAATGAGACAGTGAGTTCACTTATCCATGGGAGTTTACCAAAGAAGAGGACAGATCCCGGGAGATTCTAAATACTGTGCTCAATTGGCGGCCATCACTTTCCGCATGCACAATGCAATTCAAGCGCTAGCATAAACCTTATGCCGTTGGCCACGTTTTAAAAGCTGGGATTGAAGACACCAAAGAGATCTGCCATGTCTATTGAGTTGGCAGATGGATCTGTTGTGAAGCCATACAGAGTATGTGAGGATGTACTTGTCAAAGTCAACAGATTTATCTTCCCCGTAGATTTCATAGTAATGGACATGCCACAGCTAAATGGTTGTGAGATGCTACTAGGGAGGCCGTTTCAAGCTACGACTAATGTTATCACTGCTATCGGGAGAGGTACCTTGACATTAGGGATCGACAAGGAACGAGTTGAGTTCAAATTACCGAGTGATTCCTCAGGAACACTCCCCGATGCCCCAAGCTGATGAGCTTAATTGCATCTCGCCTAAGACGTTAAAGTAGGGCGCTTGTTGGGAGGCAACCCAACCATCGATAATTTTAATTTGTAGTTCCTTCATTTCCTTTCGCATTTACAAGTTAGTTTTGTTTAATTTCATTTTTGTGTGTAAAAACGATACCTTAATCATTTTGTTCAGTGTGCAGTACTGAGTCAGAGTCGATACCATAAACTACAATGTCGATGGTAGAGACGTGGGTACAGGGAAGTGGCTGTAGAAAATTTTCTGAGTCAATACCATCGACGGCCTCGTCGATGGTATCGACCTACCATTAGCGACGTCGAAGAAAACAATATCTCTAGGTTGATAGTATCGACCAGGAGGTCGATACTCGCGAGATCCCTGAAGATTTATAGAAGAATTCATCTCAGTGAAGGATACCATCGACGGCCTTGTCGATGGTATCGACACGGCAACAATAAGGAAGCGGCATCTGGGCCTCACGAGGGTACTCAAACCACACAGAGTCGATACCATCGACACCCAGTCGATAGTATCGACGCGACACGTCACCGATCCGCGAGAAGAAATCAACGGAGCCTGTCAATTTTGGAAGTCGATCTGTGGGATGGGTCGATACCATCGACTCTTGTAGATAGTATCGACACGTCATCGATCCGAGCCCCCACATCAAGCAATCGACAACTGTCGATAGTAGCGAAGACTCGGATTGCGCTACAGGCATCGATACCATTGACACCCCATCGATGGTATCGACGGAGCAACAGTAGCGACAGGATCGGTTATAAAAGGAAGGGTTGTTTCTCAATTCTATTCACACATTCAGAGTGAATCCCCTCAACTTGTGCATTGAGCATTGCTGAGCGACCGAAGGCCTTCATCGAGCGTCAAAGGATCGAGATATCTTCCCCGAGCTTTGCAACGAGCGGAGATCTTCTTCTCTGACCTTCATCGAACTCTATTTCTTATTCCCCCTTCCTCTCTGTCCACGATGGTGAGGATGGCAGGAGCTTCTTCTTTGCGGGCAACCCCGATGGAGATTGAGACGTTCGTTCCTCCACCACCTGACTCCATTCCTCATTTAAGGATCGTTCATCCCTCGACGGACGTAAAGAAGATCTATGAGGAGCTGCTCAAGAGAAAAATTGAACCAAACCGATATGTTGATCGGGCCATGATCAGTGACCTCGGGTTTAAGACCAACCTCGCTTATATCCTTCAGGGGCAAGTGAAGCATAAGGGCAGGCGGTCTGACGAGGTCCAGTACCACGCTGAAGGCCACCCCTTTTTCGGCGAGTGGCCGACGTACAAAGAATTGGTGGCGGAGTTTATGGCATCGCTTGACATATGCGTCGTGCCTAACGACCTTATCGTCACTGATAGGGAGTGGATAAAAGGGCAAGTTTCTTTCCGGATCTACAACAACAACTACACCCTCACCCTCCAATTGTTCAATTCAATCTACAACTGGTATCATTCTCCGAATCAGCACAGGAGGTCGGACAACTGGACGGATTATGATGAAATTTTTGCCCAGCTGGTGACCGCGCCTCCAGGCAAGTCCGTCATCTATCATAACGCAGCCATCACTGATTTCGAGCATCCATTTGTGCGGATTCTGCATCACATGTTGTGCACTACTTTATTTGCTCGAGGCGACCTTTCGCTAAGTAAGTTTCAGGAGACGGACTTGTTCTTTCTTTATAAGTTGTTGAAAAGAGAAGAGCTCAACTGGGGCGCATTTTTCTTAACGCGTGTGTTGGACGTGCGGAGGAGTACTAGACGATCCCCTATCTACTTTGGGGGGCTTATCACACCGCTTGCTCTCTATCTTGGGTTGGATTTTTCCTAACTCACTCCGCTTGCCAACAAGAATAAAGTCAATCTGCATCATCTACATCGCTCCAATCTTCTTACGCTCCGTGATGGCGTGGTCTATGCACATTGCCATGTCAACCAGGAGTACCAGGAGTGTGCGCTTCCAGATCCCGTCTTTCACATCCAGGAAGTTCAGCACTTTCGGTGGCCCATAATTGCCATCGACGACTCCGACGAAGAAGAAGACGGTGACAACAACGACAATGATGAAGGCGACGAGCATGAGGAGGAAGAGGAGGCTTTCACTCCTCTTCGTGCACGAGTGGCACTGTGGAAGCGTCCACACTTCCACCCAGGTGCATCATCATCTTTGCAGCCTCCGCCACCACAGCCCTCTCAACAAGGAGAGGATGTCTATTCTATGCAGGATATGTACTTCATGTTGCAGGATATCCAGCAGACCCAGTAGTAGCACACTGCCTCGTTCGCCGGTATTCAGGATACTACGAACCGACTATTCTTAAATCAGCAGGCCATTTATGAGAACGAGCACCGCCTCCTCGCCAACCAAGAAAATATTCACGCTAGGTTGCATAGGATGAAAATGTAGAAACAACCATTCTATGATCATTACTGGCGCCAAAACTACTTCGGGAGATATTCGCAACCTCCGCCCATGCCCCCATATGATCCAAATTTCCAGGAGCAATATCCATCATGGGATCCCACCGCCCCGCAATACCCACCACCTGAACAATAAATGGTATCATTGTTCTACCTGTTAAGATTGTTTTTGACTATGAGGCCAATGTCAGATTCAAGCTTAGGGGGGAGATGGAACAGATTCTATCTTTTTCTAGCTTTTATTTTTAGTTTTTATCATTTATTGCCTTTTCTTTTATTCTAGCAATTTTGTTTGTTTTTAGGATCCACATGCTATCTAGTATATCCGTGGATGTCTAATTTAATGTGTCATCTCTTTGTTTGTCACATGGGAGTCATGGGTCAATTTGAAAATTTTTAATGAAATTGCAAGCTTTCTTTGTTTGAACTTGAGCATATGACTTATGAAAATAATTGGGTTTGCCAACTTTAAAACATAAGACCACAACTGTACATGCCTATGATTCAAGAAAAGTGGACGGAATTAGATGTTGAGCCTAAACTGACCAAATGGTAATGAGACTTTAATCTGAAATAAGAGAGAGAAACCTTTTGATTTTACACATGTCAGTAAGGAGGGACATATAATATCTTCCCATGGTTCTGTCAATTTATCTTGTGATCTATCTACTTCATCTTATCTACACTCCACCATAAGAATTGGGAGCACTATATAGTTTGTCATCTCTTGATTGCATATCATGTAGTTAGGATTGCATTGCAGTTAGTGTTTACATTTATTGCATTGAAAAAAATGGTGCATTATAGTCATGCATGCACGAACTTTAGAATGCATGTCAATGTCATTTTAGTTGCATTTTGCATAATCTTAACCATTTTGTTACATGATGTGCCTTGCTTCTTCGAAAAATAAGGAACTTGTTTCATACTTTCTGAAGATATATAAAAAAATATAGTAGTTATGAAAATAAGCCCAAGACAAAGATGTGTGAATTTCATATTAGTTCATGAAGAAAAGTGAGGGTTGAAAAAAAAGAGAAAGAAAAAAAATAATAAGTAAGTGAAAATTAGGAAGAGGAAGGAACTTGTTCACATGCATAATAAGAAGAACAAGCACATGTGTAGTTTTGTAGATATTCTGTCTCTCATTGGGAAGGAATGATAGTGCATGCATCATTCCACCTAAAATGTAGCATTAGGATATTTTCACGTGCATTTTGCATCATGATAGGTCATTAATTTTTGTGTGCATGATTGACTGTTATGTGCTTCCATTTCTTCCACAACCACATATTCCATCCATCCGTTGCTCTAATTGGTAGGCCACCCATGATTATCTCCTCATTCATTAATATCAGGAGATATGCTTCCATTTAGATGGTAGTTAGGAAACGAGCAACGTAGATAGGAGATCACAAAGATGCACCAAGCCTGAACCGGAGGATTTTATTATATTAACTACCTTATTTGATAGTACTCACCAATATTGGGGTGGATATCTCTTATGGATGACCATTGTCGCCTAGAGGGTAATTATCATTATGTGGTTAGTGAGGGCCGGTATGTGAATGTCTGGTGGGGATCATATGGCAATGTCTATTGTGATAATATGTTCTTTAGTTGACCCTCACAATTTTATTCTATAGCTTTGCTGCTTGAGGATGAGCAATGTTTAAGCTTAGGGGAGTTTCATGCGAGGATTTTTAGTCACTTATATAGACTTGTTTTACATGCGTTTTATGTGTTTATTAGTCACTTTTGTGGTTAGTATCACATGATTCATTCGCTTTAGTCTATAATCTCATTTTGTATCAAATCTCGCATATTTTATCTTTTTTATTATAAATGATCATATTGATATGTTTTAGCATAGCTGATTTGGCTTTATCTTGAAATTTCAGGAAGAACGGATATACATAGTTGTCGATACCATCGACATTCGTCGATAGTATCGACACGGTCACAGTGATACAGCCGCAAGGAGCCAAGATGAGTCAATACCATCGATTGGGAAGTCGATGGTAGCGAGATACCTACAGCAAGCCAGCAATCAACCCGTCGATACTATCGACACAAAGTCGATACTATCGACATTGCCCAGCTTCAACGTCGGATTGGTGATAAAACTGACGCCTAAAAGTGTCGATACCATCTACACTAAAGTCGATGGTATCGAGTCTGCATCAGTGGGAACGTCAGAGAAAAGACAACTTGCCGATATTATGACGGGTCGATACCATCGACCCGCGTTGATGGTATCGACGCCGTCAGGATATGTTTTGTTTCAGATCGATTCTAATCGGATGGTGGTGATCTTTTGGCGACCTAAAGTGGTCCATATACCTAATTTTGGCGGCCCTAAGCAAGAGAGGATGTAGTTAGTCATTGCACAAGTCTCGAGGAGAGGTGGAGAGAAGAACGAAGCCCAGAATCACACCCTGATCGTTCTGAGAGCCGCAGAAGACGTTTTCCACCACCGGAAGGTTGTCTCAAGGAACGCCCAGATCTCCTCCGTCCAGGGGTTTACATCACTTTTATTCACATTTTCTCCATGTTTTCCCTTTCTCTCATCATGTCTTTCATTGAGATGAATATGCGGGGCTAATCCCCTTTGTCTTTAGGACCGGGAGTAGTCCGGGTAATCGTTGTATGACATTTTTACCATAGTAATTCATAGTTTGTCTCTTAAATCCGTGGTATGATTTCATTTTCTCCAATATATCATTATGATTGACCACCCTAATGATAATCTAATGCCTTTAATTACTTTGAAAGAAGAATTAACGGTTGAAAAGAGATGAAATTCACATTAACTAATAAATCCTTTGAACAAGGTGATGTACGGTTAATGGTGGAAACCCAGAGTTTGGTCTTCATGCACCTAGTTTAGGGTATAGGTTACTACTACTGTGGAACCGACCTAGATTTAGGTAGTGAATTGTATGACGAAAGTGAGCAATTCTGAATACAGGCCACTACCTGGAATGAGAGACTGATTTGACTAATTATGTAGGACTGAATACAACGAGAACCTACAGTGAAACCGCAATCCTAAAGATTCCCATCTAAATTGATTAAACTAAACATTTAATCGATTGCTTTGTTTTCTTTTATTTTTATTTTATTTTTCAACCAACTCTCAAAACCTTTTAATTGGTCTAGCTAATCACAAGTAGTTAGTAAGTAGTCTACCGACATTTCAGTGTCCCTGTGTTCGACTCGGGCCTCACAAAGGCCTATATTACTCTGACGCGTGCACTTGCGTTATACACATGGTAAAATCGTGTCATCAACATTTCAGGTAATTACAATATATGAAGATATCACAAGACACGATGAACCTGATGAAATCAACTGAAGACATTAAAGCTTAATAAATGAGGATTAGTTAGATACTTCTCATATGTATTAGTCCTATGTGGAGATTAATGTATCTCCCTAGAGGAGTGTTATAATAGATCTTGTAAACAATATTAGTCAAATAATGGAAAATTATATGCTATTTGTTAAATATGGATCTTGGGAATTTTAGGTAATTTCTCTCAACTTTAAGGTCCTTTCTTATTTGGGGGACGCTGAAAAGTGAGGTTGTTACATTTTGTGTCAGAGCTCCATATTTTTCAAATATATGTAATAGTTGATAATTTCCCATAATATTTAAAACATAAGGAGAATTATTAAGGCGTGACCTAATGGTAATGGTGTCTAGAAAGGATCATGGCTTTAGCAGCTGATAATATTTCTTCTGCACAATTAAGTTGGTATACAAGGACTCCCTTAGCTAGTGTGATATTCCTGGCCAGAACTTAGTGTTTGCCTGAAGTATTGTTTTCTCTAAGTCTTCTCATCTCCAACTTCATCCACTTCCCATCTTCTTGCTTAAGAAACCCTAAAAATATACTTCCCTCCTCATCTCAAGTTAGGACTTTTGAGAATTAGTAGGATTAAGGTATCATCTGCTAATTAATATACATGTAATGTGGAAATAAGAATAAAGTAAAGAAAAATGTTTTATGGTTTTTTTTCCTTTAAATGTAAATCGTAGATAGAGCTAGGGTTGCTTTACGAAAATCCTATGTGGGTCAAGGAAAACATAAAACCCTAAAATGTAAGGTGAATTCCCTAACTTGAACCCTAAACCCTAATCCCTGGGAAATGGGAGTAGTGTGGATGGAATAGAAACCCTACCCATATGAACCCTAATTAGGATAAGAGGAAAGAGGAAATCCAGTGAGTTTAGGTGACTCAATCTTCCACGCATGCATGTTCGTGGAACAAGGAATTCATGATTCATGTGGAGGGTTTTTAAGAAACATAAGCAACTGACAGTTACATAAAAATGAAAATCTAACTTTTAGGGTTGGTGTCCTGACTTGGGGTGGGTCAACCCAATAATGGGAAAAGGACCTATGGAGGAGGCAAAACACTAAACCCGTGAGATTAGATTGTGACTAGAGAGCCTAACCTCCTCCCATGAGTCAAGAAGACACCCCAAGTTAGGACCTTCCCTAAAAGGGTGAGTTCACAAATCAGTGTAAGAAATGGAGGTAACTTTGAATGTCACCTAAAGCTTGAAACATGAAGTATACAAAGCATGAAAGCACATATATTGAGTATTATTCTTGAACCCAAGTATGTCATCTCTGAGGGACAGGATGACCAAGCCCCAAATAGGGAATGTCACAAGAGGTGAAGCCCCAGTTAGGGAAGGCTAACATGGCACCAAGCCCCAGATAGGGAAGGAGGCCCAAGTCACTACGCAGATGACCAAACCCCATATAGGGAAGGTCACAAAGAGGTCAATCCCCATATAGGAAAGACTAACATGGCACCAAGCCCCAGATAGGGAAGGTTGCCCAAGTCCACTGTGTAGACAACTTGACCAAGCCTCGGATAGGGAAGGTCACAAGAGATCAAGCCCCAGACAGGGAAATGCCAAAATGACACCAAGCCCAAATAGGGAAGATTGCCCAAGTCCATAGTGCAGACGACTATGACCACGCCTCAGGAGAGGAAGGTCGCAAAGAGATGAAGCCCCACATAGGAAAGACTGACATGGCACCAAACCCTAGATAGGGAAGGCGGCCCAAGTCCATTGGAGGGATATAAAGTAAGTGTTGTGTATCCTGAGAGATGGAGGAAATCTAGGCTAACAAATTACATAAGAAAATAATGTGCTCAAAAATTGTTAAAGTATTGATATCTCAATAAACCCTAGACAAGGTAGAGCCCTAAGTCAATCCTAAGGTCAAGTAGGGAAGATTCACGGTACATAGGACCTATGATATTAGGAGGTGATCATGCCCTAAGTGCATAAAACCGTGGGATCTGGAGATATCCATCCATGTTTGCTCGAGGCCCATGGGCCAGGAGATTGGTCACCTTCATGAGTTCATGAGGCCCAAGGGGTAAATGTGAGAGGCACTCCATAAGTGCATAAGGCCCACAGGGTCAAGAGGGGATCACTCTAAAGGTACATGTACCCCTAGAGACCTTAAGGAAGTGACTAAGTCTAATGAAACATGAGATGTAGATGTAAAGAATACAAGAGGTCATGTAATAATGTTGATAAAATCTTGAAGGGAGTAGTGCATAAACTCAAGGATTATGAAAAAATCACTTTCATGTGAGACCATCAAAGTTAAGAAAATTGTGGGATTAAAAGTAATTATGGTTTGGAGTTATTAAAGAAAGCAATTCCACCTAAAATTTGAAATTTTAAGATAATGTGTGGATACATCATCTCTACTCTTGGAGTGGGACGAACTTTGTATTTGGGCTGCAACCAAATGTTTATTTCAGCTTATTATGAGTGAGAGAGATTGAGTATGCACATGTTATGCTTAAAATTGAAATATGAGAGTGAATATCCTAAGTCAATTTAATGACATAATTTAGGGGTTTAAGGTTTGAGCTCACCTTATATGAGGATAAAAGAATAATAGCTTGGAAACTTAGGTGAAGAGGTAATCACCAGGTAAAATAATATTCAAGTGAAAATTTAATAACTAAGTGATAACGTTATATAATGGATGGGGTCGTTGTTATACCCTAGAATTGAATTAGGGTTCCAACCTCAGTAATGTGAAGAATTCACATATCAATAAAAATAAAAAAAAAATATCCAAGAAAGATTGCTAACTCTGAGGGTTGAAACTAAAATGAGTAATCATTCACCTTGACCATACTAAGTGTGAATTTTGGGGACAAAATTCCTTTTAAGAGGGTTGAATGTAATATGAATTTGAATTATATGAATATAAGACTTGATTTTATTCCTAATTATAATTGATAGAATATTGAACCTATCCACTTTGTGGCATGGGTTCAACCCATGGCCCAAGTGAGGCCCATGGGCTATTTGCTTTGCATATAGGTCCTTATGGAAAAAGTTTAAGAAATAAAAGAAATTCGTGCATAAATAAAGGATAATATCCTTATGATTTATCAAAAAATAAAATTATGGAATAATAGACAGGTTTCCATAATATTCTAAGATAATTTGTAATTTAGATAATTAATGGAGTAATTATCTAACCATGAATGACAATATAAGTCTTGAGGCATCAAATAAAAATAATTCGATCTACATTTTTGAACACTTAAAGTTAATGGGGAAAATAAGAAAATTCTAGAATTTGAGATAAAAAGGATATTCCATGTAATGTGGGTAATTATTTTAAATAAATACGTTAAGAGCAAGTTTTGTATATAAAAGTTATCCCAATAAATCCCAAAAATTAGATATAAGTTGAGAAAGGTATTAGTGAGTTTCTCTTTGTATTTAATAGCAAAAAGATGCTCCTAGGAGCATATAGAAAATCATGAAGGATGAGGGATCTACTTGTAATAATTAAATGTTGTTCCCTTGTTTGAAGAGAGAGAAAAAGATATAGAAAAACACCCCTTTGTTACCAAACTTGGCTCAATGCAAGATTATAGAATAATAAGGAAATTATCCTAATTAGGGACCAACCAGAATAAAAATGGAAGAGTTATGGATTTAATAATATTTGCATAAAGTTTCTTGCTAAATGTCCTAATGAATTAATGTATTATATTTTGGTTTCCATAAAACATCAAGTCTAAAGTACTCAACCATCTTCAACTGATGTGAGATCATGGTTAGGTAAAGATAGATCTAAAACTTGGAAGGAAAGTATGATTAATCAGATCAAGATAATTACAATAGAGGATTTTCTTGAAGTGTAAAAGAAATATATTAATTGATTTCCCCTTTTACAACAAGGATTGCCAAATCCAAGTTTTTATAAGAAAGTGGTGGTTCCTTTTTTTTGTGACCTTAGAGTTTATGGAATATAAACTAAAACACTTTTTATATAAAGGAATGTAGGAGGAATATATCTAATGCTTTCCTAGAACCATGTCTTGCCTTTCTCATAATATTAGTGGGTGTTAAGTTTTCGAATAAGAAAGGTATCTTTTTAATAGTTATGGAAAGAAGGCAACAATGTAATTACATATAGAGAATGCATTATGTCAAAACCATACCTATCAAGGAAATTTAGAATCGGAAAGTTTTGTTGATCAAAGATAGGAAACAAAATCTAAAAGAAGGCAAGACTAGCAGACCATTTCTTTGAACATATATGCATATATAAGATCCTTCAACATGTATATGTTGGGTTTTAGGGGAGGCAGAGAAGGCATCGGAAACAAAAGTTTTCTTCTCCCCAAACCCAGAATAAAGGAATCACATCAACATCTATACAGTAGGAAGGATGGTTTGTAGAGATATACCTTGTCCCGAGGCTTGCTCGGCAACGTTACCTCGCGGCTTGCGCTGTCTTCACCTCCAGTCTTGGGCAGTGTCTGTGCAGCTCCTGGTCTCACCGGGACTGTCGGGATTGACAACTATCCTTCGAGCGGCAGAAATCTCCCACCTCTGTTGTAGTCCACACAGACCACCTAGAACTCTGATCGCCTTGTCACACAAGGCACCAAAAGGAGTCGCACCCTCTTGTCGGCATACTAGTCATCGACACACTCTCCTGCCACCAGTCACTTTTTTGCAGTTGTCTTTCCCTTGTTGTGCCTTCCTTATCGGGTAGCACTTGCTCGGGCTCTCTCGGTTACCCCAACTAGAGAGAACAACTTTGCAGAGCAACTGGTGTTATGAGTTATTGTACATGAGAAGAACCCCAAAACCCCTATATATAGGAGGGTCACGGGATAGGGTTCTCTACCCCGGGCAATGCGGGATTAAAGTAGGAGTAGAAGGGTTTGAGATTTTCCACAAAACAACTAACTGCGCCAGCTGAACCGATCGTTTCAAGCATGAGCCGATCGGTTGGGGACCTGAGCCGATCGGTTCACACCTGAACTGATCGGTTGGGACATTTGAGCCGATCGGTTCAAGCATGAGCCAATCAGTTCGTGGTCCTGGTCCAACTCGAATTGACTTTCATGTTTGTTTCCAACTAATCAAATATTAGTCCTTGTCCAAATCAAATTTGTACAAGTGAAACAAATATGTTTTTGCAAAAAGAGTCTTCTGACTTTCCAAACGATCTCAGTTGGTCACACGAATCGATCAGTTCAACAATTGAGCCGATCATTTCATTGACACATGAGTCGATCGACTCACCACTTGAGTCGATCGGTTCATCAACCTGAGCCGATCGGTTCAACCCTATGAGCTGATCGGTTGGGGCAGTAGACTGTGCAAATTAGTCAATTGCAGTTCCAATCGATCTGATACTCTTAATCATTTGGTCCAACACCTTGAACACTATGATTTTGAGCTATCAATTGATTAATTGTTTAATTGAACTACTAAACTCCTTTAGCAATCAATCTAAACATCATTTGTGGATAAACTCCTCTTCCAGGTTAAATCCTATGTGTGTGACCCTGTAGGCCCATTTCACATTGGCAGTGAAAGTCCATAACACTTATGACTTCACAAGCAAAGAGAGGTGCCTAGTCACAGATCATTGCTACCCAAGTGAAAAGGAAAGTCGGAGAACAACTTTCAATCCTACAATCCGTGAATGGTGTTATGGCGAATGTATAATTCTTTTGTCTCTGATATCCCAAATGAACTCAAGGAATGGAACATTCATCCTGTTAATGTTCATTCACTTTCTTGATCTCAGAGTAGACTGGAGGAGATATGTATGACATTAATATCACATACTGATTCACATATGTGTGTGCACGCCTATCTCAATCATATCATCAAGTGGCCATGGATATCAAACTCCCTTAGGAGGGAAAAATCCCATATCTATCACTCACCTCTCAAAAGCCCCATGTGTCAAAGCCACCTAATCATCACCTTTATAACAACCCATGTTTCAGGACTGCGTTTGATGATGTCAAAGTGTACCCAACGACATGTGTTGAGTGTAGTGATTTCCGGTCAAAGAATCACACTCACCACCATCACTGTGAGAACTGACTGTGACTACCATGTCATAGTTCCACGTGTCAAACTCACGGTGGGCCGGTCTGTCCGGTAAACTTGTTCTCTAACAAGTACCTATGTGTTTGGTTTGATATCTCCATATCATGATTAATGAGATTTTGTCATCAACCAACACCACAATCTAGTCTTGTGTGTCATTGTTGTCTATCTACCTTCCACAATGACATCCGACTAGGGACATAATAAGAATGTACAAACTCTTAGCATCCGTATGATCTCATCGTTAAAGTCCTTAACCTGAAAGCATACACCATTGAGTATTGTCATTCTCTAGACATTCAATACGTTATATCATTATTTCATATGACTGAACCAAAAAGAATTGGAAGCTTGACTTTGATGTTTATCAAATCAATCTTAATGTATCCCACCAATCATCCCATGATTGGCTCTCAGGGCATACATACCAACAGACTCCCACTTGCACTATGAGACAATCACCCTTGAATCATATTCTTAGTGATCTTCAAACATGTCCCACAAGTTACTATGCTCTAGTGCTTACGCAGTGAGTTATGGCAACACCTTGCCAAAGTTGGTATTAATTGCATGTCTCTCATCTCTTCACTATACGTCACACGTATGAGATGGAGTTTCCGTAATATGTGATCTAGTATTCCTTTGCTAACCTTTAGCCACATTGCATGACCAAGTACTCCTAACTTATCATCAATGACCGAAATAACTATAAGTTCATCTCATGAACTTCCAGATCCATGTAGTATCCACTAATGCTCTCTAACACACGTATACTTGGCTTTTCCTTTAAATGGCTTTATTGGAATGTTTCCATTTATCAACAAACATTCACTCATATATATTTTACGATTTATTTTCTGTCCTTCTCGAAAGTTCACATCAGTGTAGCTCTTTACAGTGAATCCTTCCTTATTTCCATAGAACTAGTACTTCTCAAGTACTTATCAAGTTCTTATGGTATTCCGGTAACCCTTTCTGGAACTAGACATGCATCCACTCGTCATGTCCCACATACGAGTTATCAGGATGAGCACATCATATTGTCATGTCCTACATACAAGATGATGAATGCATTTTATTCTTGCTATGTCCATATATGAAAGATAATGGGATAATTACATATATGATAGATCCATATATATTCTTAGTGTTCCCATTCTTCATAAGAATTGGACACTTGACCTTGGGATACTAACTCCATGTAACATGGACAAGTTTTCTCCCACTGAATCTGTGCATACTGAAACCTTCAGTATAGATTGCCAATGCATGCTCTCTCTTTTTAGTTCAAGAGGTTTTTGAGAACTATCTCTATAGATCTCTATTCCTATCGCATAGGAAACGTCTCTATCTTCCTTAAAGATAATTTCCACTTTGGATTTCCATTCTAGAACATTTTCATTTCACATCAACATGTGCAATGTGAATATGCTCCCACTAAATCACAGATCCCTTCTTTATCTTTGACATATCAGTCAAACCCTTTGACTATATCATCAAAGTAAAGATCCAACTTTGAGTTGCTTGTACTTAATCAATCACATTCATTAGTCCATTGTAACTTATAGACTTCATTTGCATTAATGGATTCATAAACCTTATAGGTTGTGTCACATACACATCCTTGTTTTATTCCTCATAGGAATGCAGTTTTAGTATCCATATGCCAAATCTCTTAGTCATTAAGTTGCAATCAACAAGCATCATCCTTCTCAAAATGTCATCCATGTGTCTTAACACTTAAGACACATTCGCACTTATGGATTTCATCCCAATGGGTGTTACCATCAAGGTCATACCTTATGGTTTACATGGAATTCATTTAGGATGTAATGGTCATAAACCATAACTCAAAATCTAGTTCCTCATATTCATCTAGATAGTTGATTCATCACATGACCAACTCATCATATAGATAATTGAGGTGTATCTGTCAAGGATATAAGAACTCACAACTCCTTGTGATTCTTAATGTCCTTTATTAGTGTGGGGTATTCTTTATTTAAGAAGAAATTAGTTATTTGATAATCATCCTCTAACTACTTAGAGTTTGACTCCTTCTTGATTTAGAAATCACCATGCCTTAATCATGAGCTTACTATGATACATTATCATAATCACTCATAAGGATCTCAAACATTTGGTTCAAGTATTTCATTCATTGATCTCATCAAGAATTAGCACTTTACCAAATTTGTACTTCATCTATGATATTCTTGAACACTTCAAGATATTCATATTTGTATTTCTCTAAACACTATTTGAAGTACTAGCATTAAGTCCAATAGGTATGTAAATACATCACATGTATTATACCTAATAGGATAATCATTCTCCCACTACCTTAGTGAAGATTGATTAATCATGTCAAAGAAATTCATGTCTCTTACTGGTTCTCTAACCAAAAGAGTTTAGCTTATCCATCATATGGAAACTAGAAATGAATTTCTCATGATTTATGCTAATATGATTGTTTGAGTTATCAATAACTTTTAGGTATCATTTTATCTTATGCATACCAAGTACCACAAGATAAACAAGGCATTGCCACAAAGATTGAAACATCAACTTTATTAATTGCCATCATTGTCATATAATATGCAAAAAATTAAGGTGTTTCTATCCATTGGCAAATATGAAATAGCAGTTCATAGCTCTATTACATGCCTTCAAAGCTGAAAATAAACTTAAGTACTCCTATCTATGGTGGCAACACTTGCCCCATGTATTGGGTGCTTTACACTTTATATCTTGGTATCATATACCTAAAAAGTGTTATAAGTTTATTTCATGACACCTTCAGGTGGAGACGTATTTCGCCTCCTTCTTCTTCAGTTCTTCCAGATTGAGTGGACAATTCCTTTTCCAATGTCCTGGCTTCTGACAATGATGACAATTGCCTCTCTTGGTCACGCCTCCCTTGGCCTTGAGAGTTGAAGACGACTTGGACTGTTGGCTAGCATCATAACCTTTCTTAGCCTTGCCCTTGCGCTTGGACTTGCCTTTCTTGTTGCTGATCATCATCACAGACTTAGGCTTGTCCTTCTTCATCTGTGCCTTAGCTGTCCTCAACATGCCCAACAACTTTGTCAACGGCTTGTCAAAGTTGTTCATGTTGTAGTTCATCACAAACTGACTATAGGATTCTGGAAACGATTGCAGTATCACGTCAGTAGCCAACTCTTGGCTTAGGGGAAATCCCAGTCTTGTCAGGTTCTCCACATACCCAATCATTTTGAGTGCGTGAGGACCAACTGGATCTCCTTCTGTCATGACACACGTGAACAACTCCCTGGAGACATCATATCTCTCTTGTCGTGCTTGATATTCATACATGTTCTTGAGATGCTGAATCATCTCAATGACACCCATGTTCTCATGTTATCTCTGCAAATCGTGGTTCATGGAGCATAACATCAAACACTTTGCATCAATGACATCTTCAGAATGCTTCTTATAAGCACCCCTTTCTGTCTTTGGTGCAGTAGGAGTAGGTTCCTCTAGAGCTGAAGTATCCAGGACATAGAGCTTTCTCTCTTGAGTGAGAACAATTCTCAATGTCCTAAACCAAACGTGGAAGTTAGTCCCATTCAACTTGTCCTTTTCAAAGACCGGTCACAATGAAAAGTTATTGGTGTTTGTTGTCATTTGTACTACAAAAGGAAATATATGCAATTTAGTCTAAAACTCAATTTTAACTTATTTGATTGATTTGAAAGGTTGACGATATAATTAGGACTTTGATTAATTATCGCTCCCACTATTTTTGTTCAAATTGATAGCCTTCACCATCAATTCGGAAGATTGCAGCTTACAATCTTCTAGTGGGTCAAGATCCATATTTCATCAAGTCATGAGTCAGCTTTGGCTGATCGCCCACAATCTTGACTATTTAGGTAGGCCATCATGCCAATTGCATCATATGCAACTCTTGATGAATGAACATGCTCAACACCTTGCAATGAACATTTCATGCCTCTAGGCTTAGACGCTCTAAGAATCACCAGTTAAGTCTAACCCAAAAGCCGACATGGTAAATATGCACCCTGCTTTGGCATAACCTACATGTTTACCCTTCACACTTCCACGAGATAGACGGCGCACCACACTTTGGCATAACCTACGCTTGATCGATCAAGTTTTTCACGTGTGTCACTAATGGAAGGTGTAAAAGACTTAATATTTTGATGATGAATTTGGTTTTATAGGTACATATACATATCCAATCACCACAATACATAGTACGTATCATATATATGCTATATCCCACCAAAAACATGTGAAACAATAAAAGCGATGATTATTGCCATCCTAATGTGATTCCTCGAGCCAAGAGGAATCATGGTCATCTAGGTCTACATCACATGCAACCTATCCATGATGAAGTGCTATATCCGTCTGAGTTGATCAACTCATCACATGAATGGCATGTTCGTCCTGGTCGGTCGTATGGGTGCCACCATCCGATCGGTTGGCTCCTCCAACCGATCGGTTCGCCTGGTCGTCTTACATCTCCTCAGGTCACCACCTGCTCGTCTTGCTTCTCGAGCTGATCGTCTGGATCACCAATTGATCGATTCATGCCTTGAACTGATCATCTCAGTCTTCGTCAGATTGTCCTCCGTTCTTTGAAATAATTGGAAATATAAAAAGATCTATCATATTTACAATTAAATTGGGAAACCCCGAGTTACATTCGGGGGGAGCAAAGGTGGGAAAGAAATCTCGAGTTATCTCAAGTTACATCAGGAATCAGAAATAGGGAGTCGGTGCGCAGACTGAGATGCAAGAAACCATATACAACCAAGCACACATATATAGGGTTTATTGGCCATAACCATGCTATACATCCACCACAAAACCCATTTAAGGGCGACGCATATGGAGTGCATTCATACTACATATCATATATGTATATTAGAATTTGTGGATTTAGGATTGGACATTCATTAAGCCAATTTTATTCATATCGTATGCAATAAATAAAAGCGACAAACCAAAATCGATCACATCGATAATCTTAAAGTATAGAGCAGTTGACGTAGCTCTGATACCACTGTTGGGTTTTAGGGGAGGTAGAGAAGGCAGTAGAAACAAAAAATTTCTTCTCCCTAAACCTAGAATAAAGGAATCACATCAACGTCTATACAGTAGGAAGGATAGTTTGTAGAGATATAACTGGTCTCGAGGCTTGCTCGGTGACGTTACCTCGCGACTTGCGTGGTCTTCACCTCTGGTCTTGGATGGTGTCTGTGCAGCTCCTGGTCTCACCAGGACTGTCGGGATTGACAGCTGTCCTCCGAGCGGAAGAAAGCTCCCGCCTCTGTTATAGTCCACACAGACCACCTGGAACTCCGATCGCCTTGTCACACAAGGTACCAGAAGGAGTCGCACCCTCCTATCGGCGTACTAGTCACTGACACACTCTCATGCCACCAGTCGCTTTTCTACAGTTGTCTTTCCCTTGATGTGCCTCCCTTATCGGGTAGCACTTGCTCGGGCTCTCTCGGTTACCACAACCAGAGAGAACGACAACTTTGCAGAGCAACTAGTGTTCTGAGTTGTTGTACATGAGAAGCCCCCAAAAACCCCTATATATAGGAGGGTCATGAGATATGATTCTCTACCCCGGTCAATGCGGGATTAAAGCAGGAGTAGAAGGGTTTGAGATTTTCCACAAAACAACTGACTGCGCCAGCTGAACCGATCGTTTCAAGCATGAACCGATCGGTTGGGGACCTGAGCTGATCGGTTCACACCTGAACCGATCGGTTGGGACACCTGAGACGATCAGTTCAAGCATGAGCCGATCGGTTCATGGTCCTGGTCCAACTCAAATTGACTTTAATGTTTGTTTCCAACTAATCAAATATTAGTCCTTGTCCAAATCAAATTTGTACAAGTGAAACAAATATGTTTTTGCAAAAAGAGTCTTCTGACTTTCCAAACGATCTTGGTTGGTCACACGAATCGACCAGTTCAATAATTGAGTCGATCATTTCATTGACACATGAGCCGATCGACTCACCACTTGAGCTGATTGGTTCATCAACCTGAACCGGTCGGTTGGGGCAGTAGACTGTGCAAATCAGTCAATTGCAGTTCCAATCGATCGGATACTCTTAATCATCTAGTCCAACACCTTGAACACTATGATTTTGAGCTATCAATTGATTAAGTATTTAATTGAACTACTAAACTCCTTTAGCAATCAATCTAAATATCGTTTGTGGATAAACTCCTCTTCCAGGTTAAATCCTATGTGTGTGACCCTACAAGCCCATTTCACATTGACAGTGAAAGTCCATAACACTTATGACTTCACAAGCAAAGAGCGGTGCCTAGTCGCACATCAATGCTACCCAAGTGAAAAGGAAAGTTGGAAAACAACTTTCAATCCTATAATCCATGAATGGTGTTACGGCGAATGTATAATTCTTTTGTCTCTGATATCCCGAATGAACTCAAGGCATGGAACAGTCATCCTATCAACGTTCATTCACTTTCTTGATCTCAGAGTAGACTGGAGGAGATATGTATGACATCAATATCACATACTGATTCACACATGCGTGCACACGCCTATCTCAATCCTACTCATCAAGTGGCCATGGATATCAAACTCCCTTAGGAAGGACAAATCCCATATCTATCACCCACCCCTCAAAAGCCCCATGTGTCAAAGCCACCCAATCATCACCTTTATAACAACCCATATTTCAGGATTGCGTTTGATGATGTCAAAGTGTACCCAACGACATCTGTTGAGTGTAGTGATTTCAAGTCAAAGAATCACACTCACCACCATCACTGTGAGAACTGACTGTGACTACCATGTCATGGTTCCATGTGTCAAACTCACGGTGGGTCTATCATCTCCTACCTATGTGTTTGGTTTGATATCTCCATATCATGACTAATGAGATTCTGTCATCAACCAACACCACAATCTAGTCTTGTGTGTCATTGTTGTCTATCTACCTTCCACAATGACATCCGACTAGGGACATAATAAGAATGTACAAACTCTTAAAATCCGTATGATCTCATCATTCAGGTCCTTAACCTAAAAGCATACATCATTGAGTACTGTCATTCTCTAGACATTCAATCTGTTCTATCATTATCTCATATGACTGAACCAGAAAGAATTAGAAGCTTGCCTTTGATGTTTACAAATCAATCTTTATGTATCCCACCAATCATCCCATGGTTGGATCTCAGGGCATACATACCAATAGTATATATTTAGGTAGAGTTCTGATTGTCTATTAGATACTTATCTCCTATAGATCTATCCTTCCTTCAAGGATTGCAAGCAAACATGACTTCCCTAGCTTTATCTCTTGGCCCCTTAGATTGTCATGGACATGCAGTAGTAATGAGGAAATTCTCAAAGGCCGAAAGCGGTGTTGTAGTTTCAGGAAGTAAGAGATGACCAAGGTGTTGTTGAGGCCATGATACGGGAGCTAGATATAGTTGTGGGAAGAGGTTAGTATGTGCAAAGATGGAGGATGGCTATGACTGAGACTCTTTCCCTACATGCACAGTTGAGTCAGTTGTAGCGGCTTTGCCTTGCCCACCTTAACCAGAGAGCCTGGCTGTGTTGATGAAGTTCGAAGGAGGAAGAATGAATACATTCCTAGAGACTAGGAAGTCATTATGCCATCAAGGAAGTGATGCAGGTAGAAGGAGTCAAGGGAGAGGAGGTGTTTGGCGGAGTTGTGGTGGTGTTGCTTGAGGGTGTGAGGCAATGGAGGCCAAATTGGGCCCAGCCAGTGCGCTAGCAGGGATCATGCAAGGGGAAGCCTTGCTGCTGCTTGAGGATTGATGTGTGCAACTTCATGGTGGCACAGAAGGAAGACCTGATTTCATAGGGTACAACGACGGTTCCCCTATCCGCGACGGGAGAAGCTTGGGCGGGTTGCACACAAGAGATTGTTGGTGTCTGGGTGTTGGGTGCACCCTAGCATGAGGGAAGGGAAGTGTTTCACCCTACTAATGGCCGGTTCAGAAAAGAATCAGACCCTTGAACCATGCCCCAACTTAGCAAAGTGGTGTTGGGTTCTTATAGTGCCTACCAATGACAAGTTGCCATGTGGCCTATGTTTAAGGTATAAGTCCTTATTTTGTTTAGTTCATAGAAATTGTTAGGATTACCCAAATATAGTCAAATTATATTTCAAATTGATCAGGAGAATAAGTAGAATCTAAATAAAATAACTTTGAGGCCTGAATCTGATAATAGTTCCAAAAGTAGGGCTAGTACATGTTTAAGTGGCGATTAATACATAGAAACCCTAGATTAGGACATGAGTAGGGTTTATTCTGAATAATATGATGGTGGCATTTTAGGGTATACATACATGTAGATTGAATGTTGATTGCTTGGATCCATGTTTCCTTACTTTATTGAATGATGTACTGAACACAGTTGAAGTATGATTGCATGGTCTACTTGGTTCTATGTTGAGGTACATGGTTATGATTATGAATACTCACATTATCGACTGCTGAAGTCTGCTGAGGGTTTCTCAAAGATTGATGAAAAAAATTGTTGGATGTTTATTTACATTTTGTTCATTATAATTCCGCTATGAGTATCAAATAAAGTAAGGTATCATACCTATGATGACATTTATCAAGGGGTGATGCACATGAGCTCTAGAAGGGATAGTAATTACACCCAAGATAGCATACCAATTATGTGTTAGAATGTTTAATGAAAATACATGTTCTTATTTGCAAGTAATTGATTGATTATATGTTATTATATTACTTGCAAACTTTTTTATGCACCCCATGTATATAGTATAACAATATAATGATCCACATTTTGGTTTTTTGACATTTTAGGTAGCTGCAATATATGAAGATATCACAAGACATGGTGAATTAGATGAAATCAAGTGAAGACATTAAACTAAGTAAATGAGGAATAGTTACATATTTCTTCTCATATGTATTAGTCCCATGTGGAAACTCATGTAACTCCTTAGACGAGTGTTATAATATATATTGTAAACAATATTTGTGAAATAATCGAAATTATTTGCTATTATTTGTTATTTGTTAAATTTAGATCTTGCAAATTTTATATAATTGCTCTCAGCTTTAATTCCTTTTCTTATTAGGGGTTGCTGAAAAGTGAGGTCATTACATAGTATCTTGTTGAGAAAGTGTCTTAAACTCATTTCTAGAATAGCTTCTTTGATGAACCAGACATCTACACCCAACCTTGGCATCGTCAGATCATTTTAGGTGTCTACATGTGCATTTATGGACATCATACCATTTATGGTACACCTAGACTGTATTTGTATCTATGGTCTAGTTGAACCGTACATGGCCCAACATTGGACCATAAGTGTTGCTAAATAAACAATCCATGTTAGAGACTGTATGCAGTCTATTTGGACCAAAAGCACAGTTGAAAAACAACCGTATAATTTTGGAATTTTGGTTTTCAGTCCTATTCTTATAAATAGACCCCCCCAACTCGTCCCAAGGATAAAGAGCAACGAAGAAACATCAATATATGGCATTTTTTTACCTTAAGCCACATAAGGATCTAGAGATCCTCTTAGAGTTTCACACCTCTAAGACCTCCCTAAGAAACTGTCTTCTCTCACGGTTGACTTTTAAGTTTCAAAGGGGATTGAGTTCATCTCTCTTTTGTAATCATCATTTTTGTAATCTCCCCATCACTAATATCATCTTTGACGGTGGATGTAGGCTCCAAGATTGGGAATTTGCAAAATCACTAGAAATCTTGTCTTTGTGGTTGCTTGCTTGCTCTATTCTTGATCTTCATTGTACGTATTCAAAATGGATCACTCAATCTTAAACTTTTGAAAAAATTTAGGTCTAGGGTTTGATGGCGGCGGGCGATTAGCGTGAGATCCAAGAAAGATCCGACCTTCCGCCGGCGGCGGCCGCCGACACACCCTCCGGGTGGGCACTCCGCCCTCCAGAGTCCACCCCCTAACATCTTTCCATTTTTTTGACGTTCCTGACGGATAAACCTTTACTATAGGAGGAGATAGAAGGTTTTCTTCCAAAGGTACGTGAAGAACATCTGTGGCCTGATAGTTGGAGAACGATGCTTCAGTCTCCCCTTCTCAGAAGGGTTACTCGGCAGAGCGTGCGAGAATATCGCGCTCAGCAATACGTCCTTGAACGTAGAGATCGGTTCACATCTTCTATGGTGCAACCAGAGGCGATACTCCCGGATCTGAGGAATATTCTGAGATCGCCGCAAACACAAATGCTGCTGGAACAAGTCCCTCATGAAAGCGCGGCACAGTCAGGGACCCTTCAATCTGGAAAACGGTCCTTGTCTCGACATGAAGAAGATGATCGTCAAAACGAGACGGATGGGCAGGCTATTGTCTCTTCGGAGACAGTTCCACTGCAGGAAGATGCAGGCATAGTGGTTGACGATAATGCAACCCAGAAGGAACAGGGAGAGGTCAATATGGATAGAGGATATACATCGGGGACTCAGAATAGAAGAGAGGAAGAGTCACCAGAAGGGCATAGGTTGGAGCAGGAAAGGAATGACAATATGAACGGTAGTGAAGAGACTCCAAGGATCGTGGAATGACAAGAGTCACCCCAACAACAGAAACAGACTGAGGAGCAATCGAGAAAGCATGAAAGCATGCCTAGGAGAACGCAGCTATACGGAGTACCACATGACACTTGTTTTAGGTGTCTTGGGAGAGGGCATTGGCAATCACAGTGTTGGAAAAGCAAGGTGTTATCAATGCCGCCAACCAGGCCATGTTGCCACGCGCTGTCAGCAGAAGAGGATCCAGCATCAAGCTCTGAACTTGAAGTCCAATAGAACGTTTCCACCTTTACCGACTCTGCCAATCGGTGTGCCAGCGAGGGAAGCTCCTCAACACACGCCGAAGAGGATAAATGTTGATTTAGGGATGGATGATGACAGGAGAACGAGCAGAGATACAGCTCTGAAGCGAGCAATCGAAATAACATGGCCGAATAGTATTACATGGACAGAGCTACATCCATTCCTTCGCAGATGGTGGCCATCAGCAACAGACCTGTATAGGAGTGCTAACAAAAAGGCGGTAGCTTTCTTTTCTTGTCCTGAAGAGGCGAAAGACATGGCTGACAAAGGTTTGCCTTTGTTTCGTGGTTTGAAGATTGGTACAAGTCATATGCTAATGGGAGAGAGACACTATAAGAAGGAATCATTTTGGTTTTGGGTGATGGATATGCCGTTGATATGTAGAGATGATGAATCTATGGAAGCTATGATTAAACCTTTTGGCAAGATTGTTCATATTTCTGATTGGCAGAGGGACACGGATGACATATCAGGAATTATAATCCAAGTGGAAGCCTTTAGTGAAGACCTTCCTCAATTCATTAACCTCACTTATGGGAACAGAAGAACTGCCATTCATTTAGGCATGGCGGCGAGGGGACCAGTGGGAGCGAACAGGTTCACCTTCACTGAGTTAGGGGTGGAACTTGAGATTCCTCACGAGGTGTTGCATGGAACTGAGAAGCAACAGGAGATCATCAACCCAGTGAATGATGGAGCTGAGAAGATGATGGATACGAACACAACTGAGTTAAATGTGGAGAATGGTTCCCGTTTGAGGGAAGATGATAGAAGGGAAGAAGGAGGAAAGAGAGACCCATCACCTAGAAGGTATTATCATAGAGATGATAATCTTCAGAGAAGACTCATTGTTGACGAAGAAGGTCATAGAAGGATCCTTCATAATAGAAGGTTGGACGACTACATCGACTTTGAATTTGATAGAACGAGCAGGGTTAGAAGGACTGATAAAACCAGAGGGCGATCGATACTTAACAATCATGACATATATAGCTCTAACACGAGAACTAGAAGGGGAAGAGACTCTCTGTATAGAAGATTTTCTGATGATGACAGACATGGTTTTGATGATTATAGTGAGGATGAAGGGTGGTGGAACAGTCGCTAGGCGACGAGGGGGATGAGGATGATTGGGTTACACAGTTTTATGGATAGTACAGCTATTTTTTGGAACATAAGAGGGGCTGCAAACAACCCAACTAGAAGGGTGTTGAGCAGGCTCTGTAGTAAGTTTAGACCTGCCATTGTCTGTTTATTTGAACCGTTTCTTCACGCTGAGGTAGCAGAGGAGCTTCTTGATGTTGTTCGACTGGACTGGGTAGCGAACAACGATGAAGAGGAGGGGAAGATATGGTGCTATGTAGATGCAAACCTGAGACCAATAGTGATAAAGAAGACCGATCAACATATCACTTTCAGAGGAGAGAAAGTTGATGGTTTCTTTTTCTATGTCACTGCGGTTTATGCAAGCTGTGATGCTTTGGGATGAAGAACTTTATGGGATGATATCAGGTGCTTGGCGACGAACTTTGAAGATGATTGCTGGATGATTGCAGGGGACTTCAACATAGTGAGGGACCCGAGGGAAAAAAGAGGTGGCAACGCCCCCGTGTTTCAGGACATGTTCGACTTTAATTCTATGATTGCTGACAATATGCTGAGTGAGGTCTGCTATGATGGAAGCCGCTATACTTGGGTAAATAAACAAATTCTCACACCCACTGTTTGGGAGAGGTTGGATCGGGTGCTAGTTAATGGAAGATGGGAGGGGGAGAGACCTTCTACTCGAACTGTCCACCTCACAAGATCGAGAGTTTCAGACCATTGTCCCATTTTCACTATTCCTGGACAACAAGTTCAAACGAAGAGGAAAGGCCACTTTACTTTCATGTCCTCTTGGCTTAAAGAGAACGGATGCTTAGATCTTATTGAACAAGCATGGGGAGAAGAAGTGGTTGGACACCCGTCTTTTGTTTTCTGTCAAAAGTTGAAGAAGGTCAGAGGTATCCTTCGTGATTGGAGTAAGAATACAATTGGAGATATTAAACAGAGAATCAAAGATCTTGAGGACATTGTCTACACGACTCAAATGGCCTTTGATGAGAACCTGGTCCCTATCAATGAGTTGAGTTTAAAGAACTCTGAAGCTGAACTTGATCATCTGCTTGACATGGAAGAGAATTTATGGAGAGAGAGGGCAAGGATCAACTGGCTTGAAGACGGGGAAAGAAATACCAAATTCTATCATGCTACTGTGAAGTATAGAAGAAGGCGCAGGACCGTCAACTCTGTGGTCCTACCTGATGGATCAATGGAGTCAAACCCTGTTGCCATAGCGGAGGAAGCTGCTAGACACTACAAAGAATTGTTCAAAGATGGTGGAGGTACTGATGAAGATGAACTTTTGCAGTTTCTACATTATATCCCTGAAGTTTTATCATCCGATGACAGTTGCTCCATTACGATGATTCCCACGGAGGAAGAGATCAGTAACACGATAAAGGAGATGGATAGTAACACGGTGCCCGGGCCAGATGGTTTTACACTACCCTTTTTCTCTGAAGCATGGGTAGTGATTAAGAACGACTTCTTGGCGTTGGCTAAAGCTTTCTTTCAAGGACAGAAGTGCCATCGAGGTCTTTTTTGTAGTAGGATCCTTCTTATACCTAAGAATGATGCTCCGAAGAACCTCGGGTCTGATTTCAGACCGATTTCCATTGAAAATTTGTCGTTGAGAATTATAGCGAGAGTACTTAGTAACAGGCTGACTCCACTGATGATGAAGATGATTTCCCCCTCACAAGGGGCTTTTCTGAAAGGCACAAACATCACGCATCATATCCGCCTTGCAAAGGAGATTTCACACGATATTAATCAAGGACAAGACTCTCTGAATGTGATTATGAAATTCGATATGTCGAGAGCCTATGACAGAGTTTAATGGAACGTGTTAGAAAAGTGTCTTTGTGCCTTCGGTTTCCTACAAGACTCCGTTGATATTTGCATGAGCTTCTTTAGAAATACATGGACTACGGTCACAGTGGGTGATGAAACCGCATGTTTTTTCAAGATAGAGAAGGGCTTGAAGCAAGGTAACGCAATATCTCCTTTTATGTTTATAATCTTTGAAGAATTACTGAGTAGAAGAATTAGAGAGATGATGGCTGGATAGCAAATCAAGAGTTATCACACTAGAGGCAACGCTATAGCTCCAACCCTCCTCCTATATGCTGATGACATAGTTATGTTCTTCAATGCGTCTTCTAGCTCGGTTCTTGCTGTGAAGGAGGTGTTTGAGTCATATGAGAAAGCTACAGGGCAGATGATAAACAGAAGTAAATCGGTTTGTGTAGTAGGTGGATCGGATTCACATGTTGCAGATGATATTGTAAGATCTCTAGACATTGATGGATCAGTGAAGTCTTTCGTATATCTTGGAGCCCCAAAATCGAAGGGTAAATCGAGACTCAATGACTTTGACTTCTTAGTTAAGAAGGTGAACATGAAAATAGCCAATTGGAAGTTGAAACTGTTATCTTTCGTGGGCAGAAGACTCCTCATTGCTCAGGTTCTGGCGTCAATAACTGTGTATACTGCTGCGGCAATTGGGATGCCTGCTGGGATCATGGACAGATTGGAAAGAAAGTTCTCTAACTTCTTGTGGGCGGACAGAAAGAACAATGATCGTAGAGCATGGATTAATTGGAGCAAGGTGGCGACACCCAAGGAGGAAGGAGGCCTGGATATTGTTCCTCTAAGAAGGTTGAATGAAGCGTTTCTAGCTAAAGCCTGTTGGGAAGTGGTCAATAGTGGATCACTATGGTCGACGTACTACAGAGCGAAGTATTCGAACTCACATACAGGTAGGTCTAAATTTTATCCTCAGAATCTTAAGATAAGTTGTACGCCTTCACCATTCTGGAATAAGATGTGGGATGTATTCCCTAAGATTTTCCCACACTTTAGATGGTCGGTTGGTAGAGGGGAGGTCAGTTTCTGGGATGTGAAGTGGTGTGAAGAAAGACTAGCAAGTCATGCCATTTATGCGAGTGATCGAAGACAGCCGTTCATGGTTTATGATTTCTGGGAGGAGGAACATGGCTGGGACTGGGTTTCTTTAAGTCAGATTGTGAATGACAAAGGTATGGAGCTCATCAAGGAATCAGGGGCTTGGATTGATAATACGGATGACCACATTATGTGGGGTCCGGATAGAAGAGGCATTTTTTCTCTAAGGTCAGTTAAGAAGGTTCTGCAACCCACGAGAACAGAAGAGTGGAGAGATCTGGGGAAGATATGGAAGCTCGATTTTCCTAGAGCATGTGCACTGGTTTGGAAGATAGCGAGAAAAGCAATTTCTACTGATGATAATATCAAACTTCAATGTTGTATTCCTCTAGCATCTCGTTGTGTATGCTGTGAGGACCACCGAGAAGAAGATGTTAAGCATCTGTTTTTTGATAGCCAGACTGCTAGAAGTCTTTGGTCGAAATTCACTGAGACAACTGGTTTGGGCCCTCCGATGGACATAGTATCGCTTGTCAAGCTATGTATCTTGGGGTTGAACAATAGTTTGGACAGGTGTCTTGCAGGTTACATTGCGATTCAGATACCTTTATGCATATGGAGGATTCGATGTGCAGCTCGCTTTGATGATAAAAAATGAGAGATCACAGTTGAATGGAAACACGTGATCACTGCAGTTAATAACAAGATGAAGAAGAAAGTTTTTTCTTTTATCCGAGGCAGGGATATTTATGAAAGGATGGAGGTGGAAGGAATTATACAGCCTAGGGTTGGAATGAAGGAAGTTAGGCTTCTCAAATGGTCGAGACCTGATCTTTTCAACTTAAAGATGAATCTGACCATTGGGAGAAACATCTGTGAAGATGGAGGTAGAAGAAGATGGACCGCAGGTCTGGTGAGAAATCATAACGCAGATATATGTATGATCTTTTTTACATGGTTGAATGCTAGTGATTACAGTATGGCGTATATACAAGCTGTCCTTGTTGGTCTGAAGATAGCGAGAGACCACTTGATCAGGATTTCATGCATTGAGTTTGATGATCTTGATACATACAACATTTTATGGAAGAACAGTAAGGATCCTTGGAGAATGCGTGCTCAAGTTAGAGCTGTAAGATCTGAGTTGAAAAGGGAGGAGGTTTCTAGATCAGTGGTTCATAAGATTATCAACTCTATTCCGACAGCAGTGGGACATTAGGGAAGAAGGTCTTCAGAGGTGATTGTCATCACAGACATCAGTAGAATGCCTAGAAAGATAAGAGGTATGGCAATTCTAGAAAAGAGAGGAGTGACCTATATCCATATACAGCATAAGAGGATCGACGATTGATGAATCATGGATGTTTTTGTAGTTGTTTCTTTGTTTAGGTTGTGAGGTTTTTTTATCTGGTCTTTGGGGGGGAACAAACCTGCGGACATATAAGCAGGAGATGTAATTTTGTTGATGGTTTCACCCACAAGAGAGGGGTGGGATGAATAGAGAACCCTCTGGCTTAATTAAAAAAAAATCTTAAACTTTTGCCTCTCCACAACAAGCTTGTTGGCCGTTGTTGTTTGGGTCTCCCATCACCACCTATTCCAACAAGTGGTATCAAAGCAATATATACCAACATATCTCTACCATGACGTTGAAGTACAACATTGAGAAGTTTGATTTCTTAAGGATGATATATGAATGCAAAACTAAGCTAAAAAAGCAATTAATACTAGGATGGATATGCATTTATCAACAACACTTACCTAACTATGAGATGAGATCAGAATATGATCCAAATTACATAACCTATTTTGGTCTTTAATGTAAAAATAATATATTGCCCTAAAAATGTTATCAAGAATAATACATAGATTTACTCATAATTTGGTGTATCTTGAGAAGAATGTGACATTGATTCTAAGAAAGGAATGATATACCTAAGAATATTGACGACTTGACATTTATTTGTTCTTCTTAGTTACTATTAGAAAATCCATTATTTATTTGATTAAATAGGTTCAATAACCCTTAATACGAAAAAAACTCTAGAAAATTTAAAATTATTATAAATATAATAACAAATTATAAATAAAATTGAAATGAGGAATTATAGTTAAATATATATATATATATATATATTATCATATTATTTTTTTCAACATTTCAAAGTGTATACTAGATGCAGATATAATTAGTTGCCTTAAAGTTCACCAATGAATTGTGACTAAATAATGACATTTTCTATTACGAGGTTTGTTTTGAACATCATTTATGAAAAGCTGAACAAGTTGACTAGACTACATATTAACCTTACACTATATGAATATGGATACCGACATGGAAATGGAACAATGGTTATAGGAGTCAAATCAATAAACTGGAAACTTTAATGATTGATTGTAATCGACTCGTGGATGTTGTGAAACCCCCATAATCATCTATGATATATTGTGATTTTTATTTAACTAACTTTGCACTAATATATAATGGAAATTACCCTAGTTGTGTATTTAAAATAGAATACATAATTCTTAATTACAAAAACCCTAAAAGATTGTACATATTAACAATTTAATTCAACTTATAGAAAAAATGAGAAATGAATTCCTAATATGCTTGTATCACTTTGTCTTTTTATTTAAGGGATAAAATAGTACTAGAAAAACTATGTACTTTAGAAAATTTTCACCATGAGTTAATCAGAACCTATTCTAAAATGTGATTTATTATTATCATATTTTAAGACATGCCTAAGGTCGGCGAGAGTTGGCGCACTGGTTGAGGCTCGGGGGCCCCTAACAAAGGGTCACGGGTTCGAAACCCATCTGCAACACTCTCAGAAATGAATTGAGCGTGTCAGGTCAGCCGACCTCTGATCTGGCTTAAACGGGTTCTCGGGTTTGCACGCTATTCGGGGCCCCCAGGGAGGCGTCGTGTGCAGCCCAACGACGTCCTTGGGTCATCAAAAAAAAATACATGCCTAAGTGATATGGCTTATTTTCATGTTATTCTTTAGTGTTTAATCAATATTTCATGACAAAAGAGAAATGGTAATTTCCTTATAAAATTCCAATCTTTGTATCAAATTTGACGCCTAATAATCTACACTGACCTATCTTTTATCCATCTTTCTGAAATAATAAGAACCCAATATGAAATATGTTGGGAATCCCCTTTAAAATTATACGTTATGCATAATTGAAACCCGTAAGGGGTATTTTGGGAATATGATGTGAAATGTAACATGAAAATCATAATAACACATCCAAACCCTAAAAAAGGAAATATGTACACTAAGAGAATGAAAAAAAAAAAGTAATTGGGAAAGATTATTGCAAGCCAATTCGCTATATCTTAGGGCTTATTTATATCATGCATAGAATATATATGAGATTTCAAGAAGAATCAAATCTTTGAACAATAACTTATTTGATAAATCATGAAAGTGGCTATCCCTATTTGAAATCATCATTGTTGACAATATATGGATTCTAAATTTACTTGATAGTTAACCTTCTTCTTGAAGATTCCAATTAAGATACTTGAATGGTTTTAAATATTATTATCATTTTTAGAATGTAGAGAGTCAAGGCTCATTGTTATTATTGTAATTATACTTCCATGACTCTATATATAGAACATGACATGTAATGTAACATCCTCAAAATCTTAAACCTATCAATGATCCTTAACCTGAAACCCTAATTTGTAAATTTAAGATTTTATCTATGAAATAGAATGTAATGTTAACTTAAAGTCCCAAATATAATGAAATACTCTCATAACCTCAAATTTTGGTTCAACCAAGTCACCAAGGAATGGATAACTCCATTCGTATCACCTTTAGTTAATATATGCATTAAGATGATGACCCATATGAGTTTGATGAACAAAAGTTAATGAAAACCTAAATATAATTGAATAGGGAGATTCTAGAGGTCCTAACTAGCTTGTGGTTCAAATTTGAATTCAATAGGGCTTCATTTGATCCTTCAAATCAATTAGTGAAGTTAGTATATGGTTTTGATTAAATATTAATCGATTAACCTAAGATCACATATTATTTAAATGTCACACTATGATTTCTTTGATTTTTTTCCTAAAGTAGGTGTCACGTGCACCTGACTTAAGTTGAGTCACTCCCAGCCATTGGATGTATCATCATACGGCTCTGGACACGTTTCCTACCTTGAGTAGGAGACCGAGAATAGGCAACGAAGTTAGGTTATCCTTCTCCGACTCCGTTTGGCCCCCACAATGCCCATTAATTTGATTTCTTCATCTATGAGATCGGGATCACCACACAAGCTCAACAATCCCAGGTGTGCCTGGACTTTGTGCCCTATCCACGAAACACCCAACTAGGCATGGACTCCTGTCGCTTCCCCAAAATCATAGATACTTCCGCCAACCCTTGAACCTATATATAAAGGATACAATAGAACTACCAAACCCTACTCTCTTCCCCTCCTCACTCAATTTGGTTGGAAACCCTCTTAGTCAGTGCCATAGATCTGGTTTCCTCCCCGGGGATCATCATCTTCTCACATACGCGTCCACCTCCCTCAACCCAATTGGCACTTGAATAAGCATCTCTGGACCCCCACGATTCTTTATTGTTGCTTGTTCTGTCTCGTGAGTTCCCTAATCACTGGGACCTATAGCTCCCCGTGTGGACGTCACCGCCATTCACTGTTTGGCCAGACCACCGCCTTCCCGATCCCAGTTTTTCATTTCCTGGCATCGCAAGGCTGCTGAGGATGTATTTTTGACTTCTTTTCTTACTTTCTTTATCGATTCAGTGACTTAAGAGTTCGAGTGGTTCCCATGTTGCTCGCATTTTTCTGGTGAGGTAGGAGGATACAAGGGTCCTTTCACCCCCACGATTGTGGTTCTGGCCTTGTCGGGGTCCCGCAAAGTGGAAGTGCTTGAGGATCTCTCTATTTCTCATGAGAACTCATTGTTTGGATCTTGGTCGAAGATCTTGGCTCCTGAGGATGTTCCTCACACTGCAGCATCGAAGGAGAAGGAGCCTGGGGGTATTTTACATCTCTGCCCCTCCCTATTTTATTGTAGTAACGCTTTGGTCATGGGCGTTATTGTCTACAAGTCTTGTTTAGGCGAGCCTTGCACACAACCTCCACTATCCATGCCACTTCAGGCCATTGGGCCAAGTGGGCAAGGGCCTCGAGAGTCAAAATTGCCCTCTAAAGTGATTAATCGATTTCTATATATTTTTCCTATTGGTGAATTCTTCATAAATTCACAGTAAATGAACAGCTTATTAGAAAAATTAGTAAAAATAGGTTTTAGAAAGGTTTTTCAATGGAGAACACGATTTTTAGGTTTTCAAACCCTAATTATAGAGTGTTAGACCTTGTTTTCCTAATAAGATAAGATTAGGCTTTAAGATGTACTAATGAAGATAATTAATAGAAATCATGTATTTTCAGGAACATAAGATTCGAGCAAGATCAATGATACTAAGTTAGGATCTACCTTGCTCTAGGTAAGCGGGTCATGCCACTATGCATATATATATATATATATATATATATATATATATATATATATATATATATATATATATATATATATATATATATATATATATATATATATATATATATATATTATATATCTTGGATGAATTGCATGTCAAGTATGATTTTAGATTATGCTTTGAATTTCAAGTTGATGAATGAAATTAAGATAATGATGATCCCTCAAATCATATTATTGCATGTTGTTTTCTATAATCATAAAGTCTTATGTTTATCACTTATGCTCATTAAATTAATGCTATGATCAAGTAATGATTAAGACATTGAAAAGAGTCATGTAACTCATGTAATGTTAATATTAAGATTAAGAGGGAGAAATCCCATGATGATAAAAATAATGCACTTAAGTTGTAAATTGTTCCTCTTTATGTTATTTTGTCTTTATGACATTGATTAACACTTTGGTGCAACTAAGATGAGCCTTTACTGGCATGATAAGTACTTTGGTGCATTTATTGGATGAGGTCAATTACATTGATGGCAAGATAAGAATAATGATGTTAATGATTAACATAAGAGAATTAAGTAACTTATTATATGTTTCTCGAAATGATGGACCTTTATGGTCGTTATGGGCTTCCTAGCAATGATGGGTTTTCTGAGCATGATGTGCCCCACATGGGCAGTGATGGAGAGAATACATATAGCAATGTTTCTTAATTCATTGATTTAATGAAAGATCAATTGTAATGATAATTCATAATGTTAAGTCGTGTCAAGTTTATTTCAGTTCAAGTATATATGCTTATTTTTAGTTCTTATAACATGTATAGTGCCTCTTACTTACGTTGTTGCTTTGTTTTGCATGGCCATGGGATGAGATGTCCCTAGATCAAGGAGCAGGAGGGAATCAAAGCAAGCCTTCAAGTGTAGCTGATCAAGGAGACTTTAGCTTGGTGGGGTGCCATCTACCACTCCATAGATTATCTAGTTTAATTTCAGTTCATGCTTTATATTTGCTTAGCCCACATGTATTAGGTTTTGAAATAAGATGAGATAATTTATGTTTTCCCTTTCAAAATTCAATGTATGGATCTATATTTTGAATTAATGCATGGTGTTTCATTTATCTTATTGCAATGATTATCATGTTTTGTGATGTTCCTTTGAGCCAAGCGACCCATGTTATGGACAACATAGGGTTTGCTTCCACTATCATGTATGAGGTTGGAGGGGCGTTACATGTAATCCCCTAGTCGACTAGCAATATAGCTTCTTGTTCCATCTTCGTCTAGTATTATATCAAGTTCCCAAAATCAATCATATATTTATAAATATATAGTATGAACTTGATATTAATTTTTCTCTTATTCTTAAATTAACTACAAAGATTCACAACTCTTTCCATTCTTTTGATATTTTTGTTGGGTAGAGAAATTTTACACACTCACATAAAATTATATATTTTTACTAGTGATTTATGTTTGACATGCTACCCAGTGGTTTATTCCTTTTATTCCCCATTGATGGTAATACATGAAACATCTAGATAAGTCATGAAGATATCAAATAAACAACATAGCTTAGTTGACCAAGAAGAATCTAGGAGATTCTCCTTATTTCAAGACAAAAAACATATTAGAAAGAATTATTATTATTTAATTGATATGTTTGTTTGTCTTATCAAACCTCCATGAGTGTCGAGGAGCTCTATGAATGTAAACATTTATAGTGAATTCATATTAGATTTTGGTATCAAAGATCATGTTTTTACATGTTCATATTAGAGTAATAACTAGTTGGCATCCATGCATGTCTTCCAGTGATACATGGTTAGATATCATGCATGACTAGTATAAAGAGGACTTATCTAGAATGTTAGAGGGTAAATCCTAGTACATTAGCACAACTTGGGGTTTAGGGTGCTCATCTCGAGTTTTTGGGCAACACAGGTTCCCCCCTACTATGGTTTGAATAATATTGGACTCACACACTTCTTAGGAATTCTTGATTATTGGATTTTAAATTTCATTATGGACTTACTCACATACAAACACATATATGAGTGGAGTCTAGGGCTACTAGATTTTGTATTGGAACTCTAGATTTTTTCTTCAAATTTTCATTAATTCTAGACTGCTTTTTCTATGCATGAATATGATACACATATACATATACGTGTGTGTGTTTGCAATTTTTTTATTAGAAATGGGATAATATACCCTATACTCCTCCTAGGTAGATGAAGGGTGAATATTAATAGGGAGATACATATTGAAATTTGCATATTTCCATATTACTTGGGATCACATGGGTTTTAGTGACATAAAATCATTAAAGTTTTGTAGGTATTTTGAGAATAATGGAACTTAAATGAAAATAATGCATCAATGGCTTACTTGGTGATTTTGTAATATTTTATTGAGGATAAACCTTTCTGACTATTGAGGCCCATGTTTTGGATATGGTATAACCTTGTTGGAGACAAATTGAGGTGTCTAAGAAGGCGAGCTTAACAAAGGTTCATGCATAGTAACTCCCATTACACTAATGGTGGGATTTTCTCACATTGCAAAACCAACTTGGTCAAAGCTAATCCTACTATACAAAATACCCTAAACCTTAAGTGAACCATAACCTAGATATTTATAGGGTACATAAGTATTCAAAATTACAAGGTATACATTAATATCATTCTAGTATCTTCCTATATCACATCATAGTGACACATCACCTTCTAAGGAGAAATCAAAATTGTTGACATATTAAGATGTTGTCTTATATCAATTGTTTCTCAATATACTTACTTTCCTATCATAGAAAATTTACTTCATGATCCTACTTGTTTAAGTATATGCTACATCATGTTACTTGTTATTTCATATATGAACTTGCTTCATGATAATTTTCCATGTGCACCCTCAGGGACTATTGAAATGGCAATGCCAAAACTAGAATGATTAAATATAAAATTTTCACATATGTCCCAAATTACAAATCTTAAATAACATAATAGCTTGAGAGAAAATACCACTTCAAATGAATTTGTTAGTAGCATATAAATGATAATTGTTGACAAATGTGAAAGTTGGATAAGATTGGAAATTTCAATTTAATCTTGCATTTAATGATTGAATCATCTTGATTGATTGTTCATTAAGATTATTTGACAATTCTGTAGATCAACCCATGCATGCTCTGGTAAAAATGTATGAACTTCTTATAATTTGATTCTATAAAATTATGTTAGATGAAAAATAGTTATAGAAATCCAATATTGTCCAATCATTCTACCAATATATGATTTAAATAATTGTTCAACCCAAATGTAAAAATTTGAAGCTAGATCCAAAACACACCTCTATTAAATATCCAAAAACAAGTAGTGAGAAGGTGATGGATTACCCTAACTCAAATCTAGGATATTCATCCCGAAATAGTGGTGGATGAAATCAATATGAAATGATACAATTTTCAAACCAATGAAGCAAAAAATATTTGGTGTTGGAAATAGAGATCAATTCCTTGCAAGTAAAAGTTTAATTTTGAGGAGTAGATTTTGTGGGAAAGTGAGTGGTAAGGTGGAATAGTTGTAATATACTAAAATTCACAAAAGTTGTGCACCAAAACCTTTTCAAATAAATATTTTTAAGTCATTTGGTAGTCAGGAAATAACTCTAATTGCATTATTAGATAAATCAAAATTTGTAATAATATTTCCTAGTAGAATGTAGCAGTGGAACTCATTATCAACACTATCACCAAAAAATAGTTGGGGACCATACAAGGTTGTTAATCTCCATAATCTATCCACCTCCTAGTTGCTTGTGAAGCTAAAATAACTAGTTTACAGTGGACTCTTTAGTAATAAATTACATTGAAATGACATTCTTGAACATCTATTTTAACTTTTCTCCCACATATGGACTTGCATCTCATAAGCACTTATCCTCCTACACATTATTTAATACCATGTAATAATCAAACATATTCCTACTTAAAACTCATGGCTCATTTTCTTCTCCTCAATTTGCATAGCAATGATCATATGTGGCTTGTCAAACATGAAAAAAATGGAGAACCATGCACAAGATCTCCTAGAATTAGACCAGTTCCTGATGTTGGTTAGAACTCCAACTATCTTTCTAGTTAGAATTGGATACCGATTCGACCTACTAACTACATCAAAGCCTTTGCATATTGGTAGTTGGAGAAGGCATCCAACTCCCTACCATCCTTAGTATCAGGTTTGGTGAATCTTTTTACACCATCAAACATGTTGTCGAAAACCCTAAAGAGATACCCACTACTTTCTTGCACTTATCAAGTAATCTAGCATCACAGTTTTTCCCCGCTGGTAAAAAGTAATTCTACTAAATGGAAACACCAAAACACAGCCATGATAGGAAGATGGTAAGGGGAAGGAAGGATCTTCACCCTAAGATCTAATCACCTTCACAACTAAACAGTTCCATATCCTAAAAATATCCCCATGACCCCGCACCCAATAACTTTTCTATTCAGAATTGCTATATAGTTTTATGCAACCCCTTCGCCTTCAACAAAACTTCTACTAAATATTCATCCCATTGCATTACAAAGAAACTATTGATAGACTGAAATCCAAAATCATTGAAGAACTCAAATCCTCCCACAGAGCCATCTAGAAAAATAACTCAACTCAAATGCCCCCATTGTGGTACATTCCCTCAGATCCCTTATCTTGACTCCAAAGGTCAAAAAAAGAACTACTTTGTTGATGAAAAATGAAGTCCCCCCCCCAATATTACATCTAGTACATCCTCATTACATGCTACATTACTTCATTAAAAAATCTTTGATGATCTTATACATCTAGACATTTTGGAACATTGTATGGGCCACTTAAACAACCTTGCCTCATGGCCTTACATTATACAATTTACATCTTTTGCTTCTAAACTAGGCATTGAATTGGAAACAACACTTAATGCAAACTTTCTCTCTTTAAACTACAAACATTTATGGTTTGGAGAAACACTAGATTGATCCATATAGCTATAGGCCAATTCAGAGGCCTCAACATCTAGAGGTTTTTCAAATTTTGAGATAGATACCCTCAATGATCATTGCATCATGGAAAATATATGATGCCTCCAGTGCCAACAGACATAGAATTATTATACAAGGTTCATCGAAGTACATAGGATCAATCTTATCATCCTATAAGAAACAAAAACTCAATGTATCCCTTTCAACTCAAATATATAGGAGGTAACCACGCCATTGATTGGATTCAAATACCACTTGGTGGCTTCAAAGGTAGCATTATCATTGGATAGAATCATAAATTCTTTCAGCTCAAAAACCAAGAATTAAAAACCTATAGCATCACTACACCCTAAACAACATCAATGATCACCTGACATGGGCTTTCTTGGGGGTCTACAGAGACCCTATTTATAAGTGGCAGTATCCTTTTTCTAAACTATATCATACTTCTCAAACTTTTGAGGCTACACCCTGATTGAGTGTAGGTTATTTAAATATCACATGCATATATACAAAATATCACACAATGTCTAGAAACACTCAAACATAACTCATCCTTCTCTTGCTTTATCAATGAATTCCATATTATTGGACTATCTTCCTTAAATATTTCTTTCACATGGAATAGATGGCATCATAGGTATAACTAGATCATTTTCTTTTCTCTCAATCTTGGGATTAAATATAACCTCTCTCTATAGTGATTTCCACCAACATGCCCATGTCTAACCACTTCTCGATCCTTCTAAATACACAATACATCCCTTGGGGACACACACGTTTCCATTTCAAGAGAGTTTTGGACCCGACACATTGAATATGTAGACCTTATAAAAATACTTGACCCATTTCCACATAACAACCTTGAACCTAGGTGGCACATTCACAATAATATTTAGAGTCTTAAGCATATATTGAAAATCTGGAACCAAACACTTTTGGTAACATCAGTTGACAACTTAGACACACATAAAATATACTCCTTCTCCTGGACAGTGATTCTACTATTAATTCGACCAACATTCTCAAATTAAAATCTAAGATAGAACACTTACAACAACACAAAGAGAGCATGAGAAAACAAAGATATAAAATAAAATGGTTGAAAGAGGGAGACAAAAAACACAAAATTATTCCACAAATGTTGTAACACCAACAAAAAAACTCTATTCACAATCTATGAATTCAAGGAATAGATACTACAACTATACAGATTATCACATCCCATATTGTTACATATTTTGACAAGCTATTCAACAACAAACATTCCAAATCTTATACTTTCAAATTCAATGGGGAGTCTAATGTATGAACCACATTACCTAACCATATCAAACTCACAAAATCATTCTTGGGACAAAGATTAAAAGAGAGGTAGACAGTCTAGGGATTGACAAATATCTAGGGTCAGACAGATTTAGCTTGGATTTCTATCAGAGTATGTGAGCACACATGAAAATTGAATTCTACAACCTTTTGAACTACATTCACCAATATAATGACATATCCTACCAAGTTGAAGCTTTGAATCATACACACATAGCACTGATCAAGAAGGTTGAATACCTAGAAATAGTCCAACAATTCAGACATGTCAATCTTATCAATGCATCATATAAAATCATACCCAAACCTCTAATTTCCTGGCCAAAACATGTACTAGATGAGATTATTGACCAACAACAATGTGCCTTCCTTCACTATCATAGCATACAAGATGCTTATATCATGGTTAATGAAACAATACATACTTGTCAATCATGACACACCCCTTGTTGGATGTTAAACTCGATTTTGGAATAACCTTTGATAATATCTAACTTGACTTTTCTTATCAAATCTATGAGAGGATTTGGATTTCCTTATACACAGATAAATGGATAACATCTTGTATCAATTCTTTCCATTTCTTTACCCTCATCAATGGTACACCATTTGGATATTTTAGAAACATGAACATACTTAGGCAAGGTCATCCCTTATCACCTTACCTCTTCATCATGGTTACATCCAATCTCATTAGGATGATAAAACTTGGGATACTTCAAGTCTCATCACTGCACCTATCATTTTCCAAGAATACATAGTACAATATAAAAATGACACCATCATTTTCATTTCCCCGGGTGACCAAAATGTTATCAATATTGTTAGTATCCTAGGCCTATTTTCCTACTTTTATACTTTTAGGTTTAATTTCCCTAAAACATCTATCATTGGCACACACATTGATTCTTAGGAAATGATGAGATATCACACACTTCTCAACTACAAGATTGAAACTTTATCTTTCATATATATCGATTTCCTAATTTCTCCACACTCCATACCCAAGTCCTCCTGGAATCCCGTCATTACTAAACTAAACCATTGGCTTAGCTCATGGAAAACACTATTTTCAAATCTCATGGTACAAGACACTCTTATAAATAGCTCACTCACTCCTCTCACCACCTATTTTCTCATCTAGATTCCTCTTTAGTCCCACATTCATGAAACCATAGATTGTATCATATGAGACTTTCTATTGAAACACACAAAAAATAGGATTCACATGCTGCAATGGGATACTATATGCTCCCCAAAAAAATATGGAGATGTTGCATCATCAACATCTAAATCCATACACTTTTCTTGATACACAAACGTACAACAACTTTATGCTGTGATAGGTTGTATATATGGAAAAATCATGTCATCATCAAATACTACTTGAGACAAACCATGGCAGTACCACAAGCACCATCACCCCCACCCCTTATAGTGCCACATTTACCACAATATACATATCATTAGACACAATATCATCACCCCGCCTCACTAATCTAGTAACACCAAATTCTATTCCCGCCCAAGGTTTCATGGCCTCAGTATCATCAACCAAGCCCTCAACATCAGCATACCCAAAGAGGTTGACCAATTAACTACAACACAAGCACTATAAATATTAGGAACATATAGATCAAACAAACTCAAAAGAACTTTCACCTCATCCTTCTCTCATGACAATGAAGAAGAGATTTGTACCAGTACACACACTAGAAACCATATTACATTGAGATGGGGCTCCAAATACACCTGTGTGCAAGCATACTAGTTTAACACTTACATTGGATATGTTTTCCCATCTACATGTATATGGAACATCAAATGTCCTATAAATTTAAGTTTATCATATGAATCATATGGTATTACAAAGTTCTTACGGATCACAATATGTGCAAGAGAGGATTCCTAGGCCCATCTATATGTTCCCTATGTGTAGATCATATAGAAAAAATCACACACCTCTTCTTCACTTGCCTAATAGCTACCACATTAAAGGAACAACACATCACCTATACACTAGGCTATATTGACTATCAAAATTGTATGCTACAATTATTCAACATAGCCAAACCCAGAACACCAAGCTCATATAATACCAAAACACTCATTGCCACCATTTTTGGGTTATTTTTGACTGAGAAAAACAACATGAAATTGAAAAACAAAATGTCGGACATACATCAACTTATAATAAACATCCATGATGCATATCACATGTTTACACTTTATAAATGATTAGGGTTTAAAGAGGTTGTCATGAAGTAGGTCACATACACTCACATACTTTAGAAAGGCAACCATGTCTCATAGGATATACACCCTGGAACAAATTCTGTATGGAGAAGACGACTAACTATATCAATCAATTTACTTTTAATTATGTCAATGCCTATTGTCAGGGTGCCTCCCTCTTATACGTTTATTAGTATTTTTTCATCCTTAATATTATTCACCATTATCAATGGCTCATTGACACTTCTGGTGCAATTGTTTAATGACTTATGTTTCTTAGTCCCAACTACATTTCAATGGTCGGTATGTGGTTGTATGCCAATATATTAATAATGTACTATGAACATTATTATAAAAAAATCATGTACATCAGCGTGTGACAACACCATTATGTGGGGATCAGAACTATTTTGGCCCTAGATCCTAAGCATTACAACATCCAATTGAGATTTTGTGTCCCACATGCTGGTCCCAATGGTGGAGCTAAAGGAGGCTAGTAGGTGCCATGACCCTCTATGAAAACCAAAATTACATTAGATAATTAATGTTACTTATAATTATTTAATAAACAAGTACAATGTAAAAAATATATACAACACAAGTTGAGTGCTAGCTGGTGGCTTTATATGTGACTTTTCATTCGGTGGACCCTATTTGCTACTTGTCGAGTCCAATCTTTAGATTTTTTTTCTAGAACCTATCATTTACTATAAAAGCCTCCAATTATTGATATTTCTCGACAAGTTCTAAAAGTTTAAGTACTTAGATACTCCTTGTTCATAAAAAAATTTAAAACTACTTCCACTAATATTTGTTTATATGTCTTTCATATTATACTAAAAGGAGCATGAATTATAGCTTCTATGTTATTGTAAAAATCAAGGCGTCCAAGAAGTAATGGTGCATCTTTGTTATATAATCATTTCTTACATTTTCTCAATGACATATTCTTAGTGTACATCTTGTTAGATTATTATTTTCTCTTTAATATGACATGTAAATAGTGGTCCACTCCTTAATTACTTTCAACAAAGCCTTTTATACCAAAAAGATAGTTAAAATTTGATAATTGTATAACCCATCATAATCATAAGGACTAGTTGTTGTGTTTTTTTTATCATGGATGATTAATTCTATAAAATGTAATGGTTACGGTTGACTCCAATGTGGTAAATAATTATTTACAAAATAATGAGTTTTTGTTGTTATAGGCCTAATGTTTTCAAAAGTTACGACGTCAACAAATCTTACGACCTTTCTCCTCTAAATATATCAACATAACTGATATTTATCATGGTTGAGATTGGTGAAAGATGATTCATATTGTCCCCCTAATGGTATAAAATGCTACTATAAAAATTAATTAAAACCACTGAGGCCTCTACTAGAGTAATATTCTCAATTAACAATCTATTTAATCATGTCCAGGGGACAAACCATTTTTGGTGTGCTGCAAAGCAACCTAATGTTTAAGTGCATCGAGAAACCTAAGGTGTTTACACATACATGGAACCAAATATAGTTTAAAGAGTCATCATCAACTATGCACTAGACTAGCCTTAGGATGAATCTATATATTGGTGTGATAATTGCCAATTTTGATGTGTTCTGCTTTTTTGGTCAGAGAAAAAAAATCGAAGTCTCTATAAGATTTATTATTTATAGATATAAGTTTGAACAATGTAGAGGAAGGTTGAATGACATATGATGTGATTAATTAACTAGTAATATGTAATATTTTAGTATATATTTTAAAACTTTATTATGTATTTATGCTATTAAGACATATTTCTTAATCAAGATCTCAAGATGAAACCAAGCTACCATACAATAAGAGAATACAAACACATATTTGGTTCATAATGTACACATTATAATTAGGCACATTAAAAAGTATCTAATCAAATTTATTATCTTTATCATCACATTTTCTCTCTTATCTAAAATATAAGTTAATTAAAATCTAATTCATTTTTTTAAATTTAAGATTAATAATGGAGAGTTGTCATGTTATTGAAAACAATGATAGTAGGAATTTCTCATAACTAGATTATCACATTTTTTTACAAATATATATTTTTACTAGTATAAGATGCAAGTGCATTTTGCAAATACACACTAATATGTTCTTGCAAGTTGGAGTTTTTTTGGCAGTCAAGTAACATTTGTACTCAATGTTTCACTATACGACATTTGATGGTATTCTTAGAACATAAATCATGTTTAATATTTGTAAATTGTTGTTGTTTATTATTATAGAAGTGCCTACAACTGCTAATGAAGTGGCATCCGAGTGGTAAAAGTTGTCTTGTATTACCAAGAGGTCAAGAGTTTGAACCCTGGAGATGTGATTAATAAATTGCCAAATTTGTTTTTAAAAGAAAGTGCCTACAACTTTGACTCATAATAAACAAAATGTATGAATTTATTATACACTTGAGCACATAAGGACCAAAAAAATCTTTAAAAAAATAACCATGACCCTAGTCATGACCCCTACTGTATTTTCAAACTCAAAAATTCAAGTCAACTTGACTCCCCAATGAACAATGGATGTGGCTTTGGTTAGTCGTTTATGTGAGAGTCACAACATAGCCAGAGTGCACAAGAAAGTGGTCCACCCGGGTTCCCTCGATGGGTCATATCAAAAGGTAAGTTATCTTTTTTTGTCTATTATGTTATCTTATACATTTTAAAATTAATAGATGTCAAAGTTAAGCCTACCAATTGATGACAACATCAATGAGATACAAGGTTTGTGTAGCATTATAATATAGATGAATGTAACATCTATTATTTTTTGAGACAAAAGAACTAGTTCGAAAGTAAAAGAAACAATGGGAAATCAAGTAAGTCCAAAATGTTGTTGAAGATTACACATAGTTAAGAACATAAGTTAAGTTTTGGAAGCATTTTTATGTTGAAAATCAATATTTGGTAATTTATGTGGTCTGACTAATCATGGTTTTGGTCATATTTCATGTATTAACCTATACATAAGCATATAGAGATTTTTGACAAAAAGAGCACATACAGAATGATCTGATATTAAGATAGTTCAATCTTGTTACTATTAAAAAATACACTAATTTATTTGAGTACATAAATAACCCTTAATGTGTGTAATTATGTAAAATTTATAATTTTCTAAGTATAATATTTTTCTTTAGAAAAATATAAATTTGTATTGTATCCAAGTTACATTTTTCATAATTTTAGTTATAAGATACATGTAGATATAGTTGAATACATGTAGAAATAGTTTATTAATCATATATTTGTAAACCTTGAAATGTGACTTAACATGAACATATACTATTAGGAGTTTTTTATTTCAACAACATCTGTGACATAAATGTGTAGTTTGGTTGATAAACACATTGAACCTTACAATTTGATGAACAATGATAATGGGAAAAAAGATAAGTATTTCTAAGAATTTATCAACAAAGAGGGTAATTACAATAATTAGATATTGATAACTCCCAAAAAAGGTAAATATGCCTAATTTTCTATCAATGGTGTAAATTTTATTCAATTAACATTTGTATAGTAACTGGCAGTAATTACCTTGATTTGTGCAATAAAATGGACATATATTTCTTGATTTTGGGAAAATCTAGAACAATAAGTATATACATGATAAAATATGAGAAGGCTATTCCTAATCATTTATATACTTCGAACTAAATATTTTCTTAGACATAGGATGATAAAGTATAGAAAATAATATATACTTTAGAAAATTTTGAAGTTTGCAACATGAGTTAATTTAGACATATTTTAACATTTGTTTTGACATTATCTACTTTTGAGAGAATATTGTTTTATTTGGTTAATTTCATGCTATAAGTTTTTTTATGTTCTAAATGTTAAAAAAATAGTGTCAATGGATATTATACTTTTGGAAGTACTAATCTTTATTGCCAAAAGTTGACCTGGGGATATACAATGACCTACCCTCTAACCCTATTTCCAAATTTAAACGAATTCAAAATGAATTATGTTGGAAACCTCTTTAAAATTAAACCCTAAAGATTACCTTGGGATATTTAATAGAAATTTTAATGGAACTTTTATAGGACATGTACTTGGAAAAATTAATTGGAAATCAAAAACTAAAGGAATCACAAATGTATCAGTAAAAGATGACTACAATAATATGATAATATGATATGGATTGTAGCATTTGTTTGTTCACACGTATAATCTACTTGAATTTTCTAGAAGGATCTAATCTTAGAACAACAATTTAGTTCTTAATTCTTGAAGGTACAAAATTCTTCTATACATGTTTAATTGAGCTGTTTATGGAAATTTATAAACCATACATTGCCAATTGAGTTTGGTGAGCCTGAGCATGATTGATCTTTATCCTTCTTCTTTCAGACCCAATTTATAATACTTGAATAGTGGTACATCATTGGTATTACTCAAATTTATATAGCTAAGTTTCACTTGTTATCAGTGAACTCATGCTTCTATGACTCTACACAGATAATGGGAAAGGTGGTTCCCTATTTGACTAGAAACCACCTTGATGTGCTTGTTTATGTAGGGTTATGAGAACATATGGATATTGAAGCATTAACAAAACATACAAGGTTTGAAAATATGATATATTCTTGAATATTAATTAAACTCATTGAATGAACTTATATCTAATTCCTCACTTAATTTTAATAACTTATACATGATTTTGACTCCTTTCATAATTCAATAATATTTTTATATAGTGAATAGGGAGGTAGGGGTCAGGAAAAGTATAATGATCTCACTTTTTAGCATCCCCTAATTAATTAAGGACCTTAAAGTTGAGAGTCATTACCTAAAATTCTCAAGACCAGATTTAACCAAATAAAAAATAATAGCAAATAATTCCTATTATTTCACAAATTTTATTTACATGGTCTAAAATGATGCTCCTCTAAAGAATTATATGAACTTCCAACATGGAACTAATACATATTGGGAAGAAGTATCTAACTAATCCTCCTTTACTTTGCTTTAATGTCCGATGAATTTCATCTAATTCCATGGTTATCAGAACCGGACTTACTATCGGTTCGGTCCCATCCCAAAGCCGGAACTGAAGTTTGACTGGCGCAAACTGGTGAATCGACATGTTGAACCAGTGAACTGACAAACCCATCAAGTTTTTAGCCTAACCGGCTGGTTTTCTGACATAGCAAATCAATGTATTGTTGCTGCTATATTTAGCTTATTTGGCTATTGGGTGTTGGTTGCATAACTATTTCTTTTGCCATTTCAATGGTAATACTTCTATTCTTCATCTACAGTTCACTAAACTAATTGTTACAATTGAATTGTGATTGATTAAAATGTAGTATCTAGACATTTTTCTGATTGTTTTTTAATTTCACGTTGCATTATTTAGCATGCATTGTCCCCAAAATGGCGTTAAAGACTTGTAGACTTGTAGTAGATTTAAGTTATTGTAGTTAAATAATATTACATTGGGTTGTACACTTTATGAATTAGTTAATTAGTTTTGAATTCTATATAAATGTTGGTATATGTATATCCATGTGTTGAATAATATTTGTTATTTGGTTTGTTTATCAAGTTATTGTGAGTGATTGTGATTTTATTCATATTTTGTAACTTTTGCAAGGATATTTTTCATGAGTATCAAATACATTTATATATATTTAAATTAGTGATGACGTCTGAATTAGTTAATTAATTCTGAATACCATATAAATGTTGGTATATGTATGTCCATTTGTTGAATAATATTTGTTATTTGGTTTGTTTATCAAGTTATTGTGAGAAGATGTACTATTATTCATGTTTAGTAACTTTTGCAGGGATAGTTTTCATGAGTATCAAATACATTTATATATGTTTAAATTATTAGTGATATCATGTTGATATCAACGGTTGAACCGGGCGAACCACTGGTTGAACCAGTGAACTAAGAACTAGAGGCCTCACCGGTTCGCTAACCAGTTCAGTTCTGAAAACCTTGTTTGATTCATAATGTCTCGACATCTTCATATATTACACCTTTCCTAAAATGGCATGAAACAAAGCACAAATAAATATATTTCTATATTGTGGTACGAGGAGTGCAACCAAAATGTGTGCATGTAGGTGTAAGACCATAAACAATCATAGCAGCAACTATCATTATATAATCGAACATGCATTTTCTTTTCTAACTTCTTGAACGTTATCCTTTCACTCTCTTTGGTGTGCCTTCTCTTTAGGGGATCCTTACTATGGGAAACCCTCTCTTTAGAGTTTGGTGCCTGCAGTAAACTTTCATAACCTTTCCTCACCCAGGCTTAGTTTTATACATAGGCCTTCCTTTCTAGGCTTGGCCTGTGGTGATCTTTCTTTTCAGGCTTCCTCACCCGTAATTCCTTTTATAACATGATTTTTCACATGTGTTTACACAGTTGAAATGCAAATATTTGATTAATAAGGATATATTATATATTTTTTGTGTGCCTTGTTTTAAAAGTATGTCTTTCATTTGCACACCCTCCTTTGCAATATTTTTCATGGTTTTACTATTTTCAATATTTCATTAGTGGTGTTGGATAAAAGAAAAGATAGAAAATTCAATGATAACTGAATTTCTAAAGGTAATCTATAATTAATATTTTCATATGGAATTAAGTGGAATTTTCTAGAGAAGTGATGTTGAAGGCAACCAATGGTTTGATTTTGGTTCCATATTGTTTTTAATGAGAAAATTTATCAAAATTAGAAATCTAGCAAAGTTCAGAAGAGAAAAGATTAATTGGATGCCTTAAAATAAATGAATCAAAATGGAAACTTGGAGATAAATAAAAATATCCTTAACTTTTGTATTTTGGTCTCAAATCTCACTCAGACCTAGATATACGTGCTTAAGACTTTCCTTTAAATTTTGGTATTAAAAGGGTAAAAGGAGTGAGACTTATGAATTTAACTAGTTATCCTGAAGTGAAAGGGAATACGGAATAAATTAAATGTCATGTTTTAATTGAGTTTGGAATCTATACCTGACCCTTCTAGCACTATCACGTGCGATCATAGCCACAAAATCAGGATCTGATGGCTAGAAGACCTTCTCCTACCTTCGGCTAAGAAGGAAATCAGGTGCAATGTTTTTTATTCGTTCACTCACACCTTTCTCTCTCCTCAGTCCAAACTAGATCCTAAAATGTATCATATCAAGATTAGGATACAAAATAGAACCAGCCTATGCTAGGATTTGATGCATGTGGAAGGCCATTAAGGTTTTCCCCAAATTGCCAACCCTACAGATACCCCATTCCCCATAGAATGAGCTATATAAGGGGGTATCCCCCTCTACGAAATCACCAAGCCTTTGACAAGGCTTTTTTGGACTCTCAAATTGTAACTCTTCTTCCAATTATCCTGTTAAGCTCGTCCTCCCTCCCTTGCTTCGAATTTGAGCAACTTAGAGGATCTTTCTTATCATTCTCCTTGCTTGGGCGGCCACCGAGTAATCAAACTCCACTTTCGAGTCCGGTAGGGTGTGGAGAAGGAGGTGGTACTCTTACTTGTTGACCAAGAGGCCTAAATCTTAGAGTCAACCCTTCAGTTGACTGCCTGCTCATGAGGAAGAGCTGAGATGAGGTTGAAGACAACCTTCAATGAAAAGACCTCTTAGCCCCTGACTCTTCTTCTTAGCATGTTAGGGTTTTTTCGTCCTTTCTTCCCTTTTTACTCTATCTAGAGGACTTTGCCATGCAGAACGAGTGCCTAGTTGGCATGAGCCCATTGGCTCGGACATGCACCAGTGGCACAGCTGAGATTCAGGTCGATCACTTAGGTGGGGAGCCCCTATTGGCTAGAAATGTTTATTTTTGCAATATTATAGTAATTCATAGGAATCTTCAAATATGGCAAGTAATATATGAAAATTAATCAAAAAAATATAAGGAATTCGATGAAATAGGACTCGATACCTAATTCTTATTCCAAAAGTGCCTAAAATTGCTAACTTAATATATTAAAAGCATGGAAACCATAATTCCTTAGTTTTAATGATCACAACTTTCTTAAATAACTTTGATGGATAAAGTTTAGTCTTTTTGGATAAAAAGGACATATTGGTCTTAATTTGATATTAAGAATGCAAATCATATTAGAATTAGGGTTTGTAAGTTAAAAAAGCATTATATGTGATAATTAGGGTTTGGGAAGCCAAAACCCTAATGGAACCCTAATTTGACCCCAAAACCCTAACTTGAAACCCAAGTCAGTCCTAATGTTAGTTTATGGTTAAAATAGTAATATTGGGTGTTATGCATTAATTTTAGGGTGATTGGTTGCTTGGTTACAACTTCTCATATTTTATACTTTTGATCATCTTTGAGAAAGGTATGTGGTTACGCTTATGCCTACTCACCTTATCGACTTCTAGGTTTTGTGATGTTTCTCGAAAGGATTGCAAATTAAACTATTGGATGTTTATTTAATTATCTACAATCTATAAATTCCCTATGAGTATCACATGATATAAGAATAACTTGCTCAAACCCCTCATACCAACACTAGAAGTCTGAAAATAGAAAGATTGAGAGAAAGAGAGTCATGGAGGTGACTAGGACCAAACCCCAGATTGGGAGGATCATATGAGATCAAGCCCTAGATTTAGAAGACCAACACGACACCAAGCCCCAGATTGGGAAGGTGGCCTAAGTCCACCATAGGGACAAAACCCTAGAAGAGGGCATCTTAAAGGTTGAGTAAATAAGGGTTGATAATTTATGATGCAAATGTAAATTTTGATTCTATAACAATAATTGGTTCTATGATTTGATATGTTGTTACATCACCATCATCATTTATTACCTTAGAGTGTCATTATATTTATCAACATCAAATTGTTATGTAAAGTACACATTTTTAATGTAATCAACATGTTAATTACTAATTCTAAGGTTTTATATATTAAGAACCACTTAAATTAGTATTAGCCCCACTTTCAAAATTAAGATTAGAATTAGGCTTTAAATACATTTTATTATTGTTATATAGTTTTTCTATACTTCGATTATCCAAATAGCTTATACAACATGTATAAATTAAATGCATAACCACCAATAGTATATCATCACGACAGTAGGACCTATTTTCCACTAACCTCTATTCTTGGCCGACTCAGGACTGGGAGAAAGGACCTCACTTCCCTTGTATCTTGAACGTGCACATAGGGTTATACGAGTCATTAGACCCTAACTCATCTCCTTCCTCATGTAGGGCATGACTCCCCTTGGTTCTTGTATGTGCGTCTGCACACCAATGATGCCTTTTCGGGGAGCTTCAGCTGGCCTTGCGACATGGCCCCTCAAGCTCTACACAGCCACAACAACAAGCAACAAATCTCTTATGAGACTCCATAGAATGACGACATGAAGATATATATATATATATATATATATATATATATATCTGCAACTGGACTAGGTGTCATGTAGATGCAGACGGTGAGGGAGGAGGCATTTCTGACTAAGGGAGGTGTTAGGAGATCGATAGCAAGGTGGCGGAAGTATATGTTGGAGTCAGTGGTGGTGGTAGGGTCCTCTCCTCTGGTTTTAGACCCGTGGATGATTGTTCTAGTATGGTTCTCTCACAGAACCCAACATCAGGTGGCTAGCTCTTTCAGATCAGGGACCTACCCTCTCCCCGTCCCCTTATACTGATTCTTGGGTCAAGGTGTTTGATGGACGTAGGGGTTCTCACACACCTTTATATAGGTTCTAACTAAAACCCTAATGGTTAGGATGATGGCTACAAAGAAAGTAAGAGAGGAGGAGATGGTTTGGGAAAGTCTAGGCTCCTTTCCGAGTTATTCATTGGGTGAGAGACAACGCAAGTAGCAAATTGTGAATATGAAAGGTGATGCCTTCCCATTAGACTCCTTACAACTACACCTAAGACACATAGGGTACGACTAGTTATTCCCTAATGATAATACCAAAAATCCACCCAAGTAAATAGTCATGCCTTTGTATTATTGAATCTTGGATTTACCCAATTACTCGATAGGATAATCTTTGATTGGAAACCCAAGACCATTAAGGAAAGAGTACAAGTATAATGCACATGTGAAAATTCAAAGCATTAGAAAGTCTTTATGACTTGATATGATAGATTATTCTTTATTCTTCTCTTGTATATACTCTGATTGGTCCCAAATTTTAAGGGATACCTTTTAATAACCAAATCTTGGTTTGGGCAAGGTTTGGTGTCAAAAATATGAAAGTCAAAAGTACTTTTCTTTCTTTCTAATTATTCTCTTTATTTGATTTATTTAAAGCATCAATTAATTCCTTTTGTCACCCAACCTTGGCAAGATTTTTTATTTTGATGTGTTTTCTCATTAGGTGCAATATAAGTCCAAACAAAACTACTAGTTTCCTTTAACATGTCTTTTCTAGAAATTTATACACACCTCCTTAGTTAAAATATAAATTGTCCATTACTTTTAGTAATCCCTTTATTATTGGATTTTCCATTCTCGCTTTAGTCAATATTTATTAATGGATTATTAAAAAAGTAAAACATATGAAATCCATTTCATTTGGAGTATTTGCATTCTCAAACCAAAACATGCAAACTAGACATGAATCTTTCTAATATATCCTTATCAATCCAATATTTGCATTCAAATATGTCTATAAATACATGTGAAAATTCATGTTGTAACATCCTTTCCCTCTTACAATAATTTTGTCCTTAAAATTCGACTAGTCATCCAAAAATTACAGGATGAGACTTTTCCATATCCGTCTTTAGTTCCCATGTGGCTTTATTCGCACCATGGTGCTTCCATAGAATCTTTACCATCCCAAATTCCAAAATTATCTTAGTTTTGTTATTATCTTCAGGTATTCCAAAAGTCATATTGAATTATCTTTATTCGGTGACTCAAGACTTGTGTTGCCATTCATTGTTAATAATAACTCCATTACTTATCTAAGTTACACATTATCTCACATCTTAATCATCTAATAATTCACAAAGTTGTTATCATTTGTGTATGCACAAAGTCTCTTGTTTCTTGAACTTGTGTCACCATAACCTTGTTTGCAAAGCATATAGTCCCATGGACCTCACTTGGGCCATGGGTTGAACCCATGCCACCAAGTGGATAACTTTATAATTCTATCAATTACAATTAGGTATTTTGTTTATCAAATTAAGTCTTAAATTCATATAATTCAAATTTATGAAGTTTGAGGGTCTAACATTCTCCCTTAATCAAAAGGAATGTTGTCCCCAAAATCTAAGCTAAGACAAATTAAGATGAATGATAACTCTTATTAACTTCAAACCTTAGGGTTACAACCCTCCATGTATATCCTTAATATTTTTCACTAATACACAAATTTCTCACATTATTAAGATTTGTATTCAAATTCAACTTCAAGGCATAACCTCAACCTCATTCATCACATGATTTTATTATTTAGTGATTACTTTATGATTCCAATTCCACTTGGTGATTCATTTTCATTTACAATTTCAATTTCACTTGGTGACCACCTTTTCACCAAGGTTTCTCAACTATCATTCATTAGGGTAGGTAACACCTTGAACCCTAGATTATGCCATTAAGATTCAACTTAGGTATCCTCATCTATCTCTTTTTTTTAATCATAACATGTGTGTATCCAATCTCTCACACTCATAACAAGATGAAATGAATATTTGGTTGCATTTTAAATACAAAGTTCATCCCATTCTAAGAGAAGAGATGGTGTACCCACACATTATATTTTAATTTCTAATTTTTGGAATCACTTTCAACACTGACTCCATACCATGAATATCCTTTTAGTCCCACAATCTTTTTACTATTTCATGCATTGTACTCACATAGAAAGTGGTTTTTCTCATAATTTTTTAGTCTATTCACAACTCCTTTTAAGAGTCTTATTCAAACATCATCACATGACTTCTTGTATTCTTTTCATCTACATCTCATGTCTCATTACCCTCATTAGTCATTTTCTTAAGATCTCTAGGGGCATAGGTACCTTTGGAGTGATTCCTCTTACCCCCAAGGGTCTCGTGCTCTTAAGGAGTGCCTCTCATACTATCCCCTTGGGCCTCATCCACTCATGAAGGTGACTAATCTCTTGGCCCCATGGGCCTTGTGTACATATGGATGGCTATCTCCTGATCTCACAATCTTATGCGCTTAGTACATGATCATCTCCCAACCTCATAAGTGTTATGTACCTTTAATCATCATACTTGATCTTAGGTTTGAATTTGGGCCCTACCTTTCCCAAGGTCTCTATTGAGTATTGAGATGTCATAACTTTATTTGATTATACATTTCCCTTGAGGTTTCTCTAATAATATCTAAGCACATTATATCCCTTACAATTCTTTCAACCAAATTTCCTTCATCTCGTTGGGCACACATAATTTACTTTATGTTCCTTCATTGAGCTCATGACAACCTTCCTGTCTGGGCTTGGTCCCTTACTATTAATCACTTCCATAGTGACTTTTCCTCATGTCCCTTTGAGATGGCTTACATGGGTCGAAAGAATCAAACTTAATGTAAGTGCTTTCATGCTTCATGCACTTAATCTCTTAGACTTTAAGTGACATTTAAGGTTACCTCAATTCTTAAAACTGATTTGTGAATTCACCCTTCTAGGATAGGTCCTATCCCAAGACAAGATAAAATGATACTTGGAAATACCAAGGATCACAAAATCATACTTGAACCAAAATTTGTATCACCACAAGAGAACATGTCTTTTTGGCACCATTATATCATCCAAGAATTTCCTACCAAAGAATTACATCATTATACCATGTGATTTACCTCCCAAGGGTTGGATTGTAGGGAAATATGGGCACATAATAGGCAACGGAAATAAAAATTCATCTACCCATATTCTGTTGGGTTTTGTGGAAAAAACATGCACGGCGGAAGCAACAAAAAAATTCTACACAACCCGAAATAGGATCTCGTCGACAACATCGTATTTTGAAAGAGTGTTTGTGGGATATACCTTATCGCCGAGCAAGTCCGACAATGTCCTACTGCACGATGGTGTGCAACGTTGCTGGCCTACATGGACATAACTTCTCTCCCGTTCACTGAGTGTGTCGCAAGAAGATCTGGCAGTGCTTCTTTCGTGTGGTGATGTACGCCGCTCATAGAACGTACATTTGGTCGTAGATGTCCTTCGAACATAGGCGTCTCAGCGTCTGCGTCTCTACTTTGTCCACGTTGATGGACTAGAATTCTGTGCCGCGCTTCCTAAGCCGGTGGGAAGGAGTCGTCTCTGTGTGACGGCGTGCTAGCATCGCGGTGCTCTCCTTTCTCTCCTGAGGACGGTGACGGCTAGGGTTTATGTACGTGAGCATAAACTGAAAATCCTCTTTCAATATCTTATATAGATATCGGCCGTCAATCCCCTTTAAATAGGAGACGAGAGGAAGTAGGGTTTCCTAAACCCATCGATAAACAGAAACACCGTATTAATTAAAACGCTCATGGATTAATTAGAATATTTTGGAATTAATTAATTAACCAAATAATCACATTAATTGTTTAATTAATATCTGACTCCATGCAATCACTCAGGATGGCTCTATGGGCATATATACCAACAGACTCCCACGTGCACTTAGAGCCATTCACTCCAATATTATTCTAATGGATTATATGAACATTTTAGTAATCAATGTGATTCAGAGAAATTCCAATCAAACCCACAATTATACTCATATTCCAACACATCCTATGTGTGTGACCCGGTAGGCTCTAAATTACATTGGTAGTGATATCTATAATCATATTATAATTTCACAAGAAATGATTGGTATCTAGCAATATTTCATTGCCACCCAAGTAATTGGAGAAGTTGGAGAACAACTTAACCTATCATTCATGATTGGTGTTACAGTGATTGTATAGTTCCTTTGTCGCTGATATCCAGATTGAACTCGAGTCATGGAACTATTATCCTTTTCAACATTCAATCCATGTTCCTTGAACTAGAGCAGACTATCTGAGATATATGTAAGCTCAATATCACATATTGACTCACATCAACATGGCCATGCATTTCTCCGTCTCGCTTATCAAGTGGACGAAATATCAAACTCCCGTAGGAAGGACAAATTCCATCTACATCACTCACAGTCATGCCCATGTGTCACAGTACACCCAAGCACCATATTTATGGAAATCCTTATATAGGACCACGGTGGATGATGTCAAAGTACACCGAATGACATGTGATAAGTGTAGTGACTTTAGGACTAAGAACCACAATCACCACCATCATTATGAGATGTGACTCTAACTACCAATCATGGTATCCATGTGTCACTCTCAAGGTGGGTTTGTCCATTACACTGTTCTCTAACAAGTATCTATGTATTTGGTTTGATATCTCTATATCATGGATAATGAGATTCTTCCATCAACAAACAAACATTCTAATCTTATGTGTTATTGATGTCTATGGATATTTCCACAATAACAACCGATTAGGGACAAAACAAGAATACATACTCTTAGTATACATATGATCTCACTGTTCAGGTCATCAACCCAAAGACATATGTCATTGAGTATATTATTCTATAGACATCTATAAGTTTTATGGTCATATCACAATATAAAACACAAACATATAGATTGGAAACTTGCCTTTATTGATATGATCAATGTAGTATTACAAATCGTTTACATAGTATCCCATTACAATCATCAAATGATAGTATCTATGGGCATATATACTAATAGATTCCCTCTTGCACTTATACCTAATCACTCATGAATCTCAATCCAAGTGATCGAGCATGTCTGTCATGTTTCTACTGTCAAAGTGCTTTTGTGAGTGGGTCAGCCACATTGCTTTCTGTAGGTACTCTGCAAATCTTCACATCTCCTCATTTTACAATCTCTTGTATGAGATGGAACCGCCATAGAATATGTTTGGAACGTTGGTGTGATCTTGGTTCTTTAGCATGTGTAATTGCTTCGTTGTTGTTGCAAAACAACTCAATTGCATCACCAGTGCTTGGAACCACTCCAAGTTTAGAAATGAACTTCTTGATCCACACATCTTCCTTTGTAACATTAGATGCGGCAATATATTCGGCCTCTTTTGTAGAATCCGCAACTGTCTCTTGCTAGGAACTCTTCCAGCTCACAACTCTATTGATCAGGCAAAATACAAATCCAGATTGTGATCTATAGTCATCTTTGTCAGTTTGGAAGCTAGCATCAGTGTAACCCTTTACCACAAGCTCTTCCTCGCCACCATATACCAAGAATTGATCCTTAGTCCTTCTCAAGTACATTAGGATGTTCTTTACAGCTGTCTAGTGACATTCACCAAGATCTGACTGATACCGGCTCGTCATGCGCAAAGCATACGACACATCAGGATGAGTACATAACATTGTGTACATGATAGATCTAATTGCTAATGTATATGGAATCTTACTCATGCACGCCCGTTCATCACATGAACTAGGACATTGGGCTTTAGAGATCATAACCCCATGGGACATGGGCAAGTTACCTCTCGTAGAACCCTCCATGCTAAACCTCTTTAGTACCTTGTCAATGCATGTGCTCTGGCTTAGGCCCTAGACACCTTCTAGATATATCTCTATAGATCTTGATCCCTAATATATGGGATGTTTCATCTAAATCCTTCATATAGAAGGTCTTCCCCAGCCAACCTTTTATTGTCTGAAGAGTAGGGATGTCATTTCCCATAAATAGTATGTCATCCACATACAATATGAGAAATTCGATTGTGCCCCCACTAACCCTTTTATAAACATAAGGTTCATCTTCATTTTGACTAAAGCCAAACTTTTTGACTACTTCATCAAAATGTAGATTCCAGCTCTGATATGCTTGCTTCAATCCATAGATTGACCTTTGTAGCTTACAGACTTTATTGGCTTCCTTTGGAATGATAAAACCCTCAGGTTGTGTCATGTACACATCCTCGAGTAAATTCCCGTTAAGGAATGTTGTTTTAACATCCATCTACCAAATCTCATAGTCATGATAAGATGCAATGGAAAGCATGATCCTGATGGATTTAACCATGGCAACTAGTGAGAAGGTCTCGTCATAATTAACACCTTGAATTTGACGGAATCCTTTCGCAACCAATCTACCTTTATAGGTTTGAACATTTCCATCCATGTCGGTCTTCTTCTTGAAGACCCACTTGCACCCTATGGGTTTTACCCCTTCAGGTGGATCCACCAAGGTCCATACCTTATTGGTGTACATGGATTCCATCTCAGATCTCATGGCTTCGAGCCATTTCTCAGATTCTGGTCCCTTAGTAGCTTCTAGATATGAAGTTGGCTCATCTGCTATGCCCAATTCGTCACTATCTTGAGTCATGAGAAATCTAAATCTCTCAGGCTCAAGTCATGTCCTACTAGACCTACAAGGTTCCTGTGTTACATTTGGAATTTAAAATTCCACAATAGTTTGTGAGTCTTCATGTTCCTTATGTACCTCCTCAAGTTCTCTGCTTTCTTTTTGGTCTCAAACTTCTTCGAGCTCTACATTCCTCCCACTGATTCCTTTGGAAATAAATTCCTTTTCAAGAAATACAATAGTCCTAGCAACAAACACTTTGTTGTCAGTTGGTCTGTAGAAGTAGTATCCCCGAGTTTCCTTGGGGTATCCAACAAAATATCATTTTTCAGATTTGGGTCCAAGCTTTTCAAGAAATTGTTTCCTAACATAGGCTTCACATCCCCAAATATTTAACATAGACAAATTGGTATGATTCCCATTCCATATCTCATATGGCATCTTTTGAACCGATTTGGAAGGTACGCGATTTAGTGTAAATATTGTGGTTTCAAGAGCATATCCCCAGAACGATATTGGAAGTTCATATGAACTCATCATTGATCGTACCATGTCTAATAATGTACGATTCCTTTTTTCTGACACACCATTATGTTGTGGTGTACCAGGTGGAGTCCATTGTGATACAATACCACAGTCTCTCAGAAGATCCTCAAACTCTTGGCTTAAGTATTCACCACCTCGATCTGAACAAAGTGCTTTAATACTCTTACCAAGTTGCTTCTCTACTTCATTCATGAAAGTCTTGAACATTTCAAGAGTTTCTGACTTGTGTTTCATAAGATATACATAGCCATACCTACTGAGGTCATCAGTGAAGGTAATGAAGTATTGATAGCCTCCTCTAACGATCTAAAAGGTCCACATACATCACTATGTATGAGCCCTAGCATATCACTGGCTCTCTCACTGTATCCAATGAAAGGAGTCTTGGTCATATTCCTTAATAAACATGCCTCACATGTCTTTAATGATTCAAAATCCAAAGATTCTAGATAACCATCCTTATGGAGTCTAGATATGCGCTTCTCATTTATGTTCCCAAGATGACAATGTCATAAGTATGTTTTATTTGAGTTGTCAAGTTTTAGCCTTTTAGTATCTATGTTGTATATGCTACTCTCAAGTTCTGACAAGTAGATACCATAAGACATAGGGCATTTCCATAAAAGATCTCAACTTTAGAAATAGAAATCATTCCATTCTTAATGTGAAATTCAAATCCACTCTTATCCATACAAGATATAGAAATAATATTTCTATTAATGGAAGGTACATAGTAGCAATTCTCTAATTCTATTACAGGGCCCATAGGAAAAGATAAACTAATAACTCCAACTACGGTGGCAGCAACTCTTGTTCCATTAGCGACCCACAGCTCGACTTGGCCCTTTCATAAAGGCTTACTTCTTATCAGATCATGCATATTAGAACATATGTGAGATCCACATCCAGTATCCAGTACCCATGATGATGAAGTATTTAAGTTTATCTCGATAACATATATACCTGAAGTGGAGATCTCCATCCCCTGCTTCTTCTTCCTCAGTTCCTCCAGGTAGAGAGGACAGTTTCTTTTCCAATGTCTAGCCTGGTGATAATGGTGACAACTACCTTCTTTGGAGATCCCACCTTTTGCTTTGAGCGCGGATGACTTTGGCTTCTGCCTGGCTTTAGAACCTTTCTTAGCCTTGCCTTTGCCTTTTGACTTTCCCTTTGTCTTGTTGATCATCATCACAGACTTGGGCTTGTCTTTCTTCATCTGTGCTTCAGCTCTCCTCAACATGCCCAACAATTCTGACAACGGTTTGTCAAGATTGTTCATGTTGTAGTTCATGACAAAATGACTATATGATTTAGGCAACGATTGTAGAATCACATCAGTGGCCAACTCTTGACCTAGGGGAAATCCCAGCTTGGATAGGCTTTCTACATACCCTATCAAAGTGAGTATATGGGTGCCAACTGAGTCTCCCTCTTTCATCTTGCTCCTGAACAAAGCCTTGCAAATATCATATCTCTCCTGTCTTGCTTGATGTTGATACATGTTCTTGAGATGTGTTACCATCTCCATGACATTCATGTTCTCATGCTACTCTTGCAACTCATAGTTCATTGAGAACAACATTAGGCACTTGACATCCATGACATCATCAAGGTGCTTCTTGTAAGCATCCTTTTCAGCCTTGGGCACATTTGAGGCGGGTTCCACTGGCTCTAGTGTTTCAAGGACATAGAGCTTACGCTCATTCATGAGAACAATTCTCAGTGTCCTAAACCAGTTTTGAAGTTGGTTCTGGTAAGTTTGTCCTTCTCAAGGACCGATTGCAATGAGAAAGTGTGAGTATTGTTTGCCATTTGATTGCTACAAAAGAAAAAGTTTGCATTTAGTCCAAAACATTTTGACTTGTAAAGATTTGATAAACGAGATTAATTAGGCCTTTAATTAATTATGCTCCCACTATTTTATTCAAATTGATAGCCCTCACTATCAACTCGGAAGATTGCAACGTACAACCTTCTAGTGAGCCAAGTTCCAAAATAATTGGATCAATGCCCAACCAACGCCGGCATCAAAGACCAAATACTAAGGTAGGAAACTTTTTCCAATTGCATCATATGCAACTCTTGGATAGATGATCATGCACAACTCCTTGCCATGATGCATCTGTGTGCCTCTAGGTACTTGATCCTGTCAAGGTTCCCTAGTTAAGTCCAACCCATAATCCAACACGATGAGTGTGTACCCTGTGGAAGCAGACCCACACACCACCATTACACTTCTACAAGATATACAATGTACCACGCGGAGGCATGCCCACACATAGCCGATCAAGCTTTTCATGTGTGTTGCTTTATGGAAGACAACTAAAACTTAATATTATTAATTGAGGGGTTTTATTAATACATATACATATCCAAACACCACACACTTATAGTACATATCATATATTACTATATCTACAACCACAAATGATAGACATGCAATCACAAACACAAATACATCGGTTATGGCCATACTATTGTAATCCTTTGGAGAAAAAAAGGATTACGGTCCAACTATGGTCTTATGAATCTCATGCAACAACACCTGTGAATCAACCTGTAAGGATCAGCATTACAATGAACAACTTCATGGATGCTCTGTGAGGTTGGAACTTCAAGTTTCTTCTTGGAATTGGATCTTCATGTTTCTTCTCCATGGACGCTCCTTGGAGTTGGATCTTCAAGTTGCTTCTTGGAATTAGATCCTGATGGTGCTTCTCCATGGATGCTCCTTGGAGTTGGATCTTCAGGTTGCATCCTTACATCAAGTTTACAAAGACTAAAACTAATCCTATCTCTATTACATCATATGAGTAAAAATATAAAGGGAAAGAATTAATTACACTTTGAAATAAGAGATGAGGCTCGACATGCAAGCCAAATACTTTATACAAAGGATCCACGTACAACCATTATACATCCATAGCATTCACAAACAAACATATCCTTAAGATTGACATCCACATTCATTCACAACATTCACAAAAGGGGATACTAGGCCATAACTGTGCATGCATTCACCACATAAAACAAATTTTAAAGGTGACGTGTATGATATCATATATATATATATACATATATGTATATACATATTAAAATTGTAGTATTTTTAATGCGGGACATTCCCCATTAACTAAAATTTTGACTCCCACACAGACTATGTTGGGTATACAGGGGCAGCACCGCTGTGTTGAGGGGAGGCCGCCCCTCGTGAGGTCTCAGGGGAAGAGCCTCTGAAAGGTCTACAAAATTTTACTTCTGTGCACTTCGGAAAATCAGTATTTTCCATAGTCAACCCCGTCCGAAACGTCAAAAATAGAAGCATGTGGTGTATGTGGAATTTGGTTTAGATTTGCACATTAGCAGTTTTAATTCGCATTGTATGCCACATAGAAAACAATATACAGCAATTCGATCATATCGAAACGAATCTAAATACGCCGTAGATCGATGCTTCTCTGATACCACTGTTGGGTTTTGTGGAGAAAATATGTGCAGCAGAAGCAACAAAAAAATTCCACGCAACCCGAAACAAGATCTCATCAACAACAGCGTATTTAGAAAGAGTGTTTGTGGGATATACCTTATCACGAAGCAAGTTTGGCGATGTCCCACTGCATGATGGTGTGCAATGTTGCTGGCCTATACAGACAGAACTTCTCTCCCGTTCGCTGAGTGTGTCACAGGAAGATCCGGTGGTGCCATTTTCATGCGGTGATGTACGCCACTCGTAGCGCGTATCGATAGTCATAGATGTCCTTCGAACACAGGCATCTCAGCATCTGTGTCTCTACATCATCCACGCGGATGGACTGGAACTCCGCATCACGCTTCCTAAGTCGGTGGGAAGGAGTCGTCTATGTGCGGTGGCATGCTAGCATTGTGGTGGTCTCCTTTCTCTCCTTAGGACGGTGATAGCTAGGGTTTACGTACATGAGCGTAAACTGAAAAGCCTCCCTCAATATCTTATATAGATATCGACCGTCAAGCCCCTTTGAATAGGAGACAAGAGGAAGTAGGGTTTCTTAAACCCACTGGTAAACATAAACACTGCATTAATTAAAACGCTCGTGGATTAATTAGAATATTTTAGAATTAATTAATTAACCAAATAAATACATTAATTGATTAATTAATATCTGACTTCATGCAATCGCTTGGGATGGCTCTACGGGCATATATACCAACATATTCCCCATAATAGCAAGATCGTGTCAACAACTATGTATTGAGAAAGATGGTTTTAATGAGTTCATACCTAGTCCTAGATCAAGTCCAGTGACTATAACTTGTTTTAGTAGTACAACACTCCTAGTTGCATTGGGACTCATCTGCAACAACTCCTGGTCTCCACCACAGACAACAGACTCACACAACATCTACAGTAGCTCCTCTATGGAATGCATGCTGACGTTGTCCTCCTAGCTAGAAAAGTGTCCACACATCTAGATAATTCCACACAAACCCCTAGAACTCATGTCGTTCTACTAAAATAGACAGGATGGAGTTGCCCCTTTAGTTGGTGTACTAGTCACCAACATGCTCTCCCACAATTATTCTCAGTTGTTCCCTCCCTCGCTATCCCTCCCTAGTCGGGTAGGACTTGCTTGAGGTCTCTTGGTTACCAACTACGAGAGAGGACAATAACTATCGGAGCAATTGATTATCAATTGTGTGTGTTGGGAATCCCCCAGTACCCCTCTATTTATAGGAGGGGTTAGAGTCTGGGTTCCCAATCTGTGCGGGAGTAGAAGGGTATGGAATTTCTAAGAATTTTGCATCCTGTGACAGGTGAACTGATCAGTTCACTGGTGAACCAGTCAGCTAGAACAATGAGCCAATCATTTCACTCAGTGAGATGATTGTTTCACATGTTTCCTAATCACAATTGAATTTGCAATTAATGTCTAACATTAATTCTTTGTACCAATCAAATTGAACAAGTGAAATGATCAACTATTCTCTTGAATTGGGAAAATCACCAGAAGCTTTGATTGTCATGACCGAGCCAATTGGTTCACTAGGTGAATTAGTCATCTCACCAATCTTGATCCGATCAGTTCACCCAATGAGCCGATTGTTGGTGTCGTGATTCATGCAAAATTCAGCCAATTCAATTTCCAATCAACCTAACACACTAACCAGTTAGTTCAACACTTGAACTTGATGGTTCTGAGTCATGTCAGTTGATTGGTTGTTTAATTAAATATCTAAACATTTTTAGTAATAAACTTAAACATATTCATAGATAAACTTCTATTCTAAGTGAATTCCTATGTGTGTGACCCTATAGGTCCCATATAACATTGGTAGTGAATGTCCATAACTAGTTTATGACATAACAAGCAAGGAGTGGTTCCTAGTCATACATCAATGCTACCCAAATGAATGGAAAGTTGGAGAACAACTTCAACCTACAATATGTGTAAGGTGTTACAATGATTGTATAATTCCTTTATCCCTAATATCCATATTGAACTCGAGGCATGGAATTGTCATCCTCTCAAAGTTCAATCCATGTTCCTTGAATCAGAGCAGACTGTTTGAGATATATGTGACCTCAATATCATGTATTGATTCACATGTGCATGTGCATGCCTTTCTCAGTCTCGCTTATCAAGTGGCTAAGATATAAACTCATGTAGGAGGGACAAATCCCATCTACATCACTCATAGTCATCCCCACGTGTCACAGTGCATCCAATCATCACATTTATGGCAATCCTTATTCATGATCGCGATGGATGATGTCAAAGTACATCGAAAGATATGTGATCATTGTAGTGACTTAAGATCTAAGAACCACAATCACCACCTTCACTATGAGAGAAGACTATGACCACCAAGCATGGTTTCCATGTGTCATTCTAAAGTTGGATATGTTCAATACACTGTTCTCTAACAAGTATCTATGTGCTTGGTTTCATATCATATATCACGACTGATGAGGTTTTGTCATCAACCAACACACACTCTAGTCTTATGTGTTATAGTTGTCGATCTGCCTTCCACAGTAACATCTGACGAGGGACATAATAATAATGTAAATACTCTTTACATGCGTATGATCTCATTTTTCAAGTCACATTCATGAAGACATGCGTCATTGCGTAATTGTCATCCTTTATACATTCATTATGTTTCCTCATCATCTCATAACTAAGTAAAACATAATGAATTGGAAGCTTTCCTTTATTATTAATAATCGAATCCTTTACATAATATGCCATCACAATCATCATATGATTGGCTCTCTGGGTATACATACCAACAAACTCCCACTTATACTCAGATCCAATCACCCACAAGTCTCATTCTTAGTGATCTAAACATGTGCATCATATTTCTACTGCGCAAGTGCTAATCCAACGGGTTAGCAACACTTTGCTAAAGTCAGTATATTGCATGTTCCTTATCTCTTCGTTGTACGATTTCTCAGATGAGACAAAACTATCCTAAGTATGATATCTAATATTCCTTTCCTAACCATTAGCTCCATTGTTGTCTCGGTATCTCTACTGTGTCATCAATGGTTGGGACATCTTTAAGTTCATCCATATGAACTTCTAGATCCATATAGTATCCACTTCGGTGTTCTCAACACTAGGATACTTAGCTTCAATTGTAGAATTGAATTAATGGCATGTAGTTCAGATCCCTTCCAACTTACTACTCTTCTCTCAAAGTTAAACATATTTTATATTGCGACCACTTTTTGTCATTTTGGAAGCTTGCATAAATGTAAACCTTTACACTCAACTCTTCCTTGTTGCTACGATATAGAAACTAATCCTTTAGTGCTTCTCAAGCTCTAATGGATATCTTAAATGACATTTCAATGACCCTCATTGGAATCTAATACTATCTTCTCATGTCCATTATATACAAGACTATGGGATGAGCATAGAATACATGACAGATCCAATTGCTGGTGCATATGACATCTCACTCATGTCTTTCCATTATTCACAAGAATATGAACATAGGGTTCATGAGAGACTAATCTCAGATTCTCTCTCATTGAATCCTTCATGTTGAACGCTTTTAGCACCTTGCCATTACAAATACTTAGGTTATAAAACTTTCAAGAGCTATCTCTATTTATCTCCATCCCTATCACATAGGATGTTTCACCTATCCTTCATTGATGAAGGTGTTTTCAGGCCAGTTTTCAATACTCATAGTATTGATATGCTATTCCCCATCAATATGTGGACCATATATATATATATATATATATATATATATATGTATATATATATGTATATATATAGTGAATAAAAAAGCGGGTGAAGCGCCCGCTTAAGCGCCCAAGCATATATCCCATTGTAATTTTCAGTGAAGCGGGCCTTGAAGCGTTTTGCACTGAAGCGGCCACTTTTGTCCATTTTCCTTGCTTCAGGCCGCTTTTTTGGGTCCGCTTAAGCAGCCGCTTTAGGGCGCTTCACAACAATTATTCTTGAAACTTGCCCAAATACCTTCTAAATTAAAGAAATGAAAATTATGTATTGTAATAGGTGTAATAACTAGTTGGATATTTAGTATCTCTAATTAGTTACTGCTGTTTGTACACTATATATATCTGAACAAGAATTATATATTGTCATCTTGTCATTTGTAGAGTTTACGATATAATATTAGTAAGAGTTACATGAATTTATTGATGTTGCACCCTGCTCCTACGATGTTTTAATTTTTCTCCTACGATGTTTTAATTTTTCATGATATAATATTAGTAATACATAGTGTTCCTGTTATTTTGAATTTGCATGAATTTTTTTATGTTCTTCAATCTCATCATGTAACTTCCTATGTGAAAGCACATTATCTTGTCACATATATATACAATTTTTTTTGCTATTGGCTGTTGCACAATTTCATCATTTCAGATGAATGGATCCATACCATCATGACACTTCTATACGATTGCATGATTCCATAATGAATATAATATGTTGTTGTCACATAATTAATTACTATAACTACTAGTATTTCAATTAATTTATTTACTGTAATTTTAGTAGTCGTTAGTGCCATGTACCGTACATTGAGACTTACCCTACCTTGTTGTTTTTAAATTTTAACTATATTCATTATGATTCTATGACAATATGACTCTAAAATCTTCTTACTCTAATTAGAATTTAATCTATTGATTATTCTATTTTCTATCACAACTAGTTTGGATGGGGGTGATTAAAGTTTGGTTATGTCAAATAATCCTAAGTGGAAGTATAACACTCGTTCAAATCCAGCCGAAGGGAGAAAGTGATATGCAAGTTATTCTAAGCTTTTCTAATTTTTTTAAAACAATGTGGACCGCTTTTTCAAAAAGCACCCACTTTATTCCACTTTAAAACCCGCTTCCCGCTTCACGCTTTCCAAAACCTAGTATATATATAAATATATATGCTCCCACTAAATCTTTCATAGTCACATATTTCATCTTTATCTTGATTCAAGTCAAACCCTTTGACTGTCTTATCAAGTCAAAAGATCCCATCTCTTATATGCTTGTTTCAATCTCTATATTGAACTTTATAGCTTATAGTTTATTTGCATTCATGAAGTTATAAAACCTTTAGGCGGTGTCATGTATACATCCTTTCATACATTCTTTTCAAGGAATGTGGTTATAATCTTTTTATGCCAAATTTCATAGTCTATACTAGTTGTAGCAACAAGCATGACAATAGGTAAAGGAATTTCTTCATGTTCAACAACTTGAACTGGTTTGAAAACCTTCGCAACCAATATGTCCTTTTATGTTATCCATGTCGGTCTTCCCAAAGAAAACCCAACTTCACCCTATGGGTTTTACCCCTTTTAGTAGTACTAGCAAGTTCATACCTTGCTAGTGTACATGGACTCCATAATGGCCTTAAGCCACTTCCCAGATTCTGGTTCTCAATAGCTTCTAGTTGATTTATTGGCTCGTCATATTATGACCAACCCATCTATTTGTTGGATTCACAATCTTTCAATCTCAAATGTGTTCCACTAGAACTATGAGGTTCTGTTTACATGAGGAACTTGAGATTCCACAACAATTTGTGATTCTCACTTTTTCTCATTGTACCTTCTTGTTGACTTTGGACCTTTTGATTTCTACTTTTACTCCCACTGATTCTTTTAGAACTCAGTTATCCTAGAAACAAACATTTTTTTGTCAGATTAGGATTAAAGTAGCATTCAACAATCATGGTTTGTGGATTAACCTTTTAAGAAACTTCTTTCTTTATGTAAGTTTCAATCCTTAAGACATATCAGGACATTCCCGTAACATATCATATATGATGTCTTTTAAACCATTTTAGTAGGTACATCGTTTTAGGGTAAAACATGTTTCTAAAGGAAGTTAGAATATTAGATTAAATGATAAGCTTGTCATGACTCATCATGATGTTATTCCTTCTTACTAATACATAATCATGTTTCAGGTGGATTTGACTTATGATACACTATCTCAGTCCTTCCAGAAGGTCCTCAAACTATTGACGTAAAGTATTTAAACATTTGATCATATTAAAATTTCTTTATACTTTTATCAAAGTTATACTTCATTTATGATCTCCTTGAACACTTCAAGAGATTCATGTTTGTATTTCATCAAATACAAATCCAACATCAACTAATATCATCAATGAATATAATGAAGTACAAACAAGTATCTATATCATTTATTTTATAAAATATTTATACATCTACTCCACTACACCCAGTGAGAGGTAGTTTGTCATGTTACTCATAAATAAGACTGGCATGTTTATTGTTGGTTCAATAACCAAAAGAGTCTAGATAAATATCAATATGGATTCTAGATATGTATTTCTTTTATATCTGCCCTAGATGACAATGCTAAAGATGGTTTGAGTTATCGATTATAATCCCTTTTGGTATTTATGTTATTAACATACATCTTTAGATCCTTTCATATAAAGATCATTAGATGTTTGGGCATTACCATACAATATCACATCTTTGAAATAGAAGCATTAATAACTCTTTATTGATTTATCATCCTTGTCAAACAATATGCATAAAGCAGTTCAACTAACTCTATTACCTGTCCATTGGGCTAAGATAAATTTAAATCTAAGGCTGCAACAACTCTTGCTCCGCATAGTCCATCTTTGTCCTTTCATAAAGGTTTTACTTCTTGTCAGATCAAGCACATCATCATAGACTTGGGCTTGTCTTTCTTTATTTGTGCATCAGTCGTTCTCAACATGCCTAATAACTCTGTCAACGGATTGTCAAAGTCATTCATGTTGTATTTCATGACAAACTGACTGTATGATTTTAACAAAGACTGCAAAATTACATTAGTGACCAACTCTTGACCCAAGGGGAATCTGAGTCTAGCAAGGCTCTCCACATACCCAATGAGCTTGAGCACATGATGACCTACTCGATCTCCTTCTACCATGTTACATTTGAACCATGCATGGAGACATCATATCTCTCATGTCTTGCCTGGTCTTGGAACATGTTCTTGAGATGTGTAACCATCTCAATAACATCCATGTTCTCATGCTGCCTTTGCAACTCATATGTTACACCCCAATCTCACAATTTCCTCAAATCATGAGATTAGGGCGTAAGATGGGATTTATATTTAACACAAAGAACACCCTTAACTTTTGCTTTTCTTAAAAACTCTTGTTTCTTCGCATTGAACCACATAAAACATCTTAACAAGGGAATCTGAACATTTCTTTTACTAATCAAACTTTAATAGAAAAGATACATGTATAAGCATTCACGATGTCTTTCACACATTAAGCACATTAAACTTGCTAATTAGCATACATATCAAGGAGGAACAATATTACACATCGTATTTACAACTCTCTCTCTTATCTCTTACTGAGGACCTAGAGTGACAAGGACCGACTGACTCAACTAATCTCATACTTGACTCCTGTGGCAGATCTACTCTGACGCTCTGATCATCTTCAAGTCCACGCAATTAACCCTAAAATGTTTGAGTAGAGGGGTGAGCCTACTCGCTCAGTGAATGAGTACTTCATGGAAACAGACTAATGCACTAATGTGATCAAAGATATAATTTGAGTAAACGATATGAAATTTAACAACAATAAATACTACACTGAGCAGTTCTAAAACAATATAATTGAAATATCGAAGAATGTAAATATTGCATCCAAAGAATAACTACCAGAAGACTATGCTCTAGTCTTCCTTAACTCTTTCATTTATAAGGGACTCTGTGAACCTATATAATCATATTTTAGCTTATGCCCCAAACATATGCAGCGCACTCTACATATGAGACTCGCAGTGCACTACGAATCCACCGTACAAGACTTAGCGACACACCCGGGAAATGCTAAGTCTGACTGTCCGTCCTGGTCTGCACAGGACTCTCGGGCGCACAAGGGCCCCAGGCGCACAAGGGCCTGTCTGCACTAACTCTGAGTGCTCTGGACTCCTCCCACCCTGTAGTGCACAGTCGGAGGGTCTGGGTTACCACCGTGACACAAGCACGGATTAATGTTGAATAACCCCCATTTTTCTCCAGTGCCACCGTGACACAAGCACGCATTGTTGTTGGACACTGTCTGTCTGACCTCGTGCCACCGTGACACATGCACGGATTATTGTTGAACACGAGCCCGACCATCTAGGCACAAGGCTAGATCGATCGTTTCACCCCAAAGGTACAGACCGCGCAATGGGGTTCTACGGTGTTGGGGCACCTAAGTCTATTAACTAATTAACATATAAATATCATAGCTCGTGTATTCAACATATACCATGTCTCAGTAACATCCCTTTCTAGGGCATGTCATATCTCATCACCTGCAATTTACGAGATATATATTGCAATATAAGAAGCCCTGCAGTATGTAAATATCATTTCAGGGAGAACAAGCATGTAAAGTTAAATGCAGTAGAAACATACAATTTAACAATTAAGCATCACCACATCTCATATCGAGACCTTCCATATTACCATAGCATGATTCGTTGAACACCCTATCCTTAGGGTTTCATTTGCCTTATTCATTCATCACATGCCAACACCCTACTCTTAGGGTTGCATTTGCCTCATTCACCTTTTCATTTACCTCATTCACTTGTCACATGGCTCTCATAAGGATTTCATAGGATATAAGCATTCACTAAATAAAGATTATTTCCAACAAATCGTATGCAATCAATATAGACATGAAACCATGGAAATTTAACTAAATTTAGGTTTTCCTTATCATCACTGCGATATCATGTATCCAGAATAAGATTCAACTAAGATAACCCACGAGGTACATCCTAACTACTTATAGGATTACTAGTCCTTTTCCAATAAGGTTGAAACTCTAGCGATATCTCAATTAGGTCAAACCCTAATTACATCATTTGATATAAATCTAAAAGCATCCTCACTAGGAAGTGTTGTATACGTATCTGATATGAATCTACCATTTAGGAGTCATTCAAACAGAGAAGGAATCCATATCATATCAATTTACAATAACTTAAATCAAATGGACATTTCAGGATTTAGAATTCGCATGCTAAGCATTTAGGAATTTGGATGTTATAATCAAATTCGTGCATTAGAATGTTTGAAGGAAGAACCCACTCACCCTAAGGTGTGAAAACACCTCACAACTGCAGCTCAACTCAGGGAATCTCGAATTCCCATCAAATCCCTAGAAAATCTCCCAATTCTTCTTCTATTCAACTCGGAAACCTTGAAAATGAGGGATTATGAAGAAAGGGTGAGAAAAGAGGGAATTTCGACATCATCTTGGATCAAATCAGAGCAAGGACGGAATCTTGACATGAGAGAGAAGATTCACCATAAAAGTCTATGCAAGGAATCCGAACTTACTTGATTTCACCCTTCCTGGAATCGCAAAACCCTAATTCAGCAATTTCCCCCACTTTCTCCATTCAAGCCCTAATTCTCCCTCTCTCTCTAGGAGCTCGTTTCTCTGGAATGAATGATGAAGAATGAGAGCTGCTTGTGTGTGTGGTCGTTCATATAAGTCAATTGAGCTGCTTGGGTCAATTGCATATTGACCCAACACTTAACTTTAATTATATTGGCTGAATATTCAGTTATACAAAAGTTACTGTAATTCGTTTATTTCAGAGATCAAACATTCTCCAACAATTATGGGAATTTAGCACGTTGTTTATAATTGATCTATAAAGCTTCAGTTAAAATTTGAGATCATTTGGAGTTACCAATAATTAATTAAAAATCGAACAGTGCACTTCTATATTGCAGCCTGCAGAATATATTCGGCCGAGTTTGTCCTGCACAAACTCGACCGACACCCTTACTGTAGGGATTCAAAAGTCATCCAAAAATTATGCCAATTTAACAGAGTGTCTAAAATTGTATTTATCAAATACTGTTAAAATTTGAGATCAATTGGATATACCAATAAAAAGATAAAATTCAATTACCACACTGCTGTAAAATTCTGAAATTGTGATCGGTCGAGTTTGAAACTCGGCCGACAAACAGGTCAGAGCATTCTTCAAAAATTCTGATATTTTCCAATGTTGTTCAAATTTTATATATCCAAATCATATCCAAATTTGGAGTAAATCAGAGTTACACATAAAATATTAAAAATCATTTAGTGAGACATTCTACTTATTAAATTCTGTATTCATGTATCATCAAAACCCTATTTTGGGCCGATTAGGGTTTATGTTTCTCAAACCCTAATTCTCAAGACAAAAGAACATTTAGACTTCTTATCATAGTTAAAACATCTTAATTGTGTTATCGTCATTAATTAGATTTCAAGAATGATTATTCTAATTAATCTTTGCGATTGTCTAGGTAAACCCTAGTTTACCAATTAAGCTCAAATGGGGTCGTAACATCATAGTTCATGGATCATATCATCATACATTTGACATCAACAACATCTTTAGCATGCTTCTTGTAAGCATCCCTGTCAGCCTTAGGTGTAGTGGGAAGAGGCTCGTCTAGATTTGGTATCTCTAAGACATAGAGCTTCACTCTTGTGTGAGAATGATTCTCAACATCCTAAACCAGTCATGGAAGTTGTTCCCATTTAATTTGTCCTTTCAAAGACTAATCGCAGAGGAAAGTTTTTGTTATGTGTTGCCATTTGATTCTATAAAAGAATTTGCAATTTTATCAGAAACTTGTTTTTGATATGGTTTTATTTAATTAAAATTTGATGATATTAATTAGGTCTTTAGTTAACTATCCCTCTCACTATTTTATTCAATTGATAGACCTCACATATCAATTTGGAAGATTGGAACATACAATCTTCTAGTGAGCCAAGATCCAAAATAATTCAATTATTACCCGACCAACACTAGTGTCCATAGTCAATCATTAAGGTAGATAATGTTTGTAAATTGCATCTTATGCAATCATTGGATAGATGATATGTTCAACTCTTTGCCATAATCATATGTATGCCTCTGGTGCTTAATCTCATTAAGGTCACTCAATTAAGCCTGACCCACAAGCCAACACGATAATAATGCACCCTGCTTGGTAGGTCTGTACTATTACCATCACACTTCTACAAGATTGACAGTGCACCACCCTTGGGGTGCCCACGCTTAGTCGATCAAGCTGTTCATGTGTTCCTCTAATGGAAAGCATCTAAGATTTAATATTTTATATGAGGGATTTATATATATACATGTACTTTATCCAATAACTACATATATAGTACGTATCATATACATACTATATCCCACAATGTAAACATGCATTACAAAACAAAAGGCAGTGGTTATTGTCATTCTAATGTAATTCCTTGGGGCCACAAGGAATTACCACAATCTAGGGTCTACATCTCACGCAGGAACATGTTGTTAATGAAGATATGTGCTTGCTAATCTGGGTTGATCAGTTCAACCCTTGAACCGCTTGTCTCACCTCTTGGCCAGTCAGTTGGTTGACTGAAATGATCAGTTGGCCTCCTATCCAACTATGACTGGGCACCTCCAGATGGTTGGTTGGGTTTACCAATCTGTGAGCTTGTTTCTCCTATGGTTTTTCCTCCTCAGTCCTCAAGTCAGTCGACTCATCATGTGAAACAATCGGCTCGTCAGACACCGATCGTCATCTTCATCATTGCAAGAAAAGGAACTATCCTATTTCTATTAAACTTATTACATGGTAATGAGAAACCTTGAATTTCATTTAAGGGGAGCAAAGGTTGGAAAGAATAATACTTTTACATTGGGAAGAAGAAGGTAGAGGATCGGTGTGCAAACCAAGATAAAATAGGAAATAAACACACAACCACCATGCACAGATAATTATGATTATTGGACATAACCACGCTACATGTCCACCATCAAAGCTCGCTTCTAGGGTGATGTGTGTAAATTTTATGAATATCATATATATATATGTGTGTGTATAAATATGTTTGGGATGATATATGATCTTTGATTGAATTTGCACATTAAGCAGTTTAAATGATTGAATTTGCACATCAAGCAATTTAAGTATTTACATTGAATGTAATAAATAAATGATGAAAACTAAAATTCAATCATATCGATTATCCCAAAATATAATAAATTGAAGTGACTCTAATACCAGTGTAGGGAAATATGGGCACAGAATAGGCAGTGGGAAAAAACATCTATCCATATTACCTAGAACAACAAGATCACATTAACAACTATGCATTGAGAAGGATGGTTTTAATGAGTTCATACCTGGTCCTGGAGCAAGTTTGATGACTACAAGTCAATTTAGTAGTGTAAGACTCTTAGTTTCACTAGGACTCGTCTACATCAAATCCTTGTCTCCATCACAGACAACAAACTCAGATGACGTCTGCAATAGATCCTACATGGACTATAGGTTGACATTGTCCTCCTAGTAGGAAAAGTGTCCACACCTCTAGAGAAGTCTACATGTACCACCTAGAACTCATGTCCTTCTACTAGAACAGATCGGAAGGCCCTTCTGTTGACGTACTAGTCACCAGCCTAATCTCACACAATTATTCTCATTTGTTCTTTCCCTCACTATCCCTCCCTAGTCAGGTAGGACTAGCTGGGCTCTCTTGGATACCACAACTAGAGAGGACAACAATTTTCAGAGCAATTGATTCTCAATTGTGTGTGTTGGAAAGCCCCCAATACCCCTCTATTTATAGCAAGGGTTAGGGTCTGGGATCCCAGTCTTTGCGGGAGTAAGGGTCCAGAATTTCCATGAGTTTTGCATATGTGATAGGTGAACTGGTCGGTTCACTGGTGAATCGGTCGGTTGGCATAATGAGTCGATCAGTTCACTCAATGAGCCAATTATTTCACATGTTTACCAATCGTAATTGAATTTGCAATTCATTTCCAATTCATGTCCAATATTAATTCTATGTACCAATCGAATTGAATAAGTGAAACGATCAATTATTCACATGAATTAGTAAAATCACCAGAAGTTTCAATTGACATGACCGAGCCGATCGGTTCACTAGGTGAACTGGTCGTCTCACCAACCCTGAGCCGATTGGTTCACCTAGTAAGCAGATCAGTTGGTGTCCTGATTTATGTAGAATTCACCCAATTAAATTTCCAACAACTTGACACATTAACTAGTTAGTTCAACACTTGAACTTGATTGTTCTGAGTCTAGTAAGTTAATTGGTTGTTTAATTAAATACCTAAACATATTTAGTAATCAAATTAATCATAATTCATGGATAAACTCCTATTCCAAGTGCATTCGTATGTGTGTGACCATATAGGTCCCATATCACGTTGGTAGTGAATGTCCATAACTAGTTTATGACATCACAAGCAAAAAGCGATGCCTAGTCACACACCAGTTCTACCCAAGTGAATGGAAAGTTGGAGAATAAATTCAACCTACAATATGTGTAAGGTTTTATAGTGATTGTATAATTCCTTTGTCTTTGATATCCAAATTGAACACGAGGCATGGAATTATCATCCTCTCAACGTTCAATCCATGTTCTTTGAAATAGAGCAGACTGTCTGAGATATATGTGACCTCAATCTCATATATTGATTCATATGTGCATGTGCATGCCTTTCACAGTCTTGCCTATCAGGTTAGGACATCAAACTCCTATATGAGGGACAAATCTCATCTACATCACTCACAGTCATCCCCATGTGTCACAGTGCATCTGATAATCACCTTTATGGTAACCCATATTTAGGATCATGGTGGATGATGTCAAAGTACACTGAATGACATATGATGAGAGTAGTGACTTCAAGTGTAAGAACCAAAATCACCACCTTCACTAAGATAGATGACTATGACCACCAAGCATGGTTTCAATGAGTCATGTTCAAGGTGGGTCTGTCCGATACACTATTCTCTCGAGTTTACTTTCTTAGTGTCGATCATTAAGTTCACATGGTCTAGCCATTCAAGCACATACATGACCAATACATGATATAACATTCTCTTATTAGATCTCTATTCATTTATTATTCTTACCCAACTCTCTCTTTATCATAAACAACCCTTAGAGTCCTAGCGAAGAACCACCAACCCGAGCACGAGGCTTTACTGCCATTTCTTTCCTTCTTCAAGGTCTTGGGACTCTCTCTCCCTCACTTGGGTGGTATGTCTCCATATCATATACACATATAATAAACCTCTTTCTTATCTCTAGGGTGTGGTCCTTCTAAGAGCATCTAGCATACAACAAGTCTCTAGAAAACATGCATATGGCAACTCAACTTGTATACTCAGGGGGTAGTCTAGTTTAGGAAATATCACAACAAATATTTCTCACAATTTCTCATATCTTAGAGTTCAGGTTCCTGACTCCCTCTAGGTCCCACTCTCTCATGGAGTTAACCCTATAACTATTTCTAACACTTGGGGTCCCCTTTTGTAGAAGAGATTGAGGCTCTTGCAAATTCACATCTTATCTTCACTTAGCTTATCTTATCTCACAGGAGCACACACACTTGTATCATCAAAACTTATGTCAAAACTTAAAACTAAAGTCAAATTCTCAAATCTGAAAGAGGTCATCATAAAACTCATTCCATCTACTCTGTATTCCAACGAGGCTTTAGGCATATGATCTAAAACTAATTCCTCTTCTAGCCCGATTCCCCTCACTTCCACTTGGTGCATGACTACCTCCTACTCGTACTTGTATGGGAACACACTTCCTGTTAGGGTGCCTACTAGATGGAGTTTATACTTTCTAGTCACAACCTGACCTCCCAAGTTAGGGTGTTATCTCCCTCATAGATCTTTCCACCACTCTTGGCTCGACTCTCCCTCAGGTCAGGACACCAACCCTAAAAGTTGCACTATCGATTTTCATATCTTCCTTGTTACGTAATCATTGATTGCCTATATTTCACATGTATATTCAAACTCTTCACATGTATCATGCATGCCTTACTCCATGTACTTTCATGCATGGATGAACTTAATTGTATTTTCTCTTTCCTCTTTCCTCTTTCCATTGCTTAGGGTCAATATGGGTAGGGTTATTATTTTACCCACACTACTCCCACTACTCAAGATTAGGATTTAAGGTTAGGGTTAGGAACCATACTCTACAACCTTAGGGTTTTTGACGTCCCTTGACCCACTTAGAATTTTTTTATAAACCAACCCTTGCTCCATCTAAGGTTTACCCTTGTAAGGGAAAACCCATGAATCATTTTTCTTTACTTTATCATTATTCTCACATTACATGTGCATTAATTGGTAGAGAATGTTGTAATTCTACTTCTTCTCAAAAACCCTAACTTGAGACAAGGAGGGAAGTTTCTTTTAGGGTTTATTAAGCAAGAGGATGAGAAGTGGATGGAATGAAAGATGACAAGACTTAGGGAAAACATTACTTGAAGCAAACCCTATGTTGTGGCCATGCCGGTATCACTGTGGCTAAGGGATTCCTCATATACCAACTTAATGGTGTGGAGTAAAATATTACCAACCTCAAATCTGTGACCCTTTCTAGACACCATTATCTTCAGCTATACCTTAGTAACTTTCCTTATATTTCTACGAATTACTGGAAATTATAAACTGTTAGATATTATTTGAAAATTTTGGGGTTCTAATACCAAATGTAACGACCTCACTTTTCAGCATCCCCCAATCAAGGAAGGACCTTAAAGTTGAGAGTTGTTACCTAAAATTCCCAAGATGCAGATTTAAGAAAATAACAAATAATAGTTTTCCATTATTTCATAAATGATGTTTACATGGAATAAAATGATGCTCCTCTAAAGAGTTACATGAATTTCCAACATTAAACTAATACATATCGGGAAGAAGTATCTAACTAATCATCCTTTACTTAGATTTAACATCTTGAGGGAATTTCATCTAATTCATCATGTCTCGATATCTTCATATATTGTGCCTACCTAAAACGACATGAAACAAAGAACAGATCGGTATATTTCGATACAATGTTCGTGTGATGCAACCAAGATGTGTGCATGTTGGTGTAACAACATAAATAATCATAGCAACAATTATCATTATATAATCAAACATGCATTTTCTTTTCTAACTTATCGACCTTTAACCTTTCATTCTCTATGGTGTGACCTCTCTTTAGGGGAGCCTTTTTATGGGGAATCCTCTCTTTAGGGTTTGGCCCCTACAGTGGACTTTCATAACCTTCCCTCACTTGGGCATGGTTTTACATATAGGCCTTCCTTTCCGGGCTTGGCCGGTGGTGATCTTCCTTTCCAGACTTGATCACCCGTCATTCCTATAATGCCTTCTTTCACCCCATGCTCTTTAACTCGCCATGGATAACTATTTAGGGTTTGAGTGGGTTATGTTTATATGATATGATACTCATATTGGAATTATAGATTGCAGGAAGTAAATACACAATGAAGTCATTTAATTGCAATCCATTAGGGAAACTTCAAAAAAACCACAGAAGTCATTTAAGGTGAGTATTCATAGACGTAACCACATACCTTTGCTTTCTTGCAGACTCACCTAGAATACCTTAAGCATATATAATCCAATCAAGTAAGCATAATTCCAAGAAATCATTCAGTCTGCATGTATGTTTATCTGAAACTGTTACTAGTCATATTCAAGACAGATTAATCTAACATGCATCCTAATCTAGGATTTTAGGGTTGTCTCGGGTTCAGATAAGGAGTAAGAAGCATTAAACCCTAATTCTATCACACCATATTTTAGATTATTAATCTATATTAGACACCAGTTGAATGGCTAATTCAAGTTAAGCCTTTCATACTGTTTAGAGCAACTAACATTGATTAGACAACTTAAGACTAGACAAGGCAATCTAGGTTCTAAACCCTAATTATCATGTTTATGACTGAGATGTTTCAATCATGACCATTATTATTTGAAACATACCAAGGATTAGGATTCTCATCCAATTAAACACATTAGGCTATTATGAACATCTACATCAGATTATTTGCATTTTAAATTATTACAAGTTATATCATCATGACCCCAATTACACATGTTGAGGATTAATCATTTTATAAACCCAGATAATATGTCATTATATATATCAAAATCAATTTTTAATGTAAAGTAAACATTTTTAATGTAATCGACATGTTAATTATGAATTCTAAGGTTTCCATATATTAACAACCACTTAAACATGTATTAATCCCACTTTTAGAATTGAGATTAGAATCAAGCTCCCCTCATTTTCTTGATTAATTTGATATATAGTTTTGCCATATTTTGATTAGACAATTAATTTCTACAACATTTACAAATTAACTACATAACCACCAATAGGATATTGCCACAACAACGAGACCTATTTTCCACTAACATCTATTCCTGGCCAACTCAGGACTAGGAGAAAAGACATCACCACCCTTGCATCTTGAACATGCACATAGGGGTATACGAGTCATCAAACTTTGACTCGTCTCCTTTCTCACGAAGGGCACGACTCCCATCGGTTCCCATATGTGCGTCCTCACACCAACGCTCCCTTATCGAGGAGCTTCAGTTGGCCCTACGACAGGGAGTCCAAGTTCTATGCAGCTACAATAGCCAACAATGAAGCCTTCTGAGGCTCTATGGAATGTCTACATGAAGAGAGAGAGAGAGAGTGATCTACAAATGGACTAGTCAAGGTGTTGTGCAGATGCAGATGGTGAGGGAGGAGGCATTTCTGACCAAGGGAGGTGTTAGGAGCTCTGTAGCAAGGTGGCAGTAGTATATGTTGGAGTTAGTAGAGGTGGTAGGGTCCTCTCCTCCGATTTTAGACTAGTGGATGATCATTACAGTATGGTTCTCATGGTAGAACCCAACCCTGATGGCTAGCTCATTCAGATCAGGGACATGCCTTCTTCTCCTCCCCTTATACCAGTGCCTGGGTCAAGGTGTTCGATGGACATATGGGTTCTCACACACCTTTATATAGGTTCTAACCAAATCCCAAATGGTTAGGGAGTATGGCAGCAAACAAAGCATAAGAGGAGGAGATGGTCTAGGAGTCTGGGTTCCTTTCCGAGTTATTCATTAGGTGAGAGACAACACAAGTTGCAAGTTATTTATATGGAAGGTGATTACTTCCCATTAAACACCTTCTAACTACACCTTAGACACATAGGGCATGACTAGTTATTCCCTAATGATAATATCAAAATGCCACCAAAGTAAATATTCACTCCTTTCTATTATAAAATCTTGGATTTACTCGATAGGATAATCTTTGATTGGCAACCCAAAACCATTAAGGATAGAGTATGGGTATAATGCACATGTGAATAATTAAAGCATTGATATGATAGAATATTCTTTATTCTTCTCTTGTATATACTTTGATTGGATACAAATTTTGATGGAGACCTTTCAATAAGTAAACCTTAGTGTGGGGATGGTTTGGTGTAAAAAATATGAAAGTTAAAAAGTAATTTTCTTTGTCTCTAAGTATTCTCTTTATTTGATTTATTTAAGGCATCAATTAATTTCTTTTCTCACCCAATCTTGGCAAGATTTCTTATTTGGATATGTTTTCTCATTAAGTGCAATATAAGGATGAACAAAACTACTAGTTTCCTTCAACATGTTTTTTCAAGAAATTTCCACACAATTCCTTATTTAAAATACCAATTGTTGATTACTTTTACTAATCCCTTTATTATTGGATTTTCCATTATTTCTTTAGTCAACATTTATTAATGGATTTTTTATAATAGTAAAACTTAAAAATCCATTTCATTTGGAGAATTTACATTCTCAAACTAAAACCAGCAAAGAAGACATGAATCTTACTAATATATCTTTATTAATCAAATATTTGCATTCAAATACATGTATAAATACATGTGAAAATCCATGTTATAACACAAATACTTTGTGAGCATCATTGATGATATGAGAAGCACAATGGACAAGTGGTTGATGATTGCGGTCTCAATGGTAGGGAGATTGGTACTAATCAAGACAATTGTAATGCCCCTCAAAGCACATATATAAGTCAACAGAAGAAAACCTCATGGTGTCCATAACATGGGTCACTTGGCTTGGAGGAACATTACAAAACATGATATTCATAGCAAAAATATAAATGAAACACCATGCATTGAATAACTATAGATTCATACATAGTTCTTTGAAAGATAAAACTATTAACATCAACTATCTCATCCTTAAACTAAAATCTAACACATGAAAGGTAGGTAGAACAAATCCATGGCATAAATCTTCTTTAAAACTTGATATAGGATCTTCTAAGGTGTAGATGGCACCCCACCAAGATAAGTCTTGGGAACTTCTACTTTGAAGAACTCACTTCAAATTCCTTTGCTCCTTGATCTAGGGACAACTCATCCCACGACCATGCGAAAATGAAGACACACATCAGTAATCGATACTATACGTTTTATAAGAACTAAAAATAAGCATATAAACTTGACTTGAGAGAAAATCTTGACATGAATTTAACTTAAGCATTCTTGATTACATGAAACTTATAACATGAAGAATTGAATAGTAAATATATGCATCTCTCTATGATGCCCACTTAAGAGCACATGATTGCTAGGAAAGCCCATAATGCTAGGAAATCCCATAATTGACATGAATGCCCATGATTTGGATATTAAAGCCCATAATTGGAACAAATGCCCATAACAGCCTCTTGAGGTCCATGATTCAAGCAGCATATACAACTGATTCAATTCCATTTATCTTAACATTAACATTACCATAAATATGAACTTAATCTTGAACTTTAATTTTCAACATGATGGGATTTCTCCCTCTTAAAACTTGAACTTTAAATCCATTAATCAGTGATCATTAATCATAATATCTAATCTTAATGAATACCATAAGACCTAAGATATAGAAAACATCAAGAAATGTATACGATGAATGTGATTTGAGCATTGAACTTGAAATTGAAAGCATAATCCATAAATCATACATAACATCCAATTCAACCAATATATATATATGTATAGTGGCATGACCCGCTTACCTGGAGCAAAGCAAATCCTAAATTGGTCTCTCTGATCCTGAGTCAAATCCTAAGTTCCCTAAAATTAGCATGATTTATATTAATTATCACCTTAATTACCATCTTAAACCCTAATTGCATGTCAGGAAAATGAGGTCTGATCTTATTGAATTAGGATTTGAAAACCTACAAATCAGATTCTTTAGCGGAAACCCTTTCCAAAACATATTTTTGGGAAATTTTTTGATGAGAGGTTGATTTAATACAAATTATGAATAACTGACCAATAGAAAAGCAAAATAAATCCACTGTGGCATTATCTAAAAGCCTACAACGAGATCCAACTGGCCTAAACACACTCTTTTGCAGGGATCCTTGTCCCACTCAAAATAAGTGTTCAACTTGAGAAACTGAAATGTGGAAGAATTCCAAACTTCCCATGTACAATAAATTATTAGATTAATCATGCAGGGGTACCATGGTCATTAGATGACCTGGGTTCTTCCCCTTAGCGACCTGTTTCCATGGCGCGAGCACGCCTACTGAAGGTGTGAGCTGCAACCAAAACACAGGGAAAACAAGTTGTTCCCTTGAAGATGAGGTTACCAATGATATCCTCATCGCCTAGCGAAGCCAAAGAGCCATCAGGGGGCTCTGGAATGCATTCGAGTCCAAACTCTGTGGTGCCGCCAGAGCTATAGAAGAAAAAGGAATCTGATATGAAGGAAACTACAAATCCACAGAGCAAACTCATAAACCAAAGTCAAGAAGTTGATCCTTGGGGAAGGGAGAAGCCGACATATGACTTTTCGTGGTTGAAGAAGTATAGGAGTGTCGAAACACTAAGTCTCCAGAGAGGACCAAAGATGTAACTATAGGATGCAGTGATCTAGGGAAAACTAGAGAGAACAATATATGTAAACACATCCTATAGGTTCCGTAGATGGTTACATGTTTTTCAATTTGAGCAAGAAGAGTCACCAACGACTGGTTTGAAACCATGGTTGTCGGAACTGTAACTTGGGTAGGTTGGGGTTTTCCTAGGCACAAGAGGTGAAATTGACTCCATAGGAGAAAACTCTGGTCAGGGGGTTCTAACGGTGCCCCTATATATGCGATGGATAAAAGGGTCACATGTGAACAAGGGGTGGGAGGAGGAGTCCAACCCTAATTGGGCATTCCTCCGATAGGGCATGAAGTCCCATAAAACTTGGGATCGTTGAGCTCGCGTGGTGATCTCAATTTCATTGGTGAAAAAAATGGGGCATTGTGGGGACCGATCAGGGTCGAAGGAGGAACGCACAACCAGGCTGCCTATTCTCAGTCTCCTACTCGAGGTAGGAGACAAGTCCAAAGTTGTCGGATGGAAATCCAACGGTCCAAATAAAATCCAAAATCCAAATAGAGCATGACACTGAACCATAGCTGAAATCGACAAAAATTAATGCAGATCTTAGGTTATAATATTCGATTAATCCTTCATTTAAACTATATAAAAACTTCCTTATTTTATTTAAAGGATTAAATGAAGTCCTATTGACTTCAAATTTGAACCATAAGTTAATCAAAGGGTCTATATTATTCCTATATGATTAGATCTAGGTTTTGTACAAGTTTTATCCATAGTTTCCATATAAGTCATCAAACTCAATTTTTAAATGCATTTTAATTGATTAAATACATGACAATCACCTTCCTTTGTGAGTCTTGAGTCCAAAATTGAGATAAACAATAATTGTCTCCTAATAATTCATATCACGTTCATTTTATGCATTTTTGAGAATATTTTATGTAGGAGAGTGAAAAAAATAGGATTCATACCTACTTTCCTCTTATATTAAAGTCTTAAAAAGTAGGAGGAAAACTTCTTGGTCAAGGCATCTACTACATGATTATATTTTTGAATTCAAATCCCCTTTCTCTTTTCCTTTTTTTTCAATTGATGCATCAAGTAATTGGGGTAAGTTTCTTTAAAGCACAAGTTTTAAATTTTACAACTAGAAATTTTCAATTAAGACCCTAAACATATTTAAAAAAACAGATGTTACAATAGTGGTTATTAGCAAGGTTAGATTCTGGTACTAATAAGAGGAGCTTTCCAAATTCATTCTGGATAAGATGAGGGATATCACTAGCTGATTCTTGTTAGGGGGGACAAAGTCCATGGAGTTGCTTGGGGCCATGTGACCAAGACACTTGGATGTGGAGGACTAAATTTTTTTGATCTACAACAGATTGCAGACACAACCACCTTGAGAAGAATATATCAGTTCCTAATGAAGCCTGGATTTATGTATAGCAGTTGGATGAATCAAAGATATGGAAACTCCCTGGAGTCTACCGCTCTTTGAACTGGATGCTCTAAGGTGTGGAGAGATATGCTGATTAGATGGCCTATGGTTAGGGGCAATTAAAACTACTTGGTTGGATATGTGTGGATGAGAACGATGGACAAATCGTGGGTCAAACAGTTTGTGGGTCCTTACTATCCTAGGTACCATGTTATGTGGAATAAGGCCACACACCCACATGGAGTTGTTTCTTATATAGATGCATTATGGCAAGAGTTAACACTATGGATAGGCTGAGCAGCTAGGTTCTCAACCCCAATCCAGTGTCTCTGTTGTGCAAAGATATGGAATGAATCACATTCTCATATGTTATTTCTTATTCTTTCACTAGGCACATGTGGTGCAAGGTAGCGTTGAACTACAGGTGGTTTCTTTAGAGGAATGTATCAATTGGCTACTCAACAAGACTAGAAAAACAAGGTCATATGATGTTTTGGTAGACTTGACATTGTTGCTATTTCTTTCTTGGTTGGGCAAGAGAGAAATAGTAGGCTCCATAGTGGCGGAGAGAGAGAGAGAGACTTTTTTAAGGTGTTTGAGATTCTTGTGAATAGGCTCGACAGAGTGTGTAGGTCCATACCTACCTTGTATAAGGGTTTCAACCAGGTGGTGATACTTCAATGGGGGCTTTTTTAGAGTTACCTCGTTTGTATAGTATATGGGCTTCAGGTCCCTATACTCTTTTATGAGATGCTATATTATTTTACTTTATCCAAAAAAATTACACACTTAAGTTAAATTGGATTTTTGTATTGGTCATCTATGTCTAACTTGTGACCCGTTGGTGTATGCCTTGCATCCCCAATGGGAGTGGGTGCATGAACAAGAAAAATAAGTCATGGATGATAGAGAAAGATTGACTTTGTGAGATTTGGGCAAGAATAATGTAGGACCTGCCCTTTGTTTGAGATGAAGATTTGATTAGGAACATTTTTCTTTACTTGTAATTGATGTACATGTTTCTCTAAAAAACCTCCATGTACTCTAAAGAATTGTTTGAATGTAAATATTGTATATATTAGTTTGAATGTATATATGTCAAAATTTGCTCTTCAAAGATCAAATTCATACAATGATAGGCCCCATCTACATGAATAAGGAATATGTTCAAAGTTATACATATGATACATGTATCAAGCAAATAAGTGAAATTATAAATTTTGAGAGATGATTATTGAGCAAAGACTAAGAACAACATCACCCAAACAATTTTTGACATATATCATCACACATAGATTAATAAAAGACTTATCACCACTAATGTGATGATATGTTAAGTACGCATAGGGGCCAGACTAGGTTCTACAAGTACTAGAGAGCAACCAAGAAAGTTCCAGGTAGAACCATGTATCGTCAGGGGCATATTCTCCTTACTACAACCCACATGAGGGCATATTCTCCTTACTACAACCCACATGAGCATAAGCAAAAAAATGAAGAGGTCACGACAAGGAACATCGACATCACATTAGCCAACAACAACAAACATGCACCAACATGGTTTAAACTTCATCTTCAAAGTCATCTAGAAGAGAGTCAAAGGTCACCAGACTTTTGGAAGAGCCATGAACCTCGCCATGGATAAAGTCAAGAGATAGGGTGGAGGCACTCTTATCTTTTTGTTCAACATTCTTTACCGAACCCGCATCACCATTACCTAAACAGATAATCAAAGACTACATGGGGGATGTAGTTAAGAAGCCTCATAGAGAAGGTGAAGGAGTTATTATCAAATATGTTATTACACTCAAGATAGATACGCCAAAGAATAACTAGGTTTAAAGTAGAGATGCACATCAGACTGGGTGGACCCAATCCAACCTGTGTCCGACCCACATAACTCAATAAAGGCCCAATCTATAAAACTTAAATGGATGTGACAAGCTTAAAATATTATCCAAAATTTTATATGGGCCAGGTAAGGGCCAAGGTAAACCGGGCCCAAAAGCCTAGATAATCCAGATTAACTACGTATATATATATATATATATATATATATATATATATATAGAAGCACATGTTTGTATATTATATATATTTTATAGGATACAATTGACTACTAGATTTCAAGATTTCATGTGATTTAGAAAATTAATCAGTTAAATTAAAAAGACAAAAAGAGAAATGCATTAGAGTAAATATAAGTTATGTGCACCGATGTCGTGTTTAACATGTTTAAAATAATTTATAATACAATATAATCTTAGGATTGGATATATACTATTAATATTATATGTGCTAAAATAAATCATCTCAATCATGACAATAGATAAAATGTGCATTTACTCGTTAATTATAATTACAAAAATCCCTCTAATTGTTGGTTGATTTATATTATATCTTACAAATAAATGGGATAGAATTGTGTTTTTTAAACATGTCGTATCTAATTAATATTCTTTTCACCCAGTTGATTTATATAACAAGATTTAAGTGTGTTTGTTTTATGGATGATTCGTGTATATGACATATACTCGTTAATAAACATTTCTAAAATTATGTTTTTATTTGTCCTATGTATATGTTGAAAATATATTCTTTCACTATGTTATCTGAACTTGCTCGAACCTGACCCAAAACCTAGTTCTATTATCTGGGTCGGGTATGTCAAGTTTTCCAGATATCACCTGGGCCTAAACCCGACCCAGAACCTAGTTAAAAATATGATTTTGAAAATGGGCTTGCTAAAACCATGGGTGGCCCGACCTTATGCTCACTCCTAGCTAAAAAGTACCATATGGCCGAAGTGTGGGTTCAAAGTAAGAATCAAATGATAATGATTGCATCAAAGTTTTGAGATTAGACAAGTTGGGCAAGTAGATTATAAGTAATTCCGTAGACTAGCAGAAAAATAATTGAAAAAATGTGGCAAATATTCTCATCAGCGTCGAAGCATAACAATATCTATGAGGTCTATGAAAAGCTCTAAGATGCCCAATGTAAGCCAAAGAGAGCCTTTGAGTTATCAAGTCGCTGAAGAAAGATATTAACCAATGTCGAACACTTAATTTTCCAATAAGACAACCTTATTTTGATTCGCAAATGGAATATGCACTACTGTGTAATATATATATGATAAAGAGCTAGGCTTGTAAATGGATATTCAGAATCCACACATTTGATCTGAACTCGATTTCGAATTGAAAAAAAAATTGACATCTGCATAATTCGAATTAGATTTAGGATATCAAATTTCATATCTGAAAATTTCAGATAGAGTATCGGATATGGCTATATCCGCTCTGAAAAATCCAAATCTGACAAATATATACATATATTATTAAATAGATATTATCTATATATAAAAATATGAAAATATAAATAGTTTATCATATATTATCATAGTAATATTATTTTTTTTCTATATATGATATATTTATTAACAATAAGTTTATGATTTTAGATCCAAATTGGATATTTATCTAAATTCAGATATTATTTGTTCGTATCAGATTTAAATATTGTTACATGATATTCGTTGGATATTGGGTTGAATATCAGATCAAATATATTATTTCAGAATCATATCGGGTATAACAATATTCGCTCCGTATTCAATATGGAAGAAAAAAAGAGAGACCATTATGTGATTTTTTTAATTGAAAAGTCGTATGAGTGAGTACTTAAGAATGTAACTTGATGGGTTTTGTGTAAAAAATATCCAAATTGTCCAAACACGTTCCTCATCAAAAACTGTCCAAACATGTTACATGAGTGGTAAGATTCTTGAAGGTGTGGCACCACAATTCAAATTTACAAATGGATACACCAAGGAGTGACTTTGAGACCATATTCATTTATTCTTGTTATGGATGACATGACAAAACATTGTAAGGATAATATGCTTCATTTATATTTTTTAATGGTATTTGTCTTAATGGGTGAAATGGCTGAGAGATTGAATTACAAAGTTAGAGAAATGCATTGGAATGTAATAGTTTTGATATCAATTTCAATTGTTTATTTTTTTTTTAATTTCAATTGTTTATAATTGCGAGCTAAATTAGAATGAGAAATGCTATAGAAGCTGGACCAGAAATGAGACCCCATTTGTCATCTTGCATGTATCTATACTACTATAAAAAGAGTGAGTTTTGCAGGCAGTTCAAATACACCCACCCAAAATCATATTGACCAATCACATACCACGATTTTGCCAATGTGGCAAAAGCTTGCACTCTCCTTCACTCAAGCTGCTCTCATGTTTTTTCAGCTTTTTTTACTTCAAAAAAACGATTTAGTTTGAAAATTTCTGAAGTGAATTAAAAAGGCACGGTTAGAAAGAAAGAGAAGGGTTGCACATTTTGCGATAGTGTAGGGGAAGGTAGGGATGCGGCTAATTACAGGGAGAAAGAGGGGGAGGTTGTTTTGTAAAGGAGACTACGTTCCCTCCAGTCAAATGAAATCAAAACCAATATACCAACGCGGGAACTAATAAATAAGAAAAAGGAAGATTTTCAAGATTTTCCTTTTCATGCTTAATCCAAATTCAAATACTCCCTCTCTCCATGTTCTAGATTATGTAACTGTCCCCTTTATATCGGTCCCGTCTCTTCTCCTTCCAAAACGTTCTCAATAACTCAATTTCTCTTACATTTTAAATTAAAACATTATCCACCAAAACGTAACAAACTCAAAACCCACGTTAGCCTCTTCACCCACAAGTTGAGAAAAGTCGTACCACGATCCTATTAATACTCAGGGTTTGTTAATTGCTTGTTGCTCGCACTATACAATCATGTCTCTTGGTATAACTCCCTAGACGTGTTCATCTCTTTTACTTCCCATATGTCCTCTTCACATACAACACCACAACACCACCAACAAACATCCGTAATGCTCCTACAGATCTGTATCACCGATAAGGTTTTTTGCATCGTTGAAATATCTTTCTAGCATTTTTTCTTACAGGTCCAATTTACTACAGGTATCAACCTCACCAGTATAGGATGTAACAGTCGCGTTTCTTGAGACCGTAACGTCAATAACGGCCAACAATGTTGTCTCTGTGATGTCCTTTTTGTTTCTATTTTCTCGATTCATGTGCAGGTCCTCCAGTACTTCAGAACTCAAGGTGTGATGAATTGTGATAATTTTTTATTCAGGTTACGTGCAAAAGGCTTCTGAAGGTACACATAAAAACTCTTGATCCTTACATTTCAAAATTACCTTCTTACGCATGGGCACTAATGCAGTAACATATGTAATCTTAAACATGCACAGATGCACTAACATATGTCATAATAGAAACGCCCATGGTCGTAGCAAAAGTTTAAAGCGGATGAGTGGTTTAACACAAAACTGTCAAGGATGTATGGTCACCGAGCAGTGACAGAGGGTCAAGTCGAGTTCTTCAAACTAAAGGTGTGTTTTACAAGGAAGTGTGATTAATTACAAAAGTTAGCAACATCAAGTATCTTACTTTTTTCTAATTTCATTTTATTATGATCGAGGTCATGGAGGACATGTTTCTACTCCAGTTTGTATTATTTTTTACAGAAAAGAAATTTATATCAGCGCTTAGGAGATATAGAACCATCCAACGGCAAAATATAGATGAATCGGCATAAGGTGTCCTTTTGTTGTTATGAGTCACATAATTTTTATTTACAGTTGTAATATTTCAGTGTTATATACGTAATCAAATAAATTAAAATACAACTCTTATATGTACATTCACATTAGGATATGCTTACTTGCACGTTGAGTAACAATTCCTTAGGAAGAAGCTACATATCAGGGCCGATCAAGATAGTGCGCACAGGGCAAGTGGTGACGAACAATCCCTTGGCAACTTAGGCATATAATGCAGCTGGCAGTTTTCTTTACAACGTCCTTCTGTGGTCATTCATAGCTTCTACATGGAGGACTATCCTAAACAGTAATCAAGAACTGGAAAAACAAATGTGAATGACACTAATCTCTTTCATTTAGGCATCACTTATCCCACAATCCTCTCCACTTATCACAATCATGGTATCAGCTACTAAGCTCATAAAAGGGAAGCAAAAATCTATAAAAATGATCTTCAATGTCAACTTTGTCTCGCTCCATGTCAAGCGCAACAATTGTATGGTCTTGTATGCTTCCACACTTGGGTACAAGAGCCACACGACTCTCTTCATTTTGCATAACCAATGCACCCAACTCTTTTTGTTTCATTGCTGACCACTTTTGTTTATATAACGTGTAACTCGAAGTGAAAAGTTCTCTAATTCCAATCAATGTGGATGTTCTATTAGTATACTACATATTGAAGGGCATACAATAAGCAGCAATCGGTACAGAATGGCAAGCATACAAAAGTATGTACATTTGGGTACTCTTAAGAGTTGATTGGAAATAACAACTATAACACCTCAAAGATTCATTCTTTAGCTTTAGCATACGGAATACTAATATGATTCATCAAGCCAGCTAACTGTAAAATATGACAAAATTGAAAACAATGTCATAACTTTATAGGGAGTAGTAAACCATATATATAATGTTAGATAAAAACAACTTGATATTGTTATGATACATGATGCAAAAAAAACATGCATATGTGGTTAGTCAATTTTTGTTATTATTTTATAAGATTGTAGACTAGAATGAAATCAATGACAAATCATATATGACTATTTAAAAAACAACCATCGCCTTTCTCAAACTCTCTTCATATATAGATATTGTATTATTCTTTTATAGTTTTTGTTTTAACATTTAATGGGAAAACATTGGATTTGAAATATGTAGGCATGTAAAAATGTTATTACTGATATAATATTACATGTTGCCTTTGATAAGTTCTACAATACTCACAAACAATCAATAGAAAAGAAAAAATTTAATGTCAAATTTATTTTTAACTTTTTATAACACTTTTGTATATGTTATAATTTTCAATTAAATTTAGAAAAATAGAAGCATTACAAGAAGTTTGTATTGTTAGTTTTATATGAAAATGATACATGTTTATGATTTTATTTTTTTTACATTTAGTGTGACACGTGCATGTGCACAGTGTGTGTTTACTAGTAACAACAAAAATGAAACTACTTTCCTCTTCTATTTTTATTGTTATGAATGCAAGATGACAAATAGGGTTCTCTTCTTCCATTTTTGTTGTTATGTATGTAAGATGACAAATTACATGTCATTTCTCGTCCAGTTTATGGTAGCAAACCTCAATCAATTAGAATGGGGTGGATGTACGGAGCGTGCAGATCGTGCGATTGGCTGGTAAACTCTGCTACATTCACGGTCATGCCCCAGCACGGACGACCAATCTTGACCTTCCTCTCATCCCACCACCTCTCTCTCTCTGCGCCAGTCCTGCTCTCCCGTTCCCTCCGGCGTAAACAGTATCCCCCGGCGCCTGGCCTTACCTGCTCCACCTCCGTCGGCCGGCCGTTGACCTCGTTTGCTGGTCCGGCGGCCGCAATAATGTTTCAAGGGTGCCTTAGCTTCACGGCGAGCCGCGACTGGTGCTACCGGCAAAGCTTCTCCGCCGCTGGGTTGCGATCCTCGACCACAAACCTTGAGGACGGTACCACGTTTCACTGCTGGGTCCCGAAAACCCGCGATGCTACCCGCCCGGCCCTCCTCCTCATCCACGGCTTCGGAGCTAACGCCACCTGGCAATGGAGCGACCACCTCCGGCCGCTCATCCTCGCCGGTTTCGACGTCTACGTCCCAGATCTTCTCTTCTTCGGTTCGTCTGCCTCCCCCGAACCTGACCGCTCAGAGGTCTTCCAGGCCCGCTGCGTTGCCGCTGGCATGGAGACCCTTGGTGTCAAGCGCATGAGCCTTGTCGGTATCAGCTACGGAGGCTTCGTCGGGTACCGCATCGCGGCTTTGTTCCCAGAGCGGGTGCATAAGGTCGTGCTGTGCTGCTCAGGGGTGTGCCTCGAAGAGCGGGACCTCCAGGAGGGGCTATTTGTCGTCAGTGACGTCGCGCAGGCGGCTGAAATTCTCCTGCCACAGACGCCAACCAAGCTCAGGGAGCTTATGGGGTACTCGTTTGTCAAGCCCCCCGGCCCTCCCCGCGTTATCCCCTCCTGCTTCCTTTCTGATTATATTGATGTGAGCTTCAGGGCCTTTCTCATTTGTCATTTCGGCTCTGTTTTCTATTATAGTGGTAACTGCGACCTCCCACTGCTTTCTAGATTTGTCACGGCAATTTTTGAACTTAAGCGTTGTCTTAAGTTGATGTTTTATCTTGTTTACCATTTTCTTGATCGATCGAACACCGTGACAGACGAGAATCATTTTAAAGAGTATTTGTCTCCCCCACATCACCATTTTGTATCAACCGAAACATGACCTTCATCTAAGGCTGCGTTTGTTTGTTAAGTGGTGAATCATGGTGATAGGAAATGATGGTGAAACAAATATGTTGTTTATTTACCATGGTGATAGGGAATCATAGTGAATCCATAGTGAATCTGTAGTGAATTTTGATCATATTTTGTCCTCATGAAAAAGTATGGTGAATCGTGGTGAAAGAAGTTTTTTCAAGACTCCGCTACTTATTTAGACAAATGTGCAAAAAAAGTTCTAATAAATATGATTCTTACTTGTGTAGAATGTTTTATATAATTTTTTCCCTCCCCATCACTATAACCATGTAACAAACAACATTTTTAAAATTTTTCACCATCACCATCCCTATCACCATTCACATGTTACCAAACAACACATTTTAATAATTTCCCTATCACCATCACCGTCCCCATCACCATCACCATCAATTTTATCACCACTTACCAAACACATCGTAAGAAGGAATATTATATTAGATATACACAATACATGTTATTCATTCTGGAATCTTAAAGAGTTTAAATCTTTTCTTTCCCATGTATTTCCTTGCTTTCTTTCAATATGTGTAATTTGTCTGCCCCATTAAAATTGTATTGTTGTTTTGTTATGGGTTCACCCTCACTGGCAGGTTATGTGTACAGAGTATTTGGAAGAAAAGACGCAGTTAATACATGCGTTGATAAAAGACCGAAAGCTTTCAGACCTTCCCAAGATCACTCAGGTATAGTTTTATCAATTCTGAAAGGCCAAAGCATCAGTTATCTTTGTCCAAGAAGGCATCACTAGCATCTAAACTTTCATAATGAATTTCTTCAAAGCAAGCCTACCAATGGCCACTGCAGTGGTGTACTCGTTCAATGTCCAGTTTTCAATCTTTGCTTGAATATCTTTTCCCCTTTAAAGAGTAGTTCTGCTGAACCCTGTCTTAAGGTTTCTACTTTCTTGTAATGTTTTCTTGCACAGCCAACATTGATTGTCTGGGGTGAGCAAGATCGGATATTTCCTCTAGAATTAGGAAACAGATTGCACAGGTTCGTTTAATTTAAATACTGCTGATATTGTTGTGGCAGTGATCAGGTCTCTGATTTATTGAGACTTGGCAGACATTTGGAGGGGAACTCCCAGCTGGTTGTCATCAAGAATGCTGGTCATGCTGTTAATCTCGAGAAAGCCAAAGAGTTCTGCAAGTATTTGAAAGAATTCCTTGTGGACTCTCCAGCCAATTCCTGCCCGAACCAGAAGGTACATAAAGTACTTAAGAATATTGTTCTGACGTGGTACCATACCTCCTTTTCTCTTGAGACGCAACATTACTATAAAATAACAAAAGCTTTTAACTCATTAATTCCTATTGTGTTTGAATGCCGGAACACTAGTAACATATATAGATGTGCTGCCTCTATAGCAAGGAATAAGGTGACCGATACCGACGCCGTTTCGACAGCTTGGAAATAGGTATTTACCGGTATACCGATGGAAATACCGACAGATGCAATCCTGGCCGTACCGACGCCAAAATGAACGAATTAATTCATGAAATTTTACAGGTGTAATCTCCACACCTAAATGCATCGTTTTATGCAATAAAATTCTATATTGGATGTGGGGTAGGGGGGGTCCATCATGTGGGAGGTAAGGAACCTGTCCTGTTTCGTTGGGATTTCGATGAAGGATTTTGATGACAAAACATAGGAATTCAGATATGAAATTTTACAGGTGTAATCTCCACACCTAAATGCATCGTTTTATACAATAAAATTCTATATTGGATGTGGGGTAGGGGGGGTCCATCATGTGGGAGGTAAGGAACCTGTCCTGATTCGTTGGGATTTCGATGAAGGATTTCGATGACAAAATGTAGGAATTCAGATATGAAATTTTACTAGCACAATCCACAAACTTAAATATACACAATTATGCAATAATATACAATTTACAACATATCAATAACATATTTACTTACCAACTCACATTAGTTGTATGTTGAGTGGCGCGCAGGTTGTCCATACTGTAATGAGTTGATACTATTGAGATATTCCGCCCATGACATGTGCATCCTATAAAGTTGGTTATATGTAGTCACATGCTCCTCATAGACAGTATCGTTGACAAATTGCATCATCCCAATCTTTGGAAAATGTTGTTCTAAATCTCTGAGATATTGTGCCTTTCTTGGAGATGTAGGTCGAGGAGCTCGAGTGAGTGGGCGTTCACTTCCTTGAGGAATATGTTGAATAGCTACAGGCACAACCATCGGAAGTATTGGGATTGGAGAAACAGGAAGAACTGAATGACCACCACTCCATGTTTGCCCACCATCCTCAGAAAATGCAAGGGAGTTGTACTGATAACTTCCATGTGGGCCTGAGACATTTGCTGTATAGGTATATCCAACATGATGTTCTACTTCTGGTTGTGGCGGTGGTGGTGGTGGCTGATTTTGATATCCAGAATACCCATATTGAGAGTGAGATGGGTATGGTTGCCCAAATAGCATATCGGCAAATCCCAATGTTGAATCATGTTGAGATTGAGAATCAGAACCTGAAATACTCATGTTGCTAAGTGAATCAGCAATATCAGAATAACGATCATTGTTGTAGGCGTAGGAGCATGTAGCCTGAGGTGGTGCAGCACCACTGTAGTCTTTGCCGGTTCGAGTTTTCCTCCTTTGAAAAGTTTTTTCATGCATGGGATATTCTTTTTCTGCTGGAGGAGGAGGTGCAGCTGCCGTAACATAAGGACGATCATCATACTGAGGATCAACAGGAGGAGGATATTCAGGAGAGCGCTCACTGCCGCCGCCATCATTGCCACCATCATTATCAGATTTTGATTTTGACCCAGATGTACTTTTTGAAGAAGGAGACTCTGTGCTACCCAATGCTTCTTCTACTGCTCTATTGATCTCCATATCAACATTTTCATGCTCAGGCTCAGGCTCAAGTCTTTCAGGTGGAGTTTGGTGACTTTGGTCAACATTAGTATCAGAATCTCCTTCAAAGTGCTCTTCTATGTATGGATCTGGACGACCATCTAGATTATCAAGAATGGGACGACCTATCTCATTCATCCATTCCTCTAAAGGATCTTCTGAATCATCAGCTTCTTCTATGCCTCTATGCCTGGATGGGTTGAATGTGTATGCGGTGTCAATGGGATCGTGGACGACAGCAAAATCCACTTCTTTGTAGTTGGCATCTCGTATTGCTCTAGCCCTCAACCGCATGTTGTAGTGAACATATACCAGATCTCTTAGCCTGTCTGCCCCCAACCTGTTCCTTCTCTTTGAGTGAATTAAATTGAAAGTGCTCCAATTTCTTTCACAACCTCCTGCAGATGTTGTTTGAGAAAGAATACGAACAACCACTTTTCTTAGATGGGGGGCACCCGTTCCATTCCATACCCACCACTCACAAGGATCACCCTGATCACGGTCTGCAACTGCATTTGGATGACCAAAACAACCAAGGCCTTCACGAAACTGTCGCAACTGCAAAAATATTTAAGAACAAACTTCAGAATCAAATGATGAAACATCAAACAAGAATGAAGATGTTCATGACTTCATGTAAGTAATGTAATATATTTAGTTATATACCTCATCCATCACTATGGTGCGCTCTTCAGTAGAGGTAAAGAATTTGTTAGTTATATCTCTCACAGCAGACATTAGAGTCACATCTAAGCCCAATTTTCGCGAGTATTGGAACCTCGGGTTCAGATAGTAAGCTGTCACCAATTTCAAATAAGGAAATAAGATTTAGATTTAGTAAAATTATAGCAAGTTATAGAGTTAGAAACTTAGAACATAAATCTGAATTTAGAAGAAATAAATTATATACCTACTTTATGCAGTGGATGCAAAAGCATATCTGTCCAACGCTTGTCTACAATTGACAAGTATTGTGAATGGGACCTAGGAGCTGCTTGTTTAATACCTTCCACCATTACTTGCATTGCATCATACAAGTAAGGCATTGTTGCGGCTTTGTCACCATCTACCAACCTCAACACTTTGACAACAGGTTCCATTATCCGCAGCACCTTTGAAACCTTATCCCAGAAAGCCCGACTGGCAATTAGTTCTTCAATCCTTCTGCCAACTGGGGTGTTGTGCTCCTTCATGGAGGTCCACTCCACACCATTGAAGAGCCTCCTAAGTCCATCTTTTTTGGACTTTAATGAGTTCAAGGCCAAGTAATTCGTTGCAAATCTAGTCACCCCTGGTCTAACTAGATCACCTCCACAGTACTCAGATCGCCTCATAGCATTTAACAAGAAGGAATGGTTGTAGATGAAACCTATGATCAACCTACCATCAATTGTCACACTTTTGATGTAATCAATTGAGCCCATGCCCTTGAGGATCAGATCTATGCAATGGGCAGCACATGGTGTCCAGTAGACCGGATATTTCTTCATTGTACTTTCACCGGCCTTCTTGAAGTTAGAGCCATTGTCAGTTACTATTTGCACTACATTCCCAACCCCTACCTGCTTGATGTATTTCTTCATTAAATTCTTGATGTAACTGTAATTCCTGACTGCACCAGAAGCATCAACAGAGTCTAGAAAAACAGTAGATCCACGGCAATGTACTAGAAAGTTAATAATTTGCTTTCTATTTCCAGATGTCCACCCATCACACATGAGTGTGACGCCATACTCAGACCACAATTGTTTCTGGCTTTCAATCCATACCTGTAGATCTTTCTTCTCTCGGGGAAGATACTTGTTCATCAACTCATATGCAGTCGGGGCTTTGATACCCCTACCCGACTCCCCTATGACATCCACCATGTGTTGTAGATATGGTTCGGTTGCAACATGTGCGGGTATACCATGAGCAAAGAAGAACTTACCCACTGCCTTGCCCACCTTCTCTTTCGCACCAGTAAACATTGATTTTAGGGTGTTTTGCCTAGCATCAGGCTTCCTAACCCCTGGCTCATCAAAATGCTTCAATCTTGCACTAGCAGAACGGAAGAGTGTATCAACGGTGCCTTTCTTTCTTTTATATTGAGCATGCTGATTTTCATCATCATCATCATCTAAGTCAACAACCAGGACACGTGCAGTCCCACTGCCTCCACCTGCACCAGATGGTCCAAATCTCCTCGTAAGTCGAGCTGCCTCCTCCCTATCCCACTCACTTTTGCGGGAGTCTCTGAGAGCACGCCTATACATATGACGTGTATAAGCAGTATCACACCCTGGAGGATATGCAATATCATCATCTGATTCAGCAGAAGAACCTGTGGCCCTAACATCAAAGAGTGTATCTGTGTAAGCCTTTTCAACCTGCTTCAACTTTTGTTGTTTTTGCCTCTTTGCACCCATCAGTTTCTTGAAGTCATCCCTAACACTTGGAGGGCACTTCTGGCACATTGCCACATTTTTGTCACCACCAGTAATGTGACGCTTGAATCTAGTAATTCCTCCACCAGCAAGTGTTTTCTTACAGTAGTTGCAGACAATCTTTGTCCTATTCCCAGACCCTGGTACAGGCTTGCAGTGACTCCATGCAAAATCTACATCCTTTGATGCATGACTAGCTGCACCCTCAACGTCACTTGAAGACGAAGAAGACATCTTTTCAAAACTCAAAAGTCAACACTCAACACTGAAAAAGACAAAGACAAACAAGCAAAGCAAATGATATTAGTAACTTAGCATTTAATAGAAAAGTACTAGTAAGAAGTAAGAACTAAGAATAAGAAATGTACATTGTCGTATTACTAATTTACTATTAACTATTAAGTATTAACTATTAACTATTAAGTCTATTCTCTATTCACAGAATCACAATACTAATATCAAATAAAAATAAGCCATTAAGTGAACAAAATCGATTTCTTTTATGTGATGTAGAATCAAAATCGATATTTTATAATGTATGATACTTGCTTGTAATTATAGAATCAAACACACAATTTTTAAAGATTTTTCTTTTGAAGATAATTATTTTTTAAATATAAATAAAGTCTGAAATTATTTTTAAAATTATAAAATATGATATTTACTAATTAAAAAGACAAGTGATATGCTTTCCACATGCTAGTTTCATCTTATACAACATTAACACACAATTCTAAAGAAAAAAATAAAAAAAAACGTTTTTTTTATTTTCAGCATTTTATAAATAAAAAATACGAATTATTTAGATATTTTGGGTATCTTTTTGTTTATATATGTTCATGTTAGTCTTTGATAGAACTTCTTCTACTAAACCTAAATTAAATACCTATTATTAACGGTATTAATTGTATCATTACTATTAATTAATGAAATAACATCTTAATGTTAATTATTAGTGAGGTAATTAGTGATAAATCAGTAGATGTATATAATATAATCATAGATTTAGTGATAAATATCATCAATCATAAGTATTTTGGAGTAGATCTAGGATTTTAGGGGTATTTGGTGATTTTTTTAGGTGAGAATAGAATTATAAGAAGAGAAAAGAGAGGGGAGAGGTTGGAAATGATGGGAAATGCAAGAAATTAAGTAAACATACCTTAATTGGGGCTGATTTGAGCTCCAATCTCAAAAATCGCCCAAAATCCCCAAGTTTCTCCTCTTCAAACAGCAGCAGCAACGTCGTCACGCAAATATCGGTATGTCGGGCGGAATGCCGCCTGTGCCGCCCTGTACCGAGGTGTAAGTGGTGCATTTTGCACCGGTACCCTCGAAATTTGGCGGTATTGGCGGTATACCCACCGGTATGCCGAAAATTGCGATCCTAACGGCAGAATTGCACGTTTCTGTACCGGTACCCGTCGGCATCGGCATTCCGGGCGGTATGCCGCCGATATCGACGAAATCTCATCCCTTGCTCTATAGTTCGAATGAAACGAACAAAACCAAGAGTGATATATTTAGGTTGACAGTAGTCTAGGTTGGGTCGAGGGCAGGGTGTTGGTCACTAATTTGTTTTGACATGATTGGTATATTTGTGAGAGCGACAACAGCTACAACAACCAGATTTAGACATTAAATCCAAGCCATGTTGGGGCTGGCTGCATCAATTTTTATATCCATGTTGTCTCTTTTTAAGTTTAAAGGACCATGGTCCACTAATCAAAGGTTGTGCACATATGCATTTTTGGGATCCAAAACCGTGGTGAAGGGACTTATGGTCTCATTTGGATGACTTACTTTAAAATCCGGATACTTGTATTGTATGACACATCAGGTTGCTTTAATTATAAGATGTTGCATTAGAGATATTAATGCAAACCTGATAACTAGAATAACCATCTAATGAAATAAATTTTTTCTGTATTCATGTTCCTCAAGTTGTGTGAATATTAACATACTGCAGCCTTTATATAGCATACAAACTAATGCAAATAGGACAATAGTCAATCGGGACTACAACTTCATGGATTTACAAGAGCCAAATATAAGGAAAATCACGAACTAAAATAAAACAACATATAATAAACTAAGAATCCTAATAAGCAGTGGCAACGACTAGTGGTGTGGCGATATTTGCGCTCATAAGTACGCAGAGGCGGATCATATCCCACATCAACTCCCTTATCTGCAAAATCCTCAAATTCGTCGAGTAGTATTGGTAGTGCTCTAGAAGGTCGACATTGATTCGACGAAAATCATCCTTAGTAATCCATCTAGAGCCCACAGGAGGATGGTTAAGTCAATAGACCAAGAGATGTAGTATGGTACCTTGATGAGTGAGCACTGTCTGGTCTTCAAATACAATATCAATGCGCTCTGGTAATGGTTGAGTAGGTCAACGAAGAGGAGGTTGGGCTGTTGATGATAGAGAAGTGTAGTCACGATCTAAAAAGGCTAGTTTTTGGATTTGGGGGCTTGAAAGTACTACGAAAAAGATAAAGACCTTCCACTGTGAACACCGACACCCCAATATGTTGGTAGATCTATTATGTAAGCATCAGGTTCGTGTCGACCAAGTATCTGGAATGGCCTTGACGCTCTCTCATGAAGCTTCTTGAACAAAATTTTGGGGTAGCATTTTGGACGAACGTACTAACACATAGTCTCCCTCTTTGAGTTCCAAGAATTTCTGGTGAGCATCGACATAAATCTTGTAATTTCATATGAAAAATTAAGTTTTTGGCGGATTTCGGTGTGCAACTCACGAACATCCTAAGTAAAGGCCTCTATGAAGTGGGAAGGACGAGAGTCAGTGGGTAGAGGAATGGGATCGACAAGTTGACGGGGTTTATAGCCATGCACAACTTCAAAAGGCCTCTTCCATGTGAATCTATTATCAAAGATATTGCAAACAAATTCCGTTGTCGGTAAGTATAAATCCCAACTGTCTAAGTGCTCTCGCACTAGACATCACAAAAGATCACAAAAACCCATATTGACTACCCTAGTTTGGTCTTCTATCTGAGGACGAAAGGCAGAAGAACACTTGAACGGGGTACCGAAAATCTCCAGTGTCTTGCAAATATAGCTAACGAATTTGACATCACAGTTAGACACTATAGTGGGAGGTATTCCATATAGTTTGACGACTTCATTAAGAAAAAGACGACCACCGCGAGAGGCATGTAATGTCTCACAACATGGGATGAAGAGGGCCATTTTCAAAAATTGATCAGCGTCGATCAACACAGAATCATGGACATGCGACGTGCAGGAAAGGTCTAGAATGAAATCCACTCTTAAGTCTTTCCAAGGTTCATGTGGCATTAGTGGGGCAACATAAAGACCTATGTTTTGTTTTTTGTCTTTCGCCAACTAACAAGTAACACACTGAGATACAATGTGCGCCACACCTCGACGTAGGGAAGGCCAATTGAATCTATCTATGACTAGAGGTGTTATCCCTTCCAAAAATAACTTGCAAGGCAACCATCGTGTAATTCCCACAAAAGGATATCACGAAGAGAGTTTGGGAATACAAATTTGGGTAAGGCGAAAAAGAAGGGAAAGAAGAGTTCATGAGAAGATCCAAGCAAATCATGCCAAAGTTAGAACACGATAGATATTAAATCTTCAACTGGTCAAATTTGATAACCGCAACACTCGGAGTGAAGAGTGGTCATACAATGACTCAAAGCATTGACCCCCTTGTTTTTAACACCCACATGATGTTTGAGAACAAAGGTGTATCCCAAGGGAAACACACACCAATTGACGTGGTAGACACTCAAGCTCTTCTGGGAGTCCAAGAAGCGCAAAGCTTCAGGCTTTGACCACAAGATGAATTCCTAGCACAATAGATGGTCTGTCAATGAAGCTAAGACTAAAGGCTCGAGTAAAACTCCTTGTCATATGTGGAACATTTCGCTTAGCGTTGTTGAGTTTGTCACTAAAGAAGGAATTGGGTAGCCTTCTTGACTCAACACACTGCTAACACCAACACCTGAAGCTTCAAACAAAACCTCAAAAGGGATAGAAAAATCTGGAAGGTGGAGAACTTGGGCTATCATCATTTTCTTCTTCATATCTCTTTAGGAATGTGCATCAGATGTTGACTATGTCAATTTGTCGTGTTTGAGAAGTTCTTTGAGTAGAATCATGATTGTGCTGAAACCTCGAATGAAGTCACGATAGAAGGTGGTGAGCTCATGGAAAGTATGAAGCTCAAAAATTATCTCGGGCCTCTGACCACGTGATAGCTGGAACTTTTTCCGTGTCAGCAACACTGTGGTCATTGGATATAATGAATCTAAAGAAGATGACCTTGTTTGAACGAACGGACACTCTTGAACTTGATGTGATTTTTTTCCAAACGAAGTGTTTCAAAGATAAGAAGACGTGCAAGATGTTTTTCCTTGGTCTTGCTAAAGAGGAAGATGACAAAATGGTAAACCACCAAAAATGTCCCAGGGAATGGTCGAACGATGTGGTTTATAACCATCATGCAAGTACTCAGTGCGTTGGACAAATAGAAGGACATGACCAACCATTCATATAATCTTTTAGAAGTCTTAAAAGTTGTCTTCCATTCATGCATCTCCTTGATACGGAATTTGGTGGTATCCGCTAAGTAAATCGATCATGGAGAACCACTGGGACCCAATAAATATATACATCTTGTCGAGTCGAGGAATGGGAAAACACTTTTGACGATGATTTTGTTAATAAAGAGAGAATGAGGCGCATTCTCTAATTTCCATCTTTTTGGGAGCAAGGAGAGTTAGGAATGTATAAGGGCTCTAGCTCTCGCGGATGAACATTTTATTAAGAAGGGCATCAACTTGGTGTTAAAACTCGACATACTTTGTCGGGTTCTTGCTATAATGTAGGCGATAAGTGAGAGACGAGCCCATAATCAAATCAATCCCACATTGTATGTCACATGATGGCAGGCTCATCAGGAAGCTCCTCATGTGTCATGTCTCTGAACTCATCCAAAAGTTGCACGAGCTCCTATGGCGGAGGCAAAAAATAGGGAAAAGTGCCGCCTCTTTGATGTACGATACATCCCTGCTCCCAAATTCAAGGTTAGCATCTTCACCTCCCTGTGAGTGACAAGATGTAAAGGACAATGAAGAATGGAAGGAGGAGGTGCGTAGAGATTTGCTTTCTATGATGTGTGCATGAAACACATGGGAAAGTTAGGTGTTCTTACCCTTGTGTTTGAAGATATAAATGTTGGAGCGACCCTCACTGCGAGCATCCATATCAAAAATCCAAGGGCGTCCCAGACTGACGCGCCCAAAGTCCATGGGTAGAACATCACACCAAACACCAAAACTGACCGGAGTATGTACCTGAAGTAAGGGGCACCATACAACGTCGGATGACATGCAAACTCATATGACTGACCGCATGAACTTTGAGTCTAAGGATGGTTTTCTAGATTAAGATTTAGGTGTTGAAGTCCATGGGGAGAAATCATGTTTCATGAGGTGTCGTTGTCGATTAAAAGTTTGCAACTCTTACTTGCATGTTTAAAGGCATTCTAGAAGGGGGACAATTCACTTCATGCATCACCGTCGGAGGGGGCATATATAACAAGCAAGACATGTAACAGTCGTGGTCTTCATAGTCTGGTTCGTCAGCAGAGGGCTCTGAGGAAGAGAACACATCCTTGTTTTCTATGTCATCCTCTAAGGCGGTTTTAGGAGAGTCAGACTTCACAAATTTGAGCATGTCGCAGGCACTGGGAGAAAATGTGAGACGTGCTTTCGAAGTTGGGAATCATTCACGACCATGGGGAGGACGGGAGGAGGTGCTCACTACCTCCTTGCTCTTACTGATGGATGGTTGAGAAGTCAAAAGAACTCTGTCCAGGAGGTTGTGGTAGAGCGTAGGCATGACTATATGGTGAAAGGTTACTAGAGGAACGACTTTGTTGCCCAAAACAAGAAAAGGAGCCTCGAGAGGCAATAAAAATTTATCTATCAATCTTCTAAGCACAGTGAAATGTGTTGTTTGGGGAATAGTACTGGTGTAATCCAAGTTTAACTTTGAATATCAAGTTTAGAATCCGCAAAGCGAGCGGCTAATTGCCAGTCCGTGTCATTGTAAATACATCAATTTTCTGCCTTTTCAAAATTCTCCATGTTTCACAAACTACATGAATCCCTAGATAAGGTTCATCCATTTAGATAGGAGTTGGCGTTGATAATGTGTAGGGACCTAGCGCTCTGTTAACTTGATCTTCATCCCATCTCTAAAGAGGATGGGAGTTAGACCCAAGCACTTTGTCTCACACTGGACACCTTGCCAATATACTTGGTTGAACACCCGAACCCTATGATTTTATCTTTGCAAAGAGAATTCAGTGAGCATTTGTCATGGAGTACCATTCAAGGTAACCATCCATACTAGCCATTCAATCTAAAAAGGCCTTGGGATCGCGTTTCTTGTCAAATGTCATAGCATCCACCTTGACTTTGCGAGTAATGTCATGAAGAGGTGGTATGTCTTGGCTAGGATAGTAATAGCCATGATGATTGTGGGGCTATGAGATTGGCCTTGGTGATCCTTAGGACGAGGAGGCTGAAAATGAGGTTAGGGTCCATGAGGTGGATTGCTAGGAAGAAGACGGTGAAATTGTAGCTTGGTAATATTGGGTGGGTAAGGTATAATGGTGTACGGTGCGCTTTATGAGGAGGAGGGGGGTCCATTGTCAGCGGGAGGAGTTGTAGGGTGTGGAGCATAGTGAGTAGATTGATTATTAGTGGAGGTCATGAGGAGGGTTTGAAACGGGAGGGGTATCGTGTAGGAGTGAAGGAAATAAGGTTCTTGGTCATCATATTGGTATTATGGTTGAAATCAACATGGAGTGCTTGATGCGTAAGGGAATAGGAGCACGCCCCAAACCTGGGGGCTTGCCATACCCTAAGTAAGAAGTAGAAAACTAGATGGCATAAAGTGTATTGGCTTGGAAAACCGAATGTAGATCGGTAATTATGGATTCCATCGCTTAAAATAGAGCGTTGGGAGGGCGGTTGGGATGATTGTGGAGCAGGCTTCTGGAGTAGGAGCCAACCATGGTGGGTTCTAAAGTAGGACTTGCAAATTGCAGTCTATTTCTTGCCATGATGAGTAGCATAATAAAATTCACTAAATACACTACAAATTTGGATATGAATCTTACCTCATACTGATCTATCCGCAAAATTTCACAAATTCAAACAAGCAAATTAAAATGATAATATGTATTTGTGCTGAATAGGCAAAACTTGCATAGAATAGGACTTAGGCTTAATATTTGGTAGAAAAAACACAACCTAAGACCCGTTGCAAACGTAACAAAACTAGAAAAGTTAAGCAAGTACACTGGAACAATTGAAAAATCTTACTCAACTGTAGATAGGCAAAGCCAATTCTAGGTTTGGAGCCAAGAATCTAGCTGTTAAACAACTCTTGGAGGTGGTCCACGTAAAACCCCTGTCTATCACTGTCGATCCATGAAAGTGAGGAACCCCTTCTATGAGCTTGAGGGCCCTCTGCTCCTGTAGCAGGGTTTCAAGGATCATCGAAGGGCCATCAAGAAGGGGTGAGGGCGCTCAGAGAGGGGACCTCACATGTATGATACTAATGGTCGGGGCATCGAATGGGTTTTCGGAGGAAGTGGGAGTGATGAGGTCTGTACCAAAAATGGGTTTTCGGGGGTAGAGGTGGGTGAGTTGGCGGTGTACCAAAAATGGGAGATGGGTGAAGTTGGCAGTTGGGTGCTACAAGTGGAGAAGGATAGGGGTGAGAGGAAGCAATAGCGAGCATTAGTAGAGCCATGGGGTTGGGCTTTGGTGGTCTGCTGGCAAGGCTGGCTGCACTGTGGGTTGGGAAAGGATCGAGAAGGGGTTGGGGTGTCGCGAGGTGAGAAGGGTGGTCGAAGAGAAGTAGAAGATAAGGGAACTGAGCGACAACGTAGGGACTTGTGTTAGCTGTGTGCGCAAGTCTTAAGTTTATAAACTCGAACACTACCCTGCAAGTATACGGGTGCATGTAGTATTATCGAGATCGTTCAAGAAGCAATGTATTGTTAGGCGCAAGAGTATTAAACTTCAACAATCTATATATATATATATTTTAAAAAGAGAGGTCTTTTTATGTTAACTAAGAAATTTAGAAGTAAACTAACTAAAACAGAATTCACTTGTATTAAGGATCAAATTGGATTAAGAATTTCTTGAAGATAGGGTTTAACTATCATATCATGCCATGAAATAACAACGATTTCACAAACAGTAAAATCACAAAGGGAGGTTCAAGTTCTACACCCCTCCCGATAGTATAGAACGATTCTACCTTTATATAGCACCATCGTTCATATAGTCAGAATAGAACTACCAAAAACCTTGGAATCCCCTTCACTTCCAAGCCACTCCCGTGGTCAAGGAAACAAAGCTATCAAAAATATTTCCTTACTTCAATGTACACCTTTCCAGTATGCACAAGAAGCATAAGACATACACACAAGATGACCTGTCAAGCATATATGTGAAATAAACACCAATGCATCCATAGAACAATGATTAAACCAACATTAAGCAACCAAAGTTTGTTGTTCTACAAAGCATGCCATGGGAGTTACTCCCCGTGCCTAAGAAAAGTAGATCTACTCATCCATGGCTGTAGAAAGTAGATATAAACAGTAGAAAACGGTGCTAGACATCATAATAGAAGAAGGTAAACTTGGATGTCTGTGGAATTAGTAAAATAGAGTTGAGACTCCGGTCAAGGAGTCACAAATCCGTTCTTACTGCTAAAAACTCTCCCGAAAGCTTTATTCCGGAGTGGAGGAAAGAGAACGACTGAGATCCCTACTGCATTGTTGGAGAAAAAGGAAGAAGAAGTTTCCCTCCTGAGAAATCAACTTTTCTTCCTTGGAATGCCTCGAAATTTGCAATTCAAGAGTTCATGAAACAAAGTGTTTTGTCAGACATTTCAGAAATATTCCAAAGCAGTATGATTGCCAACAAAGGTAAAAATAATACATCTTGGAACCTTTACTCCGAAAATGGAATGGCTCTGAATCATGACATTCTGTAACTGTTATTTGCACTCGTGGGTTTTGGCATTTTTCCTTTGTTACAACTAGGGACAGAATTTTTGCTTAGAAATACTTCAAGGGGGGAGATTGCCACTCTTCAGATGTTTGAAAGTTTTTCTGGTTAAGGAAACTGAATAGCCGAGTTGCCACTTGGATAATTTGTTTTTTATTTGTCGTGAACACCAGGAACAGTAGCGGTTTTGTTTGCCCAAATTCTTATGACCAAAGATTTTTAGCTAGCATCTGAGGATAAGTAATGCTTCAGGAATACAGTTTGATACTAGTGGTGTTTCTGCCTATTTGGAGTTCACTTTGTAAGATACAGTAGATTCTACATAACCCGAAGTGCTAAACATGTTAGATGAATTTCAGGCTAATGAGAAGAAAACATAGATAGAAAAGAAATGAAAATGCTAACATATATTTGAAGTTCCTCCGTAATAAAGGGATGCAACCTTATGTTAACATTCTTTTCCAGAAATCAATCTCGTACGCTTTTGAATGATTTTGTCACTGTGTCCAGGAAAAAAGCCTGCAATTGTCATCATCTTCTTCATTTAAGTGGCTTGAAAAGCGATCAGGGTCATTGCGACCTTTGTGGGAGTGGTTAGCATCGTCTGGCCACCGCTCCAGCAAAAAAGATTTCACCCCTGTTCCTTCTGCAGAACATTAAAGACTGCAGAGACAGGTTGAACAAGAGAATGCAGCAGAGTGTAGTTAAATCATTGTATGTAGTAGATTTAACATGATTTATGATTCCTTATTCGTTAATTTTGGGATGCTTTGTATACAAAAGTGAAAATCAACTTATGAAATTATTCAAATTTTGTTAGACTTTGGCACAATGTATGAACCGTGTTCTTGGTTTGTCTGCCATCGAGTTCGACAAATATTTCTGTTATTCAGAAGTGGAGGCCTAGCTAGGTGTATTTCTTTTTGGGTTGGGGGAGGGGGTTGGGGTCATATTATCCATTTGCACGCAAGGAGTGGCATCTCTAGCCCCAAACAGAAAGAACTTTTGGTTTTGTAATCAAAAGTAGGTATAGCAGTCCGCATAGGAATCTTTTTCCGGGAGTAAAGATCATTTTTTAATCACTTGATCCGTTTGCTTGCCACTCGAGCATCGGCATCTCTAGTTTCTCTACCATATAATATACGGCAGCATCAATAAATGTCTAAATAAATGAGGTTAGAATCATTTTAAAAATTTAATGCTAATATTTGCAAGTACTAGTGACATCATCGCCATCTTTTTGATATTAGAAATAAGGAGAAAGTTTTTTCGCTGAACCATTCCATTCTTCTTTCAAAAGAGGCATGTCGTATCTTTGGAACCACAGAGTTTGCATGATCTGTGGAAGCATGACCACACCGATCTCGGCTTTTGAGTCTACTAGATAGGGATGGGTGCTATGTAGTGCTTGTTTAGTGGGATATAGTGGGTCTGCATAAGGGGTGGTTTGGGTGCAGATTTCCTGAATCCTGGTGGTCTCACAACAAATTTCTTATGAGCGGGCAATACGTCTGAGTTGTTGCCGTTGTTTCAAGAGGTGGAAGAGAGAAGAGTTGCTGTATGCGGGGGCAACGTAAAAAAGGAGCGTGGTACTTGTCCGTCCCGCAGAATATGGGGTGATTGGAGAAGTGCTCGTGTCTTGCTGAGCTTATTACTTTATGGTAGTTACGGGTTCGAAAGTTGTTGTGCTGTATTAATTTTTGTATGGTAACTACTGAGATTTCAGATGAATCATCGAAACTCGACCTAAGTGTAATACAAAACTTATGATTCGTTTGGCTTGGCTGAAATTTTGGGATTTGAGACTTGCGCAGGAAATTTGGGAAAATAAGAAGAAAATAGAATTCGGGGTTGGGTGGGGGGTGGGTTCAGATTAACTAATAAGTACTACAGTCAACGTAGATGTTATCATGAAAAGACTATTGAATTGACAATATATAAAAGTTAACAGTTTACGACGCTAGCGAAATAAGCACTGATGTCAACATAGATGTTACCGTGGTGCGAAGCCTATTGTAACGAAAATATATGAAGGTCAATATTTTATATTGATGCACTAAAATAAAATGGGAAGAAACTGAATCCATTAACTATACCATGTTAGCGACCGTGTTATATAAAAACTAACCTGTTAATGACGTCATCAATATCCAAAACATGAATACAATTTAATAAGATGAAAGGAGAATTTCAAGCTTGATAATAAGACCAATTATATAAGATTTTTGAAGTTCCGACGGTGCAAGAAGGTAACATATTGTCCTATATATAAGAGTAAGATTGACTACGAAGCGAACAACTGGAAATCCCCAATATAAGTAACTAAAAAAACACAAAATGAGAATAAGGTGTAAATGTGAATTATTTGCATTGTTTGGGAACAACTCATGGATAATTTTCTTTAGGAGTTGGAACTGAATAGCTGTGATGTGTCATGAGGAAAAAGATAATGTTATAGACAATTTTTTCAAGAAAAAAATCATTCATAATTGTGACTATGAACTGAACCAAACAAATCCTTATTGGAGGATATTATTGCCTTAAATTTTTCATTAGCAACCACCTAGTTGTAGTAGGTCATGAAAATGAGGGCTAGAGGATATGCACTATTTATCCGATACAATACTCTAAACCAAGTAGGCAAATTGCTTTTCTTAGTCAGAAGTATGGTTGGTCTAATCATAACTGCAATGGTAGATACAATACTCTAAACCAACTGCCACGTTTATGAATTCCATCTATCTTTGCAACTATAATTAAACCATACTTCTACTAGTTCATGGGAAAAAAACGAGATTCAAGGGCTATTACATATGAGGAATAATCAAATCGATCATATTAGCATAACCAAATGACAACTTACATCATTCACTCTAGTGATATTTTGTAACTTTTCTATAAGTTAATTTATGGGTAAATATATAGGCACAAATGCTTTCACCGACATGTAGCAAGACTTGTTTGCTAGACAGTCCACTATGAGTTAGCTTCCCTACTATTTGACTTACGAAATAGGTATTAATAATTCAAATTGTACTTCCATGCTTGGCATACAACTAAGGTGCACAACAAAAATACTCAACATAAGGATATTGGGGTCAACCCTAGATTTTTTAAAAGAATTTCAACAAAGTTATAGATTATCATTTAAATCATTGAGAATACAAGAAAATCACAAAATGATTCCACCCAAGGACCTATAGACAAGGAAAACTTAACCATGAGACATAATACACCAATCCTATAAGGGCCCAGAAGATATTAGGCACCCATGCACAACCTAATAAAAAGGGAAAATGCACATGTAACGTAGTGTTGAAACTTTTTTTTGTTCATCTTTGATTTTTATGTTAAATGATATAATAAGTAACATAAACAATTAAGTTTGGCTAAATTTTAGGCCTTAAGATGACCATGGACTTTTCTTAATCATCCTTGAGCATTCTATCTCTGGATCTCGCATCATAGAGATACATCTCGGGAAGTTGGGATGCTAATTGTGTGAGGTTTCAAAGAAACAATTGGAGAAAACCCTACGATCGAGTCAGACAAATCATGATATATTTCATAGTTTGGTGTGACACCCCACATTCCATACATACACATTAATGAGAGGAAGCATCAATTCCGATCATGTATACATCAGTGTCAAAACACGAGGACCACTACACAAAATGATGTTTTATTGAAAGCATCACATGATAAAAACATAACATTTCTTATGTTTTATGTTCCACAACTAGACACAACCTAGAAACTAAAACAACTACAAGATCCTCACGACCTAAATGAAAACTAAGCTAAAGCATTGTCTACTATAGATGGAACTCGCCAGGGGAAATAACTTAGTTCCTTGAGATAAAATCCACCTTACCTATGAGAATCTGGCCTCTTGGATCTATTCGTCACGATGATCCTCTTATACAGACATCACGTCCCCATGCATACATGTAAGAAAGTGACAGTTCAAGTAAGTGACAGTTCAAGTGACATTTAGTATCCTATAAGAAGGATAAAATAATATATGAAAAAAGAGTAAATACATGAAATGAATATAAAGTTCATGATTAAAATATGTTACTCATACGGTCATACCTAACATTAGATTGATTAATTTATCAACTAATATGATATTTTGCACCTGATTTCTCATGGGGCATACCAACGTTCAACTTAAATGCTTCATTGATATGATAAGGCCATAAGGACCATTAATTGAGCACCATTTTGCTCATAAGACCTCAAAAAGCTCATCATAACACAAATGGAATTCCATTATCTTCACAAATATCAAACACAATAGGGTGCCATGATTTTATACATTTGATCCCATCAATCCTTCAAGTTGAACTTAAAAGCATAACCTAGAAAAGTTAATACAGCCAATTTTGGGATCCTAAGTTACTTAAAGTTATTGTACTTAACTTGATCTTACATAATATTGATGTGAGTTTTGTTGAACACATGAACTTGAAAGCATAAGCAATATCATAATGTCTTAAATCAACATCATTCTAATGGAGTACTTATATAATCATAATATTTTCCTTAATGATGTGCATTAATTATGTAGTCTTTTTTTCCTACTTTGCATGGATTTTCAATCCATGTCTGCCTCAAGTTCCCTCAAATAATATAGATTTTCCACTTTATTGTTGTCTTTAATTCTTCAATGTTAGAAATTGAAGGTAAAACATTTTAATGACAAATTGGGTTTAATTTGGTCAAAATTTGACCTAACTTGGAATTCTAAGAGACTGCACAAACTTCAAGAAAAATTTGAAGCTTTTGATAGAAACACGTTGTGTGATTCATCCAACACGGCGTGTCAGTTGCAGGCATAATATTTTCCCATGTCAGTGCAGACCCAGAATGGCCCATGGACGCCCAACTCCCGATCATAGAATACCAGTGCAAGGGTGGCTACATCACCATGAACAACCCTTTCTAACATGCCTGGACCGCACGACTCAAGACTTGCATGCCACATGCCCATGTGGGTCCCACCTACTAGAGGGGTTATGACTCTGATACCATTTGTAACACTTGGGCCCACTACCCAATGCTCTAGTAGAGTTTCAAGAATGACAACTGACCCCACAAACCACCACTAGCCTTAATTGTACGCTTTGTCCTCACTCACATGCAAGCCAGGATAAAATTCCCGATTGGTAACCCATCCTAGTACTAATTTGGGATGAGCATGCTTAACCATAGAGTTCTTTAGTGATGAGCTCCCTGAAAAGAAGGTGCACCTTGGTGATATAGATAGTCCAATCGTTCCATTTATATCAAGTTTATTGAAGGCCTCAAGAGTTGGGACATCACACCATGTCTAGTAACAACATGACGTCTCTTAAATGCACACTCTATGTTCACTTAATCTAGACATGCCAAGATTTTGTCAACTTGCAGCAACACAGTGTGCAACACGGTGTGTCGGCTAACCGACACACTGTGCAACCTTCATACAAGGCAATTTTACCTTCAGTTGTTGAGGGCGAGACACTATGTCTCTTCAGCAACACACCGTGTTGCTGACAATTTCAACACCATTTTAGAGAAACCATCTCTCACTTTTAAATATGAGTGGACTCTTTTGGATGGTTACTGCTCGTCGTTTGGAGCATATTGCTACCAGAGTTCAGAGCATAGGAGAAGGAGGATGATTTTGAGGAAGAAGAAGTAGTTTCTTAAGAGAGAACCTCTTCTCTACTCCATTTCTCTTCACCGACTATAGCAAGGACGTCCATTCTCCACTCCAACCCCTTAGAAGAGAAGGTTTCTAGAGTAGGAGCAGTAGCAAGGATGAAACTTCATGTTCTAGCCAGATTTCTTACCTTGTTCCTCTTTTTTCACAAATTTCTTTGCTCTTTCTCTTCTATACTCATATTTTGCTTCATCATTCATCACTTGTACCTACGTTTTACCACCATGTGCGAGTAGAACCCTGTTCATGGTCATGGAAGAGTAACTCCCATGTCATAACTCATGTGAACATGAATTTGTTTCTTAATGCTAGTTTTCTACTGTTCTAAGATTGCATTGATGCTTAAATTACTTGCTTGCTTGACTGGCCATCTTGTTTGCTTACTTGTGCTTCTAATATTATATGGGAAGATGTATCTAGGAGTATGGATGTAACATCCCTGACCTGGGTTATGTTCTAACCCTAGATGTTTTGCTTAATAAAGTTGATTAGATGCTTGCTCTTATCTTTTGAAAAGTAATTAAGTCCCAAGAGGAACTTATGTTTCAATTTTAGTCCTTTTTGAATAATGTTGAAACACTATTTTGCTTGTATTGGACTAAAGTGCAAATTACCCAAGTTGAGGGGTTAACTTGCAAATGTTACATGATAAAATGCTCCTCAAGTGTTGAAGCATCATAATAATGATAATGATGCAGAGGTATGGCTTGTGACAGCCTGAGTACCAAGAAAGAGCTTGTTAAGCAATGTTTGTGCATTAAAACCTAGTTTTGGTGTAATGTGCAAATTACCCAAAACCTAGGGTTCAACAGGAAAAATACCACCTCTAGAGAGTCCCTCATGTTTCTTGGCATCATGTAGAGAAAATAAAATGAGAGGGGCGTCTCATTTGAATCATTTTGGAGGAGAGAGAATATTGATATTAAAATAATCAAGATTTAAGCATAATTGAAACCCTAATTCAATTTAATGCAAATATATATATATATATATATATATATATATATATATATATATATATATATATATATATATATATATATATATATATTAATGGGAGTGCCCTTCAACCAAAAATGAGATGGTTGAATTTGCATAAGTGTGAACGTCCTTGTGCCTTGCAAAGGCCACGAAATATCTAAAGTGAGTGGAGAGCCCACTCACATTAGTTAACTAAAAAGTAATATCCACTCAATTTTGGATATTATTATTATATGAATTAAGGTGCTTAATTTGCTTTCCTTTAATTTATGGATAATGAAGAGGAATTTAAAGGTGGAGTTAATAGCTTTGTATGCAAGAAAGTGAGGGAGTGAGTAGCACCAATTTGGGAAGTTGAAGGATTATTATAAGACTTTCTCTCTCTTGAAATTTCCTTATATGTACCTCATTTTCCACTCACATAAGGACTCTTTTTCAGATTTTATTTCTCTCCTTGATTTGGACGAGCACAAGGGAGTTTAGGAGCAATAGGAGGACGAACTCCAACCTGTAGGTAAGCTCCTTAATCATCTTGAACCTTGATTTCATGGTGGAAATTGAAAATCAATGCTTGATTTCTTCTTTTCTCCATTCAATCTTCAATCCTAGCCATTTCTTTTCACTCAAAAGCTTGAGGACGGACCTTGGGAGGTTGAGAAATCTTCATTCACCATTAGAGACGTGAAGATTGAAGCTTAGTTTCAACTTTGAAGGCGGGTTATATAACTTAAACCCTTAAATGTTATTATTACATTCAATTCTTCATTACTTGTTGATCATTTTGTTCTTCTTGAAATTCCTTTGAATAATTGATGAAATTTCCATAAGAATGGCAGTACATTTTGAAGGATCGAAGATTCATGATGATGACATCATCATAAGCACACACCTAAATGAATATCTTGGGAAAATGATTTCAACTTTTGGAACCAATCAGTTTCAAGACCGATTGAAACCAAACGGTCTCAAGACCATTTGGGAGTAAACGGTCTCAAGACCGTTTGAGATCAAACGGTCTCAAACCATTTGGAGGTTTGATGCTGATGTGGATGTATGATGATCCAATGATACCAATTGATTTGATTTTAAATGTTCCATGTATGGATGATCCACTAATTGCAAACCCTAATCGATTGAATTGAGTGAAACCCTAGTTGAGGGAATTGGTTTTGAGGTGGTTTGACCCAAACGGTCTCAAGACCGTTTGGAAGTCAATGGTTGATTATGATGATGGTTGAAGATCCAAGGGCCATGATCTGATGTACCTTCAATAGTTCAATCAATTGATGATTCAATGAGTACAAACCCTAAATCGATTTGATGTTGGAGAAACCCTAATTGGTCCATTCAGTTTCAAGGTAGTTTGGACCAAACGGTCTTGAGACCATTTGGGATCAAACGGTCCTCAGACCATTTGGAGAGCAAACGATCTCAAGCCATTTGAGTTGTCTAATCGGTTTCAACACTCAATCGGTTTCAATGTTGAGATGTCCATTCGGTTTCAATACAAAGGATGTTGATTCAGTTTCAAGACCGAATGGAGGAATTGGTTTCAAGACCGAATGAAGGATTCAATTTCAAGATTGAAAGGGTTGATTCAGTTTCAATACAAAGGATGTCGATTCAGTTTCAAGACCGAATGGAGGAATTGGTTTCAAGACCGAATGAAGGATTCAGTTTCAATATCGAAAGGGTTGATTCAGTTTCAATACAAAGGATGTTGATTCGGTTTCAATACAAAGGATGTTGATTTGGTTTCAAGACCGAATGGGTTGATTCAATTTACAATTGGTCAAGACCGTTTAAAGGTCTAATTGACTCAAACCATGTAAGTAAAATTAACCCCATGATCGTTGATGATGTTTATCAAGGGTAATTGCAATGGTTGTACCTTCAAGGTACTTAGGTGATTAGTACCTATAGAGTGGTAAACCTTTGATGCTTATGGAAGCAATGACTTAATACAATATGTCAACCCTTATTCAAGTTGAGTTAATTTAATCTAATAAAGTTTGATGTAATTAACCTCCTAGAGAGGATATGAGAGAGAGGAACTTATACATAAGTGATAATCATGTAGTGATTAAACCTCAACACTCTCAACATGAATACAATATGTAATTAGGGTATGATCCTTGTTGGAGAGATCATGAAACCCTAATTGAGAAGGGTGATAAACCCTAACCCTAATTTAGGGCAATGTTAGGTATAGCCCTAATACAGGGTAATATAATATGTAAACCTAATTTAGGGTAATGATATGAGAAACCCTAATTCAGGGTATTTTAATGAAAAACCCTAATTTAAGGGAATGCTTCATGAAAACCCTACTTGTTGGGTAAAGCCACATGAAACCCTAATTTTAGGGGAAATGTTATGAGAAACCTTAATTTAAGGTAAGAATGTAATATGAAACCCTGATACAGGGTAATGTGATATGAAACCCTAATCCAGGGTGATGCTATGTATTATGAAACCCTAATTTGAAAACCTAGCCCTAATTTGTGTAAAGGGATGAGTAACCCTGATTGATATGAAATGGGAAACCCTAACCCTAAAAAGGGTATAAGTGGTGTTATTTTGTACAACATGGTGCTAAAATGTAATTGATATAACTATTATCAAATGTACTAACCATGCAGGTATCATGAGATGATGAGCATAGCCAGGTATGAGCTATGATGTTTCAATTATTGTTGTTATTGGGCCTTGTGAGCCATAACATGCTTTGTTGCCTAGTGAGAGGTAACAAGAAATGAAATTGTCTTTGTGAGCCATGTGAGATGCTTGTGTAGCAAGTATCATGTTACCTTGGTCAGATGACCTGAAGGTGTTTAGTTACCTGATAAGTGGTAACAAGTGTTCTTTGATGAACTGAGGGTTTGAATACCCATTTTCTATAATCATGATGACGAGTTTGTGAAAGGATGAGAATGCTCCTGATGAGATGAGGGATTGAGATCCCAATGTTCTATTAAATATTTGAACAATACTTGATGAAAGTATTACACATTCTTTGTAGCAATTGTTAAAATAATTGATGTTTGAGAACTTGTTTGATGCTAAAAGAATATGGTAATACAATTAATTAATCAAGTGATATCATATAATGTAGTTTCCCTAACCACAGAGCCATCAGCGTCAGAATTTGGTGAATGGTGAAACGAGTTTAACTCAGAGCACATATTTTTGAATATGTGGGGGTAATTGGGCAATTATATCCTTATGCCCCATAGGAATGGATGCAGGCTATATCCTATGCACAAGATTGGTTACAGACCATACCCCAATATGAGTATGGCTACGGGCCATGACTCCATGATATGATACCAGACATTGGCTATGAGCCATAACCCTGAAGAGAGTATATGCTGCGGGCTATAAGTCTATAGCAAAGATGCCAATATACCCTGGCAAGCTAATTGCAGTTTGACACGTGATGTCTCTGCCATATAATTTCATACTGACCGAGAAGGATGAGGTCTTGGAGTCCGGCTCTTCCATTGACCTTGTGTGGTACCGATACTTTACGTAATCATGGTCGGTTGGAGCATGAACGGTATATTTCATCTCTTTAGGGCATTAAGTATGATTGTAAAATGTAATCAGCCGTGTAGTGTATTTGCTTAAGGTTGAAATATGAGAATCACTGGTTGATGTTATCTTGCTTAGTATATCAGATAAAAGTTATACATGTTCTTCATATTCCTTATTGGATAGGTGACATGCTGCTTTATCAAGTTATAGTTGAAATGCTTTGAATAAGAATATTGCTCTAACCAGTTTAGACATTTAATTAACTACTGTTGAATATATATATGATTTCTATGCTCAGTTGTATTCTATTAAACTATAATAATAATGTTTTTGGCAGAGAGTTATATCTCTCACTGGGAATGGGTCTCACTCTGTTGGTCACCAACACTTTTTAGGTAGACGCGGAGGAAGAGGCAGAAACCCTACAATAGGGGAAGAGCAGCAGCAACAACAACAACAGGGACAATAGTGAATTCTCAAGTGGAGACACTGGTTGTCATGTCTTGTATATAGAGTCCTATGTGTTGTATTTGTACTCTCAGGTTCTTGGAGTCAGTAGTTAGTTTAATGAATCGATCTGAGATTTTGGCTTGATGCCTCAATTTTTTTATGCTGCCTATGCACAATTTTAACGGGGCAGTTGATGTATGTGATCCTTGAGAAGGAATGGTACAAGACATGAACTTGTGAACCAGAATGTAATAGAATTACTTTGCTTCTTTTTGAAAGAGTTTTCTAATGTATGGATCTCATTGTAAAACATTTTAATTTTTAGTGATTTTCAGTAATCCGCTGCAAATGAACGCTTCCGCTTAAGTAAATCATGTTTTTGTGAGTTGGATGCCACAAGTTTAGTGGTATCAGAGCTCTAGGTTCGGTGAGTCTACAAAGACATAGGATTAAGGTTATGGAGTCTGTTCTAGTGTCTTCTAGTTTATCTGATAGTGTCTTCTGCTCATATAGGAGAAGAAGAACTTGAAGATGTCTAGATCACACGAGGAACATGCTGCTGAGAGCATTGTTGCTGCACGAGGAAAATGTGTAAGGGACCAAGCTAGGGAGGAACCAACACCTGAACATCCCCAATTTGACCAAGCCATGATAGAGAACCCAACTTTCCATGCTCTATTTGGGCAGTTCATGGCAACTATGACACATATGGCAGATAGGATGCCACCACCTGCACCTAGGGCACCAACCCACAACGAGGGACAGGGAGCTGGAAAGACTTTTGAGAGGCTTCGCTGGGTAGGAGCCACAGAGTATGCTGGCACAGCCGACCCAGCAGATGTAGATTTATGGTTGACTGAATTGGAGAAGGCTTTCAGAATTCTCAATATTCCTGAAGCTGAAAAGGTGAGGCATGTAGTGTACCTGCTGAAAGGGAGTGCTGGTCACTGGTGAACTATTAAAGAAGGCAAAAGGCCAGGTGTCGAGGTCGGATGGGAATAATTCTGATGAGAATTCATCACTAGATACTTCCCCAAGACTTACCTAGATAAAAAGATATCTCAGTTTGAGAAGATAAGACAAGGACAGATGAACATTAGCGAGTATGAGGCTAAGTTCATGGAAATTTTGCAGTTCTGTCCGCATATGGTAGCTACCGATGAGGAAAGAATTCAGCATTTTGAGAAGGGATTGAACGCTGAATTGACCACTCCTGTGTCTGCTTTGGATAACAGGGAGAGGTTTGCCACATTTGTGGAATCTGTTAGACAGATAGAGAGGTCAATGATCGAGAAGCGACAGACTAGTGGTAAGAAGGTGTACACTCAGTTCCAAGGACAAAGGTCCAAGAGCTTTAAGAAACCGAGTTTTTCTGCACCGGCAACACCATCAAGATTCAATACCCAGATGCAATGGACGTCGAGCAGGGGTAGGGGCCGTAGTTTTGTTCCAAATAGAGCCCCCAACACAGCATGGACATCAGTGACTGGACCTCATAGACCCTATACTGAGTCCAGGATCTATCATCAGTGCAGACAAGTGGGACATATGGCAAGGGATTGTCCAGTCGGGAACACAATGGTGACTCAACCCCAGAGGCAGAGTCAACAAGGATCCCAGAGGAGACAATTTTCAAGTGGCACTCGAGGAAGTGGACAAGTGTCCCAGGCTGGTTCGTCAGCACCCAAAAATCGAGCACAGAGTCAACAACAAGTAACGTCTAGATTCTATGCGATGAATCAACCCGAAGCAGTAGTTAACCTACGGGTTGTGACAGGTCAGATGGAACTGTTTTATTCTGATATGTCTTCATCCTGCTTCGTATCTGTTTTAATTGATCCGGGTGCTACACATTCCTTCATCACTAGAGAAGTGATTCTTGACTGCAATATGACAGTTGGTCATAGGGCAGAGAGTTTTATGTTGCAAACTCCTTTGCTTGGATCTGCAGTGTTGCGGGAGGTATGTTCTCCCTGCACTCTTTTCTTTTCTGAACATCACATTCAGGTGGATCTTATACCACTTGAGACGTAGGGTCTCGATATAATTCTTGGGATGGACAATCTGAGAGGACCATACAAACCTTGGAGGATCTACTTAGGGCATGTATCCTTCAATTTGTAGGAAGTTGGGATCTACACCTGAGCTTGATAGAATTTACTTATAATAATAGCTATCAACACAGTATTGACATGGCACCATATGAAGCATTATATGGTAGACATTGTAGATCTCCTTTATGTTGGTATGAAACTGGAGAATATCAACTTTTGGGTCTTGAGCTAGTGCAACAGACAACTGAGAAGATTAAAGTAATCCAACAACAGTTAAAGGCTGCACAAGATAGATAGAAGTCGTACGCCGACAAATGGCGAAGACCTTTAGAATTCCAGGTTGGAGACAAAGTATACCTCAAGGTCTCACTTTGGAAAGGTGTCCTTATATTTGGAAGGAAGGGAAAGTTAGCTCCTAGATTTATGGGGCCTTATCCAATCATTGAAAAGATTGGAAAGGTAGCCTATAAGCTAGAGTTGCCACCTGAGCTGCATAAGTTGCATCCAATATTCCATATCTCCATGCTGAGAAAGTGTCATCCTGACACAAAGTTAGTTCTGCAACCTATGGAGGTAGAATTAAATGATGATTTATCATATATTGAAGGACCGGTGATGATCCTTGATAAAAGAATTAAAAAGCTGAAAAAGAAAGACATATGTCTTGTGAAAGTTCTCTGGCGTCACCGTGACATTGAAGAGGCTACGTGGGAACTAGAGGAAGAGATGATAAGGAAGTACCCTTCTCTTTTCTCTTGATGATTTCGGGGACGAAATCCCTGTTAGGGGTGGATAATTTGTAACATCCCTGACCTGGGTTATGTTCTAACCCTAGATGTTTTGCTTAATAAAGTTTATTAGATGCTTGATCTTATCTTTTGAAAAGTAATTAAGGCCCAAGAGGAACTTATGTTTCAATTTTAGTCCTTTTTGAATAATGTTGAAACACTATTTTGCTTGTGTTGGACTAAAGTGCAAATTACCCAAGTTGAGGGGTTAACTTACAAATGTTAGATGATAAAATGTTCCTCAAGTGTTGAAGCATCATGAGAATGATAATGATGCAGAGGTATGTCTTGTGACAGCCTGAGTACCAAGAAAGAGTTTGTTAAGTAATGTTTGTGCATTAAAACCTAGTTTTGGTGTAATGTGCAAATTACCCAAAACCTAGGGTTCAACAGGAAAAAATACCACCTTTAGAGAGTCCCTCATGTTTCTTGGAATCATGTAGAGAAAATAAAATGAGAGGGGCGTCTCATTTGAATCATTTTGTAGGAGAGAGAATCTTGATATTAAAATAATCAAGACAAGCATAATTGAAACCCTAATTCAATTTAATGCAAATATATATATTAATGGGAGTGCCCTTCAACCAAAAATGAGATGGTTGAATTTGCATAAGTGTGAACGTCCTTATGCCTTGCAAAGGCCACAAAATATCTAAAGTGAGTGGAGAGCCCACTCACATTAGTTAACTAAAAAGTAATATCTACTCAATTTTGGATATTATTATTATATGAATTAAGGTGCTTAATTTGCTTTCCTTTAATTCATGAATAATGAAGAGGAATTCAAAGGTGGAGTTGATATCTTCGTATGCAAGAAAGTGAGGGAGTGAGTAGCACCAATTTGGGAAGTTGAAGGATTATTATAAGACTTTCTCTCTCTTGAAATTTCCTTATATGTACCTCATTTTCCACTCACATAAGGACTCTTTTTCGGATTTTCTTTCTCTCCTTGCTTTGGCCAAGCACAAGGGAGCTTAGGAGAAATAGGAGGACGAACTCCAACCTGTAGGTAAGCTCCTTTATCATCTTCAACCTTGATTTCATGGTGGAAATCAAAAATCAATGCTTGATTTCTTCTTTTCTCCATTCAATCTTCAATCCTAGCCATTTCTTTTCACTCAAAAGCTTGAGGACGGACCTTGTGAGGTTGAGAAAGATTCATTCACCATTAGAGACGTGAAGCTTGAAGCTTAATTTCAACTTTGAAGGTGGGTTATATAACTTAAACCTTTAAATGTTATTATTACATTCAATTCTTCATTACTTGTTGATCATTTTGTTCTTCTTGAAATTCCTTTGAATAATTGATGTAATTTCCATAAGAATGGCAGTAGATTTTGAAGGATCGAAGCTTGATGATGATGACATCATCATAAGCACACACCTCAATGAATATCTTGGGCAAACGGTTTCAACTTTTGGAACCAATCGGTTTCAAGATCGATTGAAACCAAATGGTCTCAAGACCGTTTGGGAGTAAACGGTCTCAAGACCGTTTGAGATCAAACATTCTCAAACCGTTTGGAGGTTTGATGATGATGTGGATGTATGATGATCCAATGATACCAATTGATTTGATTTTAAAGGTTCCATGTATGGATGATCCACTAATTGCAAACCCTAATCGATTGAATTGAGTGAAACCCTAGTTGAGGGAATCGGTTTTGAGGTGGTTTGACCCAAACGGTCTCAAGACTTTTTGGAGGTCAATGGTTGATTATGATGATGGTTGAAGATCCAAGGGCCATTATCTGATGTACCTTCAATAGTTCAACCGAATGATGATTCAATGAGTACAAACCCTAAATTGATTTGATGTTGGAGAAACCCTAATTGGTCCATTCAGTTTCAAGGCAGTTTGGACCAAATGGTCTTGAGACCGTTTGAGTCCAAACAGTTTTGAGACCTTTTGGGATCAAACAGTCCTCAAACCATTTGGAGAGCAAACAATCTCAAACCATTTGAGTTGTCTAATCGGTTTCAACACTGAATCGGTTTCAATGTTGAGATGTCCATTCAGTTTCAATACAAAGGATGTTGATTCGGTTTCAAGACCGAATGAAGGATTCAGTTTCAAGATCAAAAGGGTTGATTCGGTTTCAATACAAAGGATGTCGATTTGGTTTCAAGACCGAATGGAGGAATTGGTTTCAAGACTGAATGAAGGATTCCGTTTCAAGATCGAAAGGGTTGATTCAGTTTCAATACAAAGGATGTTGATTCGGTTTCAAGACCGAATGGGTTGATTCAATTTACAATTGGTCAAGACCGTTGGAAGGTCTAATTTACTCAAACCATGTAAGTACAATTAACTCCATGATCGTTGATGATGTTTATCAAGGGTAATTGCAATGGTTGTACCTTCAAGGTACTTAGGTGATTAATACCTTTTGAGTGGTAAACCTTTGATGCTTATGGAAGCAATGACTTAATACAATATGTCAACCCTTATTCAAGTTGAGTTAATTTAATCTAATCAAGTTTGATGTAATTAACCTCCTAGAGAGGATGAGAGAGAGGAACTTATTCATGAGTGATAATCATGTAGTGATTAAACCTCAACACTCTCAACATGAATACAATATGTAATTAGGGTATGATCCTTGTTGGAGAGATCATGAAACCCTAATTGAGAAGGGTGATAAACCCTAACCCTAATTTAGGGCAATGTTAGGTATAGCCCTAATATAGGGTAATATAATATGCAAACCTAATTTAGGGTAATGATATGAGAAACCCTAATTCAGGGCATTTTAATGAAAAACTCAAATTTAAGGGAATGCTTCATGAAAACCCTACTTGTTGGGTAAAGCCACATGAAACCCTAATTTTAGGGGAAATGTTATGAGAAACCTTAATTTAAGGTAAGAATGTAATATGAAACCCTGATACAGGGTAATGTGATATGAAACCCTAATCCAGGGTGATGCTATGTATTATGAAACCCTAATTTGAAAACCTAGCTCTAATTTGTGTAAAGGGATGAGTAACCCTGATTGATATGAAATGGGAAACCCTAACCCTAAAAAGGGTAGAAGTGGTGTTATTTTGTACAACATGGTGCTAAAATGTAATTGATATAACTATTATCAAGTGTACTAACCATGCATGTATCATGAGATGATGAGCATAGCCAGGTATGAGCTATGATGTTTCAATTATTGTTGTTATTGGGCCTTGTGAGCCATAACATGCTTTGTTGCCTAGTGAGAGGTAACAAGAAATGAAATTGTCTTTGTGAGCCATGTGAGATGCTTGTGTAGCAAGTATCATGTTACCTTGGTCAGATGACCTGAAGGTGTTTAGTTACCTGATAAGTGGTAACAAGTGTTCTTTGATGAACTGAGGGTTTGAATACCCATTTTCTATAATCATGATGATGAGTTTGTGAAAGGATGAGAATGCTCCTGATGAGATGAGGGATTGAGATTCCAATGTTCTATTAAAGATTTGAACAATACTTGATGAAATTATTACACATTCTTTGTAGCAATTGTTAAAATAATTGATGTTTGAGAACTTGTTTGATGCTAAAAGAATATGGTAATACACTTAATTAATCAAGTGATATCATATAATGTAGTTGCCCTAACCACAGAGCCATCAACGTCAGAATTTGGTGAATGGTGAAACGAGTTTACCTCAGAGCACATATTTTTGAATATGTGGGGGTAATCGGGCAATTATATCCTTATGCCCCATAGGAATGGATGCGGGCTATATCCTATACACAGGATTGGTTACATACCATACCCCAGTATGAGTATGGCTACATGCCATGACTCCATGATATGATACCAGACATTGGCTATGAGCCATAACCCTGAAGAGAGTATATGCTGCGGGCTATAAGTCTATAGAAAAGATGTCAATATACCCTGGCAAGCTAATTGCAGTTTGACACGTGATGTCTCTGCCATATAATCTCATACTGACCGAGAAGGATGAGGTCTTGGAGTCCGGCTCTTCCATTGACCTTGTGTGGTACCGATACTTTACGTAATCATGGTCGGTTGGAGCATGAACGGTATACTTCATCTCTTCAGGGCATTAAGTATGATTGTAAAATGTAATCAGCCGTGTAGTGTATTTTCTTAAGGTTGAAATATGAGAATCACTGGTTGATGTTATCTTGCTTAGTATATCAGATAAAAGTTATACATGTTCTTCATATTCCTTATTGGATAGGTGACATGCTGCTTTATCAAGTTATAGTTGAAATGCTTTGAATAAGAATATTGCTCTAACCAGTTTAGACATTTAATTAACTACTGTTGAATATATATATGATTTATATGCTCAGTTTTATTCTATTAAACTATAATAATAATGTTTTTGGCAGAGAGTTATATCTCTCGCTGGGAATGGGTCTCACTCCGTTGGTCACCAACACTTTTTAGGTAGACGCGGAGGAAGAGGCAGAAACCCTACAATAGGGGAAGAGAAGCAACAACAACAACAACAGGGACAATAGTGAATTCTCAGGTGGAGACACTGGTTGTCATGTCTTGTATATAGAGTCCTATGTGTTGTATTTGTACTCTCAGGTTCTTGGAGTCAGTAGTTAGTTTAATGAATTGATCTGAGATTTTGGCTTGATGCCTCAATATTTTTATGCTGCCTATGCACAATTTTAACGGGGCAGTTGATGTATGTGATCCTTGAGAAGGAATGGTACAAGATATGAACTTGTGAACCAGAATGTAATAGAATTACTTTGCTTCTTTTTGAAAGAGTTTTCCAATGTATGGATCTCATTGTAAAACGTTTTAATTTTTAGTGATTTTCAGTAATCCGCTGCAAATGAACGCTTCCGCTTAAGTAAATCATGTTTTTGTGAGTTGGATGCCACAATGGAGATGTGATCTTGGCAATATTTCCTTGACCACAGAAGTGACTAGAAATATGTTGAGGACCCAAAGGTTTGTAGTTCAAAACTAAGCATATACATGGGAGTGATAAGTGGAGTTAGAACTATTTCATATCACCGGGAGGTGTACGAAACACAAATCTCCTTTGTATAATCAACTGGTGCATTAAATTGTTGTTGTTCTATTTTGTTTTGATGTAGGAGTGAAATATCATTCCCAAGATTCTTGTTTCTGATCTTAATTATCATCCAAAAGACTTGTGTTAGTTAGCTGTGTTAAATTTCAATGATTAGTCTAATTAAACTAATCAATTTTGTGTAAACCAATCTAGATTATTGAATTTTAATGCTTTTGAATCTAACTAACCTATCTCTCTATGGATACAACCTTGACTACAATCAATCCCATATACTTATGGGGGGAGAAATGAGTTAATACGATTAAATATTAAAGCTCATTTGTTAAACTTACCAACAAGTTTTTGGCGTTGTTTCTAGAGAGATACAATAAATTTAAGTTAGAGTAAGTGTGTTGATTAGTATTCAAGATTAGATCATGCCATAGTCCATCACATCCACAATAAATTCCATCATAATCATTATTGTTGTTGTATTTTCCATTTTTTGTGTGTAACTCAATCACCTTATTTGTCTATAGGACTGTATGCAGCGTTCTAAAAGGGTCTTGAACCGTCCATATTTCTAGACCCAGAGATTGAATGCACATTCAACAGATATAGGAGGGAAAGGAGGAGTCAAAGATCTTAAGACTTGGATGATTCACAACCATCATCACCACATTCAATACCTTCATCTTCACCACCATGTTCATCCAATCAACAAGAACCACTCATGGAGGACAATAGACCACTTAAGGACTTTGATGTCCCTACTTCTATCAACATAGGTGGATCTATTGACCATCCAATTATTGAAGACAACAAATTATCTATTAGCTCCATAATTATACAAATGATCGAACATAACAGGTTTGGAGGAACCCCTATGAAAGATATGTATCTTCACCTAGCCAAATTTCTACAATACATGAAAAATTTCAAGATAAACAACATTCTTGATGATGGGATACACTTGCTATTGTTTTCATTCACCTTGAGGGATAGAGACATGACATGGTTTTCTTCATTACCAAGAGGTCTATCAAAATCTGGGATGAGCTGCTGAATGTTTTTATTACTAAGTATTTGCCACCTAGAAAGACCGTACAACTAAGAATCCAACTCACCAATTTCAAACAACATGAAGGTGAAACATAGTATGATACATGGGAGAGGTTTAAAGACCTTCAACGTCTTTGCCCTCACCACAATTTGACCAACTGACTCTAGTTGCAAATCTATTACAATAAGTTATTCTATAACACCCATATGACTATGGATATCACTGCCAATGGAGCCTTCATGAACAAGTCTTATAGGGAGGAATATGATATTATTGAAGACATGACAATTAACCATTGTCAATGGAGCTCATATAGGACCATCCAAACTTCTTCATCAAGTTATTCTACTGAAAAGCCAGGCAGAAAGCACATTGTTGATGTAATTGATCTTATTGTAGCCAAGTTGGATGCTATTTTAATTTTTTTTGAGAAGCTGAGTACTCATTCCATTTAAGTAGCTAAACAAGTTTGTGATGGACGTGAAGTTGCAGGGCATAATTCTTCTTCTTGCTTTGTCCTAAAAATGAATGTTGGAGAGATTCTAGAACAAGGTAATGCACTAGCAATCTTTGGGAACAAGCAGTCCTACAACCCCTACTCCAACACTTACAACTCGAGATGCACAGATCATCCAAATTTCTCCTAGATGAACACAAAAATTCTCAAATTGCACATCAACAATAAGTTCAAAATCAACAAAAACAAATGGGGAACCATCATCCCATGAAAAGCAACCCATCGAGATTCAAAAAAAAAACCCGGAGATGCAATCATCAACAACAACCCTAACCGAGGTCAAGTCTAGAGAGCATGCTTGAGACCTTTGTCTCAACTCAAATTTGGAATAATGATGAGTTTTGCTATCATATGCAACTTCTCAAAGATGTAATTTATCAGCTCTCTTCCAAAGGGGATGACATTGTTACCCACAAAAAGTTGTTAGAGAATCAAATTGCACAACAAGCTCTAGCCAACTAAAGGGATTCCTGTGGGTCACTTCCTAGTCAATCGAAGATGAACCCAAGGGGCCACAAATCCATTACTCTAAGGAGTGGAGATATAACTGAAAGACCCCCACCACCAAATGAGAAGATAGTTGATGATGTCGCCAGTAAACAAAATGATACCGATGAGAAGCAAAGAAAGAAGAATGCAACTGAAGCACCACCTTCTTACAAACCCACTATTCCCTTTCCTCATCGATTTGCACATAATAAGGATGATTTCAAATTCAAAAAAATTCATGGACATCCTCAACAAGATTTATGCCAACCTTTCTTTAGCTGAGTTATTGTTGAGATGCCATCTTATGAAAAATTTCTCAAGGATATCTTGAGTATGAAGTGAAGGACAGATCAAGTGGTGACTGTTATGATATTAGAGAGGATGAGTTCTATCATCCAAAACAGACTACCAGAGAAGTATGATGACCTTGGAGCCTTCACACTTCCGTGCAAGATAGGAAACAATACTTTTCAAAAAGGTCTAGTTGACCTCAGAACTAGTATAAACCTTATTCCCTTTTCAATGTGACAACAACTTGATCTTGAAGATTTAAAGCCGACTAAGATGGACATTCAATTGGCTAACCATTCCATCAAGTATCCCAAAGGTATTGTAGAATACGTGCATGTACATGTTGGCAAATTCTATATTCCTTGTGATTTTGTTATGTTGGACATTAATGAAGTTCCTTCCAACCCTATTATTTTTGGGAGACCTTTATTCAAGTAACTGATTGTATAGTTTATGTACAAGAAGACAAACTCACTCTTAGGGTAGGAGAGGAGACTATGGATTTTTTTGTCTTTGATGCCATGAAAACTCCATACAAAAGAGAAGACATTTGCCTAGATGATTGTACTGATATGCTTCTAGAAGAAATTGAAGATTTCTTTGATTTCATTATTAATTGTTGTGAAGAGGATGAGCTAAAACAACGCAATGACAACTAGAGTTTCATATGCTACTCCTATTTCTGACTCTCATTAAACCAATGAAGATATTCATCTTTGTAAGACAATTCTAGCAAGTATACAAAGGAGAAAAAGGTAGAACTCAAACCCCTTCCTCTGGGTCTAAGGTATTCCTTTCTTGACCTTGATTTTACTTCTTCCATGATTATAAACATTGATTTGAATAATAATGAAGAAATCAAATTGCTTAATGAACTTTATCTCCACAAAGAAGTTATCAGTTATTCCATTGATGATTCAAAGGACATCAATCCTTCCATATGCATTCATCGAATTAATTTAGAAGATGATGTCAATCCATGTGTAGAATATCCTAGGCGTCTAAATCAGGATATCCTTGAGGTTGTAAAAAAGGAAAATTTTAAGTTGAGAGATGGACGAATCATATACCCTATAAGTGACAACCCTTGGGTGAGTGCTATTCACATAATTCCCAATAAAGGGGGTGTAATTGTCTTAAAAAGGGATAATTATGAGCTGATCTAAACACGTATAGTCATGAAGTGGAGCATGTGTATATATTACATAAAATTACATAAGACAACTCGTAATGATCATTTTTCCTTGCCTTTCATTGATTTTTTGCTTGAAAGATTAATCAATAATTCTTATTTTTCTATCTTGATGGCCGTTTTGGATTTTTCCAAATACCAATATACCCACCAGACCAAGAAAAGATCACATTTACATGCACCTATGGGACTTATGCTTACAGATGCATGCATTTCGGTCTTTGTAACACTCAAGTGACTTTTCAACGTTGTATGATGGCCATTTCTTTGATTTCATCGAGTGAATAGCGGAGATTTTTATGGATGATTTAAGTGTGTATGGCATTTCATTTGATGGTTTTTTATCAAATTTATCTGAAGTTCTTTAGTATTGTAAAAAGGTTATCCTAGTACTCAACTGGGAGAAGTGATATTTTATGGTACAATACGAAGTTTTACTAGGTCATGTGGTATATAACAAAGGTATTAGAGTTGATAGGTCTAGAGTGGAAGCCATTAAAAAGATTTCCACTCTAACATCCATGAAAGATGTTCGTAGATTTCTTGTCCTTGCATGACTTTACATGTGCTTTATCAAATATTTCTTCAAGATAGCCAAACCATTGTGCTCACTTCTTGTTAAGAATCTTGGTTTGTTTTCAATGACGACTACCGCAATTTTAGAATGTTCAAGGATGCTCTTATTTTTGCCCCATCATCCAACCTTCATATTGATATAGAATTTTTGAAATTCTATTAAATTCTTAAATTATATCATATATAATTGTTTAAATTCTATGAGGGCCTTTCAAATTAGTTGTGATCTCTTCATCAGCCACACATCTCTGGATCAGTCCATTTGTACCTTGCTTGAATAACAATGGTTCATCCCAATAGTAGACTTTGATATCGTAAAGGAACTTCTTCTTTTGTTGATAAGTGAGATCGGGAGGAAGATGTTTGGTAGAAAGGAAGTTCACGATATTAGCAACCCAAGGGACTAGAAAAGAGCCAATATCATACAATCTTTCAAAGGGTAGATAATCATCAATAGGAAGATAGTCCATTTCATTTATGTTCAGTCGTGAGAGGTGATCAACAACATTGTTCTCTTCTATCTAAAGGTCAAACTTTTAAAGCAATAGTATCCAGAGAATTAGTCATGGCTTGGCATATTTCTTATACAAAAAATACTTTATTGCAGCATGGTCAGTGTAGACCACAAGCTTGGAATCCCATAAGATATTGTCTTAAATTTTCAAAGGCATATACTATTGCTATAACTTCCTTCTATGTGGTCACATAGTTTATTTTATGCTACATTTAGGCCTTGTTGGCATAATGTACTGCATGTTGTTTATTATCTTTCCTCTATCCTAGGACTGTGTTGACTATGTATCCATCTTTCCTCTATCCTTTTGCTAACTCATTTAGTGGGATTTGGTTGGGGTCCAACTTGATTATGGTATAGGTACTGTTTAACGTATCAAAACCAAACTCTGAAAGTATTTTTATAAAAAAAGATCACATTTTTTTATTCTAAAACATATTTTTACTCAAATTTTAGACAAGAAGATTAAAAGATATGATTTTTGCAAAACGAGCTAATCAGAAAATGCCACATCATCAATTAAACTCGAGAGAGAGAGAGTGGAAGAGAGGGCGTGTGTGCTGAGTTGGCCCAATTGCTGCTGGACAACTCATATGGTCCCATGGCCATCTCAGTAATCCACTTTGGAGCGGAGAAGAGAGAAAAATAGGAGGAAAATATGACTTTGCCCTTAGAGAAGAAAAATAAAGAAAAGTTAAACAAGGGGTGAAATCGGGAACATAACAGGGATCATCCCCTTCCTCCAACCCATGCCGTGGCTACATGAGAAATAGGCTGAGGCTAGGGGAGTTTTGGGAAAAACTACATACGACGATGATTCCTCGATTTCAAGATACGAGAATGAAGCTCACACAACCACAAACTCACTTTCGAGTCTGATCGAAGGCCGAAGAAGCCAGGAGCTCACACAATGCACTGAAAGCTGAGAGAAAAATTGGTTCAATGATGGATCAACGTGCGAAAAAAAGAAGAAATTGAAAGGGGAAAATAGAGAGAAGAAGTTTCGCAAAGATGAGGGTTTCATCCCCTATATATATGGTTAGGGCTCAAAGCATTGGTGGCTATATGGTTCGAGGGAGTAGGGAGAAAAATTAGGCATTTCATCAAAAATGAAAACCAAGCCACGAGTAATGGCTTGATCTATGCAGAGTCCTTTCCCGAACACGTTGCAAAAAGAATCATGAATAAAGGTGGATAAGTGATTGAGAAAAACCCAACAAATCATGAACTATGGCCGTGACTACTATTCACAGGTAGCGAGAGGTAGTTGATGATCCATGAACCATCCAATCAGGAATCGAACAGCTAGCATTGCGCGTGAATTGGGTATATGTGTGACATTGAATTTCATCCCCAAATCGAATAAAGTTTTAATTAAATTATTTTCCTTTTTCTCTCTCTTTATTTGAGGGTGAAAACAAACTTTAAAACTAATGAAATTTGACACCTAGCCTAATTCAGACATGAGGAATCTGAACAAGGCTTTAGTTTTTGCTTTTGAGGACTTTTGTTTTATTAAATAAATGAAATCTTATTTTCTCTTTCTTCCACCATTAATGATTTTAAGATTCTCCAAATTTGATGAAACTTCACCCGCAAGTCACATTAAGTGCCTTGGTTACAAATTTGCCATCAATTTTACATGTTGAAGTTGTTTGTACATTTATTTAATAATTTGAAGGTTCTATACAATTTCTCTCTCATGATTTTACCTTTTTATCAAATATTTTCCAAATTGAGTGAAAATTCACTCAAAGACATATTTTAATGTGTAGATCATGAATCTAAGATTAGTTTTCTCTTTTGGAGTCATTTAATATTTTATTTGATATTTTGGAGGAAAACTCACATTTTCTTTTCAAAATAAAAAGGTATATAGTTATTACTATTCTAAAATTATAAAACTTGGCCTCCAAGGGAAACCAACTCAAAGAAAATGAATATGAACTTTTATTTAACCAATTAGTCTTCTTTTTATGAATTTTAGCCCATTATCCATTATCACCACTATTTCACATATTAAATAATTCAATATCACATTAACATGTTTAAATCATTATTATTCATTCCTTTTTCTCTTCCTTGCTCCATAAGGATAAGGAAAGATCCTAGAGCGAATCTATTTTATCAATATATCTCATGAGTGGAAAATTTGCATATTAAACCTTTCTGAAAAACATTTACTGAGGTATTCATGCATAAACCCATACATTGGTATAAATAATGAAAAAATGTTCACCAAACCACTATTTTTTCCACAAATTAAACATCAAAGCCAAATAGGATAGAGATGAAAGGAAAAGCATGGGAAATGGGTTAAAAAGATAATATAGCCAGGTTTGAGTTTGTTACACGTTAATTCAAGCACGATATGTCCCAGTTTAGTTTGACTATTCAAAATTTATTTGTGAATGTAAACACAAATGCCCTTTTCTAGACACGACATGTTTCATTCATGCATGGAAAAATAAAAAGGAGGTGACATTGATACATGATGAAGACACAACACACTAGAAAGTAAACACGTTACGATTGGGGGTACTCAAATAGGGTTTCTAAATATGATTTTGAATTCACTCGCACTCATAGCCCTAAATCTACACCGTGTTTCATTCTTCTCTGATACTAAATTGTATTTCTCCTCCAACTCGGCCACCTTATGCCTTTGCTCCATTGCTCGAGTAAGAACCACCAACCACCATCATCTACACCACCGCTACTATTCCACAACATTGAGGAAAGTCGCCATCAACCAGCCGTAGTGACCAGAACCTCTCTTCCGACCATCCTCACCATCCAAATACTAAGAAAGATACACAACCCACTATCAACTGCTACTCGACCACGCTTGCCCTCTCATCCATCAGAGTCAATCTACACACCATAACAAATTCCTCCATGTCCTGCAAATACCCCCTCTTCTTTTCGCTGGTAACACTACTACACGTCGTATACCTTTCTATGCACGCCATGTCCTATATCTCAATAACATCTCCTTCAATACCCATGGCCCCTATCAAGCAAGCATCCAAGTGCAATAGAGGCAAGATCTCCTCTTTTTCACTTTCATATATCTCATCCACTCACTTCAACATCACTGCTGAAAAAGATGCTATATACCAAAAGTTGATTACACGTAGGATTATTCCTAAGTGTTTTGATAGCAATGAGATAATAGAAGCACTGGGCTTCAACGAAGAGGTAGAGGGATTTCTTGAGGAGCTTGGACTCAAATATTTCATTGCAATGTAAGCTCACTTATCTCAAATTGACTTATGAATTTCTTATTACTCTGCATGTGGTGGAAGACCCAAGCAATCCATCTAGATCTTTTGGTATAACCACTTTTTGGCTTTGTGAACATGGTTATAACTTTTTTGCCAAACAATTTTATGAGGCATATTGGTGTACCTATGGAGGAAGTATAGAAATACCTATCGCCAAGATTATATTAGCAAAATGAGGATGCTTCATGTAGTCTTCCTTGAGCACACTCACGACTTGCTGACTATTAGTTTCAACTAAAGCGTTCTTAAGCTTACATACCTTGATAATCTTGTAGGCTAGTTCAATGAACCTTAATTATGCTTCTAAGGGGGTGTCTGCTTTTATTGTCTATCCAACCCCTCCTAACTATTTGCCAAAGTGATCCTTGATAATGTCCATCGCTCCTTTGCTTCCTTTCAAAGAAAAATCAATATTTATTTCCATCTACCCATCTACAAGTCTGCTCCAACACAATGGGGAGATGAGGAAGGACAAAGACTGATGTTGAGCTTGAGCTTTGTTTGTCAAGACCATATTTCTAGTAATAAGGTGAATTTGATGCAGATGAGAGGTTGAGTTCTTCTCAAAAACCCATAATTTCCTTTGTTTCCAAAGACACCAACACACTATGAGAAAAAGGTGTCGATGTTCCTCCACTAATTTGAGGTTAATATCGATCCACTGGTTGACATTATCCACTGAATGACAAAACTAGAAGACTTGCCAAACTGGACTTACCTCTTTGCAATGACGTAAAGTGTGCAAGATACTTTCCTCTCCATTATTGCATCTACTACATGTGGAATCTGTAGTCATATGTTAGCGCATCCTGCTCCTATTTGTAAGGATTGCATTGTTTCCAACCAGCCACATGAACAATTTCACTTGGGTTGATACCTTACATTTCTAAATGAGTCCCCACTGTCCTTCTCTTTTAGTTTCTTTCTATGCATGGAAGGTAGTGTATGCCTCTTTAGTAGAGTAATGTCCATTTGAAGTTGGCCTCCAGACTCTAATGTCTTCTAAATCTTTCTCTATGGGTGAATTTATATTGCTGATTTCTGATACAACTTATGTAGGGAACCAATGCTGCAAGAAGTCCATATCCCATTGTCCTTGAATGTTGACTAGGCTACAAACTTGCAGATCCTCTATGTATCTTGGAATGGAGCGTTTAGTGACTTCTCTCAGAGTCTTGCTACTAGGGAGCCATATGTATTGCCAGTCATTAATAGTTTGCCCACTTATTGGACTTACAAAAGAATTTGATTCCATGAACTCCCTATTTTGCAAAACTGTTGTAGCTAGTCTCAGCAAATTGGAAGTGGCATTCACACCTCTGCCTAAAACCTTCTCAGACATGGAAACACACCAGAGGGTCTTATGCTTGCTATATATATCCCATATGCGTTTCATGATTAAAGCTTGATTCCAATCCCTCATGGATTTTAGGCCTAATCCTCCATTCATTTTTTTATAGGTAACTTTATCCCATGATATCAGGTTACTCCTCGTTTACTTCAACCTCCATAGAAAATGAAGTTCCTTATTACTCCAGCAATTCTATCACATAGTTGGAGAAGGAGCCTTGCCATTTGCAATGATATATGTTGGGACTGTTGTAAGGCTGCTCTTGGCCAAGCACACCCTACCAACCATGGACATGATCCTAGCCACCCAAGAGTTCATTCTGCTAGTGACCTTCTCAAGGACCTAGCTGTAAGTGTTCCTATCAACCTTGGAATGTAGGATCGACACACCCAAGTATTTTCCTAGGTTATAAGTGCTCTTTAAACCACTGATCTCATAGATATTTGCTACTTCTGCCCTATAGACACTTCTTGAGAAGAAGACTCTCATTTTGTCTATAGAGATTGCTTGACCTGATGCTACTTCAAAGTCTTTAAAGAATTGCATGATAGTTTGGATGTTCAACTCATTGGCTTTCGTGAATAGGAGAATGTCATATGCAAATCACAAGTGTTCAATGCGGGGGCCTTTTTCCCCCAACTTCATAGGTTTCCAAAGCTTCCTATTAACAACAACTTCAATTAACTAGGTCAACCTCTCTATGCATATAACAAATATGTAAGGGCTTAAGGGGTCTCCCTGTCTGAGCCCTTTGGCGGACTTGAAATAGGTGGACGTCTGCCCATTCCATGAAATAATGGATCTTCCTTTCATTATAGAATTCATCTTATACGTGTGTAGAGAGTCTGGGATTCTTGCCTTCTATAAGGTATCTTCTATAAAGCTCCAGTCCATCATATCATAGGCTTTAGTTAGATCTATCTTTATTGCCATTGTTTTGGTCGATGGCTTCCTCCTCATAGTGTGGATGAGATCTTGTATGATAGCTATATTTCTGTTATCTTCCTGCTAGGTACAAAAGCAGCTTTGAGTCGGGATGGTCCATCGTGGCAGCCAATCTTTCAACCACTCCACCACAACCTTAGAAAATATTTTCAGTATGGCGTTATTGAGAGAGATGGGGGAAAAACTGGATATTGACTTTTGGATTAGATATTTTGGGTATGAGGACGATAGTGGAATCACAGAGTCGATCGTCGAGGCTAGAGGATGCCATAACCTCCTTTACGTATGTCACTATAGAATTTTTCAAGATGTTCCAATTTGATTTAATGAAGTGGGTCGTAGTGCCATCCGGGCATGCAGCCTTGTAGGTGTTCATAGAGCTTAGGATATCTTCAATTTCAAAGGAATCAACCTCTCTGGTCAGTTATAATTGTTGTTGTTATGAGATTGACACAAAGTGCACTGGGATTTTACTGAATGTGCTCTAATCAACATGACTAGGCATTGTGAATAGGTTTATAAGGAAGCATGTAACTATATTAAAGATTTCAGATGTGTCGTTTTTCTAACCTCCTCCTAGGCATTTGATGGCGTTGATTTGGTTTTCCCTTCTTCCTTGATTGACATATGTGTGGTAGAATCGAGAGTTGTTGTCTCCTTCCTTGAGCCTATTAATATGGTTATTCTCTTTTTAGTCCTCCTTCTCCTCTTTTAGTAAATGCATAAGGTCAACCTACATATTAGTTAGCATTTGATCAGTGATATTATTATACCTTTATGCTAGGTTCTATTGAAGGACGTCAATGTTGCGAATGAGGTGCTCCTTTTGAGCCCTATTTTTCTTATGGTGCATAGTGTCCCATTTGGAAATTAGAGGCTGAGCATGAAGGAGAGCCTCCGTGTAGCTGAGGCTATTGTTCTAGTTTTCTTTAAGAAAGGTTGAGAAGGAGTAATCGAAACTCTAGGATGCTTTAGTCACAGACCTATGTGGTTGGTGAACTCTATTCGTAGATTTGACCAAAAGCGGGCTGTGATCAAATTCCACTTTGGGAAGATGAGTCACATATGCATTCGGAAAGTTCATCAGAAAGTCCTTGTTGGCCAGAACTCGATCCAGTCATCTTTGCTTCAAGCCATGGCGGAAGGTAAACCACTGGATGGAGAACCAGAGGTCTGAAAGGCCTTCCACCATCAGAAAAGAGGATTTCTTCTCAGTGAGTAAATGTTTGGTAGCCCATTTTATCTGTTGGAGTCAAGCAATATTAAAATCGCCAACCACTATCCACAGATCTTGGAACTTGTTACCCATTTCTATGATGTTGATACTTTGTGGCAATTTCTGGATTGGCAATGAGGACATTGGCCCCTCAATTTGATTCATTCTAGAGTAGGTATTATGTAAAGAAAATTTTTGAGTTTGATATATGCAGCAAGGACACTACAAATTTCAAGCTTAGGGGAGAAATCAGCTAGTATTTTAGTTTGAATTTCCTTTTCATTTCTCTTTCTTAATTTTTATTTTAGATGGTGGAAAATATAGTGTTGTTTTATGCTTGTTCTCTTTTGGATTCAATTTTCCTTTATGCTAAAACTTTTGTCAAATTCTATTTTGTAAATATTGGTTGAAGAAAAATTCTACAAGCCTTGCATCAATTAAATAAAATATATTGCCAACCACATTCTTCATTCTTCTCTTTTGCTTTTAGCCTACATGTTCATCTTTCACAATCTTGGTTGTTTAATACATGTAATAACTAAATCTTCTTGGATTAATCAACACTACAACATTGTTTAGTGTTCTAGATGTCCTTGTCAAATTCTTAGTGCATTTTCAGCCACCTCTCAATAAAAATATTTAAATAAATGAATGAAATCCAGTTGAATATGAAATCCAATTAACTCTCGCATGCTTTGGGGAAATATTTTAGTTTAAGGACTCACTATTCTCAAGTGGAACCTGACTTACATTTGATCATTTAGGCTTTCTCTTCAAAATTTTTACATATATTCCCCGTGAAAGATGGATAAACTGGCCACATATCATTCTATCTAAGTGTGGGTCCAATCTAGATATGATGGTTAGGTGGTATGTATTAAAGAGGGTAAATTATCCCAATCAACATTTCACATGTGCATAAGTCTATATTAGTTTCTGAGTGCTGAAACCCATACTTCATTGTCTTATTCTTGTTATAAAAACAAGGAGAGCATGACTGGACTGCTCATGTTAACTCAGATTTCACCTTTTATATCCTTAATAATTGAGAGAGAGAGTAATGTTGCATATCCACTTATTATTTATCTTGGTCATCTAAATTCTAATTAATGTTGTTATGTTGATTCTTCCATTTGGACTGTTGCCATTTCTACTAAACTAAACTTCCATCTTAGGTGTTTAAGTTGAAATCATGACTAATAGCATAAACCCAATGATCGGTTGGATTGGCTAGATACACTTCTGTCGTTTCATTTCATTAACTATTTAGTTTTTCCCCCTACTTTTGTATGCATTTTCAATCCATTTTCTACCTCACATTGCCTCTAATAATGCTAGATTTTCCACTTTAATTGTTATGTTTACTCCTTCAATGTTAGTAATCAAAGGTAAAATTATTTGATAACTTAATGGGGTTATTCAATCAAAATTTGACCTTATTTGGATTCCCCAATAGATTGCACAACCTTCAAAAAGTTTATGAAGTTTCTAATAGAAACACACAATGTGGTTTATCCAAAACGATGTGCCAATTGTAGGGAGAAACATTCTCGCTCTAATATGCATCAACACGGTGTGTCAGAAAACTGACACGTTGTGTCCCTTCATTCCAAGAGTTTGCCAAACTCCCTGTCTAGCAACAACACAACATGTCTTAAATGCACACAATGTGTTCACTCAATCCAGACTTGTTGAGATTTTATTGACTTGCTGGAACGTGACCTTCTGGCCAATTGATACACTGTGCAACCTTCGTACATGATAGTTTTATCTTCAATTATCGAGGGTGACAACCGTGTCTCTTCAACAATACATCGTTTGTTGGCAATTTTAGCATAGTTTTGAGAGAATCTGTCCCTTATTTCTAAATAGGAATGGACTCTTTTGGGATTGTTATCACTCATCATTTGGAGCAACTTTCTACCATTCAAAGTAGAGGAGAAGGAAGGCGATTTTGGAGAAGAAGAAGTGGTTTATTGAGAGAGAACCTCTTCTCTATTCCATTTCTCTTCATTGACTATATCAAGGATGCCCATTTTCCATTCTAACCCCTTAAAAGAGAAGGTTATTGGAGTAGAAGTAGTAGAACGGATGGAACCTTGTCATCTAGATGGAGTCCTTACCTTGTTCCTCTTCTTCCACATATTTCTTTGTTCTTCCTATTCTATACTCATGTTTTGCTTCATAATTCATCACTTGTATGTGAGAGTAGAACATGTTCTTGGGCGTAGGAGAGTAACTCCCATGTCAAGTACACAAATTTCTTTCTCAATGCTAGATGTCTACTCTTCTAAGATGCATGCTTGCTTGATTAGCCATCTTGTTTGATTGGTTTATGCTTCTAATATTATATGTGAAGATGTAGCTAGGAGTATGCAGATGTAAGCATGGTAGTATTTCCTTAATGAGGAATGGTTGGGAATATGTTGAGTACCCAAGGCATGTAGTTTAAAACTAAACATATACATGGGAGTGATATGTGGAGTTAGAACTATTTCATATCTTCGAGAGGTGTATGAAATGTAAACCTCCTTTGTATGACCAATGGGTGCATTAGATTATTTTGTTCTATTAAGTTGTGATGTGGAAGTGAAATATCATTTCCATGATTCTTAATTCTGATCTTAATCATCATCCAAAGGACTTATATTAATTCACTTAGTTCAATTTTGATTAGTCTAATTAAACTGATCAAACTTGTGTACTGATCTCGATTGTTGAACTTTAATTCTTTTGTGCCTAACTAGCCTAGCTCTCTGTGGATACGATTTTGACTAGAACCGAACCTGTATATGTATAGGGGAGAAATGAGTTAAGACGATTAAATATTAAAGCTCATTTTTTAAACGAACCAACACTTAACATCATTTTATAATAAAGCATAAAACCATTGAAAAACCTACACTACATACTCCATGAAACTTCTTATCTAATATGAAGGATTTCCTTAACTTTTCTCATTCCAAACCTATTGTGTTGTAACTGTCAAATCAAATATATGAATACCTTATATTAATGAAAATTGGTCCAAGTTAGGGTAGATTAGGGGTTTAGAATTTCTAGGGTTAGACTTTAGCTTAAGGATGATTAGAGTTAAACACTTATTATGGCTGTTTGAAGGCCATTAGGGACTTGGTTTACTTTGTTTTCTATTATGTGTTACCGATTCAATTAATATTCAATTATAAAGTGTGTTCCTTACATTATTCATGATTTCTAATCTCTATGTTACATGACATCATATCTGATGCAGTTATTTAATATTTTATCCCAAAGGATTTAGTTGATGTGATATTACTAATTAGTCGAGTAAATAGGGCTAACATGATTTAATCATTACATGCTAGGTTTAAATGATGATATGTTTCAAACCTTAAGGGTTTTAACTGTGGTTTAGTGTTTCTTAAGAAAACATCATAATTGAAGTTAAAAACATGGTATGGAATAAGGTTAAACATGCTCGCCTTATGAATTCCTAAAGTATTTTTTTAAAACTTGTAACGCTTCATGAATCCTATACAATTTGTTGGAGTTGTAACCAACTTGAAAATTTGAAAATGATTTATCCAAAAGCCCTAAAAAGGCTGGTAATGTTTGAATAAATACCAACATGACATTGCATATTGCACTAAATATTGAGAACATCACATGGAATATTAGATAAAGGTATGTGATTAAACCCTCATGGTAGTTGTTGAAACAAAATGAAAAAGGATATGAATACATGCTCATTACAAAAATAAAACAATGCAGGGGTATCATTGTCATTAAATAACAATGATTCATCAACAACTACATGAAGAACACCATCTATTTGCAAAATGATACACCAAATTGGAGTTAAAAAACAATTATTCATCAAAACCATTGTATAGAGAGTTTCCTTGATTTATCCCATAACCAACAATCCTATGATCAGAATCTATGGTAACATCAAGCTCAAAAGTGTTTGTTAGGTGTCATAGGGAAAGAGGTGGAGTATTTTCAAGAAAGACTTAAATGCATCAAACACGGTACAAAGCATGATGAAGGTAAACATGAGGAAAGAAAGTGAATTGGTGACCAAAGGCTTGAGAATTGAACATGGGTAAAATTTAGGCCAAAAGAGGGGAACAATATGGGTACCTCTTTTAGGGTATTGATGGTACAAGAAGCTTTATGAGGATGAAAGTGGTGTTTGCCATCATTTTGACAAGCTTTTAGAGGTGTCTAATGTGGTAATAATTTTGAGGTTTCTTGATTCAAACAGACAAGGATGATATGCAAAATATATAATATGCACACGACAAAAAAATTATTTGTATGTAAACTATATAATATGCATTAATTGAATATAATGGTTTTCTTATGTTTGAATTTTATATTTCTTTTCCAATTTGTTTTTGTGTAGTCATAAAGTCACTCAATGATGTTATTCATATTTTAGCAGTATGGATTATTCATAATGGGATTTTTTGTTGACATCTAAATCAAATACCAATTATGATGTCTTCATTCCAAGTAAGTATATATAGTGAGTGATTAACAAGAATGTTATATAGAGCATATTTCCTATTTGATAGTTGAATGGAAACGACAAAACTTCATTATAGGAAAGTTTCTCATGAAAGGTTAAGGTGATTGTCCTTTCTTTTAGGTCTGTTGATTAGTTAGGATAATTGATTATCTGAGTGCTTTCTGAGAAATGCGTAGTCATGCTTCAGATACTAGGTTTCTTTATGGGAATATGATCCATATCATGATAAACATTTAAAGGATAGAACAATAACAATTTCCTATATAAATTTTCTTTTACAAAAATGGTTCTAATTTTCCTTCATATTAACTCACAAATTATTCACTAAGGAATGGAAGAGGGAGAAATAACCTTTGTTCTTATATTTTAATTTGTTTTAAAAGTTATATAGAATTTTAATAGAAAAAGAATCATCTAGTTAGTGTTCTTTGTGTTTAGATCCATGATTAGCTTTCATTTGGGTAAGATTGTGGAAGGATTTTAAGATAGGTGACTAGGTAGGATTTTTAGAGATGTTAAAATTCTACCACCCTTACAGAAATTTTCTACTACAAATTTTCATGTCACTACCCATTTATGGTTTTCCATAATCCCATTGAGAAAGATATCCACTTGTAATTATACCACCTTAATATTACAAAGATTAATAGCTCTGACTAAGAGGGTCTAAACCACAAGCTAATTAAATAACCCCCTAGTTACCACTATTAAATAAGACATTATAAACATTTTCATCTAGAAATAATTAGGGTTCAAACTAGGTCATACCTTCTTCATTACCTTCATACTTGTCTACAACCATTGAATATGTAACATACCAGAATCTAGGTATTTAGTCTAATAATTTCCCATTATTATGCCTTTTCAATTATGTTAGTATAAATCCTTTTTTATCTAACTTTAATCAAATTAAGATTAATTGAATTAAAGAAACTATAAATTTTTAAAAAGAACCTTTTTATAATTTTAATGATAATTTAATTAATTGAGTCCTCAATTGGGGATTAACTATAAAAAATAACCTGTAACTAGTTTCTACCGTAATTTGTCCATATAAAATCATGCTTAGTCTACTAGATGAAACATATTTGATAAATATGCACTAAAGCATCTGATTGATTAAGAAAGACATTAAATGAGTTAATTGAGTACTTCTAATACAAGTAAACAAATAAAATATCAAACAAGTTCAAAAGGAAAACTTCTCTTAGAATTCAGATTTGACGCATATTAATTAGTCTACATGCTAGTTTTTCCATATCAAATGGACACCTTTTACTATTCCAACTAAATTATAAAGTGAAAGATAAAATTAGATCTAAATGCAGTCGACCAAATTAATTCATTAATTACTGTAACACCTTGATCTTCCCCTCTAATGTGAACCCTCACATCTGCTCCCTCTATGCAATGACATCTGTTGCTTCTCTACCTGCAATCAACTATTTCTTCCTCCCCCTTTCTTATTCTTATCCTCTTCCACTCTTACTTGCCTCACCCTCCTCCTATATATCCTCATGTGATCTTCCCTCATATTATTCCTCCATCCACAACATGTCCTCTAAACCCTATTCAAACTTCGCCCCCTACATGCACCATTCCTCCTCTTTTGCACTCACTAAATGGATACACATCAACAACATGTTCAACCATCCTTTATCTTCATTTTTGTAGCCACCCTACCTGTTACAACCTCAGTTTCACTTGTACTTAAATAATTGAAATGCAATTATTTTAGTATAAGAGACGTGATTGGAAATTTATATGTGTTGTTTATAAAGAATAATTCTCTTTGCAAATTTCCCTTGAATGAAAGATTTCATGATTTCCACTACTTTATTAATCCAATGATGGATAAGAGGGAAAAGGATAAAAGAAAAATCCATAGTAATAAAAAAGACAAAGAAATAGATGATAATTGTGTGTACATGAGAGAATTGTGTAGAATTCTTTAGAAAGTGGCATGGATGGCCACTATGGATTAGTTTTCGTTTGCACATGGTTTCTAATAAAAGAATGCCCAAAATAAATAAAATAGAAAAGGAAGAAAGGGAAAAGGATTTTTTTATGCCTTAAATACATGATTTTATAAGGAGACTTGAATATGAATAAAAGTCCCTTTTCTTTTTGGGTTTTGGTTCCAATTATTGCACACATTTAGATAAAGTAATTAAAGAATTTCCCTAAACATTTGAGATTAGTAGGATGGATGATTTGAGAGATATATTTTTTTTATAAAAATCACTAAAGTGTGGGCAATATAGATGGAAAGTATTAAATGTCACAATTTTGATTTCTAATAGAATTATCCTTTTTTGGCACGTGCAATGTGGACCATTAGATCTAGAGCCAACGATAGCGCCTTCATCACCTACCTTCAGCCAAGAAAGGAAACAAGGAATAGACTGCCCTAGTGATCTTCAAAACCGATTTCCCAAGAGGTTTGATGCACAAGCAAGTGTGAAAATGGGATCAATGGTTCAGGAGGTCATTGTGAGTTGGCCAACCCCATGTTTAACCTAGTGTGGGGATCTCTAGAAGAATCAGCCAAATCATAGGGCAGACATAGCCAACCCAAACTATAAATAGAAGGATATATACCCACTATGAGACCAAAGATAGTCTCCAAAGATTTAGCCAAGTCTGATGATCATTTTTGAGGTCCCAATTGTTCTGCTAGCCTAGTCCCTCACCTATGCCTAACCCAGTTCCTCGCTGGAGATCCCCCTTCACCAGTCGGATGACTCTGATTACCATAAGTGAAATTGAAAGGACCAACAACTTCAGTAAGTGACGACGAAGATAGTTACATCTTCACCCAGCACACATGGGATTGAATTTGTGGAGTCAACACAAGAGTTGACTCACTCCTAGCCTACTTGTGAAGAATCAAGGAGGAAGACGACCTTTGGTAGAAAGACCAAGGTACCCTAAAAAATTCTTCATAATAGGAAGGACATTCCTGTCTTTCCTCCCCTTTTTCGTGCCTGACTAAGCAAGGCCACACAGGCTCACTCGACCAAGGTGGAGTGAGCCCATTGGTCAGCCCAACCTAGCTGGCAGGGTTGAGACCAAGGCGTGTTGCCTAGGTGGCATCCTGTGAATGGTTGAGAATAATTAAAATTGCATAAATCATAACAATTAATTGGTAATTCCAAATCTAATAAGTAATATATGATTTTTTCTCAAACAAATATGGACAATCCAATAAAAATATAAGCAAGACCTATATCTAGTTCTAGTTCAAAAGTGCCTAAAGTTAGCATCTTTAATGTGTTAAATGAACTAGAACCCTAAGTTCCAAAATTTGATGATTCTAATGTGTTCAATTGATATTGATGATAAACGACTGATCTTTTATGAATAAAAAGCACATCTTGAAAGTTATGTGAACTTATCAACCCATACTTTGATGAATTAGGGTTTCTTTGAGACTAAAAGTGCAATTAATGATAAATTAGGGTTTGTGAACCAAAAGTACATGAAAAGTGGTAATTAGGGTTTGGGAAGCGAAAACCCTACTGAAACCCTAAATTTGACTTGAAACCCAAACTTGAGACCCAAGTCACTCTTAATGATGATTTGGATAAAATAATAATACATGGGTGTATTGCTTTAACTTTTAGGATAATTTTCCTAGCTGCTTGTTTGGTTATTCTTGATTGCTCTTGATTGGACATCAAGAAGACCTGATCAAGGTATGTGGTTACACCTATGACTAACTGCTTTAGTTTTCTGGTGTTTTATGAGTTTTTATCAGATTGCTTGAAATTAAATGCTTGGAAGATATCTATTTCCTACAATCTATAAAGTCACTATGGCTATCACAATATTATGCTTATAACTTGCTTGAACCCACATACCAACTCTGGAAATTTGAGAATGGAAAGAAATGTAAAGTCATGGAGATGACTAAAGACCAAGCCCTGAATCGGGAAGGTCAGACCAGGACCCAGATTGGGAAGGTCGTAAGAGGTCATGCCCCAGATTGGGAAGACCTACATGGCACCGAGGTCCATACTGAGAGGAGGCCAATAAGGTAACTAGCTCCAGATTCAGAGGTAGCCTAAAGTCCATTAAGGGGACAAAACCCTAAGAGAGGGTATACCATAGGGTGAGTAAAAACAATTGAGAAGTTATGAAGAAAATGATAAATTTTGTTTCTGTAATAATAATTGATTGGTTATGTTGTTACAAATAGATGTGAACATACCAATATAGCTCATTATAAAGACTATGATTTTGTTTCATGCCATTTTAGGATAATCTGCTTTATTGCTACAAGTTCAATGAAAAGTGGGGTCTCATGAAGAAGGCACTGAACAATAAAAAAAGTAATGTAATCTCTGGATGATGTAGTTAGTTTTTATTTCTTGTTGCAAACTCAGAAAACCATATTATGTAATTCCTTTTAGGAAAGTAATATATACAAGCTCATTCCTATAAAGTGAAATTTATTAATTATTTCTGGTTATTTGCTAAACCTACGGTCTTGTATGACTAATAATGGCCCTTTCCCTCTCGATCTGCTTGAATAGGAGACAACAAAGGGAGGGAGTCGCTACATTTGGTATTATAGCCGATTTACCATTTAACCTCTAATTTTTTTAAATTTAAAAATTCTATAAAGCCCAAATGGAATTATTGGAGTCTTATGAGGACTCCCAAACCTGTGCTTCCTTCTAGCCAAAGTTAGAGTACTTTACTCGAAATAACATACCTCTAGGATTTCACATCTTTTGCATCATCTCTTTACCCCGTTCACTCACAAAACCCTAGGTACCTATGAATGCTCTCTGTATCCCTTTCTAAGTACTAGGGTTATGAGAAATAGGGGTTAAGGAATCCTCCACCAAAAAATAAAAAACATGTAATCAAGATGTCATAGACATAAGTTATGATGTTATAATGCTCTAAAACTCAAGATGAGTTTAATTACATGATTATGTGAATCAACATGTCCCATACCAAGGTTGTCGCCTACAACACTCCCCACGATAATTCAGAGGGTAGGCCCTCACACAAGAAGAGGAGGTGCTTAGAGAAGATGAGGGGCTATGGAGGAAGAGTCCTCTAGGAAGAGGAAGAGACATAAATGCCTCTGAGAAAGGTCTTGAACCTAAACTTGTTCCCTTCCACAACCTAAACCAAAAGAATGATTAGAAAGGAGAACCAATGTCAGAAGATGAGGTCAAGCCCATAGAGAACCCTACTAATGGCCCAGGACCCATAGTCAGGAAAGTAGTGGTCCACACTCCCAATGCTCTATGGATGGAACAATAGAATAAATTGACCGAGGCTATCAGTTCCCTCGCCCCTAAGGACATAGCCAGAGATGAAAATGGTGAGCCACTACCCGTTCACCCTTGCCTTGGAGCCACCATTTTGGACTTCGTAAAGTTGAACATTGAGAAGTTCTAGGGAGAAGATAAGACAGAAGTAGTCAACAAAGATTATTCTTGGCTTCTGGCAGTAGAGAATGGTTTTTGTATGCTGGAAGTGTACGCAAACAAGAAAGTCCCTTTTGACTCTCACCTTCTGGAAGGAGAAACCAAAATCTGGTGGGAGAACCACATCATGGGCCGAGATTTGAATGAAGACCCGATGGCATGTACTAACTTCAGAACCACCTTCTCTGCCAGATTTGTACGCGTCTCAGCTAAGAAAGAGAAAGAGAGGGAGTTATTCTACCTAGTTCAAGGTAATATATCTGTGACACACTTCACTCGCAAGTTCTGCCTACTGGAGCAGTTTGGTTATATGCCGACTGAGGAAAGGTGGGTGGATCATTTTGCAGAACATTTGTACCCTACAATTAAGCCTCATATGATGAAGAACATATCAACAAACTTCACCGATGCCTACAACATTGGCCTAGACATGGAGAAGAGGGTGATGCCTACATTGAACCCACCAAAGGGTAATCTCGATTTCACTGAAAGTACCTTTGGCCTAAGGAATGATCATAGGAAAGGACAAGGACACAACCATGCCAAAGGAAGAAAGAGAGGAAAGGAAAACCTCACAATGAGAACCGCCACCCAAGGTGCCGCAACTGTGGGAAGTTGCACCCGGGCAAGTGTCGCTTCAAGAAGAAGGTGTGCTTTCGTTGCCAACAAGAAGGACACTTTTAGGCCAACTGTCCTCTTCCTGATCGAGAGGTCTGTGCCCAATAGTAGCCCAACATGTGGAAGTAACACCACTAGTAGCAGTAGTTGCACCAGCTGCGGCCCAACCTATAGGAAAGCGAAGGCAAGCCCAAGTTTTCATCATCAACAATGAAGAGGCTCGCTCAACCCAATGCTAATAGTCTGATATAGGGTAATAACCCTTAGAGTTTTCCTTCCTATTTTTAGCTAAGAAATGAAATAGTTTGACTATTATGAAAATAATGCAGGTGTGCTTGAGATCATGGGACACAATGTAAAAGCTCTGGTTAACTCTGGCTCTACTAATACTTTTATTATGAGAAATCTTAGAACTATGCTTTGTTTGGGCATCAAGGATTAAGGATATGTTTTGGATGTCACTACCCTGAGTGATCGAGTATTTATGTCTCTATTGAAAACCCAAGTTATACCAATTAAAGATTTGAATAGTGAGTCCCCTATGGATTTTATCCTTCTCGACACAAATGACTTTGATGTGATCATTGGTATGGATTGGCTCTATGTGTTTAGGGAAAATATAGACTATAAGGAAAAATAAAATAAGAATAGAGAGACCAGGTCATCTACCAATCACCATTAGAGGTAGGAAGGATGCTACCACTACCCTATATTGTCAGCCTTGAAGGCAGAGTAGATGATAGCCAAAGGTTGTCAGGCATTCCTAGTAGTAGTTGCTGAGCCAGAGCCTAAGATGAGACCCTTAGAGGAGATAGAGGAGATCATGGACTATGTAGATGTGTTTCACATGATTTTTCTGAGATACCTCCCAAGAGAGAGGAGGATTTTTTGGTCGAGTTAGCTCCCAAGACAAAGCCTATTTCCAGGGAACCTAATAGGATGGCTCTACAGAGTTGCTTGAGCTGGTAAAGAAACTACATGAATTTCTACACTAAGGCTTCATCCTACCTATCACATCACCATGGGGAGCACCGATCCTCTTTGCAAAGAAGTATGGAACACTATGAATGTTCATAGACTATAGAATGATAAATTAGTATACCATTAAGAACAAGTGTCCTTTACCCCGTATAGATAACCTATTTGACTAGCTCAAGTTGGCCCAAGTCTTTTCCAAGATTGACTTGAGATCTGGGTATCATTAGCTGCAAGACAAGAGTCAGGATATCCCAAAAACCTCTTTCCGAACCCGCTATGGACATTACAAGTTTGTAGTCATGCCGTTTGGGTTGTCCAATGCCTCGAGTGTGTTTATGAATCTCATGAACATTGTGTTCCTATCTTTCCTAGACTCTTTTGTCATAGTTTTCATAGATGAAATCTTGGTTTACTTTGATGACTTAGAGAAACACCATGACCACCTGGTTAGAGTCCTTGATATCCTGACAAAGCAAAAGTTCTATGGGAAATTCTCAAAGTGTGAGTTTTGGATAGACCGTGTCATATTCCTTGGACACATCATATCCAAAGGGACCATCTCAGTGGATCCTAATAAAGTGTCATCCGTACGTGATTAGCCAACACCGAAGAACCCTTCCAAGATTCACATCTTCATTGGATTGATTGGATATTATCGATGCTTCATATAGGATTTCTCAAAGACTGCTCTACCCCTCACCAAGCTTACCCAAAAAGATAATAAGTTTGTGTGGTCAGACTTGTGTGAAGCTCGATTCTAGGAATGGGAGGAAAAGTTGACCACAACTCTCATGTTGACTCTACCATGAGGCAATGGAGGTTTTATGACCTTCACTGTTGCATCAAAGATGGGTCTTGGATGCATGTGTGACAAAGTGAGTTTTTACATATATTTTTTCTCTCTTATAGTTTTGTTATTTCCAATAATACCCTCAACCATATCCCTCACCATCTTGAATAAAAGGAATTATCAATTTCATAAAATGCAAATCCTAGTTTCACATTAGGGTGAATTATATGTAATATGAAACATAGTCAAATTTATTTAGTCAACTTTAGAATTAGAAACTCAAATTTGTACCATATTTAGATAACCTTGGTATAAAGCTCCATTTAAAATTTCACTTTAATTGGATAAATAGTTTGAGAGTTATAAGCAATTGAAATTAATGTACATTATTTCATTTATTTAACCCTAAGACCTAAGTTGCTATTTATTCGATCAATATATGTCCCATTTGATGTATCACATGGCTGAGACACAGATCACAATCTGTGGGGTCTAATCTCATCTATCGAGGAAAGATCGGATGACTGAAAGTCATCTCAACCCCCGACAAACTCGGCCTCATGATAACAACCTAAGTCACCTGATCGATTTTTCCCAAGAATTATCCTATCCCTCATTCACAATTCTAGAAGAATAAATATCTTATCCTAGATAAAAAGAACTCAACAGACCCTGACTCTTTCTCCCTTACCCTCGGATCGGGGAGAACAACCTCCCACAAAACCACACCTCTCACTTGAGGTAGTGCCCATTTTAGGATTTCTCCTCCTATGCCTCCTCACTCCTATATAAGACTACCAATATCTCTACCCACCCTCCTTTGGTCATCACATCACCTCAATTTGAAGCCATAAGTGCCCAAGCAGCCTAGCCACCACCATCACCTTCAACCTTCAACACCGTCACCGCCCCACTACCTCAGAGCATCTTCCTCTAATCCCACACCATTAGCACCTTTGCCTCACTTCTGGGATGCTCTGTGGTAACCCCCAATATTCACCAATGCCCTATAACCTTGAACTCACCTACTCTCCAGTGCGCTCCACCACTGTGGAGGTAGGGAGCTCCAAAGGGATCTATCTAGTGGGACCTTGAAGCCAGAGCACGGAGTGGCCCCGTGAGGCTAATTGCACACTCACTCAAGTGCAAGCCCCACAATCTATGAGACTAGACCTCACTAGAGTTGCTCCTGGCTACCTGATCATGTAGTTTGAACTAGGAGGAGATGCATATGTGGAGCTAGCTTGGAGCTGAGGTGGTCCACTCACCACATGCCAACTCAGTGAAGGGGGTCACGATTCAACGTGGTTCAGAGAGGTTATGTGCACACCCTTGAATTTGGTCCAGGGAAGATCCAGACCCTTGGTTCAGTAGACCAAGTTCGTAGGTCCACAGTGAGCCTTATATACTTCTATTCATTTTTGTAAAAGATCTATTAGCTTAGGAAAATCCTAGAAAATGCAAAAAAATAGATAATAGTGAACCCATATATCATTTTTATCATAAAAATATGAGAAAACTAATGAAAATGCTATCCTAACCTGGATCCGCCACCTTTTCCAAAAATAGTAGCCTAAATCCCTAATGATCATTTTATTATTATCATATTGTGTAATGATAGTGATTCATGGTTGAGATGTAATATGCAGACATCTTAAACCCTAATTGAGTCCCTAAACTTCATACATCTCAAAACTCTAATCAAGGATGATTAGTAAATCAAAATATATTGGAAACCCAAATTATAGATTCTCTCTTTATATATATGTTAGACTTTTATGTAACCCTGATGAAATGAGGATCTAGATCCTATAAGAAACCCTAATATGAGATCTGATCCTATGACTCCAAAATGAGTTGAATTCCATAAATAATCCCTGATCTAAACATAATAAGATGATAATAACACTGAGTAATGAACAAACCCTAGTCATAGGTTAGATGGACCAATAGTAACATTATACCTTGATTTTCTCTTTCACAGTGATCTACTTTCTTAATCTTGACTCGTTGAAATCCAAATCTTAGATACAAGGTACGTGGATATAAGTATAAGATTAGTTTTTGTTGGATGATATAATTATGAGTACTTGCTTGCATGTAGTTGTATAATTTTGTTGGATGTATATCTATACATATTGTCCCTTTTCCACCTTGAACACTAAAAACACTAAGGGAAGAAAATGGAATGTAGTTACCGATGGTTCATTAATCTCCCTATTAGAGAGGGAAAATATAAATGTTGACTAGAACGTCCCTAATGGTACAAGGTACATGGGGAGATCCCTAATGGTACAAGGTACGTGGGTATAGGGCCCAATAATATAAGTGTTGATTGTGCTAGGTCCATCATAGTAATACATGTCCATTGAAATATGATTAATAACTTGGGTTTATCTAATTTTCTCCTTAAATAATACTTTTATTTTCTTTCTTCTTTTTCAAGTATTTTAAATATGCCAACATAGTATAGTATCTTTCAACCACATACCAACTTTATGTTGATTATTTGTTTCTCATATTTTCTAGGTTCATGGAACAAGTAATCCATCTCAAAGTACTTGAAGAAACAAAATAAAGTTCATGGAGGATGATTAGCTAGATGGCTTCCTCTCATTTTTTTTTTCTATTTAGTTAGTTGTTTCATTTCATTAGATGATATGTAGGATGTCTATGTCCTATGTATTTTGTTTCCTTAAGTACTTATTTCTTATTCCAGTGAATAATGTATATGACCTTTTATTCTATTGAATTATGGTTGTGTGACTACTTGAATGATGTTGTGAACAACGATCCAGCTTCATATTATATACTAATTGACAATCACAATTCCTTATATTTTCCCTTTTGACATCTTATATATGAGTGCACACATATCTAAGGAATGTCATTATGGAAAGTGTATAGGAATTGGGGTCGTCACAGTGTGCTAGAGCAAAATAAGCATGTTATTACCTATGCCTCCAGATAACTCAAGCCGAATGAAGTGAATTACCCGACACTTGATTTAGAGCTGGATGCAATTATACATGACCTGAAGATCTGGTGACACTATCCTTATGGAACCAGTTTTGAAATCCTCACCAACCACAAGAGCTTGAAGTATTCCTGACTTAGAAGGACCTAAACCTGAGATAAAGACAATGGATGGAGTATATGAAAGATTATGATTTCACCATCACCTACCACCCCGGAAAAGCTAATGTAGTAGCAGATGCTCTTATTCAGAAATAGCTCAGGTGTGCAGCCGTCTTATCTACCTAGTGGAGAGAATTGGAAGAGTTTGCTAGGTGGACTCTGCAACCATTAGAAGACTAGATCTGTGTGGCTAACATTCAGATAAAACCAGACATGTTGAATGAGTTGGTAGCTGCCCAGTTAGCCAGCCTAGAGCTTAACAAGATGAAAGGTTTGTTGGAGAAACCTCAAATACATCTCTCAATGGGTGTAGATAGTAGAATATGCTACAAGAGTCTTATTTGGGTTCCTAAGGATTTGCTCTTGAAGAATCATATCTTGCAAGAAGCTCATGGTTCTAAGTATACGGTACACCCTGGAACTACCAAGATGCTTAAAGACTTGCAACAATACTTTTGGTGGCCTGGAATGAAGGGAGACATAGTGACATATGTGGCCAGTTGTTCCACATGCCAGATGGTGAAGGCTGAACACCAGCAACCCAATGAATTATTGCATTCAATTGATATTCTTGAGTGGAAATGGGAACATATCACCATGGACTTTGTGGGGGGTCTCCCCAAGACAAAGAAAGGCCATGATGCAATAAGGGGTTGTGGTAGATCACCTTACCAAGTCAACACATTTTCTTTCCTTAAAGATCACTACCAAGGTGACATACCTACCTACAATATATATTAGAGAGATAGTTCGATTACATGGTGTTCCACGTTCAATTATTTATGATCATGACCCTAGGTTTACCTCCAAGCTGTGGAAGCAAGTGCATGAAGAAGTCAGTACTAGGTTGAAGTTTAGCACATCCTATCACCCATAGACTGATGGACAGTTAGAAACAACAATCCAAACTTTAGAGGATCTATTGAGAGCATGTGTGCTCGATTGGGGTAGTTCATGGGAGGAGTACTTGCCCTTAGCTGAATTTGCTTATAATAATAGTTACCAAGCCAGTATCAGGATGCCTCCGTACAAAGATCTTTATGGGAGGCTGTGTTGGTCACCACTTCACTCAGATGATGTCGGTGAGAGGACCTTGCTGAGGTTAGAAGAACTACAATTGTATGCTAATAAAGTCACTTTAATCAAGAAAAGGCTGAAGAGAGCCCAAGATTGACAAAAGTTGTATGCTAATGCGAAGCGGACTGACTTGCACTTCACTATGGGTGAACATGCGTTTGTGAAAATCCAACCCCTCAAATGTATATCTAAGAACAGAGGAAAGTTCAGTCCCATATCTGTGGGTCCGTTTGAGATTTTAGAACGGATTGGTGAAGTTGCTTATTGTTTAACCTTACCCCCTCAATATAGTATGATGCATGATGTGTTCTATGTGTACAATCTAAAGCTCTATGTGAAGGATCCGAGCCATGTGTTGAGCATTGAACCTATTGAACTCCAAGGGAGGCTGACATACCCTGAGTCACCTATGAGGGTATTGGATACCAAGGTGAAAGAGCTCAAAAATAAAAAGGTAGAGATGGTAAAGGTTCTTTGGAAGCACAATGGAGAGGATGAAGCCACATGGGAGCTAAAGACATACAAGAAAAGTCTTACCATGAGTTATTTTCTTAATTAATCAAATTTTGAGGAAAAAATTCCTATAAGAGAGGAAGGATGTTACAACCACAGTTTCACTTGTACTTTAAATAATTGAAATGAAATTATTTTAGTAAAAGAGACTTGATTGGAAATTTGTATGTGTTGTTTATAAAGAATGATTTTCTTTGAAAATTTCCCTTGAATGAAAGATTTTTTGATTGCCACTGTTTTATTAATCCAATGATGGATTAAAGGGAAAAAGGATACAAGAAAATCCCATAATAAACAAAAAGAAAAAGAAATAGATGATAATTGTGTACATGAGAGAATTGTGTAGAATTCTCTACAAAGTGACATGGATGGCCACTATTAATTAGTTTTCATTTGCACATGGTTTTGAATAGAAATGATAGCCAAAAGAAAGAAAATATAAAAGGAAGAAAGAGAAAAGGATATGTTTTGATGCCTTATTTGCATGATTTTAGAAGGATACTTGTATATGAAGAAATATCCTTTTTTTTGAGTTTTGGTTCCAATATTTGCACACACATAGATAAAGTCATTAGAGACTTCCCCTTAAAATTTGAGATTAAAAGGATTGATGGTTTGAGAGATAAGAATTTTATAAAAATCCCTAAAGTGTGGGCAATATAGATGGAAAGTATTAAATGTCACGATTTTGATTTTTAATAGAATTATCCTTTTTTTTGGCACACACGATGCGGACCATCAGATCTAGATCCAATGGTAGAGACTTAATCACCTACCTTTATCCAAGAAAGGAAACAGGGACCGCACTGGTGACCTTCAAAACTGATTTTTCCCAGAGGTTTAATGCACGAGCGAGTGTGAAATTGGGACCAATGAATTCAGGAGATAATTGCACATTGGCCTACCCTTGGTTTAACCTAGTTTGGGATCTCTAGAAAAATTGCTTAAATCACAGGGCAACCATAGCCAATCCTGACTATAAATAGAAGGGTTTCTTTTAGATTATGCCCTCGTTCGTTCTTTTACTTTTGTTTCATCATCAAGGGCATTATGATCTTTTTTGCACTTCTTTTTCTGTCTTTGACGTAGGACAATTGGTGTTGACCACTGAATTGGCTGACCACGATTGGGTCAAGTCACTCCGCGGGCCCCGCTCTCTCTTCCTCTCTCTCTTTTGCTCTTTCTCAGTTATTTGGATATTTTGATTTTTTTTATTGGTCGAAAATGTAAAATTCATATCGTTTTCTCTGGTTGTCCAAAAATTGAAGTAAAATATGTTTTAGAATTGAAAAAATGTTCTCTTTCCAATAAAAAAACTTTCAAAGCTTAGTTTTGTGTTTTATCAAAAGGTTTTTTCAAAAAATGAATTTAATACATAAAAATCACTAAAAATGCACTTTAATCATCATAACTCCAAATTGGACAAAATTATATGTTTTCTTAACTATGAGAACCTAATAAGATTAATGTTGATGTTTTTAGAGTCTAAATTGTGGTTTTGTTCAAAAATTCCAAAACCAGGGTTTTCTTTACATTAATGCATATGCAAAACCCTAATGCATATTAATACATTGAAAATAGGAAAAGTAAGTTGGGAATAATTGCAAACCCTAACCTAGTTTCCCTAATGAGGCTTTTATGAAACCCTAACTCCTCTTTTTTTATTTCCTTTACTATATTTGCCTCAAAAATCAATTTTGCTACATATTTCTTGGGTCTTGTACCCCACTTCCATGTTTCTATTACTTTATGCTTATACTTGCCATATTTCTTACCATGTTGATTTTATTAGACTATTTAACTAGTATAGTGGTACTTTTGTACAACAACCCATAGATAGTGCATGTGTAAATTTGCCCAGGGGAATGTGTTATTTACCCCAATATAAAATATTTGAAGGTGACCAGAATGTGCTACTCTCCCTCACCTATTTGTTGAGGTTATGTAGGTGCCTTAAATATTAATCATGCATGTAAACTTTTACTATTTTTGTCATGGAAAGCATCTATTTATTTACACCTCATACTTTTGACCATCTTCATCTTATGATGAAATTTTAGCCTTTATTTCCACGTTGTTTTCTTATCTTTTGTCCTTGTTTGTTATCTCTGACACATACCTTATTTTATTTCCCTTTTGTTGGGTGCTTTCCCAACCACCCAGGGTTAGATCAAGGTGTTGAACAAGGCCTAGTATCAAAGTGGCGCAACAGGAGCATGGAGGACTAGTCTAGGATTAGGGTATAGAATACATGGCTTCCAACATGTACCTCTCTCATGAAGTTGTTGCTTGGAGACAAAGTTGGTGTAGTTTAGATTTCCCTCTATCTAGATCCTTTTATTGTTGTAAACACTGTATGGGAGATATGATGGAATTTATAATCTTTTGAAAAACCAAATATAGTCATGATTATTTTTTCGCTGCTATACACTTTGGTCTTTTGTATAGCATTATATACAGATTTGAAAAATTTACATATGTTTCAGCATACCTTTTGAGTATGTTTGGGATAGATGTTTTATTTTTCAAATTTTTAGTAAAGGGGTGATTTCACTTCTTTACATTAATATTGCTTAAAAATAAGTAAAAAGATAATGAAAAGCATACTTCTCAAATAGCGCTTATAGAAAAGTAAAAAATTATAATAAAACAATTACAAAACATGTATCTAGAGTAATATGTGGATGAAAAAAAATCACACAATAGGAATTGCAATAGAAAAAGCGCACACACATGTATCTTTTAAATAGTTGCTTTTTTACTAATATAGAGATAAATATTGGAATACCATTTTCTGCCATTAACATTACTTCATGTAAAGCATACTTCTCAAATATCATTTATAAAAAATAGAAAATTGTAATAAATAAATATCACACAAACATGTATCTGGAGTAATAAGTGGATGAAAAAAAACATAATGGACAAATGGGATAAAAAATATGCATACATCTAGTTGAAGTAGGAGGTAGACAGATAGACTTATCTATCAATATCCTGTAGAGCTGGAAATCAGGTCGGGTTAGATACTACTTGACCCATAAAGTGAATTTTGAGTCTAATTCAAGTCTTAAATCAAATTTTTACTATAAAATTTATGCAATCTATAAATGTGTGAAATATTTGATTGTAGATTGCTTATAGAACATGCCAAAAATGTTATACAATATCAATATTTTAGGATTATTTGGTTCCTTAATTTGTACACATGGCTAAATTTTACTTTGGAAATGAATTAGCATTTTTGGGTATAATTTGGGTCATCAAGTTAGAATTTCGAGTCAGGTCAGGTCATCGACTCGAGTTTGAGATTGCCAACCCTAATGTCTTTTACATAGCTGAATTTTCTACTAAAAATAACCGATGCAGGTAACCAAGTAGGAAATTTGAATAAAACCAACCTGAACGAGCAGGCAGAGCATACATAATGGTTCATTTTATCATAATGAAACAAAAAATGGAAAAAATTCAAACAAGCAAGCTTATTGTTGTAAAATCAGCCAAACTGACTCAAAACTTGCCCTTATTCATAGGGTAGAAGATGTGAGCATCATTTTCTCAAAAACTGCAAAATCTTTTAGATGCAATGGACCGGTTAGTGAAGAATTGAAATCATTTGTAACATACACGTTCTTAAATAACTCCATAATATATGAATGTGTTTTAGTCATGCAAGAATGTATGCATTGTGCAAACCTTGCCTAATTTGATATTTTTAACTTTATTGATTTTTGTAAATTATCTTTTATAGTTTAGTGGTCTTTACGAAATGTAACACTAGAAAACTTCAGAAATTTTTATAGTTTTTAAACCATCCTGATATTTATGTTCCTTTATGTTGTTTGGATATTGACGTCGTTGTGGCCCAATTTTTTATAATTAACCCATGCCACGCCTCAAAGTTTTCTCTATATAAAAACTCAAGATCCACCTTTAAGGCCCTAGATAGATATGTCAATTGGGATCAAAATCTGGAGGTACCTATGGATCAACCTTTTAAACTTGCGTTGGAGTGATGAAAATTTTCATCCGCTAGAAATCACCCAAATCCATACCCAAACATGTGATTAGTGGATTTTACGAGTGACCCACAAGCACCCACATGGACCCGATCAACTAAAATAAGAATTAATATAAATATAATATCTATATGATGCTTATAATATATGTCACATCTACACATTTTAAAGCAACTAAATTGGTGATGTGTAATGTATACAATGTAAAAAGACAAAGTCCAAAGGCCATGGTTGATATCTTTTGTGAAATTTTATGCTACCGTAATCAAAGTAGTTATCTTTTCCATCTAACTAAATTTATGGGATTGTCTAGGTGTGGTTGGTAAGCAATTAGGGCAAGAAAAAGGCTCACGGATGAATAGTCTCAAGTAGTGCGTCTTTGATCTATCTGCTTTTCATAGTGCTTCCCTTCGCACGTTCGCTCACCAGTCAAGAGATTGGACATAATTGTAAGTATTCGGTAGGGAAATTTCATTCATAGGGGGGTCGATCGAACCGATATTGATATCCACTTTTTTTAGTGAGTTTAGAGTGAGTGCTCTCGTGCAAATGACTTATGAGTATTGCACATTTGACTTATTGTTATAAATTAGTGTGCATATAGCATACTACATGTTTTTATATCAATCACACCAATTGTGTTCCCTTTATGTTCACTTTATGTAGTACATAACTAGAAGAACATCTATATTAAGAATTTTTAACATTAAATGATCAAATATAATGTTGTGGTGATATATTATGCTATTCACAGTATCTATATCATTTATTTTTTTCACTTTTACATTGCAATATTTGCTTTTCTTTACTTACAATTTTATATCAAAATAAAACAATAGGTGTTAAGTTGTGTTTGACAAAAACACGGAGGATGATTGCTCTCATTTTCCTATGTTCTTACTAAAAGATATTGATTAACCATGCTGCTTTTTATTGTAGAGTAGCAGCTAGTAACATCTTTTTATTATGAACATATTATATGGGCACTCGCAGGCAAACTTCAACCCTTTAGGTTGAGTTTGGGTGTGTTATTGCTCCACTCGTTTACATCTTGTCTTTTGAACCTAGAGATCTACACTCATAGTGACCCAACCCAAACCCAAGTCACCCACTCGTTTGACATGTTGATCATTCTTTTTTGTGGGTCAAAAGTATAAATATAATTGTCCAGTCCAAGATATCAGACTCTAAATTTATGCCCGACTATAAGAGATGTCCGCAACTCAATATGAAGTCTTTGTAGTAGTGTGGGGTTGAATATAGGGACAAGGAGAAAAACATAATAAGAACGAAAGATCTTGATTTAGTTTAGTCAAATCAAAGAGGTGAAATTGGTATTTCGGTCAAAGATTGAACTAATCTAATCAAAGAAATATATCTAAGTTATGAAAGATCAAAGAAGAAAATAATTATGAAATGATAAAAATAAAAAATTTGGATTGAGTTTCACAATCAAACCAGCCACAACCATGTAAAACCTTCTCTTTCAATTTATATATGTTCTTAACATATTTTGCAAGTAATCATGAAATACATTCATTCCTTCCTTTTCTCAGGATCCGGGTAGGTTTTTATCCAAATATATCTCTCACTCGAGATGATAATCAAAAGATCAAGTATAATCGTATGACTTTTGTTATAGTAACTCCTCACTCTCGTGTCTCATTACTAATCTATACTCCAGATCCTTTTTTGGTTGTCATCTATACTCTAGATCTTATTGAAATCATTCTCTCAAATAAATCCATATCAATCGTCACAAGAAGATAGTTAATCAACATGTGACACATTAAAATAAGAGTATAGAAACAAAGTTTTTAAGAACGTATGCAATGAATAGAAGAATGGGACATGACGGCTACTCTCATCCCAACTTATAGAATCTAACCACTCATGACACAAGAAGAAAAAAGATTATAACTTGAACCAGTCATGGTAGAAAGGAAAAAGAGAAAAGGTGGTTGGTTGCCAAGTCTAGATGTCTATGTTCTAGACTTGGACTTTGATCTCGGCTGTAGTATTTTAGCTCTTTGTCTCAAAAATTCGAGATGCAGCATTAGGTTGTATATTTATAAAATCACATTAAATTAATGCAGTAAGATTCTGGCTAGCAAGTGAGATTATTGACATGTTGATAGTTCGACCGGGAACGTCGGCAGGTGACCGTCGACCGAGACTGTCGACCAATGGTTGTTGGCAGAGTCGTCAACACCATCGGGAGGTGTCGAACTACCTGAGGTCGACATGCAGACTTGACCTATGGAGGTCGATGGATAGTTAATTGCTTGGTCCGCTAGCTGATGGATATTGCATAGGTGTATGCAGTCGATGGCTTTGGCTGTTAAGTAGTAGACCCGTAAACAGAATATTAATATACAGTCTCGAGTGCTTTCTCGGTGCTGATTGCTTTGTTCAATTCCTTTGGCTCGATAGCTGATTTATCAATAGGACACTGAGGTTGACACCCATGTATAAGAGTAGACCTCAATAGCCTTCTATTAATAAAAGAGGTCGGTGGGTTGATTTATCAATATCTAATCCATGTCGAGCGGCTGGGCAAGGAGTATCGACCGAATGTTGTTTCACGGACAAAAAGGTCAACATGTCGATGGAGTCTCACGGATTATGCTCGTCATCTTTTCTTTGCGTTGTCCTTTTCAATCCAAAGCATCGCTGCTATAAATAGCACTCAAATTTAGAATTAAGTATCAATGGATAATGAGAGAACTCAATAGCCCGACACATCGATATGATACAACGTGCGTGAGGTGTAGGCACTACTTGTTATTTAAATTTTCTTTGGTCAATTCGACAATATAATAACACAAGGAAACCGCAAGCATTCCTTTATTTTTTATTTCTATTTCTGGCTCTTGGTCCAAAAAGTATAGTATTAGATGGTAATATTTGTCATTGTTGTTTCAGTTCAGCCATTAATATATTGTCCCATGACTTATTCGAGTCTCATGGCTCATCTTTCCTTTTTTTATACTTTTCGTTTCGGTCAAACGTATTAATGAGTTTCCTAGTCTTTTGAACAATGTGAAATTGTTAACTTATTTCCTTTGTCTGCAAGTCAGAAAATATACTAATTAAATATTTAAATTAGAAAAAGGATAAATTATGAAAAGACTAAGAATTACAATTAAAGACATATAATGACTAATAAAGGTATAACACCTAAGGTAAAACACATAATAATATTGTATGAATTTGGGTGTTATCAACCACCCCAAACTTATAACTTGTTTATCCTCAAGTAAGACTCAAACTCAAAGATCTTAAATTAACATCCAAATTGAGCATGACAATAAAAATTTAGATTAGGTAAAATAATTTCAAATCACAGTTGTCCATGACATGTTATTTCAGAATAAACCTCCACCATACAAACAAACCTGCTAATATAAGATTAGAGAACCACTAGGCATGTTCAAGTATTTTCACTACAGTCCAACAAGATTCGTAGGGATATAAATCATATGTATAAGCCTTAAAGCACAATTACTTAGGAAATCAAGAAAATGATGAGTGTGAGAAGTGAGATGCCATCAAGAATTCATGTAAATCAATAAAGTACAACACATCTCCCAATTATTTATTTCTTAATACAAAAAAAGACCCTAATGACTCATGGGGTTCCCGATCTACGTTGGGCTGGTCCACGTAACAAAGAACGTCCATGCAGTCCAAGTCAGTGACTCAAAGCAGTGAGATGATCTCCTCGTACCGTGCTTGCACCAACCCTACTACTGGGAAAGTCATATTAGTCTCTTAGGGGTTCCCAAAAGACTTTCTAGTGAGTTTGGATGATACTATCAGGCATGACATATCCACATTTGTGAGTGCAGTCATACACCCGCTGGACATCAACCTTAACTCTCCTAAAAAGAAGGAAAAATAAATCACTCATAATTTTATTCACTCTCAGACTTTTAACATTTCATTCTAATTAATTGGTCATGGGTGCTAGCTATTTTTAAGATTTTCTTCTTTTATAGAAAGGAACTATTTTTGGGATTTTTCGGCGGCCAAGCCTCTTTCAGTCATTTTTTATATTTTTGACTCAATTTAATGTGAAAAATCATGAAGACCATCATAGTAAACACTCCGTCTTGATTAAACTCAAAACTCATCATCGCTCGTTCTAACCTTAGTGATGATTTTTATGCGGTACAAGTTAGAATATTGTGAAATTCATGAAAACACCGCAAGGGGTTTTGATCTTACACTGACTCCAACAATCAGGTACAAACCTTAAGTTCATCATTCATAACATGAAACGGTAAAACAAGTAATTTTAAATTGTGGGTGGCAGCACATAATCTTATAATTCATTGTCAATATTGTAAAAATGAATCAATGAGATGAATGAAGTTGAAGGTCAAGCAAATATAATGATGATGTGTGATATAATACAAGATGGATAGTAAACCTGTCATTCATACCAACATAGCCATAATTGTATAAATTAAAAATTACACAACAAAATCCAAAAAATGTAAAAATAAAAGACAAAGATAGAAGCGCATATTGTCCTACCACCCCAAGATTAATATTTTGCTCATCCTCGGGAAAATCCAAAACTTAGGATAGTAGGGATGGCATGTTCTATAGTCATTTGTCCCCCAAACAAAAGGTGGTCTCCCAATGATACTGAAACTTGGATCCCAAACCATGAGCTTTTGGATCTAGGTCACTTGTGTCTTGCATATTGAATCCGTCATGTATGAGTAAAATGTAATCATTGATGGATCTTTCCAAGTCTGAAATATGACAATAAAACTCATGGACTTGGTGACTTCATCTCCAAGAAATGAATTCTTTAGCATAACATTGTTAAGACATCCTTCAAAATAAGGATCTTCATAGTCGGTCCTGTTGGATATAGGATGGTCTCTAGAGGGGGCGAATAGAGCTAAATGCACTCAAATAAAATTCATTAAACCTTCAAGATATTTCTAAGTTAATATGGGAAATATGAACTTTGAGTACAACTAAAACATACATAGCAAGGGAGAGAGATTCAACAAGCACAAGAAGACAAGCTATGTAGAGTGGTTCCAATATCCAAACTAGGAGAAAGTGAGTACACTACCTAGAGAGGTCAAGCCCTAGGATGTTGCAACCATTGCATACTTATATTCCATTATAAGACATACAATATATGATCTTCCTTTTTCAGGTGAAGGATACACAACCTTTCCTTTAAGGATAAGGGAGCGCAATAACCTATCAAAGGACTTAACTATCTATGACCAAGAGTCTTCAACCTCTATAAGGACTTACCCACTTTGCAATGAATATTTTGCCTTCACGAAGGACTTACCCACTCTTGTACAAGTCTTCCACCTTGAAGGAATTACCCACTCTTCATGGATCTTCTGCCTTTGACTTCACATTTTCCAAGGAGAAGCTTTCACCAATGGACTCCTTCCCTTTTTATTCTTCACCTCTCTTAGCCAAGAGAGAAAATCTTCATCTTCACTTCATCTTCATGGTACAAATGAGTGATTCGGAGGTGGAGGAAGTGAGAGCCTCACAAGATATACATGTAGGACTAGCTCTCTTACAAATTTCTTACTCACTCTAATGGATGTAGCAAGTCATTAAGATTAAGAGTGGAAGGAGGCTCTTAGAGGCACTCAACTATAATATATGGACCTTCATAGTGCTTGACTAACAATGAGATGAAGCCCAAGGGGTCCTATTTATAGTTGGTTATGCCTACTAGCCAGTAGGAAAACTTAAGGATGAATTCTAGTCATTTGGGGTGTTGCAATGGATCTATTTTTGATGTTTGCAACACTCCAATGGCTAAAAACACTTTTTCTACACACTCCGTATAGTGTAGTCGGTCAAGTTTCAATAAAGGTAACTCTATCGATTTCACTATGGGACAAAGCAAATTTGAAGTATCGGTCGAGTTTATCCTGAATGAAACTCATCCAATGGCTTAAATTTATTTTGACGGTGTAGGGTGTCATTTGAGTTTGATCTGGGACAAAGTCAGTTGAACCTGGAAATTCCCAAAATCCATCAAGGGTGTGGGTCGAGTTTATCAAGGATGAAACTCGACCAAATAGACACTCTGAGATGAATTTTAGAAGTCACGATTAAAGAGTTTAAACATTTATTTTAAGTATTTCTGATTTTTACTAAGCTTAATTATAAGTCATACAATCATTACAAGTGATTTATAACATGGTTCTAAAAGAGATACATCATATTCCATAAAGGTGCACTTGCATTGATTTTGACTTGTCTTTTCTCCAAGTCAGGATGTGCAAGTTAGGGCATTTGGAGTGTTTCTATACCTAATTTTAAATCACTCAAGTAGAAGAATTAAACACAAATAAGTGGAATGGTTAGTCATCATCAAAACAAGGGTTTAGTCAATTTTGACCTTGAGTCAACATTCTCACCCTTTTTGAAGATGAAAAACCATTCCATAAATGAATTGAAAGTTTTTAAGTAAAATCATACCTTTGGAGAAACCTAGGGGTTTTAATAGAATTGAGTTCATATATTCCCCCTCAATTTATGCTCTTGGAGTTATCATACTCCTCCTTAATTGATGCTATTTCTCATGCATGGTTAGCTTTCATAACATTTATAGAAACTATGTCTACTAGTCATATATGTTCTACATATATGTCTTCTCCTCTTTACATCTCCCCTTACATAAGTGTCTTCTTCCCCTTTGTCATTTCAAGAAGTTAGGGGGTGAAAAACGCAACTTGTTAGTAAAAGAAGATACCAACTGTTAGAAAGGAGAGTAGAAGAAAATTACCTAGAGGCTTGTCCAAGCATAGTATATAAAGCAAATCAAGACATACATTTGAACAACCCATAATGTAATCTAGCAATAATCAAGGAAAAATAACGAAAAGTTCCTTGAAATAATAACATAATGTACTGCAAAAAACTAATAAATCACAATTTTGACCCTCGAGATGATGGAATTCGCCCAAAAAATGTCAGGTCTCATGTAATGAGTCTTGCTCAGAAGGCCATTTCTGCATAAAAAGCACATGTTTTGTACCAAAATCTGACACTAGAGTATAACATTCAAAAACTGCACAAATTCTTCAAATGCTCCAATATCTGCATACAATTTAACTTTATTTGTTGCTCATCATAAGGTTAAGCAAGAAACTCAAGATAGTAGATATGCAAGTCAAGGAACAAGCTTGAGTGTGTATTAAATAAGATACAAGCATAGCATATAGTTGAATACCGAAAGATGAAAAAGGCTAGAACCACATGTATATGAACTACTAGTAGATGATATCACAAGTTAGGACTACTACTAGGATCTAGATAATATAAAAAGATTCACAAGTTAAAGAACAAGCTATGAGGGTATGTAGAGGAATATCCAAACATAGAGATATGTAGTTTCAAAAGCATGAAAGGATATTACTCACTAGAAAATATGCATCATTACCAAAAGATGATTACCACTAAGAGCCTTAAGGTTATATCAAAACAAGATATACAACTAGATAGATGTAGCAAGTTAGAGAACAACAGAAGCAATTTAAGGCAAAACCAAGAGATCCAAAGAGATCATCATCAAAATCAGCATAACAAATCAAGATAAATAATTTGTAAAATATGAAGATACCAATTTAGAGCAATTAAAGAGAGAGAGAGTTGTATGCAAGATAGGCAATTTAAAGCATGACAATATGCATATATGAAGGTACCAAGGAGAGTGCCATAGAATAAGACTATTGGTTGAGAAAGTCTAGTTGAGATAGAAATTTTCAATCAAAAATCCATTTGTATATTTAGTGCACAGTGTTGTCAGTCGAGTTTATGGGTTGAGCTTCTCAGCCGACAACAATTGTTGGAAACACCCATCAGTTCTTGTCAGTCGATTTCTTACAAGATAAACTCATCCAACAATAGAGTTGTCAAAAAGCACATATATTTTAGAAAAACATACTTAGATGCATGATAAAAATATAGATCATATCCAAACAAATATAAGAAAGTTAGTAATGCACTAAAAAACATCAAAAATAGCTTTTGAGCAAGAAAGTGATGAGAATCACAATATACCACTTGACTCAAAAACTATATGGATAGTGCATACTATCTTGGAAAAAGCACACTATGATTTGATATGAGCAAGAATAAATTACCTATGTTCTTACCATTTTTTCCACTTATTGCCACCTCCTACACATCTCGCCTTTATTCATTCATGTGGATTGAGAAGTCAATTTTAAAATCAATAGCTCATGTCAATCTAATTGCAAGTGACCTATAATAAGTAAGATGAAATTGATCCTCAATCATATGTTTGGGTCCGGAGGGGTTAGCTTTGCAGCCCAAGTTCTATTACTCTTGGGTGACTTTCTTACAAGGACAATATGTGAAATAATTACCAATTTCATTGCAATGATTACATGATCTCCTAGCCTTGGAACTAGAGGATTCTTCATTGAAAATTGAAATTCCTTTCTCTTTGTTGTTCCTTTGGCTACTATCAAGTCCAAAATCATGTCTACCCATTTGTTCGGTAGTATGATCTAGGATATGATTAAGATTCTTTTTATCATCTAGGAATCTTTGTGTAGAAGATCTCGAGCTTTTATTTTCATACATAAGAGAAGTAATAGTAAAAGACAATTGATTGATACTATCTCTAGCATGCAAAAGATCAGTTTCTAAGCAAAGAGCTTTGGTCATATAAGAATCTTTATCAATATGAAGAGCAGAAACATTTTTCTCTCTACTAGTAGAATTAGAACAAGACTTACGAACATTGATTTTAGCTAGGAAGGAAGCATTTTCTTTTTCAATTAAATCAATCTTAGAAAGATAAACACCATTATCAGATTCTAATCCTTACAAAACAAAATCTTTGTCCTCATTTTCAGTTTTAAGAACATCAATATCAAGCATGAAAGAGTTCACAATGCTACTATGCTCTTCATTACAACTAGGTATAAGAGGTTGAGCTTCTAGAAATCTAATCTTATCAAGCAAATTAGCATTTTCCAGTTTAAGAGAGTCTATGTGACTAAGATAAGCATTGTTTTCATCTATTAAGAAAGTATTTATCATGTTCAAGATCATCATTTTCTACATGGAAATTATCAACAATTCTAGCAAGAATTTTCTTTTTCTTTTAGAAGACTTAAGAGAGGCGTGGGTAGCATAAATAATAGTAACTAAAGATTCTTTATATAAAGAGACTAGATTTACCTCATTTGAGTCTTCACTTGTTGAGGCCATGAGAGCAAAATGACATTGTCCATCTTCACTAGAGCTTGATCTAGATCATCCACTTGATTCTTCACTTGAGCTTGAGTTGGAGGGGTCACTTGAGCTTCAATTGGAGGAGTCACTTGAGAATTTGTGCCATTTATCCTCCTTCTTGTACTTCTCATCTCTTCTCTTATGATAATTGGTCTTTTTTCCTTTGGACAATCTTCCTTGAAGTGACCCTTATTTCCACACTTGAAGCACCAGATAGAGGAGGAAAACTTTCCTTTGTAGAGTCTACCCATGGACTACATGGCATCTTCTTCAACTTGAGAGGATGGAGAATCTTGAACAACAATAGCCTAAATTTGTGATTGTATTTCAACCTTCTTCATTCTCTTGAGCTCTTTCTCTTCGTCTCTTTCTTCTTCCTCTTACTTGTCAAGTGTAACTTCATGGGCTTGTAGATTTCCTATGAGTTATTCAATAGGTGTAAGTCATCTTGGATTCCCACCTCTTAGGAAGAGTTCTAAGGATCTTTGAATTTATCTCTCCTCTATCCTTGGATGACCATGGATGGCAAGATCATTTACAATGGTGTTGAGCCTTGAGTACATCTCGGCCACTGTTTCCTTCTTTCCCCTCTTGAAGTTCTCAAGAATCCCTTTGAGCTTATAGAGTTTTATTTCCTTTACTTGATTTGTCCCCTCATAAGTGACGCACAACTTTCTCCATACCTCATAGGTCGTCTCACAAGAGAAAATCTGGTTGAACTCGTTGGGGGACATGGAGGAATAGAGAATGTTGATGGCTCTTGCATTCAAGGTTGCTTTCTTCAAAGCATCCTCATCTCATTCTTCTATCTTTGTCTCTGGTATCTTGTATGTAAGGTCCGCCATTATCCATAGCTCAAGACTTGATCCTTGGATGTAGAATTGTAGCCTTATTTTCTAATAGAGGAAATTGCCCCCATCAAAGATTGGAATGCTGATGAGGTATCTCCCACCTTGATAATCACACATATTATCCTACTTGTGGAAGTAAGCTTGGATAAGACCCACTTTGATACCACTTGTTGGATCTAGGATGGGCTCTAGAGGGGGTGAATAGAGCTAAATCCACTTAAATAAAATTCATTAAAACTTCAAGATATTTCTAATTTGATACGGAAAATATGAACTTTGAGTAAAATTAAAACATAAATAGAAAGGGAGAGAGAGTTTCAAAAAGTACAAGAACACAAGCTATGTAGAGTGGTTCCAATATTCAAACTAGGAGAAATTCAGTTCATTACCTTCAGAGGTCAAGCCCTAGGATTTTGCAACCATTGCATACTTATATTCCATTACAAGACATACAATATATGACCTACTTTTTCTGGTCCATGGATACCCAACCTCCCCTTTAAGGACAAGGGAGCCAATAGCCTACCAAAGGACTTACCTATCCATGACCAAGAGTCTTCAACCTCTACACGGACTTAACCACTTTGCAATGAGTCTTATGATTTCTACAATGACTTACCACTCTTGCACAAGTTTTCTGCCTTGAAGGAATTAATCACTCTTCATGGATCTTCTACTTTTGACTTCACCTTTTCCAAGGAGAAGATTTCACCAAGGGACTCATTCCCTTCTTCTTCTTCACCTCTCTTAGCCAAGAGATATAACCTTCATATTCATCTTCATGGTAGAAATGAGAGATCGGGAGGTGGAGTAAGTGAGAGCCTCACAAGATATATATGCAGGACAAGTTCTTTTACAAATATCCTACTCACTCTAATGGATGTAGCAAGTGATTAAGCATAATAGTAGAAGGAGGCGCTTATAGGCACTCAAGTATAATATAGGGACCTTCATATTGCTTGGCTAACCATGGGACGAATCCTAAGGGGTCCTATTTATAGTTGGGGATGCCTACTAGCCAGTAGGAACACTTAAGGATGAGTTCTAGTCATTTGGGGTATTGCAGTGGATCTATTTTTGATGTTTGCAACACTCCAACGACTAGAAATAGTTTTTCTACACACTGTGTACAATGCAATGCGTCGAGCTTCAATAAAGGTAACTAAACCGATTACACTACATGACAAAGCAAATTTGAAGCATCGATTGAGTTTATCCTGGATGAAACTCGACCGATGGCTTAAATTTATTTTAGTTGTGCAGGGTGTTGGTCGAGTTTGATTTGGGACAAACTCAGTAGAACCTAGTAATTCCCAAAATCCATCAAGGGTGTTGGCCGAGTTTATCAAGGATGAAACTCAATCAAACAATCACTCTGAGTTGAATTTTAGAAATCATGATTAAAGTGCTTAAACATTTGTTTTAAGTGCTCATACTTTTTTATAAGCTTAATTACAAGTTGTACAATCATTACAAGTGATTTACAACATGATTCTAGTAGAGATACATCATATTCCACAAAAGTGCACTTGCATTGATTTTGACTTGTCTTTTCTCCAAGTTAGTATGTGTAAGTTAGGGCATTTGGAGTGTGTCTATACCTAATCTAAAATCACTCAAGGAGAAGCATTAGACACAAATAAGTGGAATGGTTAGTCATAAAAAAACAAGGGTTTAGTCAATTTAGACCTTGAGTCAACATTGACCTTGACTCAACAGGCCCCCAGGATGTTAACACATGGATAAATGGAGGTAAGAGGTTTCAAGACTGGCAAATATTTTTGGTCTTCCCTCTCCATCTATGCATTTGAGATTTAGATTGATTTTTGTATAACCAAGTTGAATATGCGCGCAACATCCAATTGTCTTAAATGAATCAAGTTGTGAATCCTTCACCCCAAGATTGTCACTGAGCAAGGGGGGTAGGATGCTTTCTTGAGTTGCAACCGTGCTCTCAAAGTCTATCAAAACTGCATCCCTTATATTATCATCACCCTCCAAGGGGGGTGAAGTGAAACTATAAAATGGGTGATCATCATCTTCCCCAAAATGTGTAGTTCCTTTGTCTCCAAGTCATAAAATACATTAATAAAGCATTTCAACTAGAAAAAAGGACACATTACGAAAAGACTAAGAATTAGACAATTAAAGACATATCATAGCTAATAAAGGTATAAAATCTAAGGTGAAATAAATAGTAATATTGCATGAATTTGGGTGTTATCACAGGTATGTCCCTAAGGAGGCTTCACATAGACCCAAAACTTACCCCATTCGAAGTACTTATTTTAATTACAAACAAGCACACTCCTAGGTATTCTTTGGTACATGGTGAATGGATGGAAGGAGACGGAAGGGGACAAATCTTATGATATTTGCTTGCACAAAGTGATGGAGAAGGGAGTGGAATGAAGAGGATGGAGGAGAAAGAACCAAGTATATCTTTAGCCACTCCTCTCCTCACCAAATTAGAATGAGTACAAGATGAAGGAGGAAGACTTGGCAGAAAAGTTGGAGGAAACAATGAAATATGGGAGGAGGAATATAAATAACATTATAAAAATGCTATTGGATCACAACTAATGAAAATAGATAAGAGATGGTCTCTTATATAGGAATGAGCATAAGATTGGGTCTGTAATGCCCTCCATAAGCACATACATGCACATAGAAGAAGCAACACAAAGTTATACATAACTCATGTACTCAAGGGGGAATTACATAAAAATTACATTTATTACAACAATATAATCAATCATATAAACTAAAATGTTAAACATTCTCATTATTGTTCTTACAAAAGGAACATGAAAACCTGACATGCATAACAAGAAATTCTACTCTAACATATTGATAACAAGTATCTTATTAAAATTTAAATATAATAATAGTTGAATCTATAGAACTGAGGATCATCTTATAGTTGGCACCCCACCAAACCTTATCCCACTCTATCCTTGTACTCTAGTCTCTAGGTGCTACTTCTACTCCTGCAACTCACCTACAAACATCTCATACCCAGGCATGCATTGTAAAAATAGTCATTAGAGTAAGTGACATGATTATTCTAATATTTGTACAAAAGTGGAGTAGCAAGATACTACAAAATATTCATTAAACATGATACACATGGAACTAACATTAAAAATATATATTAAATTTTAAACATGAAAAATTACTATTTCTTTGTTCTTAATTCTTCCTTTTTATGTATCTTTCTTTGGAGACATGTACTCTAGTACTTGGGTCTCATGACCTACACTAAGGTGCCTAAGTCACATAACATGCACTATGGGCTTGGGTTATGTATAAGAATTGGCATGCACTCTGGAGCATGGGCCTCATGAGTTACACAAAGGGCTTGGGTCATGTCTTTCTTGAGTTGACCTGCAGTAGGGCATGGTTTAACTTCCTAATATGATGTCATTTTATTAAATTTGATCGTAACATGAATCTTAATACATTCTAATATCCTGGTCTCAACATGAGTTTAAATATTAAATCTTAAAACATGATATTATAAAATTTTATCTTACAAACTTAATCATAACTTAATGCATTTACTCTTATTATCTTATCATGTACTTAATTCTTAGATCGTAATCATTCTAATTAATATTAATAACATATCTCTACTTGAGGTCTTAGGTACATGTAAGGACATAACCATGAAACTATCAAAATTGTACTTGCATATCTTAACTTAAAATCTTAGAACATTGGAACACAGAAATCGTGATTGTCTTATTTAAAAAGCAAGTAGATTTACTGAGCTTAGTAAGTATGAATACTCATAGCCACATACCACTTAACTCTATTGGTGCAAATTCTAGTTACTTTTTTAGGTTGAAAAGCCCTAATTATGATGTTCATCAATAATATTCACTAACAATTATATTCAATTTAGTTTCTAATGTTTCATGATTCTTGTCTAACACATGAAAATTTAGAGTCAAAATAGGCACTAAATCCTAGTCCATCATTTAGATCTCAAAAAAGTAAATAAAATTAGTATATGTTTGACCCAATTGAGCTATATTTTAATTACTATGATATGTCAAAAATAAACATATCCTAAATACAATGGTTGTTCAACGACCATCAATTATTCAAAGAATGGTCACATGCTAGTCCTTCCGCACCTTGACTATTAAGCAAGGGAGTCGATGTAAGGAAATATGGCGGTAGAGTAGGCATAAGAAACAAAAAAAATTGCAATATTCCCCATAAGCCAATGTATCGCATCAACAACTATGTAATGGGAAGACGTGGTTTATAAGGTCATACCTGGTCCTGGAGCAAGTCCAGTGACTATTCCTCATTGCAGTATGCAGCTTTCTTCAAGTCATACTCAAACACGTGCAACAGCTCTTGGTTGATCACCACGGAAAACATCCTGGCATTGTCCTCCTAGTGGGAAAATCTCCATGCCTCTTGAGAAGTCCACACAGACCACCAGGAACTCATGTTGTTCTAGTAAAACAACCAGGAAGGAGTTGTCTCTCTCTGTCAATTTAATAACACCAACTTCCTCTTCCACAATTGTTCTCCCTTTTTATCCCTCCCTTTACCGGGTAGGACTTGCTCGGGTTCTCTTGGTTACCACAACCAGAGAAGACAAACAATTGTCAGAGACAATTGAGTTGTGTCTGAGAAGCCCCCATTACCCCTTTATTTATAGGAGGGCCAAGGTCAAGGTTCCCAGAGTGGGAGAAAAAGGGACCAGAACTTCATGCGATTCAAGGGCAAAACGGTCAGCTCATGGGCGAAATGATCGATTCGTGGGAGAAACGGCCGGTTTGGGAGAAAACTGATCATTTGACATGTAAGCCGGTCAGTTCAAATTTTGAATCAGTTGTTTCATCATGTTTTCCAATCGCAATTGTATTGGCAATTCTAATCCAATTAATGCACAACATGACATCGACACTAATATTTGATGCAATTGAATTTAATCTATGAATCGAGCATCTCACACCATGAGACGATCATTTAACAACCTTGAGCTGATGGTTCACTAGGTGAACCGGTCGGTTCACACCCTAGTTCATCTAGAATTTGGCCAATGTAACTTCCAATCAACCTGACATTCCAGCCGGTCGGTTCAACACTTGAACCTGTCGGTTGGGAATCTAGTCAGCTAATTCATTTCTTAACTTGAATACCTAAACACATCAGCAATAAATTTAAATATCATTCATGAATAAACTCCTATTCTAAGAGTATCCCATATGTGTGACCCTATAGGTTCCAAGTTACATTGGTAGTGTATGTCCATAACTATTTTATGACATCACAAGCAAAGAGAAATGTCTAGTAACACATCATTTATACCCAAGTAATTGGAAAGTTGGATAACAACTTCAACCTACAGCCTGTGATTGGTGTTATAGTGATTGTCTAATTCTTTTGTCTCTAATATCCAAATTGAACTCGAGGCTTGGAATCACCATCCTATCAATGTTCAATCCTTATTCCTTGAACTAGAGTAGATTGTTTGATATATATGTGACTTAATATAATAAATCGATTCACATATGCATGCACATTCTTTTCTCAGTTTCACTTATCAAGTGGTGTGGATATCAAACTCCAGTACGAGGGACAAATCCCATCTACATCACTCACAGTCATCCCCATATGTCACAGTGCATCTGATCATCACCTTTATGACAATCCTTATTCAAGGCCATGATGGATGATGTCAAAGTGCACTAAATTACATGTGATGAGTGTAGTGATTTTGGTTCTAAGAACCACAATCACCACCTTTACTATGAGAGATGAATAGGACCACCAATTATGGTTTCCACGTGGCACTCTCAAGGTGGGTATGTTAGATACATGATAACATCCAATTTTTTGGATATTATATTCCTTCACTTACGCCTTATTTTCTCTTATCATGAGAATTTATACTCACTTCTCATAGTATTATACATGAATAGTATTCTTACCCCCATTTAAAGATAACAAGAACATTTCATGTAAGTAATTAAGGGAGTAGAGCATATTACCATGGAGTAGGACCACCACTGGTTCACAGTCGATGGTCGCATTACAGCAATCGACTACACAACCATCAAGTCACAACCAATGGAATCTAGTGGTAGTCTGGACCCACGCCATTTTACACTCGATGGCAGATCCGCACTTCCATCATATCCCATAATCATTCATTAGGTGGTGATCATGTCGAATTATCAACCGATGGTCTGTCCACATCATCAACCGATGGTCTGACAGACTGATCAGGGGATGGTCATGCAAGCCTCCTCAACTGACTAACGAGTAGACTTTGCCAACTAATGGTCTGTCTACAACATCAACCAATGGTTGTACAAACACATTAGGTAATGGTCACGCAGACCTAATCAACCGATGGGCACACCACCTGACCATCAACCTGTGCTTCTACACACTCTTCAAATGATGGCCTGCCTACATCATCAACTGATGGTCCGACAGACTTACAGTCAAAGGCTAAAGATAGAAACTACTTGACGACCTGACAAACTGATGGTAGCACCATCAGAACGGTCACTCAACACCGTTGAGCACCTGACCTGAGGAGGATATCTCAGATGCTTGCGGTGCAAGTAAGGACCTCGTGCTGGCACCTACAAATAGAGGATCTCCAGTGACATGGAGGGGGGCGCGCAATGGCATGGATGTGGAAGTGTTGTTGAAGAAGGAGCTCCCACTGACTACCACTTCCATCAGTTGATAGCCAAGGAGGACAAGAGTCTACTGCTAGCTATTGCTTCTCCCTTCCACCCAATCCCTATTCTGATTACTCCCTCTATAGAAGGAAGAAGAAGAACATATCATCATCGCCGCCTCACCAAGCTTGGGAAGGAGGACCTAACCATTGTTTCTGACCACTCTGTAGTCATAGGTGTTGTATACCCTAACCCCCCTACTTCAATAGATCTCCCTCACCCATTCTTTCTTCCCTTCTTTCCAATAGTTCTTTATGTCCGTGTTTGTTTGTAAATCCGTAATGCTAATCATGAACATGTCTGGATAAACTCATGGCTTGGGTTGGGATTAACCACTAAGGCTCTCCCAAAATGTATATAGTTAGATCCATTTGAATATATATGCTCTTAGCAAGGATTATCACCATACTCTTGTTCTTAATGTTTCACTTGTATGATTAGCTACCATCTTTGATATTTGACTGTTAGTGCCTCAAAAGAGTAGTATTAATCTTATCTAAGTGTTATGGAGTTTCATGAATGCATTAGAATGTTGGAATACTTAAGCTAATGATCATATGGTTATCTTTGTGATTGTTTATTTGCCATCGAGAGAGAGAGAACCTTATAATCTATATATATCCTAAGCTCGAGAGAAGAGGGAATAGACATATATGATGATTGCTTATAATTTTTCTTAGTCTATACAATGGGAGTAAGTATTGCATTTTGGTGAGAGACCTCAGTTGGTGAAACCCGATCCAAGTTCCCATCCACATTTGTTACAACACACTTGATTTCTTTTATTCTCTTGTTTGTCTTCTTAACTTTCCATTTACATGTTTTTATTGGTTGAAGTAACATCATTCCTTAAGGAACACCATATCAATCTACCTTCTTGGTTGGGGTAACCGAGATAAGACTCTACGTTTTTAGCACTTCTCATTACTTGTCCATGTGGTTTGACCCCGATCTACAACATCAGACCTCGTCTAATAGTTGTGGGGGCCTGAGTGTCAGGTTATATACTTAAGAGTCAAACTACTCTAGATCGGCTCCTTTTGGACGTGTGATTTAGGCCAGTCAATACACTATTCTCCAACAAGTATCTATGTGCTTGGTTTGATATCACATATCATGACTAATGAGATTTTATCATCAATCAATACATACTCTAGTCTTAAGTGTCATTGTTGTCTATCATCCTTCCAGAATGACATCTGACTATGGAAACTACAAGAATATACATACTCTAGACATCCATGTGATCTCATTGTTCAAGTCATCAACTCCAAGACATACTCATTGAGTTATGTCATTCTTTAGGCATCTATTATGTTTCATCATTATCTCATAACTAATTGAAATGAAACGCATTAGAAGCTTGCCTTTATTATTAATCAAATCGGTTTATATAATATGCCATCTCAATCATTGTATGGTTGGATCTCTGGGCATACATACCAACAGACTCCCACTTGCACTTAGAGACAACCACCCATGAATCTCATTAAACATGTCTATCATGTTTCTACTGTGCAAGTGCTAATCCACCGGGTTATCAACATTTTGCTCTTAGTTAGTATATTGCATGTTTCTCATCTCTTCGTTGTACGACAACTGGTATAAGATGGAATTATAGTAGTATGATATCTAATATTCCTTGCATAACCAGTATCTCCATTGTTGTCATAATATTTCTCCTTTGTCATCAATGGTTGGAAAATCTCATAAGTTCATCTATATGAACTTCTAGATCCATGCATTACCCACTCCTATGTTCTAACACTAGGATACTCAGTTTCTATTGTAGAACTAAAATAATGGCATGTAGTTTGGAACCCTTTCTAGCTCACAACCCTTTTTCTAAGATTAAACAAAGTTTTATATTGCGATCATTCTCTGTCATTTTGGAAGCTTGCATCCTTCTAACCCTTTACACTCAACTCTTCCTTGTTTCCATGATCTAGCAACTTATCCATTAGTGCTTCTCAAGTACTAATGGACATTCTTAATGGTATTCCAATGATCTTCAATGAAATTTGACTTAAAACATCATGTCATGTCCAATACATATAAGATTATGGGATGAGTACATTATATTGCATACACGATAGATCCAAATGCAAATGCATATGGCATCTCTTCAATTCTTCACAAGAATTGGAACATTGAATTCTTGAGAGACTAATCCCATGTATCATGGATAGATTCTCTCTCACTGAATCCTTTATGTTGAACCTATTCAACATGTTGCCAATATATGTTCTCATATTTAGGTCAAGAAACTTTCACAACTATCTCCATAGATCTCAAATGCTATCACATAGGATGTTTCACTTAATCCTTCATGTTGAAGGTGTTTTCCATGCCAAGTTTCAATACTTAAACTATTGGGATTTTATACCCCATCAATATGCAGAATATATATGCTCCCACTAAATGTTTTGTAATCAGACATTCCATCTTTTATCTTGACCCAAGTCAAACTCTTTGACTATCTTGTCAAGTAAAAATGATCCCATCTCTGAGAAGCTTGCTTCAATCTCAAGATTGAACATTATAGCTTATAAACTTTGTTTGCATTAATATAGTTATAAGACCTTTAGGTTGTATCAAATACACATCGTCTCAAATATTCCTTGAAGGAATAGGGTTTTATTCTTCATGTGCCAAATCTCATTGTCTTAATAAGATGCATTAATAAGCATGACAATTGGTGAAGGGATTTCATCATGTTCAATGCTTAGAATTGGTTTGAAAACCTTTTCAACCAATTTGTCCTTTTATTTCATCCATGTCAGCCTTTCCAATGAAAACCCAACTGAACCCTATGGTTTTACCCATTTAGGTGGTACTACTAAGGTCATACCTTGTTAGTTTACATAGATTTCATTTTGGATATAATGGCATCAAGCCATTTCTTAGACTCTAGTCCCTCAATAGTTCTTAGTTGATTTTTGGCTCATCATGCTATGACCAACTCACAACCTATTTGAGTTATAGGATTCACAATCTTTAATCTCGGTCACTTCTACTAGAACTGCAAGTCTTGTGTTACCTAAGGAACTTGAAATTTCACAATAATTTGTGATTCCACTTGTTCCCATTATACCTCCTTATCAACCTTAAACCTTTAGAGTTATACTTTTACTCCCAATGATTCCTTTGGAACTCAGCTATCCTAGCAACAAACATTTTGTTGTCAGATTAGGATTAAAGGTAGTATTCAACATTTTATGATTTATTGATAAACCTTTTCAAGAAACTATTTTCTTTATAAAATTTCAATCATTAAGACATATCAGGTATTTCCCCATATCATATCATATATGGTGTCTTGCAAACCATTTTGGAAGTTATATTGTTTTAGCGTAAAGCATGTTCCTAAAAGGAAATTAGAAGAATAGATTAATGATAATCACATCATGACTCATCATGATGTGACTCCTTCTTTTTGATACATCATCATGTTTCAGGTGGATTTGACTGGTGATGCACTATCACAGTCTTTCATAAGGTCCTCAAACTATTGATGTAAAAATTTTCAAAATTGATCATATCAAAGTTCCTTACTACTTTTATCAAAGTTATACATCATTTATAATCTCCTTGAACACTTCAAGAGATTCATGTTTGTATTTCACCAAATACAAACCCCATATCAACTAAGATCGTCAATAAAAATATTGAAGTACAAGTAACTACCTCTAGCATTTATTCTAAAAGTTCTTTATACATCAATATGTATAATCCCTAATAGAATGCTTACTATCCCACTACACCTAGTGAGAGGTGGTTTGTCATGTTGCTCATATATAAGACATGCATGGATTCTAGAAGTGCATTTCTTGTATATGTTCTCAAGGCGACTATGCTATAGAATGTTTGAGTTATCAACTATAATCCTTTAGTTTTTTATGTTATAAACATTCATCTTTAGATCATTTCATATAAACATCATTATATGTTTGGGGCGTTTCCATACAAGATCACATCTTTGAAATAGAACCATTAAAAACTTTGTATTCATTATCATCCTTGTCATACAAGATGCATAAAGTAAAATGTTTCTATTATTGGCATAATGAAATAATAGTTCATCTAACTAAATAGATAAATTCTAAATATATACTAAAGTTGCATCAACTCTTGCTTCATAACAATCCATCCTTTCCCTTAATAGGCTTACTTCTTATTAGATTTTGCATTTCAAATAAATGTCCGATCTACATCTGATATCATATACCTAAGATGAAAAAGTAATTAGATTTATCTTATAACATATATACCTAAAGTGGATATTGATGCAACCCTATTTTAGGGCCCCATCTTGTGCCATTTTGTACTTTATTTGCATCTAAACATAATAGAATGCAAGTTAAACCCCCCAATATGAGTATTACTATCAAATGCACTTAAGGACATTTTTCGCATTATTTTTAGGTATTTGGACCGTGCTTTGGATGGATGAGAGAGAAGGAAGGAGTTCTAGGGTTCCTCCGCTCATGGAGGGGTCCAAAGAAGGCCCCAAAGATCCCTCAACCTACCCCTAATGGCCAAGATTTGACATCAAGAAAAGAAGTCCATTGATGATGAAGATTGAAGTTAATTTATCCACTGAAGACCCCAACACAACCATGGGCATCTACCATGGTCGTGTCAATTATGTTCAAGAATCAACATGGAAGTCAGTGTTTTTGCACCAAACGCACCACATCCGTGTCCATCAGCACGGTCATGGCCCATTGAAGACACCACAACTATGGCCATCCGTGTGGCCATGGCTAGCAGAAGACAACACAGCCGTGGCCTCCCGCAATGGCTATTGGAGTTATGCACCAAGTCCCCAAAAATCAATAGGGAAGTAGCCCATTTTGTGCTTGTATGACCACAGTCGTGGCCACTCACCACGGCCGTGGCCCTTGAAGACTTCCTCGCCCGTGGTGCCCCCCCCCACACTCATGACCTCCTCCTCCAAAATGGTTGTGGTACCTCAACATGGCTGTGGTGCCCCTTACCCAGCACGACCGTGGCACTCCGCCACGGTCGTGGCCACCGCCTATACTTAACCTTTTCACCCCCTTTCACACCGTATCCGTGTGCCCCCATTACTGTTCCATGCTACCCCCACCATGGCCATGGTACATTAACACAGCCGTTGTGACCAACCAACACTACCTATTTTCTATACTGCTTTTCCTATTCTACCCCTACTTACCCTAGTACTTCCCCACCACCTATATATATGTGGTGGATGGGAAATGAAGGTTAGACCCCCTAGATTCCATTACTCCCCCTTATCCACTCCTTGAGCATTCATTTCATCCAACTTGCATTTATCCTCTCCACCCACCATTTCTACCTCATTTCCACCTTAGAAACCTAGTTTTCTAGGTTTTCTTCCATAATCCTCCATATTCTCATGCCCATTTGCACCATTATAGGAGAGAGGTCGTCCCCAAACTACTAGGAGGTGAAGAAGGAAGATCTACTTCAAGCGTCATGGAGTTCTATCCCCTTCTTCCCCCTTTTTTGCTATTTCTTTGATTATGTCTAGCTAAGCCCCTAGTAGTGGGTTGTTTGGGGTAAAAATGTGACTTTTCTACCACGTTGGGGGAAAATAACTTGTAATTAACATGATTTCTATCTATGATGATTGCCTCTTGCTTCTATCACATTTCTTATTTTATTGCATGCGATTTGTGCTTATAACATGGATTGCTTACTTTGAGATGTTTGATGACACTTAGCCTCTAGAAGGAATTGGAGTGTATGTAGCAATCTTAGGAATGGATCCTAGGTCCAATTAGTGGATCCCTAGCTAGCCCCCTTTGTTCCTACATACATATCCCTCCTTGTACAAGTGTGAGATCTAAGTGTCTGGTGTAAGTGTGATTAGTGCAATTGCCTAGAGCTTTCTAAAGGCTAGATGGATTGTGGCATGAGGTGAAAAACCCTCAACTCTACTCCCATTTCTACCCTTGGATCTCAATAGCCATAATACCACTTACCCTAGAAACCTAGACTTGACAAGTCCTACTAGAATTACACCTAACCCTAGTTCTCTAACTAGTAGTATATGGTACATTCTAATATCACTTGCCTTGTTGTTTGGTTTGGTAATCTAGATTGAATTGTGATAATTGCTTGCTATGATGACCCCCCCACCAACTAATATAAAAGCACATTCCCAAATGACCCACCTACCTAATCTCATTGCTTAAAACCCATTTTGCCTTCTTAGCTTGTTCATGCTAATCTAGTTTAGTTGCTTTTGCTCAAACTAGTTAATTTCTTAATCTTATTCTTTAGGGTTAACTTAGATACTTGCTCTCTCTAGTGGTTAACTTACTGTTAGTTTTAATTGCTCCACTAGTGTAGTGTAGTTAACCTTTGCTCCTATTTAGCTAATTTCTTAATCTAGTTCCTTAGATTTGCTTTCTTAGGATAATTTAGGGTTTATGATAACTCAGATTCCCTAATTGGCTTTACTTGCATGTTCACTTAGTTTAACAACCAAAACCCCTTTTAAACCCTTCAACCCTAGTCTCCACATTAGGAACATAGCCAATGCTAACCCAGATCTAGTGTCCGCATGTCCCTGAGGATTGATCCCTACTCTTGCCTATCACCTATACTGCAATAGTACCCCGTGCACTTGCGAGTGACCTATTTAGTGCGGTGATCGAATCTTGTTAGGGTTATTATAAATTTTGAGAGATCCCTTGTTCTTGAGTTCTATGGAGTGCATCTAGTCATGTCTTGTTGGCTACTGTGTGTGTCTCTGGCTCGAAAGCACCAAGCTTTCTGGCACCGTTGCCAGGGATAGAGGTGCTCGGCCTAGCTAGTTAGTGTAGCTTAGCCTTTCCTGTTGCCCTCATCATTGCTATTCTTTATTTTTTGTTCACTTTTGCATACTGTCATTCTAACTTGGTTTCTTGTTGATTGTTTATGTATTGTGCAGGTGACAACTATGCATGTGCCACACACGTTCTACTTGTACCGACTTGGTATCGTACGGCCCCGAGATAGTTAGGAGGAGATGCCAAAGCCGCCACAACCAACACCGAGAAACTAAGATGGGTGACTAATGGAAGAAAAAAACCCTTATGGGAATGCTCAACCACCTCCACCACCGCTCAACCACCCACTCCATGAATATTTCACCCCGGGGAACTACAATTCTCCCATTGCCATGCTAGTTGACCAAATTCCAAGTCAAAAATTCTCCATTCCACCCACACTCCTTGGACTCCTCCCTACCTACTATGGGATGGAGAATGAGAATCTCTATCATCATATCGATGCATTCCTTGAGACTTCTTCCACCTTCCGGACCCCCACCTCTACCGATGACTCCATCTGAAGGACTTTCTTCCCATTTTCTCTGAAGGAAAAAGCTAAAGAATGGTACATTTTGAAGCCAAAGTTGGTGACTTGGAATGAGGTCAAGAATGAGTTTTTCAAAAAGTTCTTCCCAATTGCCAAGCTAAATCACATGAGAAGATGTATCACCACCTTTTCCCAAAAGGAAAATGAACCTTTCCACGAGGCATGGGAAAGGTTCTAAAATCTCCTTCGGGACTATCCCCACCACAAAGTACCATTGTGGCAGCTAGTCCAAGCCTTCTAAATAGGGCTTGAAGAGTTGAGCCAGAACAACATTGGCTCATCATGTAGAGGCACTGTAACGACCCCGCCTCCCGGTAACCCCCAATTAAGGGAGACCCGAAGGTCAGAGCTGTTATTCAATTAACAGGATCAAAGGTTCGATAAATAATCAATAACAATTATAAACTTTACCAACTAAACTGAAAACTGGTATAAAATAAAACTTTTCTTACCTTGGAAAAAAAATGGGATTTCTAAACTTCTATCCATGAAGACGCTAAACTAACTAATCCTCCTGTACACATTATTTCTCATTTAATTCCACATCTGTCACTTTACTGTTTGTTCTTTTCATTTGTACCTAAAACACCGACAAACAAAATGTCGGTCAGCAAGAAACTGGTATGTGGGGGAAACAATAAATGTGAAACTATAGTAACAAAGTAATCAACCAATTATCATTTAACAGCCAAGATTACATTTTAAACCATACTACTCAATCCTTTCTTATCCCCTATCTCTGTGCTGTCCCTGCAGTGGACTGAGATCCCACCTCTCTTTAGGTAGATCCTTATTAAACCCCACACGATCCTACCTAACAGGTAGATTAATATCTAGGGTTGAGTCGCATGGCACTACCCATAGGTAGTCCAATCTCTAACTCAATGTGACTTGATGGACCTACCCCATTGGTAGCCATTTACTAAGTCATCCAATGACCTGATGGGCCTCCCCATTGGTAGCCATTTACTAGGTCAACTCATTAAGCTACAGAGGGGACTAGGATCTGAGCTAGTAGGTATATATCTCATGTGATAGTCATATTCACATTATACTTTGCATGAATTAAATACATCCAACAGGTTAATTCAAGCCACGATGGAAACATCGATAAAATCCCAAAAAACTAATTTGGGTAGTCATAAGCGTAACCACATACCTATACATGCAGTTTTTAGACAGAATAGTCCAATCAACAAGCAAGCATTCAATAAGACCCTGAAACAATTATAAAATTTCCTTTTATTACTCATGTCATTAAGATCTATTAAATCTAGCTCGCTTCTTAGGGTTTCTAGTCCACTTTTAGGGTTTCCATTGCAATTAGGGTTTCCCTTCCCCTTTTACTATTTTAAACCCTAATTTAACACCATAACTCATAACCCTAATTATCTCGTCTATTCTTCAACATTAAGGTTATCTTAACAGCATATAACCCTATTTTCATATTACAGGCACATTAATCATCAATTAAGCTTCTTATTCATTAAAGCTACTATTTTTATCCTTTTAATCCATGACAACATCATTATACGCATTTATCATCAATTCATAGTTCATTATGGTCTAAATCACATCTGAACTCAATTTGTTATTAATTCCATCTTTTATTCATTAGAAAACCCTAATTACTACATTTAGGGTATTTATCCACAAATTAGGAACTTTAATGCTCGAAATAGCTTAGATTCGGCATATCCCAACTTTAATCATGAAATTAATCAATTAAAGCCATTAATAGTCGAATTAGTCAACATTAGGGTTTCAAGGCTCATTAAAGTATATTCATGCATATGAAACTTCAAATTAACTAATTATATGCAAAGTCCATCCTTATTCTTCCTAATGTTCATTTTTATCATTAACAGTCTAAGATCAACTTTAGTCATCTATTAAACCCTATTAATCACATTAATCATATCAAAATAGGGTTCTTTAAACATTAATACATTAATGTTGATATCTTCCATTACTTTTCGCATTTCATAAGGAATCAAGCTTCAATTATATTTTATTTAGATTCCCCTCGATTTTCTGATCAACTTTCATGATAACATGTCCTTATTCAACCTACCAATAATTATATATGATTTTTGTAAGGAATCACTTACCACAACCAACGAGAGGGCGCCACGTCGCTTTATGCACGCAATACGATTTGTTTTCTTTGGAAACATTTCGAAATGTCCAGGATACTCTTGGTTAAATCGACCAGTTCCTTTAGCCCGTGGGGGTAGAAATGTCCAACAGCAACTCATCATCTTCAACCTTGCGCGGCTACAGTGCCGCCGCCCTAGCCGCACGCAGGGTGGCTTCTCCACCACTCCTAGGTCCTCGAAGACCTTCGGGGACATGCCCCCTACCCTTATCGCTCTCTGGCGTAGGTGGGGACGCCTTGGGTCAGGCCGCAATGGCCGTGGACTGGCTCTGCAAGCCCGCGGCTCGCAGCTTTGCTGCAGCCGTGCTGCAGGTGTGCCACCGGCGTTTGGGCGCCGACCGATGCTCCAAGGCATCCGCTGATCATACGGGAGTCATCGGGGTGCATTAGGCCTTCTCCAGTATGGCTCCACATCCCTCCGTCGCTCCAGGGAACACACCATCTGTGGTTTAGGGTTTCACGGTTAAGAACCAAGAAGAAGACGTGGGAGAGAGAGGGAGAAGTGTGATCTATCTCCACTCAACCCAAGGGCATACCCCTTATATAGGGGAGTGTATCCCCGTCCAGATACGTTGCTCCAAGAGAAACCGAGCCCCACTCTTTAAAGGAAACCGATTTCTTCAAGGAGAAGCAAGATTTCTCTCTCCTTACTATCCCTTTGATTTTTCTTCTTTCTTGGATAATCATTATTACAAAAATCTTCTCACTTATCTTCTTTATTCCTGCCTTTTACTCTGTTGGCCATGAAATATATTTCCATTAAGTAGAAAATATTTCCTTCTTTACATTACCACATAATCTGTTAATTATGTATCATATTATTTTCCTATTTGGCATTAATGGTAGTTTCTCTTTCCTCTTCCTTCATTGGGACTCCTTGGATCCCAAGAAAACTCAAAGAATTCGAAATTCTTTTTATTGGATACACATTATCCTTCTAAATGCATTAATATGCATTAATTCACATTATCTTGTTTATTTCTTATTAAAATAGCTCTTTTTGAGAATTTCTCTTTATTTCTCTTTTATTTTCCTCATTAGTATTCCTTTTACCATTAGGAATCCTTGGGATACGAAATCCCACCAAGGATAACCCAATTATACCTTTTTCCACTTATTTCCAACATATTAATTTCAATTTCTTTCTTACTTACTTAATCTTTTCTTTTTCTTTTTGCATTATCTTGCAACTTTGGACTCCTTGGAACAAAAGGAACCCATGTGGCACGAAATCCACCTTTGGATTAAGCTCTTTTGCCTTCTAGAGGTTTCCACACTTTTCCTTTTTCTCTATGTTCTTATTTACTCGATAATAGTGGAATTTCTTTTATCCTTTCCTTGTTATTGGGCCCACTAGCCAATAAAGCCCACAAATCAAACAACAAGGCTATTTTAAATGAAATACATTTATTTGAACCAAATTATATTGTTATTTGTTCAAATATCCTTAATATGAGAAATTACATTTCTTACCAAAAAACCTAAAAATTGGGGTTGTAATATCCTTCCCCTCTTATAAGAATTGTGCCCTCAAAATTCCATCAACCAAGCAAACAAACAGGATAAGCCTTTCATGTGTCCATCATGGCTCTTATGTGGCTTCACCCTTTCCATGGTGCTTCCCAAGAACCTTCATCATCTCATTTTCTTCCATCTGAGTTCTTTCTTACCTTGGTATATCGTACCCTCATCAGTGACTCAGGACGTTTCAACCTTTTAAAAGCTGAATAGGTTCAGGGCACAACACCTGGCTTGGGTACCTCACATAGTTCTCTAGATCGGACTCATGCAACACACCATTTTATCCTGAGGGGTAAGGTTAACACAAACATCTTCACCAATCCATCAAATGGACCCATATATCGGGGACTCAGCTTTCTCAGCTGTAGCTTAGAGGGGTCGGATTTTCACATTATATTCCCCCACAGTGAACTGCATGTCAGTCTGCTTTGCATCAAATCGTGACTCATGTCACCCTGGGCCCTCTCTCTCAGCCATTGCATGATCAAAGCGACTTCATCTGCACACACTGTGGTTCGTTTCTGACCTTCGCGATGCCTCCTTCACCAACATCATCTTAATGGAGTGGTGACCGACACATCCTCTCTATAATACTTCTTGCATCTCGATAAAGGTTATGGTGGTTAACATCACATATTAAGAACTGTCTCTATGTATCACCCTAAATGAGCACACCTGCTCTCATCAGACCCTCTAGTCCGGATCATACCGTTCATTAGTATGGGGTGATAAACTGTACAAACACTGAGCTCTTCATGTATCTACTTCCACCTCATGGAAGTGAACCTTTAGGTCACATCAAGAACTCTTGAATTTGCATCATGGTGTAGTTGAACCATCTCTTTTCATATGTAGTTCAACCAGATCTGTCCCTTGACAGAACTCTTCCTTCCTCATGTCATCTAGGTAAGGCGATCTACCATAACCCATATTGTATCTTGACCTTCTTGGTCTAGGAGAGACTCACAACATCCATAGTGATGAACTCCCATTCCCCCCTCGGGAACTCTTTATACTTTATATCCATGCACTGGGTTAATGGTGTTCGTCCTTCACCTCTTGGCTTGCATGGCCACATGCTACATGCAACTTTGTTTTAAGCATCCAGAATGCTACCGTCACTTACTATCTTTGTAGTATCAAGGTATATCATGACCTCCTATATTGTTAGGATTCCTCAAGCTTGATACCTCGGAACCCTAAACCACTCTCAAAAGGGTTTCATTACCTTCCTATCCAAAGAAGTGTATCTGAGGTTCTATCACCATCCTTTTACTACATCAAGGACTAAACTGGCTAACCAAACAACCATTAACTTGTTCCACGTATCTTATTACATCCGAGTGTTAGCCAAAACACATCTTCTTTCCAAACTTAGGGTTAGCCAAACAACCTCAACTTCTTCTAGCTTCCAGCTAAACTAGGCAGCTATATCTCAACCAAAGTATTCATTACCCCTTCTTATCCTTAGGTGTTAAGGAATGTCGAAGACATACCCCTCCATGTATTATACTTATCATCTCATCTCAAACTCTAAGTCTATCTTCATCAAGAAGCTCTGAGCTCATCCTCACTGTGATCGAACTCGACCTTGGTTAACTTACAAATTCCATGTAGTTCCTGATAAAACATCCTCATAAGCTGACTACACTACCTCTCTTAGTGTTTGCGAACCATCAATGTATCATTCACTTCACCAGGGTATGTTATCATACCTTGTAGCTACGTTCCAACTTACATCATCTTTATCCTTGGTGTAAGGCATGCGTACTGTCCTATCTTTCACTCCCATAACAAGAAGAAATAAGCATTTGGTGGCCTTACAAATACAGAGTTCTTCCCATTCCAGGAGTAGAGATGGTACATCCCACCTTGCCAGTATACCTTCAAATTTAAGTTGAAACGTGCAACTCATGTTTCCACATCACAAACATCATGATATCAAAATTACTTCCATGGAAAACTGGTCCCGAACCTACTGGGGTTTACACACAATCCTTGGTCATCTCCTCTAGGTCTATAGGGTGCCGACATTTTTGGGGTCATCCCTCTTCCCTTATGCATCCAGAGAGTTCCCTACGCATCTACCCTTTGGGTCCCATGAGTTCATGAAGGTGATCAATCTCCTAACCCATGGCCCTCAGACAATGATAGTTGTTACCTCCCGACCCTATGGTCACGTGCAACTAGGGAATTAGGCAACTCCTTCTTCCATCGGTCTTATCCCTACCTGACCCTAGGATAGACTTAGGATTCTATTATGGTACATGTCCAACATAGAACCTTACCCAAACATTCATCATCTCTCTTCTTGCATTCATGGGATGACTTTCATCCTTTCATAAGGGTCATGGCAGCCTGCCTACCTTGGTCAGGCCCAATACCGGTTACCTCCATGGTAACACATACACATGAACATAGAGATGGTTATCTATGGGTATATAGGTTCATTCTCATGCCATGTACTCTTCACTTAGCTTCTCAAGATCCTACAAAACCTCCTTAGGTTACCTCAAAACCAACCAAACTGGTAAACTCCCCACCAAAGGGTCGCTCTCCCAGGATGGGAGGAAACTACACCTTTATAACAAAGGTCACAAGCACTCTTAGGGTTTACATCCATATGAGCATGCTTAAACCAACAAATACTAAGACACAAGCATACCTACAAAACCATGCTAGGTCGCACTTGTTCTCATCCTCAACATTACATCAACTTAGTTGTGAGGGGTTCATCAAACATACCCTTAACGTAAGGGATTTACATTACCTCTACACATGAGGAGTATCATGCTCGAAACTATAGAGACTCAAATCTTATCATGAGCATCAAGTACACTGCTTCCCATCTTATACCTAGGAACCCTATGTTCTCCTTTGGGTATCCAACTTGCATGCTCAATTTCTTAACCACGAATCAAGCATGTCCAAGGTATATCATGTACTTCCATGATCCTTCTACTCGAGCAACACTTCGGAGTTGAGTCCTCTTCCAGGACAACCAACTAGGTATAAAGCCTCTCAACTAGTTACTTAAACCTCCTCAGGGTCTGAAGCACTCTCACTTATACCATAGGTACCAGAAGCATTATTCTCTCTCCAGGGTTTGGTTCCTCTCAAGATAACCAAGACATCAACAGCCTCCAGGGGTCAGGTATAAGGCAACCACTATCATCCACTTAGGTCGCATCATCCTCAGTTCCCACTGTTCCTCAAGTTTTGGGGTTTTAGGCTTCCAACCTCCTTGTTGGGGTTCTGCTTCCTCTCTCTAGAGCTAATTCCACTTCCAACCATACTTACTAGAGGTCCCTTCTCCATGAAGGCTCATGCTCACGAGCATACCCCTATGTGGTTGAAGCCTATGCTCAACTCATGTTTGGCTCAAGAGCATCCATACCCCTTTCATAAGCCATCCATCATGATCTCTTAACCAGGATTTCATCAAGGTATACCCTACTTGCCTAAGCCCATAGGGTAACTATAGGTTCTCTAACCTCCTCCACGAAGGAGCTATCCTTTTCTATGGCATGCACAACCCTCTCCAGGGTTGGGTCGCCAAAGGTACTAGATCATCTAACCTCTTATGGCATCCCAAAGGCATGTCCAACCAAACACTCGGTCAACCATGACATCATGTCATCTCTCTCTCTCTTCACTTAGGGTTGGGGTTAACATCATCCTCAAAGGATGTGCTAGGTCTCTACCTTTAATGGAGGTCTCTACCTCCAAGACTAACTCTCTCTACACATCCTCCTTCCAAGGAGGTCTATCCTCAGATCTCTCCTGAGGGCAATGACAACTCATGTCATACGACCTAAGCATGTATCTATTATTTAGTTTGCGCTTAATCTATTAAGCTTATGTCCATGACATCTTATTTACATGCTTTTCATTAATTTGTTGGAGGATTCCTTAGACCTTATCAACCCTACCCATGCCTCAAGAGGGTGAGGAGAAGAGAGAAAACCCTAATCCTTAAGATCCTTAACAGAATTTGAGTTGAGAAGGGATGAACAAGATGAGAGAGTCCTAAAGGTATCTTATTTCGAGTCATATCCTAAGACATTGGCTAGGTAGTCACACAATCCGGGAGTCCTCGTATTCCGGCTAGCGGTGTGAAGGAAAATATTGCCAGCCCCCGGAAGTGATCCTTTTCTAGACACCTCAATCTTTTGGACACTCCTCTAATAACTCCCTTGGTTCTATGGAATTTGTAAAATTTAATAATTATTAATGATTAGATGAGGAACCTATGCTCTGATACCAATTGTAACAACCCCGCCTCCCGGTAACCCCCAATTAAGGGAGACCCGAAGGTCAGAGCCGTTATTCAATTAACATGATCAAAGGTTCGACAAATAATCAATAATAATTTATGAACTTTACCAACTAAACTGAAAACTGGTATAAAATAAAACTTTTCTTACCTTGGAAAAAAATTGGGATTTCTAAACTTCTATCCATGAAGACGCTAAACTAACTAATCCTCCTGTGCACATTATTTCTCATTTAATTCCACATCTGTCACTTTACTATTTGTTCTTTTCATTTGTACCTAAAATGCTGACAAACAAAATGTCAGTCAACAAGAAGCTGGTATGTGGGGGAAACAATAATCGTGCAACTATAGTAACAAAGTAATCAGCCAATTATCATTTAACAGCCAATATTACATTTTAAACCATACTACTCAATCCTTTCCTATCCCCTATCTCTGTGGTGTCCCTGCAGTGGACTGAGATCCCACCTCTCTTTAGGTAGATCCTTATTAAACCCCACAAGATCCTACCTAACAGGTAGATTAATATCTAGGGTTGAGTCGCATGGCACTACCCATAGGTAGTCCAATCTCTAACTCAATGTGACTTGATGGACCTACCCCATTGGTAGCCATTTACTAAGTCATCCAATGACCTGATGGGCCTACCCCATTGGTAGCCATTTACTAGGTCAACTCATTAAGCTACAGAGGGGACTAGGATCTGAGCTAGTAGGTATATATCTCATGTGATAGTCATATTCACATTATACTTTGCATGAATTAAATACATCCAACAGGTTAATTCAAGCCACGATGGAAACATCGATAAAATCCCAGAAAACTGATTTGGGTAGTCATAAGCGTAACCACATACCTGTACATGCAGTTTTTAGATAGAATAGTCCAATCAACAAGCAAGCATTCAATAAGACCCTGAAATAATTATAAAATTTCCTTTTATTACTGATGTCATTAAGATCTATTAAATCTAGCTCGCTTCTTAGGGTTTCTAGTCCACTTTTAGGGTTTCCTTTGCAATTAGGGTTTCCCTTCCCCTTTTACTATTTTAAACCCTAATTTAACACCATAACTCATAACCCTAATTATCTCGTCTATTCTTCAATATTAAGGTTATCTTAACAACATATAACCCTATTTTCATATTATAGGCACATTAATCATCAATTAAGCTTCTTTTTCATTAAATCTACTATTTTTATCCTTTTAATCCATGACAACATCATTATACGCATTTATCATCAATTCATAGTTCATTATGGTCTAAATCACATCTGAACTCAATTTGTTATTAATTCCATCTTTTATTCATCAGAAAACCCTAATTACTACATTTAGGGTATTTATCCACAAATTAGAAACTTTAATGCTCGAAATAGCTTAGATTCAGCATATCCCAACTTTAATCATGAAATTAATCAATTAAAGCCATTAATAGTCGAATTAGTCAACATTAGGGTTTCAAGGCTCATTAAAGTATATTCATGCATATGAAACTTCAAATTAACTAATTATATGCAAAGTTCATCCTTATTCTTCCTAATGTTCATTTTTATCATTAACAGGCTAAGATCAACTTTAATCATCTATTAAACCCTATTAATCACATTAATCATATCAAAATAGGGTTCTTTAAACATCAATACATTAAAGTTGATATCTTCCATTACTTTTCGCATTGCATAAGGAATCAAGCTTCAATTATATTTTATTTAGATTCCCCTCGATTTTCTGATCAACTTTCATGTATAACATGTCCTTATTCGACCTACCAATAATTATATATGATTTTTGTAAGGAATCACTTACCACAACCAATGAGAGGGCGCCACGTCGCTTTATGCATGCAATACGATTTGTTTTCTTTGGAAACATTTCGAAATGTCCAGGATGCCCTTGGTTAAGTCGACCAGTTACTTTAGCCCGTGGGGGTAGAAACGTCCAACAGCAACTCATCATCTTCAACCTTGCGCGGCTACAGTGACGCCGCCCTAGCCGCGCGCAGGGTGGCTTCTCCACCATTCCTGGGTCCTCAAAGACCTTTGGGGACATGCCCCCTACCCTCGTCGCTCTCTGGCGTAGGTGGGCACGCCTTGGGTCAGGCCGCAACGGCCGTGGACTGGCTCTGCAAGCCCGCAGCTCACAGCTTTGCTGCAGCCGTGTTGCAGGTGTGCCACCGGCGTTTGGGCGCCGACCGATGCTCCAGGGCATCCGCTGATCATACAGGAGTCATCGGGGTGCATTAGGCCTTCTCTAGCATGGCTCCACATCCCTCCATCGCTCCAGGGAACACACCATCCATGGTTTAGGGTTTCACGGTTAAGAACCAAGAAGAAGACGTGGGAGAGAGAGGGAGAAGTGGGATCTATCTCCACTCAACCCAAGGGCATACCCCTTATATAGGGGAGTGTATCCCCGTCCAGATACGTTGCTCCAAGAGAAACCGAGCCCCACTCTTTAAAGGAAACCAGTTTCTTCAAGGAGAAGCAAGCTTTCTCTCTCCTTACTATCCCTTTGATTTGTCTTCTTTCTTGGATAATCAGAATTATGAAAATCTTCTCACTTATCTTCTTTATTCCTGCCTTTTACTCTGTTGGCCATGAAATATATTTCCATTAAGTAGAAAATATTTCCTTCTTTACATTACCACATAATCTGTTAATTATGTATCATATTATTATCCTATTTGGCATTAATGGTAGTTTCTCTTTCCTCTTCCTTCATTGGGACTCCTTGGATCCCAAGAAAACTCAAAGAATTCGAAATTCTTTTTATTGGATACACATTATCCTTCTAAATGCATTAATATGCATTAATTCACATTATCTTGTTTATTTCTTATTAAAATAGTTCTTTTTGAGAATTTCTCTTTATTTCTCTTTTATTTTCCTCATTAGTATTCCTTTTACCATTAGGAATCCTTGGGATACGAAATCCCACCAAGGATAACCCAATTATACCTTTTTCCACTTATTTCCAACATATTAATTTCAATTTCTTTCTTTTTCTTTTTGCATTATCTTGCAACTTTGGACTCCTTGGAACACAAGGAACCCATGTGGCACGAAATCCACCTTTGGATTAAGCTCTTTTGCCTTCTAGAGGTTTCCACACTTTTCCTTTTTCTCTATTTTCTTATTTACTCGATAATAGTGGAATTTCTTTTATCCTTTCCTTATTATTGGGCCCAATAGCCAATAAATCCCACAAATCAAACAACAAGGCTATTTTAAATGAAATCCATTTATTTGAACCAAATTATATCGTTATTTTTTCAAATATCCTTAATATGAGAAATTACATTTCTTACCAAAAAAACCCAAAAATTGGGGTTGTAACAGGCACACTCATGGAGAAGCCACCCGAGGAGTCATGGCCATTGTTTGAGCACCTTGTTGAAAATTCTCGCCATCGTGTTTCTACAAAAGGGGAACATTATATCGAAAACTATGTCCCTCCACCTTCTTCTATATCTCCAATCTTTAACGTTACCAACCCCAACATGATGAAGATGATGGCAGACATGATGAATATGATGAAGAACCAAGCTGGTGGTTCTTCTAGTCAATCCACCATGGCGGTTGAAGCCAAAGAAGAGGGAGTTCATGCCTTACCCTCTTTTGGAAATCAGAACAATCAAGGTCCCATGTCCAACACTTACACTGTTGAGTGGAGGAACCATCCCAATTTTTCATGGAAACAACAAAATGAATATGGTCAAGGACAAGGGAAGCCAAGACCACACTATAGCTCCAAGTTTGAAGATCAATTGCTTGGAATATTAAGAAGTTTGGATGAGGTGAAGAAATATGTATCCTCACATGGGCACTCCATCAGCCATCTTGAGCAAATATTGGATCAAATATCTATCTCACTTTATAGGAGTGAAGAAGGAAGACTCCCATCTCAACCAATACTAAATCTAAACAATGATGGTACTTTCCTAGGAAACACTCAAAGTTCATATGCTCTGCCTTCATAACAAGCACCGCCAAATCCCTATGCTCCACCACCTCGTCAAGTTCCTCTCAACTATCAATATGCTCCACCTCCACCTCATTCATACCAACAACCACCTCCATAATACCACCCCTATCCACAACCACCACAACCACAATTCATCCTCCAAAACCCAAATTCACCTCACCAAAGGCCACCACCACCCCAAAAGCCACAACCACCTCCACAAGCCTCTTCTTCTTCTACTACCATGAGCATGTGAAGGCAGTGATGGTTTTGAGGAGTAGCCAGACTTTGGAGAACCCTGTGATATTGTTGTTGTTGATAGAGGTGATATTGTGACTGGACATGTTGATACTGAGATGCACCTTGATGATACTGTGATGAGAGCTAGAGTTGATACTGTGACACCGGGCAGTGATACTGTGATACAAAGCACTGATACCGTGACTCCTGTGATTCATGTTGATGATACTATTGATATGATCCATTTGGGAGCCCAACTCCCTCCATTTCCTGATGCTCTTAAGGAGCCTTCTGTTGAGAGGAGAAGAAAGAAACATACTAAAGACATCCTAGAGACTTTCAAACAAGTGAAAACCAACATTCCTTTGCTTGATGCGGTCAAGCAAATTCCTTCTTATGCTAAGTTCGTGAAAGATTTGTGCACCTTCAAGAGAAAGACAATGGGGAGAACCCCAAAGAAAGCCAAGCTCACTAAGAAAGTGAGATCAATTCTGTAGGACACCATGCCAAGGAAGAGGAAAGATCCTGGTGCTCCCATCATTTCATGCTACATTGGGGTACATCGCATTGACCAAACCCTTCTAGACTTGGGTTCTAGCATTAGCCTAATGTCGTATGATGTGTTTGTCAAGCTCCAAATGGGGCAATTGAGTCCAGCTCATTGTACTTTGCAGTTGGCCGACCGATCAGTAAAGACTCCTAGAGGGTGTGTTGATGATGTTCGTGTGAGACTTGATGATGAGACTTCTACTTTCTTCCCCACAGACTTCATTTTCTTAGACAGAAAAAGAAACAATGAGGGTGCCTATCATCTTGGGAAGGCCATTCCTAGACATAGATGATGCAATGATTCATGTGAGGACTGGGACTATATATGTGACATTCATGGGTACTTTGGAAGTGATCAAGGATGATTTCTTAGTTTTTGGTAAAACCTTTGATGAATGCTTACTTCATTTGGTTGTTGTTCTTGAGAGATGTGCAAAGGTTCGCCTAGTGTTATCTTGGGAGAAGAGCCATTTTATGGTACATACAGGCATTGTTCTGGGCCACTGAGTTTCAAAGGATGAGATTGAAGTTGATCGGGCCAAGGGGGCCTCATATCTACATTTACTATTCCTTACATCGCGAGACATGTCTAGTCTTTCTTGGGACATGTAGGTTTCTACTGCCACTTCATCAAGGACTTTCGTAAGATCTCAAGACCTCTATGTCACTTGCTTGAGAAGTATGTTGAGTTTCATTTTGATGACAAGTGCGTTGAAGCCTTCAATCACTTGAAGGAAAGACTAGTTTTTGCTCCTATCATGCAGCCCCAAACTTCTCTTTGCCATTTGAGATTATGACTGATGCATCTGACATGGCAGTGGGGACTGTGATGGGCCAAATAGTTGCCTGGATTCCACATGCTATCTACTACGCAAGCAAGACTCTAGATTAATCCCAATGAAACTACACAACTACTGAGAAAGAGTTGCTTGCAGTTATCTTCACTCTTGATAAGTTTAGATCATATCTTCTATAAAACAAGGTAATTGTCTATACGGACCATGCAACTTTGAAATATCTAATGGCAAAGAAAGACTCCAAGCCAAGTTTGATTAGATGGACATTGTTGCTTCAAGAGTTTGATGTTGAGATTGTAGATAAGAAGGGAGTAGATAATTTTTCCACCGATCATCTCTCCAGAATTGAGGCACCTTTTGATGATACAAGTAGAATCAAAGAGACATTGTTGCATGAGTAGCTGTTCCTACTCTCATCTTCTCAAAGGCCATGGTATCAACACTTAGATAACTTTTATCTAGTAGGAGAATACCAAGCACTTGTATGAGGGAGGAAAGCAGAATGTTATTTGCTATGGACAAGGATTATGTTTTGGATGATCCTCACTTGTTCAAGTATTTCCCTGACCAACTTATTTGGAGATGTGTTACAAAGATGGAGTAGTAAGAAATTCTCTCTATGTTCCATTCCGGAGTTTGTGGAGGTCACTTTGGTGGAAAGCATACTGCTTCTAAGGTTCTTCAAAGTGGATTTTATTGTCCTTCCTTGTTCAAAGACTCTCATGAATTTTGTAAGTGTTGTTTGAAGTGCAAAAATGTGGGTACTATCTCTAAGAGGGACATGACTCCTTTATCACCCATTCTTGTAGTGGAGGTATTTGATGTTTGGGGGATTGAGTTTATGGGCCCTTTCCCCCCTCTTTTGGATATATTTTGGTTTCCGCTGTTTATGTGTCAAAGTGGATTGAGGCTATTGCAACAAGGACAAATGATAACAAGGTGTTATGTGACTTCGTGAAATCCAACATCTTTAGCCGTTTTGGTATTCCAAGAGCTATGATTAGTGATGGGGGAAGTCACTTCATCCACCGCACCTTTGAAGGCTTGCTCAAGAAATACAGGGTAAACCATCATGTGGATACTCCTTACCACCCCCAAACAAATGGTCAAGTTGAGTTGGCCAATAGGGAGATAAAGCTCATCTTAGAAAACACGGTGTGACCGAACTGTAAGGATTGGTCGCTACATCTCAATGAAGCTTTATGGGCATATAGGACTACATACAAAGCCCTGATTGGCACCACACCATTCAAGCTTGTGTATGGCAAAAGCTGCCATGTGCCGGTTGAGATGCAACACAAGGTACTATGGGATTTGAAGGCCATGGACTTTGATGGAGAGAATGCCAGAATGAAAATAAAGTTTCAGCTAAATGAGTTGGATGAGATGTGCCATGAAGCGTATCAAATGTACAAGTGCTACAAAGAGAGGACAAAGTTTCTACATGATAAGATGATCAAGAAGAAAGACTTTGAGCCCAAAAAGTGGGTATGGCTGTATAACTCACGGATGAAGTTTTTCCCCAAAAAACTCTCATCTAGATGGGAAGGGCCTTATCTCATCAAGAAGGTGTACCCATCTGGAGCTGTAGTGATTTGTGAGAAAGAAGGAGCTAGAGAGTTAACCGTGAATGGTCAAAGACTGAAATCAGTTGTAGAAGTAGGTCCGGACAAGGTGAAGCAAAGTTTTGATATAGTGATGCTAGTAGAAGAACATCTGGTTGATGAAGAGGCATGTTTGAATGCACATGAGAGAGACATTTACTTTAAAGATGCTTTGACAGTCCCATAGAAATGAAGAAAGCCAAGAATCAATAAGCCTGGCTGAAGGCATAAAATTTAGCGCTAGTGGGAGGCAATTTACTTAGGTTTGGGAGATTTTTCACCCAACCTTCTCTTTTTGATACTTTTATTTTCTTTTCCACAAAATACACCCAACCTTCTCTTTTTGATACTTTTGTTTTCTTTTCCACAAAATACACACACACACGTGTTTAATAGTTTTCTTTGATTTTTTATGATATGGCAGGTGGTAGGAACTAAAGAGAGAGGAATCAAAGGTGAATCATGGCCACTAAAATCAATATTTGTGGTAAAATATAAAAAAAACAAAGTTCTTGAATTTTAGTTGAAAAAGTTGAAGGAATGACCGCACCACAGCTGTAGAGCTCAACCATGGCTGTGGAGCAGCTGTTCAACAATGGTCGTGGCCCCTCACCATGGTTGTTCTAATTATTCGTCAAAGGAGCCGAAGAAGTTAGGTTGTTTGGCCAAGTTCATGCATGAATGGCCATGACCGTGGCCTCCCACCATGGCCATGTCAAGGATGGATGGACACGGATGTGGCCCCCTCACGATGGTCATTGTAATTATTTGTCAAAGATGCCAAAGAAGTCAGGGTTTGTGCATGAATGGCCACGGCTGTGGCATCCCGCCACGGCCGTGTCAAGGATGGATGGCCACAATTGTGGCAGGTGACCATGACTGTGGCTAGGTCGAGTGGGTGCGCTCTTCATCGACAAACACGACCATAGCTCCTGCCACATCCGTGCTACCAAGCCCTCACCATGACCGTGGCCACCCGCCATGGCCGTGGCGTGCCTCGACCCCACAAAAAATGTAACTTAAACCCATCTTCAACCCGACCCCCCAGTTATATCACTTCTACTCACAAGAAAACGGCTGTGGCGGCACCCCTACACCTCTAGCTCCTCCAAGCTCCACCTCCAAGCCCCCAAGTTGCCTCCAAACCACCACCAATCATCCCCTAATCATCCCTCTACCATTCCCCTTCCATTTTCACACCAAATCATCCATTAATTTTCCCTCCACCACCACTTTCTCCTCCATTCCGCCCTACAACAATCCCCACCTAAAACCTCCACCAGAACCCCCATTCCTCGCCCAAATCAAAACCTAATCATTCACCCACCATCTAAACTGTAACAGACTGAATTTCAAGGACCTTTATGCAATTTACCCATTTTAACTTTTATTTCTTTCAAGTCCTTTTGGACCATTTTCTTAAATTTCCCCATATTTTATATCCTTTTTGGCCTCACTGTAGAATTTGAGCTTTACTTGAGGATGTAAATCATATTTACCCACATTCATGCCAATGAATGGGGTTTTGCACAAAAATAACAATTAATGTGATACTTGGGGACTAATAATGTAATATGACTATTAATGAGAGATAATTAGTGGATAATGTTAATTTGGAGCTATTATATCTTTTTGGATAAGATATGAGCAATAATGTGTATTTAAATTAAGTTATGAGAATAATTAACCCCTTTACTTTCTCTCTCCTCCAAATGGACCATAATACATTAATGAGAGGATAATATGGTGGGATATTACTCTTAATGAAACGACCGACACCAAACTGACAATCAAATTAACGAATGCGGAAGCGATTAGCAGCGGAATTATCAAAAATCACTAAAAATTTAAAACTTTTGTAAAGAGATCTTCGAAAGATAAAAAATCTTTCATAAACAACATGATAGGTCATTTACAAACTGATTCATTGATACATCTCTGTAATAAACACATCTCGAGCATTACAACAAAACCCACCTTGTTAACTATACAAGGTAAGATAAAAAATCTCAAGGCATCATGCCAAATCTTAGATATACTGACTCCTAGGACCTGAGAGTACAGAGACGACACAGGACATACTATCTATAAGACTAGACAGTCAGTATCTCCACCTGAGATTCACTACTGCCCCTGGTGTTGTTGCTGCTGTTGTTGCTCATTCGTAAATGGATTCCTTCATCCTCAGCGTCTACCTAAAAGTAGAATCCCATGGAAGTGACACAATTTAAATAATTGTCCCAGCGAGAGTTATAACTCTCCGCCAGAGGCTTTGTTATAGCATATAAGGAATAACAGAAGCAAAGTAACTGAAAATATCAATAGCAGGTTTGGTAATAAGTAAAGCAACATTTACTTAAGAAATCACTTCATTAAAGCATATGTACAACATGTATTCTAGAAACTTGAACAGACTATTAAAGTCAACAATGTAACATCAATCATTGTTTCTCGTAGTACACCCTAAGTAGTTATACTATACAGCTGATTATATTTTTCAAACATCATTATGCCCTGCGGAGATGAGGTATACCTCTCATACTCCAACTGACCATTTATAAAAATCACGTCGGTACCATACATAGGTCATCAAAAGAGCCGGATTCTTATGACCTCATCTTCCTCAGTCAGTAAGAGGATTTACTTGCAGGACATCTTGTGTCTCTGCTGTAGTAGCTATCCAGGGTATTCTGGAAACTTCGCTATAGAGTTACAGTGGAGTTCTAAACTCTCATCGTCATCGAAAGATTTCTTGTTTATCTCTCATCGACACGGTATTAGTAATTTCTTCGGGAGATTTGTGGTACATCACACGGTATGAATATATAGTGAAGAGTTGAAAGATTAAAGTATATCTACATCAATTCCTACACTAGGACGTAAGGATATTCGCGTCCATATACCCCCATATACTCAAAAGTATATGCTCCAGGAGTTCCCTTAGGAAAACATGTTTCACCATCATTTGGTCTCTGACAATGATGGATCTATGGTCAGGGCTCTACATGATATGATTATACTTGATTAGTTAGGTACATTCTAGCATTCTTTTAGCATCAAGCATGTTTCCAAGCATTAATCATTAGAACAACAGCTATAAAAGTAGAATACTAAATGTATCAAGTCTAACTCACATCAACTACCAATTGGATATCATTTCTTAACCATTTCATTACTATGATTCAAGAATAGGGTATTCAAACCCTTAATTCATCATAAGTCATCTTATTAGCATGGCCTTGATGTTACTCATGGCTCTCACAACCTATCAATCTTATATGATGTCACTTAACTAGGAAACATGGTATATCACTATTCACAAAGCTAATAACATGCTTCCAATGAATATGATATCATAATCTTTACCTGGATATAATCATCCTTTTATAAGAACCTGCATGGTTAATTCAATTGACAACAATAAACATTTCATTTCCAGATCAGCAATTTATAAAGCAGAATTAACCTTTCAATTCAGGAATAGTACCTTCATGCTTACTCTAAGGCTAGGTTTCCTTATTTACATCAATTAGGGTTATTCAATCCCTTTCTTTATGATTAGGAATAATGATTCCTCATCTCATACTTTAATCATGAAGATTCATGCTTAAAAGCATAAGTAGAGTTAGGGTTTACCCCACTCAATTAAGGTTATTGAATCCCTTTGTCTTATAAGGCATAATAATTCTTATATTGTAATTAGTTCACAGGGTTTCATACTTGAAAGCATAACCCAGGACTAGGGTTAACATACCCCATCCTTCATTAGTTAGGGTTTGTATTCTTTTACTTCAACATAGGGTTATAGAACCTCTTAGCTCTCGAGGCATAAAGATTTCTCATATTACAACTTGTAATTAGGGATTCATACTCAAAGGCATAACCCTGAATTACTCCATTTATCAGATCACCCTAAATTAGGGTTTACTATACACGTTACATGTTATTACCCTAGAATTAGGGTTTACTATTCACTTCATAGTGAATTGAGCTCATAGAATCATTATATATGAAAATTATCATCATTGATGCCCTCAAATTAGGTTAAGATTCATTAATCATTATAATTAGGATTTCCATGATCTTACCTTGATGGATCATACCCTAATCATGTACATTCTTACATATTGAAAGTATGTTACTTGATTCTCATTCATATTAGGAGCTTTCTCTCTCTTCTTACTACTAGATGATGTTTAAATCACTCTAGGTTAGATTAGGTCAAGTCATCTTTGATTAACATAGATTAAGTCAACCCATTATAATCATTAGGGTTTGCTTGATCAAGGGTTGTTATCTACTTGAACCCTTCAAGGGTACCTTGGTAATCTTCTTTAATAATCATAACATGGGTCAATCTACTAATCACTTAACCCCTTAATGTCTTTAGGTATCATTAGGGTTTAGATTAAACAACCATTGAACCATCTAAGCCTTCAAGGCATTAAGCATAAAATGATTCAGGAACATGGTTATTCAAACCCTCAGATTATCATAACACTTGCTACCAAGTGACATATAAGCATCAAGTCATCTAACAACATGACCTTGATTGAAGAAATGTATATACTTTTCACATATCATTACTCTAAAAGCTTATAATTGTTTTCAAGGAATATGACATCATAACTCTTACCTGGCTATGATCACCTCATAATATCAACCTGTATGACTTATACAAATAAGGACATGCATTTATAACAATGCCAACACAATACCAAAACTTTTCAATTTCTTTATAGGACACCACGGCCGTGCCACCTTGCACGGTCGTGCAAAGTAAGGCTACCACGGTCGTGCTCCCTTGCACGGTCGTGCAAGTTAAGGCTACCACGGCCGTGCTCCCTTACACGGTCGTGCTACATAAGATCATTACATGATTCATATTTATATATATATATATAAATATATGTATTCTAATCTTTCATTCTTTTAACTTGATTAGGTCACATCATCCCTTCAATCAAGTACATGCTACTATGGTTAACATAGTGTATGAAGCTATTAATCCTATAAACAATTAAGAATTCTCCCTTTAACTGGTTCTAATCACTTAGGTATTATTAGGGTTTCAACCTTCATACCTTCATTGATTATCATTACTAATCATCATTGGATCAATAGAACATTCATCATCTTAATTCCCAAAGATTTAATCACATTAGACCTCCATTACATAAGGTATCCAATTGAATTAGGGTTTCCAATGTTGATTACTTCAATCATTGAATTCATGGAACCAAACATCAATTGGACCTATACTCATACCTCAATTGAGTTTAATAGGTCAACCATCAACTGATTTGACCCTTAATTAACCCTCAACCGTTCATCAATTAGGGTTTGATTCAATTGAATTAGGGTTTGGAATCGATGATCCTTCAATACTAATCAATGTAAGACTAGTTACTTTGAAACCATAGAACCATCATCCAAATTGGGTATGACCTGACCCCAAACGGTCTTGAGGTCGTTTGGATGACCTCCAAACGGTCTTGAGACCGTATGCCCATCATATCATCAAAATCCAAGTCAATCAATTAAGGTTTGAATCATTGGATTGATCACCAAATCAACAATTGATTACACTTTAACTTGGTAATATTGGATCATCAATTGCTTAACCATACTCACCCCTAGACCTCCAAATGGTCTTGGGTGACCTCCAAACGGTCTTGAGACCGTTTGGATGAGTTCCAAATGGTCTTGAGACCGTTTGGCTCACCCAGCCCTTGGATTCTAGTGAAAAATCATTAGGGTTTGAGCTATTGAGTTGATCATCAAATCAGCAATTGATTGCTTTATAATTTGGTACCTTTGGACCTTGAATTGGTCAACTATACTTGACCCCAGACCTCCAAACGGTCTTGGGTGATCCCCAAACGGTCTTGAGACCGTTTGGGTGATCCCCAAACGGTCTTGAGACCATTTTGGCCAATCAACCCCAAACAATCAACTCAATTCAATGCAAATCCAACACTTAGTCGATTAGGGTTAACACCATATCTTTTGTCCTTCAAACACTTAACCATATCCAACCCTAGACCTAAAAACGGTCTTGGGTGACCTCCAAACGGTCTTGAGACCGTTTGGGTGATCCCCAAATGGTCTTGAGACCGTTTGGGCAAGAAAACCCAAAAAGTCATATCAATCAAGTTGAAAGTCAGCACTTAATCCAATTAGGGTTTACATAATTGATTAGCCTTCAACTCACGATTCCTTTATATTTAATCCCTAAAATTTGTAGGGTTATTAACCAAAATAATTATGAACAGGAATACCAAACGGTCAACGCTTGGTCAACGCCCTCAAATGGTCTTGAGACCGTTTGCCCAAAAAGTTCAATTAATCATATTGGAAAATCAGCACTTAATTCAATTCAATTACCTAATTGTTTAGCCTTTAACTCATGATTCCTTGGGAGTTAACCTATAAAATTTGGTAGGTCATTATAACACATCATTAGGAACAGTAATCCCAAACGGTCAACGCTTGGTCAACGCAATCAAACGGTCTTGAGACCGTTTGCCCAAAACGTTCAAGTTAATCAGACTGAAAATCAGCATTTAATTCAATTCGATTTGCCTAATTGATTGGCCTTCAACCTACGATTTCTTTGGAGTTAACCCCTCAAATATGGTGGGTCATTAGCCTACATAAGTATGAACAGAAATCCCAAACGATTAACGCTTGGTCAATGCCCTCAAACGGTCTTGGAGACCGCTTGCTCCAACCGACCTTGTGAAACTGTTTGCCCTTCAAACGATTTTGCAAACCGTTTGCCCCAAACCGTTTGGCCAAAGGGGGAAAAACAAGACCGTTTGATAAAGTAACATTGGTAATCACACCCATCTTCTTCTACCTCCAGATCAAGGTCTGTTCTTCGTGGTTTTAGTTGCAAGAAAGAAAGGAAGAGTGGGAAAGAAGAAGAACTAAGTACTAATTGCAAGAACGAAGATATGCATAAGAAAGCAAAAGGTTTAGAGTTATAAAACCCACCTTAAGGTCGTTCCTTGAGCTCCAAGCTTCCAAGCTTCAAGCCTTTAATGGTGTCTTGAGTGCCACAGGTCGGACAAGGGTGTTTCTCCAAGGAAAGGTTGGGAAAAGATGGCTAGAAAGAGGAAACAAGTAAGGAAGACCATAAAACCAACCTTGCACCATGAATTCCTCCATGAATCCGAGCAAGAAGATGACCAAAGCTTACCTAGAACTCCTTATCCGTCCTCCTCTGCTCCAAAGATCTGTCCTAAGTCGGTCTAAGCAAGGGGATAAGAAGGGAAGTGAAGGAAACGATCCTTGCTAAGTGAGAAAAGGTGTATATATATACTTTGGGTGAAATTCCAACATAAGGACAACTTGTTTCTCCATTTCTCATCTAGGTCCTTCCCTTCTTCTAAGCCACGTTTCTCCCTTCCATACTTAAGAAAAAATCATCTTAAACCCAAGGTCTAAAGGTGAAGAAAGCCAACTTTTTACTAAGTTGCACATATAGAAGGGTTATTAGGCTTATAACTTGATTATTTAATTTATAAGGGTTATCATTCTTATTTGATTATTAAATTGAAGTGCACTATTCATCATTCTTACTCTAAATGATGCCAAGAGTCATAAGTATACTCTAAAAGGTGTATTTTACAAGTTTCATCCCTCATTTTGGGTAAATTGTACTTTACACCAAAATTAGGGTTTTAAGCACAAGGATTGCTCCACAAGCTGCATCTCAGTGCCCAAGCTTGGGGAACCAATCACACTTCATCACATTCACTCTTATGATGTCTCAACACTAAAAGAACATCTTAACATGTGAAATTTGCACGTTAACCCCTTTTAATTGGGTAATTTGCACATAGGTCCCTGTATTACAAAACAATATTACAACATTGTTGAAAAGGGGCAGAAATGGAAATGTATGTTCCTTAGGAGCTTTAATTACATTATCAACAGATAACCACAAGAATTTAATCACATGATTAAGAAAAACACCTGGGGTTAGTTCATAACCCAGGTCAGGGATGTTACACTTAATATTAATATGTGATGTCTATCTCGAATTTCACCCTAATATTGCATTAAAAGATTCTCTTTATATTAACTCACTCTTTTTATGCATTAATATATGAATTAATAGACAATATAATAATTAAGGGCCAAAGTTTGTGATTTATGAGAAACTAAATGCATAGCATTGATCTAGGATTCATAATTAACCTATGTTTAAAATTTGGTGGCTTTTGGACTTTATTTGATCCCTCAAATTGAATTTATGAGTTTTAATATAGTATGACTATAGTAGATGAATCGTTATCATTTATATCATTAATACCATGCGCCACACTATAATCACTTCGATATTCATGTCACACATGCTTGGTCTATGATGGAACAACATATGATGGCTATTATCCAATCTGTCCCGATCCAACGATCAAATAGTCATCTCCTTCCTATGGCTATTCGCGAGCCAATGAACAGTGACAACCCCTCAACTCTCAGACCTCGCTCTCCCTCTCCTCTCTACCATTTCATGAGATTTCACTTGCGTTGAGTTTGTCTCCTTGAGCCGCTCATTTTAAGTCATTTCTCATCATCTCTCTCGCAATATACACGAAACGCCCATTCGAGCTCTTCACCTCTTCTCCACGACAAGGTTATAGAGGGGGCTAGAACCCTCCTCCGGCCTATATGAGGCCTGGTCAAGTACCCTCAGACCTCGTGTGGTCTTCCTCCTCCTTCAATTGGTTCCCATTTTGCCTCAATGACCCCGACCTTCACTTCCTTCTTCCCCAGTGATGGTGACCTGTTGTACGCATCCCCGACCACCATTGGGCCAATTAGGCCGAAGGTAACATTGCCTCCATACCTTCATCACTCTCCCTTTATCTGTTTGCCCTTATGATGCCCCTACCGACGGGTCCTATAGGCTCACTGGGAGTTTGCCACCTCCACCTTGCCTTTTTGGGTTTCATGTGCTCCTCCGCCCACATAGGGTGTAGGCTCGATTAGTTTTGCCTCTGCGAACTCGATAGAGTGCTCATCAATGACTTTTCTCTATGTTTTCGAGCTCTCCAATCGGGTTTTGAGTTCCCCTGTTCCTTGTCCGTCTCTACCGCATTTTGAGGATCCGGTGGTCCTCGCCCTATGGTGATGGGCTCTCTAATTTTACCATGCATTAGTGGGTTCTTTGCCATCGTTCCACAAGGAGTTTGTGGCCTATTGGCGCGAGGTCAGGCTAGAGTTGAGCTCCAGAAGCTCGCTGCTCCACCACGTCCCTGGGGGGAACAAGCCAAGTCAGGTAATGACATTGGCACCCCCATGATTTCAGTTGAACGATTAAATCTACATGGGAAATTATGGCATTTTAGAGTTGTTTTGATTTTCCAGTCGCAAGTCTTGGTGTCACGGGTGCCCTTGTGTTTTAAATTGCATTATTTAGATCTCTTGGGCATAAATGTCTTTTAGCCCTCTGCTTACTCGCCCTTGACCAAGTCCACGCGAGCGCAGACTGGCTAACTGGGCCAAATCTGATTGGCCCATGTCAACGCGGGCCCGGTCGCGTGGCACGCTCCCTCTCATTTACTTCTATGCCTATGTGACATTTTCTTGATCTCTGATTGCTCTATTTTATTTAATTGATAAAAAATTGAGGCCATGTCAGAAAAATACAAATAAATAATCGTTGGAAAGGATTTTTTGAGTAGAATCTGATTTTATGGTTTTTGAGTCATGATTTGGATTCCTTTTTTGAAGTTTGCTTTGCATGCCATTTTTAGTATGTTAAATGTTCTAAAATTAGTAATTAATTCATTTGAACTCCAAATTGGGAAATTAAGTATGTTTTCTTAATTAGTGAAACCTAAGTGAGATTTTGGTCCTAGTTTTGAGTCCAAAATCATTGGTTTGCAAACAAGGTCTAAAATGGGTATTTCCTTTATACTTTATGCTTAATAAATACTAACTCATGTGAAAATATTTGTAATTAGGGAAAATGATCTTGGATACAATCTAATCAGTGATAATGATGGGTTTGAATCTACAAAAAGGTATGTGACACCTATTTATGTATGTGGATCCTATTTATGGATGTGAACATATGAATGTGCAATGTATACCCTATTCCTTCAGTTGGGCTTTTTTCCAACCCTACATTCATAATGTGATATCCTTAGAATATCTCTATTGCCTTTATTTGTCTCTTTATTTAGTTGATTCTTCTATTGCTTATGTTGGCTCATTTACTTGAAATGCTTGGATCTTACTATTGCCAATGTTGGATCATTATTTGATTTACTTCATCGGTTTTATTCCCATTTTCTATGGTGCAATGTTATTTATATTTTCACTACTGCCAAGTGAATTATTCAGCATGATGTATTTATTGGCCAAATGACAATGTAGTGTACATGAGTACAAACCACCCATAGAGGGCATGAACCCTAGAGGGATGTGACCACTCCTCTAATATTATATTTTGGGGAATGTGACTACTCTCCTCGAAGTATGTGACCACTCCCTTCATATTATATATTTGTAGGTGTTTGGGAATGTGATCACTCTCCCTCACCTATTGGTGTAGGTCCGGTAGGTGCCTCACCCTACATTGGGATGATTTTGTGTCATCATATCATTCATGCTATGTGATTATTGTTGTCGATTAATTATGGCAGATTACTCTAATTATTATTTGATTACTTGCCTCATACTCTTGAAATCTATTAGTTTAGTGAATCATTTTATTTATGCAAAGTTGTATTTTATTATTGTCCTTATTTCTCTTGAATAACACATACTTTTATCTCTCTCTTGTTGGGTGATCCCAACCACCCATGTATAGGATCAGGGTGCGCATCAGAAGCATGGTGAACAACCTAAGGCTAAGAGAAAGGGTTTCAACCTTGTATCTTGGACTTAACTGCCTATATATTAAGTTGTTTTTTCTTTGGAGATGATATTGATTTGGTTTTAGTCTTCCTCTACCTAGATCTTGTTGTTTTATATAAAGTTGTACACCCTTTTGGGAAATTTTGTAAAGTACTCTTTATACAATTGAATATAGTCAAAGTTTAAAATTCCGCTGCTATTCATTGGTGTTTTTGTTTGCCATTTTTAGTAGAGGGTGATTTTCACTCTTTACATAAACCTCAATATCCTTCCATTCCACCCCTCAATCCACCTCCATCTCATCATCTATCCAAAAATCCATTTTCCACAGCCCTACCACCTCCTCCACATCCAAAAAAAATGAAGGGGATAACCAAGGTAGTGAAGAAGGGGGCTCAAAAGAGCCTTGATGTGATCATCAGAGGCAAGGCTCACACCAAGAAAGCCTCCTCCGAGGTCTCCATGACTTCCCACACCCCTTCACCATCAAATTCCATCACCCAATCACTCCCCTGATTGATGTCCATGAATACATTCCACACACAGTCATTCGATAGCCACCACATTACCGATGAGACGTACCAAGGAGAGGAGGAGGAGGCATCTGAGGATAACATGGACAAATTGATAAATGAGGCCGAAACGGTGGTTGCAAAAAGAAGCCAAAGACCAAAAGCAGCCCCGTCCTCATCAAAGCGTCTGCCAAAGCCCACTCCACCATGCCATTCGACATCTTTCATGGAAGCAGATCATGGGGAGCAGTTGCAACCAAGATGACAATTGCATCCAGAGGAAGAGCAGTTTGCACAGTGGTATCCTGAACTACGAGTACCACTCAATCTTGATACTAGTTCGGGATCCTGATCGTACAGGCTGGATGAGGAGGAGGAAGACAATGAAGATGAGGAAATGGAGTTGTCAGCTGAGGTAGAGGACATTCTGGCACAGTTGGAGGAGGACAGGTTGAAGTCTTTAGGAAAATCCCCCATTGGAGTGTCCTTTGGAGGAGGAGATAGGCAAAGGAAAATTTCTCTCACATACCCAGAATGCATGACAAGGTGAGTCGTCGCCACCAGGTATGGATGTAAGAAAGTCATTGTGGAGCTCAGAATCAAGGTGGATGTTGAAGGTGGTTTGAAGAAAATGGGGCTATGGAACATTCTTTTCACAAAAACCCAAACAACTTACACCACACTTACTTGAGAATTCTTCGCCGCTCTTGAAAAGATGAAGGTGAGAGGCAATGACACTATCTAAATTGCCATGGTGGGCAACATGCACACTCTCATGGCATTTGAAATGAATTGTGTATTTGCTTTCAATCTTGAAGAGGCCAAGAAAATGGATGACGACCTGCTTGAAAGAGAGGTAGATTTCAATTATCCACATTTCTAGTACTTTTGACAGGAAGCAAGGACTACTATGAAGGGAGGTCAAAAACCTCAGCTATAAGCAACCCCCTATTTCGCTATGTGCAAAAGGTCTTAGCAAACACCATTGTGGGCAGATATGACAATCAAGGCTCAATTTCTCATAAGGATATGTTTGTCATGATGGTAATGCACCATAAAAGGTATATAGACATTGGAGTGTTGTTGATTGATCATATGAGGTCCATACCCTCCAAAAGTAAAACACCTTTTTTTATGGGAGGGTTTGTAACCTCAATTGCACTAGCTTTGGGGTATGATCTTTCTGGGTTTGACGACACAGATGAAGCTGAGTTTGTTGACTTGAACTATCTTACTCGCTCCCACACAATCACGATCAGGAACAAAAAAATGATATATCATGTGAGTAGTGTGTCAAAGATCGAGCTTGAGCTACCATACCATGCTAAGACACTTCTCTCCGTGTTGGGCATCCCCCATAAATTGAAGACCAAATTGTTGGAATGGCAACAAAACAACCTAAGGGAGATATATACCAGGGGAGACACTATCGCACAAGAAGAGATTGCTGAGTCTAATGTGTAAGGGCCGGAGCAAGAAACTAAAGGACAAAGGTAGCCCCAAAAATCAAGAAGAAGGGATGAAGGAACATCCCAACTGCAGTAGCCGTCAACAAATGCCTACGATATGTCCACCATCTAGGCACAACTTGAGAGCATTCACAAGACACAGAGCGACATGTACCTGACCAGCAGTACATGTGGCAAGACCAACAACAGATGCACCACCAGGTCAACCGCATGTACCATTACCACCATGCCCAAGCAACAAGAAACCCCGAACAAGGTGGAGACTTTTGGGGTGGTATTGCTGAATATTCAGAGACATACCCTCCACCCCAGGAAAACTACTGGGGACATTACTACCGGCATCCTCCTATAGGCTCAACTCCTCCTCAATATCCTCCTTACTCACCCGACCATCCGCCATAGAAGCCATGACACTTCCCCTATCTACCCTAAGCCATAGTTTCATGCTTAGGACAACATGATTCTAAGTTTGGGGTGGGTAGGGCGGCATGCACCACCCTATCTCTCTCTTTGTGATTTTTTTTCCACCTATGACACCTAGCTTAGTTTTTCATGTTCTTGTTTTTTCTTGCATCCATGCATAACATGTAGTTACTTTCATGCATTTTTTTTATAATTTTCAAAATTTTTCTCCTTTTTGCCATGCATTGCATATCATGTAGATTTTTGGTAATTTTTGCATGTTTTAGCTAGGATTTGCTTGTTTTACTGCTTTAAGTTCAATAATGTAGGTTTAGATGTGATTGAAGGCAAATAAAACGGCACCATTTTGGCCAATTTTGCCCAAACTTGAATGTTCTTGCCTAAAAGCATGTTTTGACTTGATCTCCATTGTTTGAAATGATTTTTTTTAGTCTTTTGACAAATGCATGCCATTTCTTAGAGTTTATTGCTATATGGTCTTGATTGTTGACTTTTTACATGTACACCACTTCTCTCAAGTTTGTGAATGTTTCAGTTGAATTGTGAATTGAGCAAGCTACAAATGCTTAGAGCCTATGGAATCACTTGATATAAATATGAATCTCATGTCATTTGATCATGTGGTGTGATATCATTCAATGAAGTATTGGATTAGCTTTCATGCATGAAATCTTATGTTGAAGACTACATTGCCCCTCTTTGACCTGACTCTTCTTTCACCATCTTCATACCACTCCGCCTCATGAAAGGATGCCTTAGTGCACATAATCAACCTTGGCCACCTTCAAAAGTTTGGGGTGGCCATATCTATATCTCCCCGCTTCACTCTATCCACCATATGCCCTATCTACACCAAGGGCAAAGAAAAGAAAAGAAAAAGAAAGCAAAAAATAAAAATAAAAGGATGCTCCTATTTAAGAGCATTCAAATAAAGAAAAGATGAGTGCTCTATGTAATATCACTCTAAAAATCTTTCCACAACCCTTTCTTCTATTTTCATACCTTTTGAGCTAGAAAGAATCAAATCTAGCTTGCTTTACCATTTTCTACAGCCACGTGGGTCATTTGGTGTGGTTTGAGACATAAGATTGAATGCATGAAAGTGAAATAACGCTCCTAGTCAATTTTTGATTAATGCCAGCATGAAACAGTTTACCCGGAATGATATGAAGGACATATGGACAACTTGTGTATTCTATGCTTTATATTTGAAGTTTGTATGCTCAATGCTCATTTCATGATTGGTATGTGAAAGAGGAGAGGATATAGGTGGAACACATGCACTTAGTCACTTCCAAGATCACTTAGTCAATAATCATTTGTTGCTATGCATTTATCATTCTTGTTTATTGAAAGAAAACTGAAAAGAGAGATTAAGTTGGAGCATACTTGAAGACAAGTATGTTTTAAGTTCAGGGTAGTGATGCAGCCCTATATTAGGACTCCATCTTTTGACATTTTTTACTTTATTCACATCTAAACATAGTAGAATGCAAGTTAAACCCACCATTATGAGTATTACTATCAAATGCACTTATGGACGTTCTTTGCATTATTTTCAGGTACTTGGACCATGCTTTGGATGGATGAGAGAGAAGGAAGGAGTTCTAGGGTTCCTCCACTCATAGAGGGGTCCAAAGAAGGCCCCAAAGCTCCCTCAACCTACCCCTAAAGCCTAAGATTCAACATCATGCAAATAAGTCCATTAATGATGAAGATTGAAGTCAATTTTGCCACTAAAGACCCCAGTATGGCCGTGGGCATCCACCACAGTTGTGTGAATTATGTTCAAGAATCTATAGGGAAGTCAGTGTTTTTGCCCCAAATGCACCACATTCGTGTCCATCAGCATGGTTGTGGCCCATTGAAGACACCACGGCTGTGGCCATTAGCATGGACGTGTCCAGCAGAAGACAACACAATCGTGGCCTCCCGCAATGGCCGTTGGAGTTATGCACCAAGTACCCTAAAGTCAATAGGGAAGCCGCCCATTTTGTGCTTGGATGACCATGGTCGTGGCTACTCACCATGGTTGTGACCCTTGAAGACCACCTCACCTATGGTGCCCCCCTATGCTCATGAACTCCTCCTCTAAAATGGTTGTGGTAGCTTAACACAGCCGTGGTGCCCCTTACCTAGCACGACCGTGGCACCCCTCCACATCCATGGCAACCACCTATACTTAGCCTTTTCACCCCTTTCACACTGTGGCCGTATCCATACCCCCACGACCATCCCATGCTACCCCCACCACGACCATGGTACTTCAACATGGTCATGGTGACCAACCAACCCTACCTATTTTCTACACTACTTTTCCTATTCTACCCCTACTTAACCTAGTGCTTCCCTACCACATATATACATAAGTGGAAGGTGGGGCATGAAGGTTAGACCCCCTAGCTTCCATTACTCCCACCTATGTACTCCTTGAGCATTCATTGCATCCTATTTACATTTATGCTCTCCACCCACCATTTCTACCTCATTTCCACCTTGGAAACCTAGTTTTCTAGGTTTTCTTCCATAATCCCCCATATTCTCATGCCCATCTTCACCATTGGAGGAGATAGGTCGTCCCCAAGCTTCTAGGAGGTGAAGAAGGAAGATCTCCTTCAAACTTAATGGAGTTCTATCCCCTTCTTCCCCTTTCTTTTTCTATTTCTTTGATTATGTCTAGCTAAGCCCCTAGTGGTGGGCTGTTTGGGGTAAAAATGTGACTTTGATACCACATCGAGGGAAAATGACTTGTGATGAATATGATTTATATCTATGATGATTCCCTCTTGCTTATATCTTATTTCCTATTTTATTGCTTGTGATTTGTGCTTATAACATGGATTGCTTGCTTTGAGATGTTTGATGACACTTAGCCTCTAGAAGGAATTGGAGTGTATGTAGCAATCTTAGGAATGGCTCCTAGGTCCAATTAGTGATCCCTAGATAGCCCCATTTATTCCTACATACATATCCCTCCTTCTACAAGTGAGTGTGGGATCTAAGTGGCTGGTGTAAGTGTGATTAATGCAATTGTCTAGAGCTTTCTAAAGGCTAGATGGCTGGTGGCATGAGGTAAAAAACCCTCATTTCTACTCCCATTTCTACCCTTGGCTCTGAATTACCCTAATGCCACTTACCCTAGACACCTAGACTTGACAAGTCCTACTAGAATTACACCTAACCCTAGTTCTCTAACTAGTAGTATAAGGTACATTCTAATAGCACTTGCCTTGTTGTTTGGTTTGATAATCTAGATTGAATTGTGATAATTGCTTCCTATGATGACCCCCCCTCCAAACTAATATAAAAAACATTCCCAAATGGCCCACCTACCTAATCTCATTGCTTAAAACCCAATTTTCCTTCTTAGCTTGTTCATACTAATCTAGTTTAGTTGCTTTTGCTCAATCTAGTTAATTGCTTAATCTTGTTCTTTACAGTTAACTTAGGTACTTCCTCTCTCTAGTGGTTAACTTAGTTGTTAGTGTTAAATTCTCTACTAGTATAGTGTAGTTGATATTTGCTCCTATTTATCTAATTGCTTAATCTAGTTCCTTAGACTGGTTTGCTTAGGATAATTTAGGGTTTGCGATAACTTAGATTTCATAGTTGCCTTTAATTGCATGTTCACTTGGTTTAACAACCAAAACCCCTTTTAAACTCTTCAACCCTAGTCTCTACATTAGGAACATAGCCAATGCTAACCTAGATCTAGTGCCCCCTCTTTCCCTGAGGATAGAACCCTACTCTTGCCTATCACCTATACTATAATAGTACCACGTGCGCTTGTGGGTGACCTATTTAGTGTTGTGATCAAATCTTGTTAGGGTTATTATAAATTTTGAGAGATCCTGTGTTCCCGAGTTGTGTGGAGTGCATCTAGTCACCTCTTATTGGCTAGTGTGTGCGCCTTTGGCTCGGAAGCATCAGAGATCTCTATCTCATCTTTCTTCTTCTTTAGTTCCTCCAGGTAGAGGGGGCAATTCCTCTTCCAGTGTCCACCCTGGTGACAGTGGTGACACTTGCCTCCCTTACTTACTCCTCCCTTTGTCTTGAGTGCTGAATACTTTGGCTTCTGACTAATTTTAGAACTCTTCTTATAAGCATCGCTGATAGCCTTAGGTGCGGTGGGAAGAGGCTCACCTAGCTCTGGTGTCTCCAGGACATAGAGCTTGTGCTCTTGTGTGAGAACAATTCTCAGCATCTTGAATTAGTCATGGAAGTTATTCCCATTCAAATTGTCCTTCTCAAGGATTGATCATAGATAAAATGTGTTGTGTGCTATCATTTGATTCTACAAGAGAAATTTGCAATTTTGTCAAAGACTCAATATTTTATTTGTTTTGATTTGTATAATTTGATGATTTTTAATTAAGCATCTAGTTAACTATCACTCTCGTTATTTTGTTCAATTGATAACCATCAATTATCAATTCAGAAGATTGTAGTGTACAAACTTCTAATGAGCCAAGATCTAAAATAATTCAATTATTACCCAGCCAAAGACAACATACATATCTTATGCAATTCTTGGATAGATGGTATGCCCCACTTCTTACCATAGTCATATGCATGCCTCTAGGTGCTTAATCTCATTAAGAACATCCACTTAAGCCTGATCCAAAAGCCAACACGATGGAAATATACCCTGCTTGGTAGGCCTACATAACTACCATCACACTTCCATGAGATAGTTAGTGCACCACGCTTGGCATGCCTATGCATAATCGATCAAGTTTTTCATGTGTGTTGCTAATTGAAAGAATCTTAGACTTAATATGTTTGATTGAGGGATTATATATATATATACTTATATATACTTATAGATATATACTTATATATATCCAATCATCACATACTATAGTACGTATCATAGACATGCTATATCCCACAAACATAAACATGTAATATAAAACATTAGCGATGGTTATGGTCATACTATTGTAACTCCTTAGAGCCACAAGGAATTACAACCACCTAGATCTACATCACATGCATGAACATGTTGTTGGTGTAGATCTATGCTTGAACCAATCCAAGTTGATTGGTTCAACCCTTAAACTGACTGACTCGCCTCTTGGTCGGTTGGTTGGTCTATCAAATCGGTGATCTGGCCTCTTATCCAACCGATGTTTGGATGCCTCTAAATGGTCAGTTGGGCCACCAGTCGATTGGTTTTTCTCATGCAATTGTGCTCCTCGGTCCTCCAGATGGTCAGCTCATCTTGTTGCTGGACGTCTTCTTCATCGTAACAAGAAAAGAAACGATCCTATTGCTACTAAACTTTTAAATGGTAAAGAGAAACCTCGAGTTACATTTGAGGGGAGAAAAGGTAGGAAACAATAATACTTTTACATTTGGGAATAAGAAGGTAGATGCTCGATATGGAAGCCGAGATATAAATAGGAATAAACAAATCATCTAACCACACCCACATATTTGGGTTATTGGCCATAACCAAGCTACACATCCACTATCAAAACTAATTTTAGGGCAACACATGTAAATTGCATATATATCACATCATATATATACATTAATTTGGGATTGTATGTGGTCTTTAATAGGATATGCACATAATAATAATTTTAAATATTTGCATTATATGTAATAAAAGGTAAAAAAAATCTGATCATATCGATTAAATTCCCAAACATAGTAAATTGACGTGGCTCTGATACCATTGTAAGAAAATATGGCAGTAGAATAGACAGCGGAAATTAAAAAAAAAATCCATATTCCCCATAAGCCAATGAATCACATCAACAACTATGTAATGGTAAGGGAAGGTTTACGAGGTCATACCTGGTCCTAGAGAGAGTCCAATGACTATTCCTAGTTGTAGTATGTGGCTTTCTTCAAGTCACACTCGAACACATCTATGACAACTCCTGGTTGATCACCATGGACATCATCCTGACGTTGTCCTCCTAGAGGGAAAAACTCTATTCCTCTAGAGAAGTCCACATAGACCACCATGAACTCCTATTATTCTAGTAGAACAACCAGGAAGGAGTTGTCCCCCTCCGTTAGTGTACTAGCACCAACTTGCTCTCCCATAATTGTTCTCCCTTTCTATCCCTCCCTTTATTGGGTAGGACTTGCTCGGGTTCTCTTGGTTACCACAACCATAGAAGACAAACAATTATTAGAGAAAATTAAGTTGTGTCTAAGAAGCCCCAACACCCCTCTATTTATAGGCGGGTCAAGGTTAGGGTTCTCAGTCTGAGTGGGAGTAGAAGGGACTGGAATTTCAGGAAAATTCACATCATGTGACATGTGAAACGGCTGATTCGCATGCAAACTGATCAGTTGACATGCGTGCTGATCAGTTCAACCCTTGAATCAGTCATTTTGTCATGTTTCCCAATCACAATTGTATTGGCAATTCTAATCCAATTAATGCACAACATGACGTCAACACTAAGCCTTGATGCAATCAAATTTGATCCATGAACCATGCGTCTCACTCCATGAGATGATCGTTTCATGACCTTGAGCCAATCAGTTCACTAGGTGAATCGGTCAGTTCATGCCCTGGTTCATCCAGAATTTAGCCAATGCAACTTCCAATCAACCTGAAACTCCAACCGGTCAATTAAACACTTGAACCGATCGGTTGGGAATCTAGTCAGTTAATTCATTTCTTAAATTTGATACCTTAACACTTTAACTATCAATTTAAATATCATTCATGAATAGACTCCTATTCCAAGTGTATCCTATGTGTGTGACCATATAGGTTCCAAGTTACATTGCTAGTGTATGTCCATAACCATTGTATGACATCACAAGCAAAGAGCCATGTTTAGTAACATGTCATTTCTACCCAAGTAATTAGAAAGTGGGAGAACAACTTCAACCTACAATCTGTCATTGGCGTTACAGTGATTGTCTAATTCCTTTGTCTCTAATATATGAATTGAACTCAAGGCATGGAATTGTCATCCTCTCAATGTTCAATCCTTGTTCCTTAAACTAGAGAAGATTGTTTGAGATATATGTGACCTCAATAACATATATTGATTCACATATGCATGTGCATGCCTTTCTTCAATCCCCATGTGTCACAGTACATCCAATCATCACCTTTATGACAATCCTTATTCAAGGTCATGGTGGATGATGTCAAAGTGCATTGAACTACATGTGATGAGTGTAGTGATTTTAGGTTTAAGAACCACAATCACCACCTTTACTATGAGAGATGATGATGACCACCAATTATGGTTTCCATGTGTCACTCTCAAGGTGGGTTTGTCAGATACACTATTATCCAACAATTATCTATGTGCTTGGTTTGATATCATATATCATGACTGATGAGATTATGTCATCAATCAACACAAACTATAGTCTTAAGTGTCATTGTTGTCTATCAACCTTCCACAATGACATCTGAATATGGACGTAACAAGAATATACATACTTTTGAAATCCATGTGATCTCATTGTTTAGGTCATTAGCCCGAAGACATACATAATTGAGTTATGTCATTCTTTAGACATCTATTATGTTTCATCATTATCTCATAATTTATTGAAACATAACCAATTGGAAGCTTGCCTTTATTATTAATCAAATCATTTATATAATATGCCATCTCAATCCTTGTATGATGGGCTCTCTGGGCATACATACCAACAATTAGTTGGGGCCTCTTCTCCCTCATCTGACTTCCACTTCTAGATAATGTGGGGCATGAGGCAGACATGTTATGTCCCTAGCGCCATTGTTATGGGAGAGCATTGAAGACTTTGGGATCTACATCAAGTGTTCCTCTTCCAAGTCTGAAGGCAATACCACTTTCGTTAATGCCAGGGAGAACCAAGCAACTGACTTTCATAGAGATCGAGCCCTTGAAGAAGTAGATCAATATCCCAACTCGACCATGACGGCAAAGCGGCAACAAGTAAATATGTGGATCTCTATGGTTTCTCCTTCAGCCTATGCTTGTTCTACTTCACGTGGTTGTTAGGGAACTGCCATATAGAGACGAGGGGTGAGGACTTCTTCTTGTAGTGGTCCTCCCTCAACAGGAGAAGATGAAGCATTTACTTTGTTTGTGCTACTCGTAGGCACCCACAATAGTTGTTGGGAAGGCCCACAAAGGCTCCATTTAGACTCTCTCTACATGTGTCAGACTACCAACAATTTGTGGAGGACCTGCTTGTACCCATGAGAAAATGTGCATTGTCAATCCTTTCATGGAGAATTTCTAACTTCAAGTCCCTTTTACAACTAACTATTGCTAATATTGAAATCCCTACCAAAACATATTTACATACATAGTCCCATATATATACAGATAGTGTGATCATCATTGTTACCCATCCATGAAAAATTTCCTACAATTTTATTGCCTTTGTTCACCAAACTTTACTTAGGGTAGATAAACTCTACCACTAAAGATGCCTTCAAAAGTCTTATCCAATGCATATACCAAAATATAGTATTAATCATCATCAATTCTTGGTTGAATTATCATGCAAAGCTCTATGTAGTGAAACCTATACTCCTTATCTTCCAAATGCATCACTCCCCCTAGATAATTCAAATTTTACATAGATCTTACTCACTATATAATATTACTCTTGGACACAAAATAAGAACATAAGATGTATATCTTTGAGTTTTAAATATTATCCATCAATTTCATAAAGATCATTATCTTGATTATATGTACTAAAAGATGAGATAATGTGAACTTACCTTTCGATAGTTAGTTGTACCCAATTTTGTGGACAAGGTATTTATCCATTTAGTGGATTTTCCTCATTATCTTTCAGTATGTTTTGGATAAGTCATCTTAAAGTAGAGAGAAAAATGAAGGTAAAACATATTCTTCTTTTCTTTCGAGATGATGGAAAATGCATTAGTGCATAAATAAAAAGAAAAAAAATATTTTAGGTTCTTTTATCTCTTACTCATTATTCAATAAGAAATATTATTACTTGGAATTTTTGCATTATTTCCATAAATTAACCTTTATTAGGAAAAACTTCACTAAGATTTCAAACTATACACAAAATTTTAGGATGTTACAATTCTACCAACCTTAAATAAATTTTATCCTCAAAATTTTGTGAACTACCCACCTTAGGGTTTCACATATTCGATACATACAAAATCTCTATATTATCTTAAAATCTCATTAGCATGCTCAAGGTGTGCGTGCCTTTCTCATAAATAAATATTTAAATCTGGCAGCATTATTAATCTAACATGATGAGAAACTAAGCTTGCATCTCCCCCATGAGAGAAAACTTAGTGTTTTGATCTCACCTTGAATCTAACTCACTTATCAACATCAAATTATATTCCATTTGGAAGAATTCTAAGTACTAATAAGTATGGAGTTAGGTTTAGATGACCATATAACTCAAATGTTTAATGCCAACTCTTTTTTTCACCTTTAGAACATGTCGATCGTTCATATATCTAAATATGGTATGTCTTATCATACTTATCATTGAACCTTCCTAGTGCACATGTCCCATACCACATGCTTCCTAAAGGGAGAGACAAGCATGATAATATATTTATATGCATATAACATCCTCTCAAAAAAATTCTATAAGATTGTGCCCCATATCACAAACATGTGGGAAAGAGAGAGAGAGAGAGAGAGTATAATATATGAAATTCTAGAGTTACCATAAAATTCCAAAGGATCTAGGCACATAACCCTATTCCGCATCTAAACTTCTATTGTATGACCAAACCTCTGCTTTGGTTTCTACTGTCTTTCACTTACTTAATCTAAACTAGGGATACTAGTCATGCTTGTAAATTTTGTACTCCATTCCCACATGGTTTCTGATGGGGTACTCTAATGAAGGAATATGAGTATTCATCTAGTGGCCAACTATCATGTCGATCTGATACCATATAGTAACGCCCTCCCTAACCACACACATTCAAATAGTAGAAGAACTATGTAGTTATCCTTAACTCATGTACACAAGGGGACATTACATATAGCTGGTATTAATAACAATGATATAATGAATCACACAAATTGAAATGTTAAACATTCTCATAATTGTTCTTATAAAAGAAATATGCTTTTGTATAACGTGGGGCACAAGGCAGACGTGCTATGTCCCTGGTGCCACATCATTGTGAGAGCACCGATGACTCTGGGATCTATGTCAGGTGTTCCTTATCCAAGTTTGAAGATGACATCACCTTTGTCAATTCTATGGAGAACTAGGTGGTTAACTTTCCCCGAGATCAAGCTCATGATGCATCAGATCAGTTTCCTAGATTGGCGATCGCTTAGGAATGTCAATAGGTAAAGATGTGGATCTTGTATGGTGTCTCCTTCATCCTGCTACTTGCTCTACTTCACGTGGATACTAGGTAACTACTATATATATATGAGGCGTGATGACTTCTTCTTTCATGGTCCTCTCTCACTAGGAAGAGATGAAGCATCTTCTTTGTCTCTACTACTTGTACTCAGGAGGCACCCACAAAAGATGTTGGGAAGGGTCAAGGAGACACCATTGAGACTGTCATCACATGTGTTTGGCTACCATCAGTTAGTGGTATACATACTTGTTCCAACGAGAAAATGTGCATTGTCAATCCTTTCTATAATAACTTCGTACCTCATGTCCTTTTATAACCAAGAGGATTTCATACATAGTCCCATACATATAGGGACAATGTGATTGTCATTGTTACCCGTCATCCAATCTGATTGCCTTTGTTCACCAAACTTTCCTTACGATAGATATACTCCACCATTAAAGTTGACTTTAAAAGTCTTAACCAATGCATATACCAAAATATCATATTAATCATATTCAATTATTGTCCAAGTTATCCCACAGAGATCTATGCAGTGCACTTCTAAATGCATTACTCCCCTCGATACTCCAAAGTTTAAATAGATCTTAGTCACTATAAAATATCACTCTCAGACATAGAAAAAGAACATAAGATGTATTCCTTTAAGTTTTAAATATATTTTATCAATAAATTTAATAAAGATAATTAACTTGATTTATATGTATTTTAATATTTTATAATGTGAACTAACCTTTCCTTAGTTAGTTGTTCCCAATTTTGTGGACAAGGTGTTTATCCACATAGTGATTTTTCCTCATTATATTTCAATATATTTTGGATTGCTCACTTTACAATAGAGAGAAAAATGAAGGTAAAACAAATTCTTCTTTTCTTTTGAGATGATGAAAAACATATTGATGCATAAATAAAAAGAAAATATGTTTCTAGTTCTTTTATCTCTTACTCATTATTCAACAAGAAATATCATTACTTGGCATTTTTGCATTATTTTCATAAGTTAACTTTTATTAGGAAATTATTCAATAAAGATTTCAAATTCTATGTGAAATTGTAGGATATTACATGGCCGAACTAATCCAACCCATATCCCCACCCGCTAAACCCAATCTAGGCCTGACCTTTTTTATTTATATGGGTGCACTGGGCCTACAATTTTGACCTAGATTTTTATAGGGTTTGGTTAGGACCAAGGTAAAACCATGCCCAAAAATCCATATTCCTAGATATATTACATATACATGTATGTATAATCACATGTTTATTTAATATATGGAGTCAGGATAGAATTCACTCGAGTGTACAGATCATACCGTACACCCTAATAGTTTCCTATTAAAATCATATATTTGCAAAATGTAATCCATTAATCTTAATTGTTCTAATAGTAATATACCCCATACAAAATTTGAGCCCATTTGGACGAGGGTAAGTCACTCATCCAAGGACAACAAATTGACACACATAACTAATTTGAAATGCATAATTTTTCATCATTTAGATGCAAGACCTATAAGTGTTAAAGCCAGCTCAGATGTATTATATAGTATGTTCTTAAGATATTTAAGAAGATCAACAATTTGAATTTTCCAAATAATTGTTGCATGGTGGGAAACAATTGAAGTGTGTAGCATCTCTGGTGCATATGAGTGTATTCTAGCTTAACTCATAATATATGTATCTTATATATTATACATTTGACTAGAAACTTTGAATATGTATTTGATCTAATATATGTCAAGTGAGCCATGTTAATAAGACTACAAGAGTAGCGTAGTAGAGTACATTTAAGTAAATTTAAGTTATATGTAGTTATTTTATTTACAACATGCTTTCAATAATATAAAACATAATATAGTCTTAGAGACTGATGTATACCTCTTGAATTATGTGTATTTGAAAAATCTTCTCAATCGGGATATTGGTAGTCCATTCATTGAAATAAAGAAATATATTTTTAAGTAATGGTAAGTGTAGATATATATATATATATATATAAATAGTTGTATGCTTTTTTAGTTATGTCTCACATGTAAATGTGGTATGAGATTGATTTTTAAACATGTATAATCTATAGAATATTCTCGTCATTCATTGGATTTATAAAGCAAGTGTTAGATCTAGGGCTCTAGAGGGGGGTGAATTGAGCTTTAAAATTCTCACAAGAATAGGTAGACCTTCAAATTATATCATTTGAAACCAAAAGCTAAAACTCAATTTGAAGTTCTATCTAAACAAGTATAGTAAGGATGAGAGAGATTGAAACAAACACTTGGACAGGGTGGTTAGAGTGGTTCCAATTTCCAAACTAGGAGACCGTCAATCCACTATCTAGAGAGGTCAGCCTCTAGGACTTTGTAACCCATGTATACTTATATTACATTATAAGAGATACAAGAAGACCATCATACATCCAAGGACTTACCTATCCAAGCCAAGAGTCTTTCACCTACACAAGGACTTACCCACTTGATCAAGATGTCTTCAACCTTCACCAAGGACTTACCCACACTACCATCAAGTCTTTAGCCCCACATGAATTGCCCACTCTTCTTGAATATTCTGCCTTGTCCTTCTCCTTCACTTGGAAAAGATCTTCACACCTTCTTCGGCCTTGAAGAAGAATAGTAACTACTCCTTCACTCGGAGAAGATCACTTCAGCCTTTTCTCTTTGAGAAAGGGGATTGGGAAGATGAAAGGATGAAGAGCTTTACAAGATAACATTGAGGTAGCTCTCTTACAACATGCCTAACTCACTCATAATCACAAAATGCTTTGTAAATGAGAGAGAGAAAGGGGCTCAAAGGGTTGTAGCACACTCAACTATAGCAAGGACCAAGGAGAGCATGAATGAGAAGCCTTGGAATGAACTCCAAGAGGTCCTATTTATATCTAGGGGAGCTCCTTTAAGTGTGGGATCACTTAAGAATGAAAAATAGCCATTTTACAACTTGTAACAGATCTATTTTTGTTTCTAACAACTCTCTAATGATTGGAATAACTTTTTATGTATTTTTCGTACAATACATTTGGTCCGGTTTCAATAAAGATAACTCAACCGATCCACTAACTGACAAAACCAAATTTCAAACTATTGGTCAAGTTTGCCCTGAGGAAACTCGATTGACCAGCTAAATTCCACTTTGTTCAGCAAATTAGTCGGTCGATTTTTGTGAGTGTACAACTCAAGCGATTGATTCATTTCTAAAAATCCATCACTGGTCGGTCAAGATTCAAACTCGACTGAAAAAGTTGTTGTGACAAAATTTTCAAAATGATTTTTGAGTGATCAAATGTTGGAATTAAGTGTCGTTGATTTTTTTCTGATCTTAGTTACAAGTCATATCATCAATACAAATGATTATAAATATATTCTAAGGTGGGTTGGAGTGTTTTCCCAAATTTCACACTTGCATTGCTTTTGACTTGAACTTGGACAAGCTAGGGCTTGTGTAATTTGATTCTTTTCATGTACCTAAAGTCTAAAATCAATCTTAAACAAACATATTAGATACATATGAATGGAATGGTTAAGTCATTATCAAAATATGGACAATGTATAACTTTCAAGTCAACATTCTCTCCCTTTTTGACAATGACAAGCCATTCCTTAACATATTGAAAAGGATGTATAAAGTTATACCTTAGCCTTGTGGATTGTAAGGGGATTCAAAATTTGAACAATGTGAATTGCTCCCCCTCAATCTATGCCCACTCTTACCTACATAGTTAGTCTATCTACACAAAACTATATGACATGTATACTACATGTTCCTTTAGCAAGTCACATGATAGAACATATACTAGACAAGAAAAGGATCGCATAGCCACTAAAAGCAATATGGTTGAGCTTCAAAACATTGAACTTCTCTCCCTCTTTTGGCATTATCAAAAAGGAAGGGTGGGGGGTTAGAAAAGCACAGAAATGAGTCTTCTCCAAGCACAACCAAAAACATCCAATGACATGATAAAACATGCAACCACATAACACACATCAAATAGAGATGAGAGAGAAACAAGAAACTTATGGCATAATCAAAACATGGGTAACATACCACCAACTCATGAGATATAATCAACCAGAGAGTAAGGGTACATATTATTAAGATTACAACACATAAGCATGTTCTCAAGGAAACTACAAACCAAAATGATGAAAACAACATGATGATGAAAATAGTACATCTCAGATAATGTGCCTAGATGTTTTAAGTACAAAATAGTCTAGAGTGATATATATGATCAACATATAAAGACTAAAATATAAAACATCTAAACATATAGGCTATTGAACTCCAGAGGGTCATCATCATCATCAGAAGCTTCAGGCTCATAGTCATCATCTCCATCTAAAGGTGCAGTAGAGGCAACAACTTCACCTTCATCACCAGATGCACCAACAAAGCAATCATCAGAACGATCAGAACCATCCTCTCCATAATCCTCAGATGCCTCCTCATCAGCAACAACAACTTCCTCATCAACCTGGTATGGCATATCCTCATCGGAAAAAGGACCGAAACCATGACCAAGCCATATGGAATTCTTCTTATCCCAAGACATACCAAGGTCATGCAACTCCTGGGCTTGAGGGAAAGTGGGAGTAGAGGTGACAAGTCATGTAAGCAAGGTAGCTATAGGACCAAAAGGGAGAGGTAGAGCTCCAAGGGTAGAACCACCAACAACAGAGGGTGTAGCAACAGAAGTAGCATGTGGAGGGTAGGGTAGAAGTGATTATATGCATAAGATGCATAATCACCACCTGGGTAGGGATGGTAGGAAGGATAAGGATGGGCACATGATAGGTTCATGGTAGACATGATAGCAAAAAGATCCTGATGCAGATGCTCCTGAATCTGATGGTTGTGCACCTACCGATGCATCATGTAACCCATGAGGGTTTCATTTGATACATTGTACGAGGCACAGGTAGGTCAGGATCATTGAGGAGGTGGAGGTTCCTGGATAGAGGTAGAGGCTCTAGGTGTGTTAGAAGAAGATGGAGGCAAACTTTTCTTGATTGTTGTCTCACTGATACAGACTCTTTTTCAAGTAGGTTTGTAATGAAGATCATGAAAAAGAGACTTTCCAGTGGCAGATTGAAAAAGACCACAAATCAGAGCTGAGTAGGGTGGGTGGGTACCTCGGATGTTCTTCCTAGAGTCGAAGCAGGTCATGTGGTGGAGAACATATCTAGACCACTTGACTCTGATGTTTTTTAGAAGGCAAAACATAATCACTATGGTATTCTCTGCAATTTTAGTTTGATTTTTCTTGGGGTGAATATTGTAGTTGACTACCAGAGTGAGAATGTGGTTTTTCAGGTCCAAAGCAGATGAAGGTAGGATGGACTTCTTCCTATAGGGAAACTTAGGCTTCTTCAAGAACTTACATATGTCAGAGTGAGTGATATCATATTGTTTGTAGAAGGCCCAGGGTCTAGGAGGTCAAAATACTCAGGGTAATCCTTCCTCCATGTGTTGGTTACCTCAATACCAGAGAGAAAGATATTCAAGGTATTTTCTGAGATTTTGAATCTCTTACCAACAATCATGGAAGTAAGAATTACTTGAGTATTGGATGGGGGTATAAGAGTGTCATAATTACATGACATATTTGCATAGAACTCATGAACTACCTTAGTGCTTGTAATGGAGTTGTTATAGCACTGACATTTGACACTCATGGCTGAGAGGTGGTAGTCATACAACAACTCGGCTACCATATCTATGACCTTTTGTCTACATGGATGAGGCTCAAATAATACATGAAAAGGGAAGGGGTTCCTAGGAAGGATGTTACACCTGCATCCCATAATTACCACTAATCATGAGATTAGGGCATAAGTTTAAGGATTTTACTTAATACAAGTTGACTCGCAATTATCATTATTTTTTTCCTTTATTTCAAACTCTTTGTTTTCTCACATTCAATCACATAAACAAACTTTATAAGAGAATCAAAATTTGATTACTCTAACATGATCTCAACATTAATGATACACATCCATACATTCATTCTGTTTCTCACACTTCCATGTACATACAACATGATGATTGGATACATTCTCTCTTAATAAGGAAACAAAGATACAAATCATCATTTAGAACTCTCTCTCAACTCTATAAAAGGACCTAGAATGTCAGGGACCGACTGAACTCAACTGATTCTGATACTTAGCTCTTGTATCGGATCTACTCTGGCATTGACATTCTTCAAGTCCATGTAGTTTCCCTAAAAATTGTGAGTAGAGGGGTGAGCCTACTCGCTCAGTGAATGAGTAATTCATAGAAATAGTTTAAAGTACTTCAATAATTACACATATACTAATTAGCAACTGATATCAATTATAATAGCAATAAGCTTTAAAGAGACTAATCATTCACAAACATAAATATGGCAAAATACTCTAGACATCTACAAGAGTGAATCAATATATGAACATTCTTGATTGATCATAAAGAGAACTAATGATTCAGAAACATACAAAGAATAGTTGAATAACTGCACACACTTGATTAAGCTCTCATTCATCTTATCATGCCCTGAACCCACATGAGGTGTACCACAACATGTGAAAGAATCACATCAAGCTATGATCTCATTGATAAGGCTTAGAAGCATGCCCATGTTCCTAAGCCTATCTCTTGAGTAAGACCTCGTCTGCAGCAGGCCTTGGCACGTCTGCCTCTTGACGGATAATGGGAGCAGTTGGATATCTCAGACTCCACCTCTCAACTTGGGTACTCAGGCGGTGAGTCAAAGCCCTCAGGCTTATTGTGCATCCGTGGACCTACTGACCACTAATCACTCAACATGTAGCATAGGTACTACCGGCATCTCCGGTTGGTATTGGGTACCACGCAACTATAAGGAGTCTTCCCTACTGGTCAAGACCCCCACACCCTACTGGTGCGCTCTAGCTTTTCTCAATTTGGAATACCTCCAATCGGGAAACCGTTTCATCCTCACAGTGCAGACCTCATGCTATGAGGATTCTATAGTGTTCAGAGCATCTACATGTCTAATTCACTCTTTAAATTCACAATTCAATCATCACATCAACATATCTTAGTTCAGCTTTGTAAACCATTCATTTCATAAACCATCTGGTAACATTTACCACAACTGAACCGTTAAATATAACCACATCTCATATTGAGAAACATTAATATCACTATACTTGATTCACTGAACACCCTATCCTTAGGGTTTTATTTACCTCATTCACTTATCACATGACTCACATAAGGATTTAATACATCATATCATCATTCAATAAAGATTTCTCTCAACAGTTCACCTATATTCAAATATATATGTGAAACCCTATAATGAACCAAACTAGGGTTTCCACGCCATTTACTAAAACATCATACATTAAGAATAACACTGAATCAAGATGTCTATTTGCAAACATCCAACTTTACATTCATTTAGGGTTCCACCCTCCATACTGATATATCAAGCAAACATTGATATCATCGAATGAAATGCAAGATCTTATCTGACATATATGAAATACACATACAAATAAAACAATCATTCGTAAGCAAGGAGATTCAACTAGGAAAACTTTTTTATTCAATTATACAACAATTTTAGTCATAACTGAATACCCTAAATTTTAGTTTACTCTTATAACCTCTACAAATACTTTAAGAATTATCATTTAGATGGATTGCATCCATTTATAATATCATTTCATCATCTAAAATTCATCACAACAGATAAATAATGCATTTCATATCAACTTGCAAAAGTTAGATCAAATAGACCATTTAGGGTTTGTAGTCGCATACTAAGCAATTGAAAATTATTGATAATTTAACTCATTTTCGTGCAATCTACTATTAAAGGAAGTACCCACTCACCCTAAGGTGTGAAACACCTTAAAAACATAGCCCATATCTAAATATCTTGAATCCATATCAAAACTCTAGAAAATGACCAGATTCTTCTTCCTTTCATCCCTAAAGATGGTATACTGTAGGTAGAAGATGAAAATCAGAGGTTAAGCCAAATCTCAGATTCATTGGATTAGGGATTCTGAGCAAGGGGAAATGAGGAGGAGGAAGAATCGATGGTTAAAACTACTTACCAAGTCGAATCTATGACAACCCTTTTGGATTTATGCTGTTCTTCACATTCTTCCCCAAAAATCACCCTAGAAATTGCCTTCTAGGTTTCAATCTCATAGAGCAAGGTGTCTAAGATGATAGAGATTGAATCGTGGTTCCAACACACTTTGTTTCATTAAAAATAGATAAGTATAGCCTGAGATATGATCATTTGATGATTGGCTGTCCTCGGCAGCATCGGTCGCGGTCACGACACACAATGTAGCGTCATGGTCACGACATCGGTCATCGTGGCATATGATGCAGCATCGCGGTCGCGGCATCGGTCGCGGTCGCAGCACACGACGCAGCGTCGCGGTCACGACACACTATACATGTTTACTAAAAAGGGCATAACTCTCTCATTTTAACTCTGATTTGGTCATTATTTTTTTGTTGGATTCATAATTGAATTATCTACAATACTAAAATATTATTTTGATAATATTCTCAAATAAAAAGTTATTTATTAATTATTTCATCCAATATCATTAACTCTCTTCTTACATACATGTATGGGTTAATGCGATATTAACTCCAACTCTGATCTTTATAGTATGATTAAGTCATGATTATGAGTTGCCCAAACAAGTATTTAAGGTTACCAAATTTAAGATAAAGTACAAGATAAAATATTACTAACAAAACATGACAAGCATTAAGATTATCTTAAATCTCTAGGATTACCAGCTAAGCTAGGAATAGGTTGTAACAAAGGAGCTCCTTATACCTATTTATAGATTCATTAGAGACAAAGAAGGTATCATAGAAAGGAATAAGGTGAGAGTTGTATGAAGAGGATGGTGCTATGGAAGGGGCGGCTCTCTTTCTCCTATTGGAAGCCATGGAGGTGGAAAGAAGGAAAATGAGAGGTCAAAAACGAAGGAAACATCACAAAAAATCAACCAAACACCTCGGGATGATGGCAAGAGAGCTAGGAAGGTCAAGAAAGGGCTGGCTAGGGCTAGGAAAGGGAAGGTCGGGGCTAGGGCTAAGATCTTGAGGGAGCTGGATAAGGAATCAGTCAATTTTTCTCTAGTTGAGAGGGAGAAATGGTGAATGTGTAGCGTGGTTATGGGCAATAACCCTGATTATATGTGCATGGTGGTTGTGTGTCTATTTCTTGTTCTATTTCAGTTTGCATACTGATCCTCTATCTTATCTTCTAATTGTAAAAATATTATTCGTTCCTACCTTTGCTCCCCTCGAATGTAACTCGAGGTTTCTCCATAATCATGTAATAGTAGAATAGTTTACTTTCTTGATACGACAAAGAAGAAGACGCTCAACACCAGGCCAACTGATCATCTCGAAGGAAAATCGATCGGATGGAGGACTGAGGAGGATAAGCTGAACCGATTGATTGGTGGAGCCGAACGGTCGACTAAAGAACCCAGAAGACGGTGGACCACTGACCAGACGATTGGTGTGATGACCAACTGACTGGCCAGGAGGCAAGCTGACCGAATCAAGGGTTGAAACGGTCAACCCAGATTGGCAAGCACATATCTTCATCAACAATAGGTTTCTACATGAGATGTAGACCCTAGGTTGTGGTAATTCCTTGTGTCTCTAAGGAATTACATTAGAATGGTCAAAACCATCACATTTTGTTTATTGCATGTTTTTTGTGGGATCTAGCATGTATATGATATGTACTATATATGTGGTGATTGGATAAAGTATATGCATATCTCGTGGAAGTGTGATGATAATAATGTGAGTCTTAGATGCTTTCCATAAGCAACATACATGAAAAGATTGATCGACTAAATGTGAGCACCTCAAGGGTGGTTCACTGTCTATCTCGCGGAAGTGTGATGGTAATAATGTGGGTTGTCAAGTGGGGTACATTATTATCATTTTGAATTTTGTATCAGGCTTAATTGTGTGTCCTTAATGAGATTAAGCACTAGAAGCATGTAGATGACTATGGCAAGGAGTCACACATATCATCTATCCAAGAATTGCATATGATGCAATTGGAAAAAGTTGCCTACCTTAATTATTGACTATGGACATTGGAGTTGGCTGGGTAATAGTTGAATTATTTTGGATCTTGGCTCACTAGAAGGTTGTACATTGCAATCTTCAAAATTTATATGTACAGGCTATCAATTTGAATAAAATAGTGGGATCAATAATTAATTAAAGGCCTAATTAAATATCTTCAAATATATTTCAAATCAAACCAAATAAATAGGGTTTTTGAAAAAATGCAAAATGTTCTCGTATAGAATGGAAATTAAATAATCACTGTGAATGGTCCTTAGGAAGGACAAACTTAGCGGGACAAATTTCTACGACTGGTTCTAAACTTTGAGAAGGGTTCTCAATGAAGAGTGCAAGCACTATGTCCTAGAAATGCCAGTGCCAGAAGTACCTGCTCCTAATGCACCTAAGGCTAAAGTGGATTCTTACTAGAAGCATGTCAAAGATGCCTTAGACACAAAGTACCTTATGCTAAGCTGCATGAACTATGAGTTGCATGAGTAGTGTGAGGACATGGGGATTCTTGAGATGGCACTTGTTAAAGAGAAAGGAGATAACACAAATATATATAAGGAGAGTAGAAGAGCACAGATAGGGGCTTGTCCAAGCATAGAAAGAAAAGCAAGTTAAAGCATATACTTGAACAACCTAAAATGCAAGATAAGGTGCTGCAGAAAAATAATAAAACACAACTTTGACCCTCAAGATGACAGAATTTGCCCAAAAAGTGTCAGGGCTCATGGCAAAGCGATGAGCCTTGCTCAGAAGGTCATTTCTGCATAAAAATACTACTTTTACAGCAAAAATTGAAACTGAAGCAAAAGTTGCATGAAATCCAAAAATGCTCCAATTTCTAAATACAATATATATCTATATATCCTGCATCATAATGTTATGCAAGCAACTCAAGATAATAGATATGCAATTCAAGAAACAAGCTTGAGCAAGTTTGAAACAAGATACAAGCATATCATATAGTGAAATACCACTAGATGAGAAAATGTTACCAATTATAAACAAGGTTAGAACTACATGTATGTGAACTACTAGTAGATGTTATCACAAGTTAGGACTACTAGTAGGATCCAGATCATAGCGAAAGATGCACAAGTTAAACAACAAGCTATGAGTAGATGTAGAGATATATCCAAACAAAGAGATATGCAATTTTAGAAGCATGAAATGATATAACTCACTAGATATGCATCCTTACCATAAGATGATTACCCCTAAGAACCTCAAGGTTGTATCAAAACAAGATATACACCTAGATAGATGTAGCAAGTTAGAGAGTACAATAGAAGCAATTTTAGACACAACCAAGAGATCCAAAGATATCATCATCAAAACCTGCAAAACAACACAAAGCAAATAATTGCAACATATAGATATACCAATTTAGAGCAATTAGAGTGATAGAGTTATAAGAAAGATAGGAAATTTAAAACATGGCAATATGCATATATAAAGGATCCAAAGGAGTTCCATAGAATAAGGCTATTTGGTTGAGAAAATCTAGTTCAGAGGGAAATTCTCATCCAATAAGCCAATTGTGTATTCTGTGCACAATGTTATCAGTCGAGTTTTGTGTATTGACAACTTGACCGATGACAGCTGCTAGCAACATCCATTGGTGGCCATCGTTCGAGTTTCAAATAGGACAAACTCGACCGACAGAGCTGCTGTCAAAAGGCACATATATTTCATAAAAATGTATTTAGAGGCATGCTAAAGATATAAGCCATATCCAAACATGTGTAAGCAAGTTAGTAATGCACTATGAAAGCATTAGAAACAATTTTTGAGCAAGAATGTGAAGAGAAACACAAAGTACCACTTTTGACTCAAAAACCATATGTATAGTGCACACTAACTTGAAAAAAACAAGTTAGATAAGGTTATAAGAAAGAAAAACATTACATTTGTTCTTACCATTCCTTTTTCCATTTGTTGTCACCCTCTACACATCTCACCTTTCTTCTTTCATATAGATTGAGAAGTCAATTTGCAATTCAATAGCTCAAGTCAATCCATTTTCTAGTACCTACAAGAAGAAAGATGAAATGGTCCCCAATCATGTTTTTGGGTCCGGAGGGGTTAGTTTAGCAACCCAAGTCCTATTGCTCTTGGGTGCTTTCCTAAAGGGACAACAAGTAGAATAATGACCAAAATCATTGCAATAGTTACATGTGCCCATAGTCTTGGAACTAGAGGATTCTCCATGGAATATTGGAGGTCCTTTACCTTTGTTGTTCCTTTGACTAATATCATATCCTAAACCATGTCTACCAATTTGTTTAGTAGTGTGGTGTAGGATATCATTAAGGCTCTTCTTACCAACTAAGAATCTTTGCAAAGTAGATCTCAAACCATCATTATCATGCATAAGAGAAGTAATAGTAGAAGACAAATGATTGATATTATCTCTAGCATGCAAAAGATCATTTTCTAAGCAAAGAGCTTTAGTTAAATAAGAATCTCTATCAATATGAAGAGCAGCAACATCATTCTCTCTACTAGTAGAACTAGAACAAGATTCATGCACATTGATTTTAGCAAACAAGGAGACATTTTCTGTTTCAAGCAAAGAAATCTTATAAAGATAAACACCATTTTCATATTCTAATCCTTGCAAAGAAAAATATTTGTCCTTGTTTTGATATTTAAGAACATCAATATCATGCATGAGAGAATCAACAATGAAAGTATGCTCTTCATTAGAACTATGCATAAGAGGTTGAGCTTCTAGAAATCTAATCTTATCAAGCAAACTAGCATTTTCCAGTTTAAGAGAATCTACTTGACTAAGACAATCATTTTTATCATCAAGCAAGAAAGAATTAGCATGTTCAAGATCATCTAGTTCTACATGCAAATTATCAATAATTCTAGCAAGCTTTTTCTTTTTCCTTTTATAAGACTTAAGAGAGGCACAAGTATCATGAATAATAGCAATCAAAGATTCTTTATCTAAGGAGTTTAGATTTACCTCACTTGAGTCCTTTCTTGTTGATGCCATGAGAGCAAAATGACATTCTCCTTCTTCACTAGAGCTTGATCTTCCACTTGACTCTTCACTTGGTTCTTCACTTGAGCTTGAGTTGGAGGAGTCACTTGAGCTTGAGTGGCACTTATCTTCTCTTTTCTTGTGATGATGGGTCTTTATAACTTGTGGGCAATCTATCTTGAAGTGACCCTTCTTTCCACACTTGAGGCACCAGATGGAGGAGGACTTGTCTTTGTAGAGTTTACCCTTGGAGTACATGACATTTTCTTCAACTTGAGAGGATAGAGAAGCTTGACCAACAATAGCCTTGATTTGAGCTTTGATTTCATCCTTCTTCATTCTCTTGAGTTCTTTCTCTTCGTGTCTTTCTACTTCCTCCCTCTTGTCAAGTGTGGCTTCATGTACTTGTAGATTTCCAATGAGCTCTTCAATAGGGACATCATTAAGAGACCTTACTTCTTCAATAGAAGTCACCTTGTATTCCCACTACTTGGGAAGAGTTATAAGGATCTTTGAGTTGATCTCTCCTCTAGACATAGGATGACCTAGAATAGAAAGACCATTCACAATGGTGTTGAGCCTTGAGTACATGTTGGCTACCCTCTCCTCATTTCCCATCTTGAAGTTCTCAAGCAGCCCTTTGAGCATGTAGACTTTGCTTTCCTTCACTTGATATGTCCCTTCATAAGTGATGCATAACTTTCTCCATACCTCATAGGTTGTTTCACATGAAGAAATCCAGTTGAACTCGGTGGGGGTCATGGAGGCATAGAGGATGTGCATGGCTCTAGCATTCAAGGTTGCTTTCTTCAAGGTAGCTTCATCCCATTCTTCAATCTCTGTCTTTGGTAGCATGTATGGGTTGTTCACCATTTGCCACATCTCAAGACTTGATCCTTGGATGTATAATTGAAGCCTTCTTCTCCAATAGAGGAAATTGCTCCCATAAAAGATTGGTAGGCTGATCAAGTATCTCCCTCCTTGGTAGTCACCCATCTTCTCCTATTTGTTGAAGTATGCTTGGAGAAACCCGCTCTGATACCAATTGTTGGATCCTAGATAGGTGATTAGATGCTCTAGAGGGGGGAGTGAATAGAGTTAAATGCACTTAAACAAAATTCATTAGACATTCAAGATATATCACAAGATAAGGTTGTTAAATAGGAAATTTGTGTGCAACTAAAACATGCATATCAAGGGAGAGAGAGATTGAACAAACACCAATTGACAAGCTGTTTAGAGTGGTTCAACACTTCAAACTAGAAGTGAGTCAGTCCACTAGCTAGAGAGGTCAACCTCTAGGATTTCTTAACCTTTCACCTTCATTATATTCATTATGAGAGATACAATACATGACCACCAAAGGACTTACCTATCCAATACAAAGAGTCTTCAACCTTACCACAGACTTACCCACTTTTCAAGGAGTCTTCTGCCTTCTTCCAAGGACTTACCTACTCTTACACAAGTCTTCAGCCTTGCAGGGATTACCCACTCTTCTTAGATCTTCCGCCTTTGACTTCACCTTCACTCAGAGAAGCTTCCACCAAGGACTTACCCACTTGAGTAAGGAGTCTTCTTCCTTCACCAAAGGCTTACCCACTCTAGCTCCAAGTCTTCAACCTTGATCTTCACCAAGGGATGCCTTCCCTTGTTCTTCTTCACCTCTCTTAGCTAAGAGAGAGAACCTTCATCTTCATGGTTGAAATGTGAGATAGGGAGGTGGTGGAAGTGAAAGCCTCACAAGATATACATGTAGGACGAGCTCTCTTACAAATCTCCTACTCACTCTAATGGATGTAGCAAGTCATTAAGCTTAGAGAGAGAGAGAGGAGGCTGTAGGAAGCACTCAACTATAGAATAGGAACCTCACATAGAGTTTGCATTGAATGCTCAACCTTGGAATGAATCCCAAGGGGTCCTATTTATAGATGGGGATGCCTCTTAGCCTTTGGAAACACTTGAGAATGAAAACTAGCCATTTTGTGGCTTGCAACGTATATATTTTCACTTGTTGCAACTCTACAACGGTTAGAAGCACTTTTCTGTAGTTTTTTGTATAATGCAATCGGTCGAGTTTCAATAAGGGTAACTCGACCGATAGAGTAAAAGACAAAGCTGATATTTAGACCATCGGTCGAGTTTGTCCTGGGGAAACTCGACTAACGAATGAAAATCGAATTGGTCAGGTACTCCATCGATCGAGTTCTATGAAGTGTAAACTCGACTGATCAAAATTCATTTTCAAGATCCAATCAGGATCGGTCGAGTTTGCAACTCACAAAACTCGACCGATGAATAGCCTGATGTGAATTTTGGAAAATGGCTTTTGAGTGCTTAAACATTCGATCTAAGTGCTCCTGATTTTTTCTAAGCTTAATTACAAGTCATACAATCATTATAAGTGATTTAAAACATGATTCTAATGGATTTACATCATATTACAAAAACATGCACTTGTATTGACTTTGACTTGTCTTTTCTCCAATTTGATATGCAAAAGTTAGGGCATTTGGAGTGTGTCTATACCTAATCTGAAAATACTCAAGTAGAGACATTAGACACCAATATGTGGAATGGTTAGTCATCATCAAAACACGGGTTTAGTCAATTTAGATGTGAGTCAACATTGACCTAATTGACCTTGAGTCAACATTCTCCCCCTTTTTTAAGATGAAAAACCATTCCATAAATGTATTGAAAGCTTTTAAGTAAAATCATACCTTCGGAGAAACCTAGGGGTTTCAATAGGATTGAGCTCATATGCTCCCCCTCAATTGATGCGCATGGAGTTCTCATGCTCCCCCTCAATTGATGTTATTTCTCCTGCATGGTTAGCTTTCATAACATTTATAGAATGCTATGTCTTCTACTCATATATGTTCTACACATATATGTCTTCTCCCATTTACCTTCTCCCCTTTATATGGACATACTTCTCCTCTTCATGTAAGACATGCCTTCTTCCTCTTTTAAAAGAAGACATACCTTTCTCCCCCTTTATCATTTCAAAAAGTGGGGGTATGAAGAAATAAGAAATATCACTTGTTAAAGAGAAAGGAGACAACACAAATATATATAAGGAGAGTAGAAGAGCACAGATAGGGGCTTATCCAAGCATAGAAAGAAAAGCAAGTTAAAGCATATACTTGAACAACCCAAAATGCAAGATAAGGTGCTGCAAAAAACAATAAAACACAATTTTGAGCCTCAAGATGACAGAATTTACCCAAAAAGTGTCAGGGCTCATGGGAAAGTGATGAGCCTTGCTCAGAAGGTTGTTTCTACATAAAAAACACTACTTTTGTAGCAAAAGTTGAAACTAGAGCAAAAGTTGCATGAAATCCAAAAATGCTCCAATTTCTACATACAATGTAGATCTATGTATCCTGCATCATAATGTTATGCAAGCAACTCAAGATAGTAGATATATAATTCAAGAATCAAGCTTGAGTAAGTTTGAAACAAGATAAAAGCATATCATATAGTGAAATACCATTAGATGAGCAAATGTTACCAATTATAAACAAGGTTAGAACTACATGTATGTGAACTACTAGTAGATGTTATCACAAGTTAGGACTACTAGTAGGATCTAGATCATAGCGAAAGATGTACAAGTTAAAGAGAAAGCTATGAGTAGATGTAGAGATATATCCAAACAAAGAGATATGCAATTTTAGAAGCATGAAAGGATATAACTCACTAGATATGCATCCTTACCATAAGATGATTACCCCTAAGAACCTCAAGGTTGTATCAAAAAAAGATATACACCTAGATAGATGTAGCAAGTTATAGTACAATGAAAGTAATTTTAGACACAACCAAGAGATCCAAAGAGATCATCATCAAAACCTACAAAACAACTTAAAGCAAGTAATTACAACATATAGATATACCAATTTAGAGCAATTAGAGAGATAGATTTGTAAGCAAGATAGGCAATTTAGAACATGGCAATATGCATATATAAAGGTTCCAAAGGAGTGCCATAGAATAAGGATATTTGGTTGAGAAAATCTAGTTGAGAGGGAAATTCTCATCCAATAAGCCAACTGTGTATTCTGTGCACAGTGTTATCAGTCGAGTTTTGTGTATTGACAACTCAACCGATGACAGCTGCTAGCAACACCCATTGGTTCCCATTGGTCGAGTTTTATATAGGACAAACTCGACCGATAGAGCTGCTGTCAAAAGGCACATATATTTCATAAAAACATATTTAAAGACATGCTAAAGATATAAGCCATATCCTTACATGTGTAAGCAAGTTAGTAATGCACTATGAAAGCATTAGAAATAGTTTTTGAGTTAGAGTGTGAATAGAAACACAAAATACCACTTTTGACTCAAAAACCATATGTATAGTGCACACTAACTTGACAAAAACAAGTTAGATAAGGTTATAAGCAAGAAAAACATTACCTTTTTTCTTACCATTCCTTTTTCCATTTGTTGTCACCCTCTGCACATCTCACCTTTCTTCTTTCATGTGGATTGAGAAGTCAATTTGCAATTCAATAGCTCAAGTCAATCCATTGGAAAGTACCTACAAGAAGAAAGATGAAATGGTCCCCAATCATGTTTTTGGGTCCGGAGGGGTTAGTTTAGCAACCCAAGTCCTATTGCTCTTGGGTGCTTTCCTAAAGGGACAACAAGTAGAATAATGACCAAAATCATTGCAATAGTTAAATTTGCCCATATTCTTGGAACTAGAGGATTCTCCATGGAATATTGGAGGTCCTTTACCTTTGTTGTTCCTTTGACTACTATCATATCCCAAACCATATCTACCAATTTGTTTAGTAGTATGGTGTATGATATCATTAAGGCTCTTCTTACCAACTAAGAATCTTTGCAAAGAAAATCTCAAACCATCATTATCATGCATAAGAGAAGTAATAGTAGAAGACAAATGATTGATATTATCTCTAGCATGAAAAAGATCATTTTCTAAGAAAAGAGATTTAGTTTAATAAGAATCTCTATCAATATGAAGAGCAGCAACATCATTCTCTCTACTAGTAGAACTAGAATAAGATTCATGCACATTGATTTTAGCAAACAATATCAGACAGACCCACCATGAGAGTGATACATGAATACCATAGAATGGTAGTCATAGTAAGATCTTAATGTGATAGTGGTGATTGTGGTTCCTAGAACTAAAGTCACTAGACTAATCACATGTTATTCGGTGTACTTAGACATCATCTAATGTAACCACTACTACAGAAACGTCATTCAATGTCACTTTTCTGGGTGTCAGTTTTTTAGGAAAACCGACGCCTATACTATTCAACGTCGGTTATTTAGGAAAACCAATGTCTATATTCGAAGACCAGCCAGACACAGGTACCGCTTTGTATTCAGCGTCGGCTGGGTATAACAAACCGACGCCTAAAATCATCCGTGAAATCCAATTTTCGAGCGAAAAAAATTTTGGCCCCAAAGTGTCACATACAGCGTCGGTTGTTTAACTAATAACCGACGCCTATATAAGATGAAAATTTGCGCGAAAAGTTCCACTTTCGGTGTCAGTTATCCTTTGATAACTGACGCTGATAATGGTTCCCGTCAAATAATTTAGGGCAAAGATTGTCTAATTAGACGTCGGTTGTTTACTATCAACCGACACTGAAGAGTAAACGACGTCGGTGTTGTATATAACCGACGTTGTTGACAAACTTAATAGACACGTATCACCCGAATCTTCCCCCTTTCTTCTTGTTTCATTGCGATAATTTTCTCTTGTGCTGCTGCTCGCCTAAAATTGCCCGACGACCCTCGTTGTTGCTCGTCGCCGCTACTGTTGGTGCGCCTTTGCTTGCCGCCGCCGCCACTGCTGCTAGTTCTCCTGCTGCCGCCGCTCGCCGCCACTGCTTCTCTGCTCTTCTCTGCTGCTCTGCTCTTCTCCTGGTGCCACTTCTGCTCGCCGCTCTGCTCTGCTCTTCGCCTGCTCGCCGTCACTACTGCCGCCGCTCGCTGCCGCTCTTCTCCACGCTAGCTCCAGGTAGCCCTAACCTCTTTGCTTCCTTCTCCCTAGCTCCTTACCAATAGCAAGCACGGCCATGGCTGTGTTGGCCTACCACGGCCGTGCTGGACAACACGACCGTGGTAGGCCAACACAACCACGACCGTGGTAGGCCAACACAGCCACGGTCGTGCTTGCTGTTGGTAAGGATATGAACAAATTTTTATGTAATGCTTTATGTAAATCCTAGGATACGAACAAATCTTTTGCTTGCATATATTTGTGCTTCTAATTCTAATGTTTGACCTAATTCAGTAAATTTTGATGCATGTTGAAATAAGATTTAAACTTGTCCATTCTAGCATCCTAATTTGATTTGATTAAACCTAACATTGATGAAACCCTAACATCAATTGTGATGAAACCCTAACATTAATTGTGATGAAACCCTAACATGTACATATCTATTATTGTATTTGTCGGCCTAGAAACTCGTCCAAGATTTACTCATTAGGAGTAAATCTTGGATAGTCCCCGGTTTGGGACTATACTTGAACACTTAATCTCACTTAGGATGTAAGTGTATAATGTGTATTGGGTTTTTGAGAAAATTTTGATACCATTTCCCCGTTTGTTCTCTAAGTACATATGTACTTAGAGAACAACGGAGAAATGCTGCCGAAATTTTCTTGAAAACCCAATACACATTATACACTTACTAGTGAGATTAGGTGTTCAAGGATGGGATAGGTGGTACACATTTATTATATATAAGATTGACATCACGTGTTTGTTGGCCTAGAAACCCGTCCAAGATTTACTCATTAGGAGTAAATCTTGGATAGTCCCCGGTTTGGGACTGTTCTTCAACACCTAATCTCACTTAGGATGTAAGTGTATAATGTGTATTGGGTTTTCGAGAAAATTTCGGTAGCATTTCCCCGTTTGTCCTCTAAGTACATATGTACTTAGAGAACAGCGGGGAAATACTGCCGAAATTTTCTTGAAAACCCAATACACATTATATACTTACTAGTGAGATTAGGTGTTCAAGGATGGGATAGGTGGTACACATTTATTATATATCAGAATGACATCACATGTGTTTGTTGGCCTAGAAACCCTGAATTTCACTACTACAGAACATGTCTTTGGCGTCAGTTGTTTATGCCCTTTTAGCGACGGTTCTCAAGCGACGCCTATGTGGGCGCCACTAAAGGTCAAACTCTTCGGCGTCAGTTTTATAACTGACTCCAAAAGGCTTCACGCCACCGAAAACGCGCCAGCAGGGCACCGATAGGCGGTACACATTTATTATATATCAGAATGACATCACATGTGTTTGTTGGCCTAGAAACCCATCCAAGATTTACTCATTAGGAGTGAATCTTGGATAGTCCCTAGCAGGGCATCGATAGGTGGTACACATTTATTATATAGAATGAATGACACCACATGTATTTGTTAACCGTAGACCCTAATCTTGTCCTAATATATACTTGTTTTCTCTTTGATCATAGAATGGATAGATCATGGATGTCCATTCACAATCACTGCACCCTAGAGTTTATATCTGGTCTTGATCAGTTTATTAGATTTGTCGAGGAACATAGGAAAGAACCTAGAGATAGGTTCTACTGTCCATGTAGGCATTGCGGTAACAATTTGAAAGTCAGCACTGGTGACGAAATCAAAAGTCATGTCATGTACAACGGGATTGTACAAGGCTATACATAATGGCACTGGCATGGAGAGATTTCAAACTTGAAACCAGTGGATGTCGATAGCAGTGCTTGGGTGGAAGAAGAAATTGCCTCCGATGATGTAGATGTGAACGAACCAGTTCCAGTAGACATCGTTGATGCGATGCTGGATAGTTTTAGGGTAGAGCACACTGATCCACCTCCTATCTTTAGAAACATTGTGCATGATGCCGAGATACTGTTATACACATGATGTGCTAATTTTACGAAGCTTAGCGTTGTGTTGAGATTGTATAAGTTGAAAGCTAACAATAGATGGAGCGACAAAAGCTTCACTTCATTGTTGACTTTGTTGAAAGAAATGCTTCCTGAAGGAAACGAGCTGCCAATCTCAACATACCGGGTAAAGAAATTGTTGTGCCCAATGGGAATGGAGGCCAAGAAGATACACGCATGCCCGAATGATTGTGTATTATTTCAAAAGGACTATGTGGATTTGAAAGATTGTCCAAAATGTGGCGCATCACGGTATAAATTGACGACTTCGGGGGAGTCCAAAACTAGTTCTCCTACCAAGGTGATGTGGTATCTACCTATAATATCACAGTTTCAATGCTTGTTTGCAAATCTGAAAGATGCGAAGAATTTGAGGTGGCATGCAGATGTTAAGAAAAATAATGATGGGATCCTACGACATGCGTATGATTCCCCACAGTGGAAGAAGATTGATCTATTATACCCCAAATTTGGTGAAGAAGATAGGAATCTAAGACTTGGGCTTTGTACAGATGGGATGAATCCGTACGAGACATTGAGCAGCCAACATAGCACTTGGCCAGTCATGCTTGTTATATACAATCTTCCTCCCTGACTATGTATGAAAAATAAGTACGTTATGATGTCGGTGTTGATATCAGGCCCTAAACAACCCAGAAATGATATCGATGTTTATCTTGAACCTCTGATTGATGACTTAAAGAAACTTTGGGCTGAAGGTGTGATGACCTATGATGCTTCAGTAAGAGAGACATTTCGTTTGCACACTATGTTGTTTTGCACTATTAATGACTTTCCAGCATATGGGAATTTGTCTGGATATAGTGTCAAAGGAGCTAAAGTGTGTCCTATATGTGAAGAAAACACTGATTCAATAAGACTAAAACATGGCGGAAAGATTATATATCTTGGTCATCGAAGGTTTCTTTCAAAATTCCATCTGTATCGTAGGAAGAACAAAGCATTCAATGGATGGAATGATGAACGAAGTGCACCTAAACCTATACCAGGGAATGTTGTTTATGAAAGAGTAAAAGACATTGTCAATGAATTTGGTAAGAAATCACAATGTAGTATGGCCACACGGAGTGACAATTCTTCATTCAAGAAGAAGTCAATATTTTGGGATCTTCCTTATTGGAGTTCTTTGACAGTCAGGCATTGTATCGATGTAATGCACGTTGAGAAAAATGTCTGTGATAGCGTCATTGGTACTCTGTTAAATATACCAGGTAAGACTAAAGATGGGATAAAATCGAGACTGGACCTACGTGAAATGGGAATAAGGTCAGAATTAACAGAATTACGTGAAATGGGTAATAAAAGAACATACTTACCTCCCGCTTGTTACACATTGTCTAGAAAGGAGAAGAAAGCTTTTTGTGAATGCTTGGCAAATGTTAAGGTGCCACAGGGTTACTCATCCAACATCTGTAGATTGGTATCAATGAAAGATCTGAAGTTGATAGGTCTTAAATCCATGATTGTCACACTCTAATGCAACAAATATTACATGTGGCAATTCGATCTATATTGCCAAAGCATGTAAGGTTTGCAATCACCAGACTTTGTTTCTTTTTCAACAGTCTATGTAGCAAAGTTATTGACCCTGATACTCTCGATAATTTGCAAAGAGAAGTGGTTGTTACCCTATGTCAGCTTGAGATGTATTTCCCTCCTTCGTTCTTTGATATCATAGTACATCTTGTTGTCCACTTGAATAGGGAAGTGAAAATGTTGGGACCACTTATCTTGCATTGGATGTATCCCTTTGAACGATACATGAGCATTTTTAAAGGTGATGTTCAAAACTGTTATCATCCTGAAGGGAGTATTATTGAAGGTTATGTGGCGAGAGAGGTTATGGATTTTTGCAATGACAATCTGAGTGGTAATAACACTCCTGTTAATGACAAGAATATTGAGGAGGGCAAAGGAATTTTGGGATCACGGGTGAAAGTAATCATCCGTGAGAAGTTGAAACAAGCTCACTTGTATATTTTACACAACATGGATGAAGTGAGTGTTTATATCGAGGAACATACCAATTTCATCAAGAGACAACATCCTCGAGCAAGTTCAATGTGTCTTGCTAGAGAGCATAACAAGACTTTTACTAAGTGGTTTGAAGATAAAGTCTTACATCAAGTATCTCAAACACCAAATGATATTACAAAAACTATCAAATGCCTCGCCTTTAAACCAAAACCAAATGTTATGTCTTATGAAGGGTTTGACATTAATGCGTTCACATATTACACAAAGTGCCAAGATGATAAGAGTGTCGTCCAAAACAGTGGGGTCACTCTTCAAGCGTCGACTATGTATTTTGCAAGTGCAAAGGATAAGAGTCCACGTGAAGCTAAAATGTCATATTACGGTGTCATTGAAGACATATGGGAGTTTGACTACATAGATTTCATAACTCCGCTCTTTAAATGTAATTGGGTTGATAACACCAAAGGAGTTATAGTGGATGAATTAGGTTTTACTTTAGTGAACTTTAAAAAGATTGGCGAGAAGGGTGAACCATATATATTGGCATCACAGGCGAAACAAGTATTCTATATCGATGATCCTACAAATGATAAATGATCAGTTGTTCTTCATGGTAAAAGACAATTTATTGAAGATCCTATAAATGAAGAAGAGTACTATGATAAGTATGATGACTCCAGTCCATTCTCAGTTGGGTTGCCAACTCCACAAAATATTGAAGCTAATGATGACTTATATGTGCGCGGAGATCACAATGAATGATTGTTAATTGATAAAAGATCACAATTTTAGAGGCATGCATGTTTATATTTTTATTAAAACTAAATGTTTGCTTTTTTAATATCAATATCATTTTTCAAATTTGATGTTTCATTATCTTCTAGTTAATACAAATGCTAAATGTTTGCCTTTTTAATGACATTTTCAGATGGCTGGCCATGATGAGCATGATGCCCATGATGAGCATGAAGTCCATGGTGAGCATGCTGTCCATGATGAGCATGGCGAGGATACCAATGTAAGTTCTAAAAACATATCCTATATTTCTATAAAATTCATTATCTTCTAGTTATGTCATATATCCTATTTTTCTATATTGGGCTAATTCAGTGTGTTTATTTTTGTCAAATTTTAGTTTGATGTACCCACTACAGCACTGGAGGAACTTGATGCGCATCACCAAAAAACATAACAAGAAAAGGGGCATCACTCTGTTGAAGAAGTTAATAGCACTAAGTGGTAGTGGATCCAGATTGGCTATGGAGTTTGATAATGGAGGAAATGCAATTGGAGTGAACCGCAATAATTTTGTTAACTATCTTGGGGTTGTCACTCAAAGCCATTGTGGTGTTAAGTATGATAATTGGCATAAAGTTCCTCAGGTGAAGAAATACATGATATGGAAGGATTTATGTGTGAGTTATTATTATTTGCAATTCTATTTTGTAGATTACAAATTCTATTATTTGCAATTCTTTTTTTGGATACTAGTTAATAGCAATTCTATTTTACAGAATCTGTTTGCATTGGATGAGAAGTTGCATCGTAAAAGCGTGATGCAACACACTGGAAAGATGTTAAGGAACTATAGGAAAAATCTCAACAGAGAATACATAAAAGATGGTGATAAGAAGAAGAAGTCATCACTTGAACAGTGGAACTTCTTGGACAAAGAAGATTGGGACACATTTGTTGCTTCAAGAAAATCTGAAGAATTCAAGCTATTAAGTGAGGCGCAATTCTATTTTTGGATACTAGTTAATATACGTTGTATTCACCTATTCAAGATTAACATTTAGTGTTACTAATCCAATCATTAATGTGCATACTAACTAGGCCCTCAGTGAGGTGCAAAAAGCAAGGCGTGCACTGAATGTGCATGACCACACTATGGGTCCAAAGGGATATGCAAGCATTCGCCAAAGACTATAGGCGGAGTCTGTTGCTACTCAGGAGTCCTCTACTACATCTGCCACACCCTTGCCTCGCCATGATGTCTGGATAGTTGGGAGGCAAAACAAGAAGGGTGAAATAAAGAAGCATGTAACTGCTGAGGTGGATATGAAAATGGTAAAATACAACTCTTAGAGCAATCGTTTGAATATTGATTATTTGTGGTGTTAACTTACCAATTTTTGTTGATGGTGAATAGTGGGAGTTTCACGAGCAGAGGAAACAAGGCACGTTCATCCCTCAGGGCACAAGGGATGAATTGACAATTGCTTTGGGTAACCTAGAGCATCCTGGATGTGTTAGGGGTGCAGGCACTGGTGTGGGCATCAAAGCATTCTTTGGGCCATCCCAACGCAAACCCAGAGCGGGACTTTCACAAGAAGAGGTAACTTATTCTTTTTTTAGAATGTTACTGTAAAAGGGAATTCAATAATAAGAAGCTAATGTTTCTTTTATCCATGTATAGGATAATAAAAGAGTCGAGGATCTAGTTTCTAAGAAAGTCGAGGATATAATGCAGTGGTGGCAGGCATCTTAGGCTTCCAATCAGCCTGTGGCGACCCACTCTTCTCCTGATACACAGACTGTGAGTAATCCTATAGACCCACCGCCTAACACGTCTATTGTAAGTATTGTTTATGACATTGTAGCTAGTCTTTTCAAGATGATATGTTTTCAAGATGATATGTATATATGTATAACATTATTTACGTAAATTTGTAGGCGTTGAAGCCATGCCGCTTAAGAATACAAGACTATGTTGTTGCAGAGGCGCAGGCTTACCCATCCCTTCCTGGGGCAACATTTCACGGGACTCCAATGCCACAGGGCTACGTTCGTGTGAGCCTGATACATGTATTCCCCGATTGGATGGAAGCTACATTGCCATATGCCCACCCGGATATTGATACACTTGCTGAGGCAGAAGGCGGGGTGATATTGTGGCCCAAAGCAGATGTCGTCTACACTACTGAAATTGTAAGATAAATTTACATTACTTTAGATTGTTAATGTGTATATATGAGGTCAATTGATTTGAAATTATATATACAGGTTAAAAAGAAGACACCCAGAGCATCTAGGCCTCCACCTCCACTTCCTGCATTACCAAGTTGGGTTCCAACTGACCTAAAATACTCGTTAGGTCCTGCTTGTAGGGGAATGGCATGTTGGCTACGGGCACATAATATACATTTCCCTATAATTGTTTCTTTAGAAGTGAATTATGTAGGTCAATCATACGAAAGCTCTTTATTTATACAAGATATTATTGAGTTGTTTATATATGATTGGCTGAATACATCAATGATAGAGTCATGGATAAGGTGAGATCTTATTTATACATTTATATACCTTGTGTAAGATCTGGTGATCTGGTTTCTTATATATTAATGCATATGTAATACATGTTTTGCAGCTACTTAGTCAAAAATCAATGTAAACAATTTGCATTTGACCATGTTGGATTTTTTATTCCATCATTGATTAGTATGGTAGCTAAAGACCCTGATAGTGTTCAACAATACTGTATAGATGCTTTTACAATTTTTGGTCAGCAAAAGAAGACTATAATAATATCTCCATTCAATGTCAAGTAAGTTTACTTTACTTATAATTTGGACTTAAGAAAATTACATTTTTATTATGGATTTTGAGTTATTAATTTTTAACTTTTTTACCTCTAGCGGTAGGCATTGGGAGTTACTAGTTATTCTCCCCAGACGTTCATTGTTTATTATCTAGATCTTGTAGGGAGTACATTGAATACTAAAATTGGACACGTAATGAGAATGCCATTATTCTGGTGAGAAATATTTCATTTTTATATCTGTTAACATATGTTATTACATTACTATTAAATTATACAATTTACTGTGTTACATTAACATGTAGGGGTTTAGATGCATTCAAAAAGGCTGGAGGAAAGGTCCCCAGGAAAAAGAACCAGCCTATAATTTGGGAGAACATGAAAGTAAGTTTCCGACTCCAATGTATATATTATTTATGTGAATTGTGCTTAGTTGTATTTTTTAATATTTTGTATGTTTCAATTTATAGTGCGCTACACAAGACAACGGCTGGGCATGCACATACTATGTGATGCGATTTATGCAAATGATTATCCAATATGCCGCATTGGACATCGATACCATACATGAGGTATTATATATAGTCTCATTAGTTAGTATGAAATATACCAATCTTATTTTTATATTATTACTTATATATATATACATCATTCTCTTTGCAGGTGTTTAAAACTGAACACACTATAGGTAAACGCTTAAAAGATGTACATGCTCCATATACGATGGAAGTATTAAATGAAGTAAGAGAAGAATGGGAAAAAGTCATACAAGCAGTTGTGATTGTAAGATATAATTGGGATGCTGATAGCGATGTTGAATGATATTTTGTAAATGAATATTTCTGAATGTCTATACATGTCTGAATGTTTCTATATGTCTGAATGTTTCTACATGTATTTGAATGTTTCTACATGTGTGAATGTGAGAATTGAATTGATGTCTGAATGTATCTACTTGTGTGAAAAGTATATTTGTTGATTTTGCATGTTTGTGGCCTGTTTGTTGGCTGATATCAATGGATGTCGTAAACCTGCAGTTCAGAAAACTGAACTATAGGTTCTCATCCTGCTGACCAGCCATAGCAGGCCAGCAAACTGATAAGAAAAAAAAAATTAAAACATAGGCGTCGATTATTTATAGAAAACCGTCATCAAAGGATTATAGCGTCGGTTATTGGATAAAAATGCCGCATAATGTGACAAACAACCCAACCATGCAGGAAAGCACGGCCGTGGCAGAAAAAGTGTCAGTTATTAGTATAAAACCGACACCTATAGTACTAAACACGGCCGTGCAGAGAAGCACGGCCGTGGCGTCTGGGAATATGGCGTCGATTTTTTAGTTGCAAACCGACGCAGAAAGTGTCCTAGATGGCACCCTTTTTGTGGCGCGAACCCTTTTGGCATCGTCTTACTATACATAACCGATGCCTATATGTGCTCTACTGGCGCGTTTTCGGTGGCGCGAAGCCTTTTGGCATCGTTTATAAAACCGACGTCGAAGAGTTCAACCTTTAGCGGCGCCCACATAGGCGTCGTTTGAGAACCGTCACTAAAAGGGCATAAACAACCGACACCAAAGACATGTTCTGTAGTAGTGAACCTTGAATAAGGGTTTCCATGTAGGTGATGCTCAAGTGCATCGTTACACATGGGGATCGAGTGTAAGTGATGTAGATGAGATTTTTTCCTCCCACAAGAGATTGATATACTAGCCCCTTGATAAGTGAGACCAAGAAATGTATGGCACTACTCGTGTGACTCAATATGTGATATGTGAGCTCACATGCATCTCAAACAGTTTGCTCTAGTTCAAGAAACATGGATTGAACATTGAGAAGATGACGATTCTATGCCTCGAGTTCAGTCTAGATATTAGAGACAAAGGAACTATATGATCACAGTAACAGTGATCACAGATTGTAGGTTGAAGTTGTTCTCCAAATTTTCTATTTACTTGGGTAGCAATGATGTGTTACTAGACGCCGCTCTTTGCTTGTAATGTCATAATTTGTTATGAACATTCACTGCCAATGTAATTTGGACCTATAGGGTCACATGCATAGGATACATTTGGAATAGGAGTATATTCATGAATGATGTTTATATTGATTACTAAAGGTGTTTAGGTATTCAATTAAACAATTGAGGTTCAAAGTTAACTGACTAGACTCTAAGCTATCCAGTTCAAGTATCGAATCGATTGGTTCAAGTGTCAGGTCAATTGGAATTGACATTGGTTGAACAATGGCTGAACTAGGGCATGAAATGACTGGTTCACCTAGTGAACTAATCGGTTCACCTAATGAACTGACTGGTTCATGGTCCCAACCATCTGTTTCATGATGTGAACCGATCAGTTCATCATCTGGGTCGCCCATTTCAATGGTCAATTTAATTGGATCAAGGATTAGTGACAATGTCATCTTTTGCATTAATTGTGCATTGAATACTAATGTGACTCAGAATAAGAAACTACATGAACTGACAGGTTTATGACACAAACTGACCAGTTCGCGACATGAACCGATCAGTTCATTACATGGACCAATGGTTGGGCAAGCGAACCAACTGGTTCTCTGTCTGAAGTTTCAAGAAATTTTTTTTAAGTTAGTTCTTTCGACTCTAGCACAGAATGGGAATCCATACCTTGACCTCTCCTATAAATAGAGGGGTATTGGGGCTCCCCATATATGACAATCAACTCTACAATTATTGTCCTTTCTGGTTGTGGTAACCAATAGAGAGCCTGAGGAAGTCCTACTTGATAAAGGGAGGGATAGCAAGGGAGAGACAATTGTGAGAGAGTGAATCGGTGCTAGTACACCAATGTTCGAAGGGACAACTCCTTCTTGTATGCTCTGGTAGTGCAACGTGGAGTTATCAATGGTCCACGTGGACTACTCTAGAGGTAAGGAGTTATTCCCGCTAGGAGGAAACTGTCAACTGCTATCCATGGTGCCAAACAAGGAGGCCGTTCGTGACGACTATTCAAGTGATGTTACCTGGAGAAGAACCACATTGCTACTGTAAGGGTAACGTCATTGGACTAGATCCAGGATTAGGCATGACTTTGTAAACTTTCCTTCCTAGATACATTATTATTGATGTGTTCTTACTAATTGAGAATCGTGCTTTCAAGTTTTGTTTTTGATGCCTTCTCTATCGCACCGATTTCCCAATAGTGATATCAGAGCTATGTCAATTATGATGTATCTAGATTTAAATCAATGTGATGGGATTCATTTTATTGCATACGATGTGAATACTAAACTTGTTAATGTGCATATCTGATTAAATGCCACACATGATTCCATAAAATTATATATATATATATATATATATATATATATATATATGCTCATTCATTTCCCGTGTGGGTAGCTACCCACTCCTAATTTGGTTACTTTTTTGGAGTTTCTTACTTTACACATGTAGAGGGTTACTTTACCTTGCAAACTATTACTTTTCATACATAAATAGTTACATTTGTAACAACTATAACAAATATATAAATACATATTTATTCTAGAATTTTTGGTTGTGTGTTCTGCCCCATTTTACATTTTGAGTCAAATAGTTAAGTTTTGATCAATATAGTTACTTTTTGTCCAGTGAGTTACTTTTTTTACCAAATAGTTACTTTTTGGGAGGTACGAGTAGTGAATTT